>OW203983.1:41893809-42505309 GCA_934047225.1 Ypsolopha sequella
CCATCCGGAGCGTGGGTTTCCACGACTATAGTCGTCGTACACGATATTTTTAACAATCTCCTGTAATGATGATGGTTTTCTCCTTGGGCCAGGTAATGTGTGTGGCTTGCAGGTCTAGATTTGCGCCTAGGCCAACATGGCACCAGGAGCCCAGCAACAAAGGAGCCCGGCCGGGGTGGAGATGGAAATTATACTTAGAAAATGAAAGCCCAAAAATTTCCCAAGATAGCCCAGTTGGTGACTTATCGCCCAACTTGGCAACACAAAATCGCGACCGAACAATGCCCATTCCACCAGAGATTTCTGACAATAAGTATTCCAATTTCATTTCTGTATTTCAAAATGTTTTTTTAGTGTTTCGGCCCGGTTTGGCATATTTTAGTTAACTTGTTCCAAAACCTCTGCAAATCTACACGGGTGTGCTACACTGTTTGCGTAACTCGAATTCACGTAGCAATAAGGTTGATTGCGGAGACTTTGGTTCTCGGCCAAAACACCGAATGGTTAGTTAAACTAAGAGTAGGAGCCTGTATTGCAGATGTTATTTTATAATATCGTTTGGTATTGGCATCGCCGTGCCGTGCTAATGGAAACATTGGAATTTTAACTGTATACTCTATGTCCATAACCCAACGTCGTAGAGTAACACATTGAGATAATTTTGAAATGAACTGTGTGTCCACGATTTTGAAAGGATAAGATTCTCCGGTAAAACTAAGGAGCGTGGTCACATTTTTTAAAATTCTTTGTATGAAATATAATAATAAGCAGATAACTTACATTGTGTACGACACGTACAGTCGTACGTACACGTCACAGAATTTTCATCATACGAAGTGCCGATTGTTCATAATCTGGCAGATTCGTTGACAAGTTAATCCGATAGACTGTAACAAGTTATTTTATCTACTCCAATAAGATATTACAACATCAGAAGCTGTTTTTTAAGTATCTACATTGTTTGACCGATGTTATAATATTACATTATAACTGCGATTGGACAAATTTATTATAACACCACTAGAAAACCGCTAGTCTTTAATTTTTAAAGCCACGCCCTCTTTACTCTCTCGCTTCTGATTGGTCTCAGGCATCTACATAACACACAGCCTATTTGCTCAGGGTATCATGATGAGTATCAGTGCAATATCATGACGAGTGTTTTTTATCAAGTTTTTCGTGAAATTGTTTTTGATTATCGTGGATAAAGTATTGTGTGCAAATGGACATACTTAGACATTGGGACACTCGTGCCACTTTATATTCTCTGCTCGTGCTCTCGAAACAAGCACTCGTGTCGCAATGTCTCCCATTATGTCTGAGTTGCGCAAAATACCATTAAAAATACGCTTATATATATAGTGAACTTGCTCTTAGCTAAAATTTTCGTTTTAGCCGTTATAATTATTTTCTTATTACAAATTCGGAGAATCGACCCTTAATGGAATTACATGAAGATGAAGAGAAGGATAGGCAGAGACTATACATTTCCATTTACTACGATCCTAACTCATCTCTTTCTCCTCGTCCAAATCCACCAATCTAGTCATACAAACTCGTCTATTTCTGGTACTTTTGACATTGCCCTTCTTCAGTATGTCGCCAATTTGGTCAGCACACGTTCTCCTGGGGCGGCCTGGTCGAGCTGTACCTTACCTCATAAACCTGAATTAAATTCATTTTAACATTAATAGCTTTGCTTATTATAGTTTTTACCTATTGCGGGGTAAAAGCCTTCTAATTTCTCTTTAACCTTCTATTGTGCTGATGGAATTCAAACTATGTTTCTTCCTTTCGCCATAACTATTTCATCGACAGCCCATACTGCAATTAATTGAGCAATTTTATTTAAAAACTCTGCTAAAACCGGCAAACTCATGACAACATAAAAACACTCCATTATTCTATATAACATTAGCGTGGTCAAAAACCATAAGCCTGTATCGTCACCACTCCACTTGATATTCTTAGAATTTCACTTGCAAATGTGCAAAACTTATACATAGTATTAAACGTTGGGTAATCTGGATATCAAATAAGGTACCAAGTTATTTTCTTTCCATAGTTACTAAGCTTTGCGCGTTGAATAGAATCTTTACTTCCCGCCGCTTTATGTTCTGACTTATGAGAGAGTTACATGACATGAGAGCATGTTTGGTTTAACCGACCCTTAAACTCAAATGTTCACAATTAAAACGAAATTAATACATACCTTGAAACATTTTCAAAGGTATTTTCTAGTTAAAAAAAACCTATTAGATGATAAGTATTTTAATGCAATTAGGTAATTACGATTTTAATTATGCTGACTAAAAGCTAAAAGTAAAAAGCATAGCTAAGAACCCTAGATAAATGATTAACCTAACAAACGATACAAACCCTTCTCACAATTTAATGATTAGTATTTAGTTTGCCCGACAGCATACAGACAGATAGACAAAAATTATCAATACTTTTTTCATCTAAGGGATCCTTAGAAATCCATTTTTGACAGTCATTTTCCTTACGAGGAGATTTTATTTTTATTGTTATAGTATACATAATAAATATATAGTAGGCTAGGAAACGCCCAGCAGCTCTCGATCCCGTTGAAATTTCCTATCTGAGCAATTGTCTGCGTCATACTAGGATCTATTGTCCAAATTTCATATATCTATGTTTCTACGTCCAATCCAATAGTTTGGTGTAGGCGTTGATATATCAGAATCTTTTTAGCTTTCGGTGGCTATATCGATCGCTCAGTCTGTTCACGGCATTAAGGAGCTTGGTATCGCCAAATGGGTACTTTCTAAAGCCTACTCTTCGTTTATGGACAAACCAAAAATACTGAAAAAAATTTATATGAATCATCAACTCTAAGACAACACATGCAACATTTTTCATTTTCATATCATCAACATTTCTATATTAAAAAAAAATTCACCGGAATGGTGTTTTTGGGTTGAATTCTCTACTGCTCCGAAGCGGCTTGGTCGATTTAATTGATTCATGTTTTGAGTAATAGATGAACTTGATAGCTATAAACATAATATAGGATTATTCAATCGAACTATCACGTCCATGTGAAAAGTATTATTTTGTCCTATTTCGCCCTATCAAGGACGCAGCGAGCGTCGTAACAGCCACCACGCATTGCGCGCTGATATAAACGTTATTTCAATGTCGTTTCCGTCGATATTCGTACCGACAAACATCGAGCTGCTAATTTGGCGACGGTAATCGCCTTAACTGAACAAAGCAAAGGCCTACTGTGTTAAAAAGTAGAATTTTACTTCTACATAATGGCTTAAGGCCTTGTCTTTTGTATTTTAAGGGTTTTTGCTTAAATGTGCCTAGTCAACTACTTACCTGATCAATGTTAAACTCACATACATGTTTTTTCAGACCTTTATCTTTCCGTTGTCAAGACAGTTACAATTGGACACATTTCACTCGGTAGATTTTTGAAAATTATGCCTTTTTAATTTATAAATACGTTTTTAAGAGGCTTGAGTTTTATATCTGGAATTACTGCTTTAAAACGAAAACATGGTTAATTCTCCAACAGATTCGGAAAATCCAGAAATACCTCGAAAATTCGCTGATTATGCGTGCCGGCAGCGCAAGAAGCGAGCGTTCTCATGTAGACTTTCTGTCAAAATAAATAAGTTAAAAATCACTCAATATGATTGTTGTGTCCCTTAGACCAGGCCTTAATAGTACTTTAATACTTGCGTAAGAGAAAGTATCAGTCCAAGTAAAAGTGTCAGGGTATCATCGCCGGTACCCTAACATTGTGGACAAGCGCTAGACTTGACAGATTTTTCTGCTTTACATTCCATAATATATTGATACTTACATACCTACCTATTCTGCAAGCCTCGACCTTGCTATCCTTTGATATTAACATCAGACTTTGTGTTTGTTTGTAACGGTTACTGTTCTGCCAAGTGCCGTATCAAGGACATCCAGTTAACCTGGTAGGCTTCTACCGGATTACTTCCAGGGTGCGTGCTTCTCCAAAATAATGATAATGTCACCATCTGCAAAACAGGCCCCCATTCTCAGCGTATCGAAAAACAACCATAAATTTTGAGGTCGCGATGAAGAACATGTATCGAAGGGGGCCCAGGGTGTCCGAACCCACTATTCTGCAAGACGATGCAATGCTTGGAAAAAAAATAGTAATAAAATTTAAAATGAGCACCGATCACAAGAGTGTTTAATTTTTAACGGTGGCTGATGACGATAATTTGGTGGGCCCCTCCTAAAACCCAGTCCTGGATACGTGTCTGAAGTCAATTGCGAAAGTCTCTTCAAAACTGTTGACCCGAGACCTTGCCTCGTTTGCGATGTTTCTTTGTGTTCGCTGTGATTTATGAACCGTTATTCAAAGTTAAATGAGAAAATAGCTTTCTCCGAAATTTTACTAAAAAAAATTTGCCTACAGTTATAGAGGAAACCAAATAAAAATTTCCCTTAATAAAGTACACAAGGTTAGAATAGCTTACTTAAAAAGAGAAAAGTTATAAAAGTTGTAAAACAATTTCATGTTGTGATACAGTTCTTAAGGCACCTCTTCTAGCGTCATCCGAAAATTACTCTTACTGATAATGATGACGATATTTCTCTTAAATGAGATGTTTAAAAATTAAGAAAAAAATATGTAGTGTTATTTAAGGAAAAAAAAAATTTTCTGAAAATTATTCTTGCGTTAAAAGAACAGTATGAAAATATTCTTCAAAGTCAAGCTGTTTTTAGACTCAAATTAAAATAAAATTGGTTATTTCCTTGAAACCACTAATGGTATTTGTATGGTTGCACTAAAATATATGGAAAATATTGCTTAGAAAAATCATCTATGGATTTTTTTTCGTCCTCTGCGTCCATGTGAAAATTATTATATTCCCCTATTTTGCGCTATCTGGTGACCTAGTGACGTCGTAATGCAGTATATATTTCAATATAGTTTATATTTGTACCGACACAAGTCGACTTAAGGTCGTTAACGACTACCTACCCCTTAATTGCGAGGACAAGTACTCTTTTTTTGTGACTTTACCAATGTAATTATAGTATAAAAATCTCGTAAATACTTATCGGTGTTGATTGACCTCTTACAACTCGTCCCAGTCACAAAATTAAAACATGACCTTATAATTCAATATAGTATTGATGAGTTTATAATCACAAGTCACATAATCCATAGGGGCCCTATTGTACTCCTAATACTCCTATTGAGCCAAATTTATACTATCACACTCAGTTTTTAGATACATAGCTGAGCTAGCTCTATGACATATATGAGACATACGGCTTGAATAAACTTGACAGAGTTAAAACAAAAAAAACCGGTCAAGTACGAGTACAGACGTTACTAGACAGATCTAGTCTAGCTACTGGGGTTATAACAGTTTTAAACATTTTCAACTCTTTTTCCAAAATTCTTATCATATGTGGACATTTCTTTCCATCTGGTAATCCTACCTCCGCATAGGCTGTCGAGTGCTTTTATCCGAGGGGTTCTAAATTAAGTCCTTTGTTTCAGAGGGACGACCGGTCTCTGCTAGCCCAATTCTTCTTCGCAGACGACGCCCTGAACATGGTTGCAGCAGAGTTGGACTCTTTCGACGGCAGGAAAGACCCAGAGCGGTGCTCCACGCTCGTCAACCAGCTACGGCATGCGCAGGTTGGTCAATCTTGATAATAACTAGGTTCCAGGGTGGATTGCATGCGCTAGGTTGCCTCTTTAGACTAGACATCCAGCTACCATATTAATAGTAATAATTGTCTCTCTAGGGAAAAAGTAATAATGTTTTATGAAGGCCATCATAATGAACTTTTCATTAAATGGCCGTGTGTAGGAAAAATACAAAGATATTATTTTTGGTCCACTTGCGATTGGTCTTTGGACCATAAGCAGGTATTTTGTGGGTAAAAAGCTTGTGGGTTGGTTGATACAGCTATCAACCAACCTTTGTCTGTCTACTTCCTGTTATACAACCCCAGGATTGTGTGCCTCTTCAGGCGTCCCACGTCAGTATTACTAGTAAGCAGATCTGTTGCTAAGTTGTTTACGTGAGACATAAGGCGGGCTTTGTATTTCACATTTCGTTCCTGTATTTCTTCAATCACTGTTGGTACTTCATTAAATTCCATGGACTTTGTGAACCAGGGAGCATTAACAATTTTCTTGAAGATAGCATTTTGGCAACTTTGCATGATCTCAATATTTGATTTACTTGCAGTGCCCCACAACTCGATCCCATAGGTCTACACAAACTTTAGAACTGCTTTGTAAACGAGGAGTTTGTTTTCGAGGGAAAGTCTCGACCTCAGGCTGAGGAGCCATTCTAAGTTTCGTATCCTGTGGTTCAGCTCATTTCTTTTCTGTTGGATATGGTGTCTCCAATTCTGTGCTCTATCAAAATGCATTCCTAGATATTTAACTGTGTTTGTGTGTGGGAGAGTCTCGTCACCCAGTTTAACCTCTGAGCAGTTGCCTCTGCTGAAAGTAAATGTTATGTGCATTGATTTTGTAGCACTTGCTTTTATCCTCCATTGTCTAAACCAACTGTTAATTTTATTAAGGTGAGTCTGTAGCTGGGCCGATGCTTGCTCTGGATTGGTGCTGCTGTGTCATCGGCATATGTTGCCGTGAGTACATCATCAGACTCAGGTGCATCTGCAGTATACAGGCTGTAAAGTTTTGGTCCGAGAATTGATCCCTGCGGTACACCAGCCTTGATGTCATATAAATTGGAATAACTGTCATCAAGCTTTACTCTAAATCTGCGGTTTTCAAGATAGGATCTGAGTAGTACATAGTAAGTGTGAGGTAATGTTTTTTTTATCTTGTAAAGAAGTCCTTCGTGCCATACTTTGTCGACGGCTTGTTGTACGTCGAGAAACACAGAAAAACAGTATTCCTTCTTTTCAAGGGATTGCCTTATCTTGTGGCACACTATGAATTTGCTCAATGGTTGAGTGTTTTGCTCTGAATCCAAACTGATGATTTGGTAGGAGGTTTCTTTCATTCATTAATTATAAACTGCAATCTTCTATCCAGTAGTTTTTCCAGCAGTTTTGACAGTACTGGGAGTAGGCTTATTGGTCTATAAAAGCTTACTTCATTGGGTGGTTTGCCAGACTTAGGTACCATTATTATTTCAGAGATTTTCCAAAGACATGGGAAATAGGATAATCTGAGTATGCTATTGAATATGGCTGTAAGGTGAACTATTGCCTTTCTTGGCAAATGTCTAAGCTTTTCTAAGTTCTAAAGCAAAAATTCCCCTATACAGTTCCTTTGGTGACACATGCTTTATTGGGAGAGATAATTGCAAGTTACTCTCTAGGTAGTTATTAACTTCTCTTTGCCTGTCATCCTGCTCGGTACTTTTATTTGGAATGAACACTTCCTTGAGAAATTGAGCATATGTTTCAACTTTCTCTTCATTTGTTTTAGCCCATGACCCATCCGGTCTTCTTATAGGAGGCACAGCTAGTTATGGCTGATCAAAGATTTTGGTAGCTTTCCACAATGAATGATGGTTTTTTGAGTGCGGATTTAGGGCTTTCAGTCTTTGTTGAAGAGACTCATCATCAATAGTTTTTAGGAGTATCTTTATCTTTTCATCATGCATCAAAACCAAACGGAAAGTCGATTATTTTGCCCTAGGGCTTTATTATTATTATTTTTAAATTTATTTACAATGGTTAGCTAAACTGCAGCCTTTCCTGTGTACCATAAATGTTATACTTTTTTTTCCACTGTTTAACGGATCTGGATACAGTCCTTTTCCAATCATAATTTAAAGTTCACAAGATTATATTTGTTTTATTTCCTCACACTATGCATTGAAAAACGTAGTATGATACAGGGGCGTAAGAGCAATAAATCACTCAGTTACGTTTAAAAAATTCGCTACGCTCGTGTATTAAATCGTCCTCGTAATTTATTCCTTTGCGCCCTCGTAGCATAAACTACTATTATCTTTCTGCAGCAGCTTTATTAAAAGCAGTTTTGTCACACGTTAACCAACTAGTATGCCATACTCGACGGAGTCTCCTTTTTTCTAGGACCCTGCCCTTTACTACTGCTGTGAAGTTGTGCCCGACATGAGTTTTCTTTTCAACTACTTATGAGCTCTTCCATGTCGCCTCCTGTATCAGATTTGTAAACTTGCCAACTGCCATCTCTGTATCCCGTGCATCTTTTAACTTAGTTTGCAGGTCTATTTTGTTTTCAAGGTATTTACAAAATGCATCCCAATCGGTGTTTCTGTTTGTCAGGCTCTGCTGATGTTTCCCTCGCGTCTTTAATTTGTCATATTGTTCTAGTGTTTTGTATAATGACTGTCTCAATCCCTGGCAAAGACCTTTCCTCCCTTGCTCCAATCATCTCGATACCACCATCATGAAACTACCCGCCTTCCTTTAAGGACAGGTAGCCACCAACGACCTTGAGTAGACCTGTGTCGGAACAAATATCGACAGAAACTTGATAGCGCAAAATAGGAGAAAATAATACTTTTCACATGGACACGATGGGCAAAAAAAAATTCCATAAATATTTTATATATACAAATAGCTTGACTTTGAACAATATTTTTTATGCTGTTTCTTATACGCAAGAATAATTTCCTTAAATAAAGCTGTTTTTTGTAGTTAAACTAATAATATATATATTTTTCATTACTTTTTAACATACTGTTTAAGAGATAAATAACTATCTATAATTTTCGGATGACTCTGGGAAGAGGGCGCTTTAAGGTGCGTAAAGCTTGCGTTCTTTTTCTACGTACTATTGCGGAAAGTTCCGTCGACACGCTTTTCGCTTCTCCTATTATTGCGATAAAGAGCGAAAAGTGGGTCTGCGCATTTCCCTTGATGTCCTTGGTATATTATGTATGTGACTACCATTGCATTGCACGCCATATTAGTAAATTCAGTTTGCGCTGGCAAATAAATAGGCCAAAGAGCCTTGGAGAGGACGTTGATTACTGTAGATAGAGAATGCACCTTATCAAACAACCATATAATCATTGTTCCTGATTACCGTTCCATTTGTTTTCAAAGCGGTAAACAAGTTTATTTAACGTCGTTAAAGTATAAGGATAATTTACTAACAGCTGTTTTATTTTATGATTTAATGCGCAATTTACTACTCTGTTCTTTGTGTTCAAGGAATAAATATTCAGATGAGGCAATGTCAGATATTAGTCTAGAATATGAGAAGTTTATTTTAAATCTGCGCGCCAGGCCATCCTATACAGCAGTGGCGGCCAGCCTGATTAGATCCAAGATCTACTGTTTACTGTCGAAACCCTGTACGTACTTCTTGAAATTTTAAATGAAACAGTAAAGCCGATTCTGAAGGCTTTAATTTTAGTTTTAGTGCTGTCAAAGCTAAATTTTCTTCATTGTAAAATAGTTCTTAAATGCTAGGAACAGAAGCCAAATTCCTTTTGAAAAATTTAGTCTTTGACGGCACTAAAACTAAAATGAAAGCCTTCAGAATCAGCTTTATTGTAGAATTACGCAGTATTTGCCCGCGGGTAGACCCGCGTTGAAGATATTTTAGTGGAAATAAGGTAAACAAAATAACATGATGAAAATAACAAGGATAATCATCCATTAAGGTGTTGCCGTATCCACCTTCCAGTGCCATTATCACACCCTTGTGGTCATCATGTTTTACAAAGGTACTAATCAAGACCAATCAAATGAGCCCAAACTCGAAGGATCTGCTGTTGTCTGTTAAGGAGATATCGTATCCAACTTCCAGTCCCATCATCAGATCCTGGTCACCATATATTACAAACTAATCAATCATGTTGTTCGTTGAGGAGATACCCATCAACAGAGCCTAGCCATCATGTTTAGCCTTAGAACGAATGAATGGACCGACAGGACAGATAAATGTTATATATATATATATATTATATAGCCTTTTGCCCGCGGCTTCACCCGCGTTTATTCATCTCTGCGCTGTTTTCGGTTTGGCTGTTATTTTATTAATACCTCTTATAGCCTATATGGTGAACAGAGTCACTACGATGATAATAAAAAAGCCGGTTCCAAATCCGTTCAGTGGTTTCGGAGATGTGCGTGAACAAACAGACAGACAGAAAATAATTCTGAAAATCGCGTATTTGTGTTCTAATACTCTTCTTTAGTCACCCCCTTTCTATTTTTATTACTTTTCTTCAATGTACAGACACACCGAGATCTACTCTTTTTATTAAGTTTATTTATTTATTTATTACACTTATGTGCATTTACAAAATACATAAAACAGGACACTTAAAAACATTTATATTGTACAAAGGCAGCACTTATTGTTAATAGCAATATCTACCAGGCAACCTTTGGGTAAAAGAGAAGGTGATAAAATAACAAATAGAGGGGAGCAGGTAAATGTAAAATAGACTACATGAGTAAATTATGATTAATTACTAACGCAAAATTAAACGAATACATAAACGTACACAATACAATTATACAATATGAAAAATAGACATACATAAATAAATACACAAATTTGCACATACATACTAAATCACGTATAATTTTATAAGGAATGCACAAGAATAAATAGTGGATAAGTTAGGAGTTAAGCTCACTTAAGTAGTATACGTATTGATTATAAAGTGACACGCCGCGTGTCACGCTGTGTGACACGCCGCGTGACACGCCGCGCGTCACGCCGGGCTTTCTGTGTGACGTCTCTCATAAACTTCCATAGCAGTTCGCCCACTCACACCGCGCTATAATCGCGCTCCGGTTTTGCCCTGTTTCTGCCTCGCTGCAGCTCAATGTGTTTGTAAGAGGACTGGTACCGCTAGGCCACGCGATCCAGATATAGTCATGTCTACAAAATGTCATCGAGTTTGATTAGTTATTGTCCAAAATATGATCGAACTGCTTTTTTATGAAGCGCGTTCGCGGTAAAGTCCTCTTTAAGTTTTCATACCCAAGATATGGCTTGTTTTTAAGGGAAGTCGTTATGCTCTGTTTGGATGATGGTCTACTGAATTTGTGTGTCGAAACCTCAGCTAAAACCATTGTTTGTGTAACAATAACAATTATATCTGAAGTAGGTTGGTGTTTTATTGTGTGAGCATTTATTGTATTCATCAAAACAGTCTTGTCTGGTTCTGTCATAGAATATAAGACCTATCTATGAGAGTAGCCAACCTAGTCTGCTAAGAGATTCCAGTGCATTTAAGACATTATGAGATATAGATATTTCCTCTGCATGTTGTTAGATACCCAATTGTTCTTCAGTTGTTTCGAAAATTTCAAAACAAAAACCGTTCATAATATTGTAAAGTATTTTAAACAGTGTCATTGTGATGCGGTTTTTATTGGTAAGACTTAATAGTGTCAAGGCCATGTGGCCGAAAAGTGAATGAGATAAGGGCCGAATTCACGTTATGTGCTAGTCAGTGACTAGTAGTCACAGACACAGAAAACTGTTCTGGGGATCTAAAAAAGCCGACTTGGGTGAATCATAAAATGATTTGAAAGTAGGATGGAGTCAGAGTTTTTTCACGCGTGCAAAAGAGACGGCATTCGAACAGAATCATAATATTATTTATCCAAAGCGGCCTTTTTAGAGGACCTGGTAATATGTGAATGTCGCGATGGCACAGTCTGTGTCTGCAACACAGATAATGTTGCCTAATAATATGAAGAAAATAAAGAAATAATGGATTTTGCGTTTTGAACGTTCAAACATCGAAATATCTTTTTAGGGTGCCGTGCCCAAAGAGCAAAACGAGGCGCTATTAATGTCCGTCAGTCCGTATGCCGCGTTTAGAAGTAAACGGAATGAATTACAGACCTAAAATTTGGATATTTTATGTAGAATGTTGACTTAAAATTAAAACCGAATATTGAATAAGAAATCCGTTTTTTTTTTCTATCTCTCGTTTGTGGGTGTCATTTCCTAGAGCTTCAAAAATAAAGAAATGACCCCTCATGCATGACACATCAAAGTTGTCGGTCTTAGGCTATTTTTGTTAAGGAGTTTATATCTCAAAAACTAAACTGATTTTCGAATTTCTGTATATTATGTACCATGTAGTAACTACAAATACTGCAAATGCCAATTCATTATGTAGTTTTAGGGTGACTTACTTGACCAAATTAAATTTGCAGTTATGTTTCAGAAAAGTTTGCATTTTTTGTTAAAATTATTTATGGAAACCTCCAGAATGAGGTACGTTTAACAAACGCTTTTCAAGGCTGTTAGGAACTTGATATTTAAACATTCTTCTTTCAACAATCTAGTTATTCAACGCTTACATTCGAAAAGTAGATTTTACTGAATGTTTCTCAAAGAATTATATAAAATGACTTATTGTCCGCAATATAAAATTCACATCCCCGACGTATACAGCCACATAAACTGTGGTTTGTGCGTAATCGGGGAAAGTTCCGAGGAACCACTTTTCTTTCTTATTACAATCGTAACACATATTGTTACGGCATATACCCCCGGGAGGTTTTAAGAGGTGTTTCAGAGTGTTACAGTCAACATTAGTAACAGGTAATACCACAGAACTACACACGAACCTAATTGTGTCATAGTGCGGCCGCTGGTCATGGCTTTTTACACTTATTGGCACAGTGCCATGACGTGTTTGGTATTTTACATCTATGCTTCATAGAAATACGGTGTCAGTTTGGCTGTATGAAGACGGGTGAATCTATGTGTGCGCCGCGTATGTTTACTAACTAGGTAATACTACGTTATTCCAAAAAGTGGCGACAGAGGTTTTCGTATAAAATTTGTGTCACGCCATCCCCGTGGGTAACACCCTCTCTTCATCGACAATTTTATCAGCGCAACGAAATTGGGGCTGAGCCATATCGCCATACTTCGGGCACAAAAACAAGGGTTTTAGGTTATGCACGTTTTCCTTTACCGTTACCAAATGGTAAGTTTACAAATTAATACTATGCCCATGGATTCCGAAAACTCAGGCAAGATTCGAACCCGCGTCCCAAGATTAGAGTCCTACCGAATGAGATACCGCTATAATTGCAATAATGGTCAAAAGTGTGTGTGCGCCACTTTCCCCGATCGTAGTAAACCCGTATAATATAAAATAGCGTGATATAAAAAGATGACCACAATCCAAGGCTCTTTTGAGGCAGTTTATTTATTGATTGCAAATTCCAATTCGAAAGTGAAAGCGGTTATATTTAAAGTACCGACGCCAGCATGACAGGCTATAATATTGGCAGTTCTTATTGCGGCGTCATAGACCTTAAAATCTTTTACAAATAGGGAGTTTGAACTGCAAGCGTCTGTACGCCTGAGCGGTATATATACGGCTAGTGGTAGTTTTGATGATAAACTTTGAGCAATAGCTAATGTACGATATTATGATCATTTTAGATAAATGAATACATTTTAGCCGCCATTTAACAAAATGCAATTATTTTAAAACGAATCGCAGGTTTCGTGCGGTGCGGGGACTGCGGTGGGAAGGAAGAAATACGTACATACATACATATATACGAGTACAGACTGCCACAATTCAAATTCAAATTCAAATTCAAATACATAGTTTATTTTGCAAAGTAGGTGTATGTATATACACTTTTTACAAGACAAATTTAATCTTACAAAAATGTATGTAATAAAATAACAAATGTATATGAACTACATTAAGTGATTCTCTAGCTAGTCCGCTGGCATTTGGCGGTATTTTATTTATTTCTATATTCTTAAATTTGTTAAAGTATGTTATTTTATTAAATCTAAGTAAACCTTACTTTTATTATTTTTATTAGATGTACTAGATTATTTAGTTACAATAATTTTTTTTTTACTTTTAATAAATGATTTGATTTTATTCTATTTGTACGTATAATTATTATCTTACGACGATATTTAACAAAAGGGCAAAAATAAGTACGATTATTAGGAGGTGAGCGCAGGTGAAGTCGCAGGCAAAAACCTTAAACATTTTATTTTAATACAGTTGCCCGCGGCTTAGCCCGCGTTGATTATGTTTTTGTATAGTCGTATTGAATCTGTAAATATTTTTAATGTGTCTTTGGAGGTCTTTGTTAACTGATTTAATCCCCTAGTATAGTATTGTTTCGAGAAGCTGAAGGCCGAGCCGCGTCTCTGAACGACACTATTTCTTGTTCCCATGGGAACTGATTTCTGGGACCAAAAGTAGCATATGTCCTATTCCAGGTCTAGAACTACATTTGTGCAAAGTTTCAGCATAATCGGTTAAGTAGTTACGGCGTGAATAAGTAACAAACATCCATCCATCCAAACTTTCGCATTTATAATATTAGTGGGATATTTTCAGATTTTTTATTACATATACTTTTAGAAATAAAGAACGTAGTTTTTACGTACCTTTTCACAAATTACTCGAAAAACGTAAATAGCAAAAATAATTTGGAATACTTATGTAACGTCCTTTTAAATAATACCCCACTTGCTGGGAGAAATAATATTTTTTTTGTACCTTGACCCCTCTAGTACTTCTTTTTTCGGAATTATGTGCGAACAAGTAAGCTTATTAATTATTCCTTTCATAGCTTCATCTGTTTCGGAGAAAAGGGACTGTCCAGTCCGTTCAACACACGGATCACAACAAAAGGGTTCCTGTTTATATTGTTTCAGTATGCAACCCTAAAAGCCAAAACTTCAAGTTATTGTTTGGGTGGTTTTGCCTTTTCTTGTTCTTCTGTCGACATTTTGCAGAGATGGATTTTTTTCACGGATGCCAACACCGAATAATTGACCTGAGTTTTGATCTAAATTAAGCAACGACACTTTTTGACCTTTCTATTATAATAATTTATTTCTGCCATCGGTCACAACTTTCAAGGTCTGTCAATACTTTCAATAATTATTTTGGTAGCTAAGTAATGATTATTTTTCTAAAGTGACAGTACTTTCGCAGCATAAAGCGACTTAATTTTACTGCCGGCAAGTTAAACTCACGAAAAATCGGGCTGTTCCCTAGGGTGACAAATACGAATACCACGTTTGGTAATGATATTTTGGCCCGGACATCGCTAAGTTTTATTAACTTTCTACTATGTAAGAAATTATAATCCCGGAAATTCCTAATGTACTTACATATCCCTACTTATGTGTAATTTCAACTCGATGTCCCAAACCGTTTCTTAAAAAAAGGACATTGACACACGGACAGACAGGCGGACAACAAAGTGATCTAATAAGGGTTCCTTTTTTCCATGTTATGAGGTACGGAACACTTGATATTTTAGATAAGACTTCTAAGTTCTAGGCAATTTGGAATAGGTGGCAACTCCAGAACGGAAGGACAAATGAAGGAGAGAGAGCAGACAAGGACGAGCGAAGTCGTCTGGACAATTTTTCTCCACATTTTCGCACTAAAAATGTTTCATGTAATCGTGTTGGACTTTTAAATTATTAGGTAATATCATGCAAAGTTGTTATGTGCGATGACGTGTGAACGTTATGTCATTAAATTGTACTGTGTGACACAATTACATATTTATTTTTGCTCCTTTACTGTATTTTAATAAAATACTCTCGTAGATGAGGAGATTGGATTGTATGGAAAGTTTAAAATCATACTTACATAGTTTACTATGAAGTGATGAAAAGACCTTTAATATTTAGTATCCAAACAACTGTTTTTACGTATTGTCACATTTATGTACAGATTTCCGAAAGAGATATACATATTATGAGTATAAGATTCTGGTCTTAATCGCGTAAACATACAACATACCTTAACAGTTATGTGCCTGACGTTTCGACGTATCCGTAGACTGTCGTGGTCACAAGATATATAGATATCCGGAAAAGGTACACATATTTTCCCTTTAAAAACTGCTTTCAGCCATACAATTGTTCGATAAAATATTTTGTCACTACGCAGCAATGAATTGGTTAATTTTTAGATATTATATTTATCTGTGACTAGATAAAATTAGGGTTCTGTTGATTATAGCATCCTAAAACGACCGTTCTTTGTTATACTATGGCACTAGGGACAAGTGGTATACAGTATCAGATATCTGGTTGAATCCGGTTCGACGCTGCCGACTGTGCACAGCACCGTCCCGTCCTGGAGAAAGTGGTATTTACCCTACTGACTGACACTGTTTGGGTTTGCCTACATCTGATAGCTGTGGGAAAACCCAGAAAAAAAGGTTCCATATAAAAGTATATTTTCCTTGTTGTTAGCTTTTTATTTATGTATACATATTTTACCGGCCAAACCCGTGCATAGGAGGAGCAGTTTTAACGCTGCATCGACGAAATTCAGACACATTTATGCAAAATGGTAATGGAAAATTTCGACAAAAGAGTGCGTATGTGCCAGTTAGTCGTGGAGGAAATTTGCCCGATGTGCTATTACAAAAAGTACCAATAAAAAAAAAAGTGCCTGGGCAGATCATATTTCTGTAAAAACTGGGAGGGTCACCTCGTTCCGCTCCGCTTATCAAATTTATTTACATGTAAACTTAACACGCTCTTTTCACTTCTTTCACCAATTTTTGACTTTTGGTGAATTATTTTCGATTTCATACTTTACGATTTGCCCACGACATCTACCTAATACGATGCAAACGGGTTTTGAAATCCAAATTGTAATGGCGTGATACAAGAATTTTCAGTTGGTAATTCCTAGCAAAAGGCTAGTTAGTTCTACAAGCTACCTTTGGTGTAACTTATGGGTGGTCACAATAGCACCATTTATTATAGCTCATGGTTTGGTATAATACAGGAAAACGGAAGAGATACGTAAACGTATATAATAATGTACACGAAGCCATTGTTTCCCTTTTCCTCATAAAGTACTAGCGAGTCTTTGAATGTGCAAATGTCTAAATTAGACAAAACGTGCATTAGAATTCTATGTTGCTCGCTGAATTCAATTAAGATACATGGAACTTTCGAAGCCGTGCGTCGCGTCGATAGAATTGAACTGGTCGGGCTGATTCAGAGGATTTTGTAAAAAAAAAAATTGTTACTTCCTATCATATTTCTTAAAAATTAATGCTTTCTGCTTTACCTATCTTGTTTATAAAAGGTATAATAAGATTGGTATATGGGCGCTCGGGCGTCAACCTAATCACAATCCAATGGCAGAACTACTATGCCTCTTACATAAGGGGTAAAATAAGTAATTTTTCTTGATTACTTGTACTTTCTTTACCTTTATTTATGGTGTTACTTCTATTACATAAATTCATAATTACGACTGATGAGTATACCACTACAATGATTTCATCAAACTTGAAATGACTTTCGATTTGACTGTCGCTATCTCTTCTCTGTGACGAAATGGTTATTTAAATGACCAGACGACACGATAACTTGCTTGCGATGACAGTTTATCACGAATCCACCGATACTTTGTTTTTATCAGTATTATTTTATTTATCTCTATTTTGTCGTTATTTACGTATATGAAGTATGCATATTAAAACATACAAAAGGTAAACTGTTTCGTTTTGATAGGTTATTTTTAACTTTTAAAGTTCAGCTTTAAATTTTTAATGTGGAAAGTGTGTTTTCGTTGTTTTGCCATCGAAGTAGTCATAAACGCGATTCTGTCTTTTTTTTTTCAAACACATTTATTGGGTTGTTGCCTCGGTTCGGCCAGTATGACCAGTTCGCTTACCTGGTACAGTACAGGAATGTCGAACTAATGGCTGGTAATGATAAATTACCCATTTGGAAATTCCTTTAATATGTACAAAAAGTTTCCTTGTTGTTTTATCGGACCAATGGTGTTGATGCAAGTTTTATCCGAGCTACAACATCATTTGCAGCATATAAAACGTACAATTATGTTCATTGCTGTCATCCTTTACGTTTTTAGGGTTCCGTAGTACCTAAAAGGCACAAAAGAAACCTTATGGTGAGACTCCGTTGTCTATCCGTCCGCCCGTCCGTCCGTCCGTATGTCACAGTCCCATAACTTTAGTACCGTTAAAGATAAAGACTTGAAATTTGGCACAAAAATAACACTACTTTGCCTACATAAAAGAATGTAAAAAGAAATTTTATTGATCAAAATATTCCCAATACAAAAGACAGAAAAATACATAATAATTCTAAAAATACCATATGAATATTAAATTGTAGATGTATAAGCTGATTGTAAAAATATGTACCATAACTAAATTTACCGGCAGTTATTTCGAGAAATCTTTGAAAAACCACAAAAAAATGTATGTCCCCGCCCGTATCTACGAAACTGGTGAACCGAAAAATATGAAAAAAATGTCGATTATATATAACTGACCAAATACACGAAAACTATACTGATTTAAAAATACAATATGGGTATGAAATTGTAGGTATTAAAGAGTATACAGTTTATATATTTACTTGCATCTATTTCGAGAACCACAAAACATATATGCCCAACCCCCCCCTTACCTCCAAAACTGGTGGAACGAAAAGTAAGAAAAAATCATGGTACCTAATATGTGGCAGATAAAACTCCAGACCCAGAACACTTTTGGTCGAAAATGAAAGAACCAATAAGACGTCTTGAGTCCCAAACGAGGTTGCGTCGAGCCAACAGATTTTATTCTAAAATCTGACGTCAAGACACTTTCGCCAAATATATGTAATATGTATTCACATAATTATGTAAATTGTTTCCATATTATAATTTCAGTGTATTACGAGATAGAATAATGTTTATAAATATATTATATTTAACTTTTATGAGCTTTTGATTAGTATAGTGTTATTAAAACAATTAAAAAAATTATTACTCGATATATTTCGGCCCTCGGTATGGGGCCGTCATCAGTCGAATGTAAAAAAAAATTGTGACATATAATTTAGGTATCATAATAAAAAAATATAAAAAGTAAAAGTGACACTTGTAAACAATTTTAGTTTTAAACTATTTTCTAAAAAATAATAAAGTAGGTTTCTCTAAAAATTATGTTGGTTATTTTTGGTTATTTTTGATATTATTTAATCACTGCTCTTCTTGGATGATCGATGATGGTGGTTAGGTGGTTGTGTGATGTTGTTGGTGTTTTTACTTGAAAATTTGAGCGGTCTAATTCGTCGGTCGGTCGGGTCATGTCTGTCAGTGCTGTCTGTTGAGTCCAGGTCCATAATGAGCACCAAGTGACCAGATATATGACGTCTCCCAGGTTCTTAGGTCTATAATAATCAATTAGAAACAAATTTGCTTAGAAAAATAAATTCAAGTCGGGGCACAAACCCGTATATTATAATAACTTCATATAAAGGGGCAGCGACCTATCCAGTGAAACTACAATAACTGTACCCTCGGACAAGTAAAAAATACACAGTTCTCATTATCATTCACTAAGATCACTTGATTTAGAGCGAAAGACATCCCTAGGGAAACAAAATCATAAAAAACATAAACATTTCCAGATTATTTTTTATTTTTACCATGGTCACTTCTTAGAGCGCCATTATGCGAAAGACAAAAATTATTCTGGCAAAGCCGTAGTGAGGATAACATTTAGGATTATTGGATACGAATGGTGAATCCAAAAGTTCTAAGCCCGACCGTGAAAATGAAAGAAAAGTGGGTTCAAAATTATTTTTATTTTTCGACATAGTCTCCATCTAGATCAACACACTTCTTCCACCTGACCTGCAACTTATTTATACCCTCGAAAAAAAATGATTCCGGAAGGTCGTCAAAATAGTCATTAAATGCGACTATCACTTCTTCTCTAGTCGAATATTTAGATCCCCCCAAGTGTTTTTTAAATTTGGAAAGAGATGATAGTCAGAGGGGGCTAAATCCGGCGAATAAGGTGGGTGGTGCAGCAACTCGTAACCACATTCATGGATCACAGCCATCGTTTCAACCGAAGTGTGAACTCGTGCATTGTCTTGATGAAACAAAACTCTCTTACGCAACATCCCCGGCCGTTTTTCTTTTATTTCTTCGCGAAGTTTTCGTAATAGGTTACAATAATAGCGTGAATTTATAGTTTCACCTTTAGGTAAATAATCCAATAAAATAACTCCCTTCGAATCCCAAAAAACAGATGCCATGACTTTGTTGGCTGACAAAACGCACTTGGCCTTCTTCAGCGTGGGTGAGCCAGATCTTTTCCACTGTTTGGATTGCTGTTTTGTTTCAGGAGTATGGTGATGAACCCAGCTTTTATCTATGGTAACAAAACGAGACATAAAATCCTCAGCATCTGCCTCAAAAAGTTCCAAACAGTCACGCGAAATTGTGAATCGAACTCGTTTTTGGTCAGCTGAAAGCAATCTTGGGACCCAACGAGCAGAAACCTTACGGAACCCCAATTCTACAATTATAATGTTTTGCACTCGGCCATAACTGATGCCTGTGATCTCAGCTATCCTACTAATGGTCAATCGTCGGTCTCCTAGGATGAGATCACAAATTTTGTCAGTGTTTTCTTTAGTGGTAGACGTTGAAGGCCTTCTTCTCCTTGGGTCATCTTCAATGGTCTCCCGACCGCGTTTAAATTCAGATACCCACTTTTTGACAGTGGAATACGATGGAGCAGATTCCCCTAATGTTGTTTCCATATCTTCATGAATCTCTTTAGGTGAAATACCTTTTTTATTGAGGTACTTAATCACAGCACGGTGTTCAATTTTCTCCATTGTGAAAAATCCCGTCAGACTGCGTTAAACAAAATATCACAAAAAAATAATAGCTTGCAGTATCGAACTTCAACTTCACACAATCAATCACGAAAAAACATTCTAACAAATTACACAAAGATTTGATACCTCTTTGTAGGTCGGGCTTGGAACTTTTGGATTCACCCTCGTATCTAGTCACATGGTAGTGTGTCTAGCCGAGTTCAGAAATGAAATGGCAGACGCACGTGTTCCAGTTGATAGTCAATTATTTGCATGTATGATGTAACCGCTGAAACTTTAGCTTTGAAAACTTGCCAAGTTTTATACATTCAGTAGCAAACAAACTTAACAATTTTTTTTTACCGATTTTGAAAATCTGTAAATTGCAGTTGAACCATAGAACCTCCTCTTTGTTTTCCACCACCACTTCGTATTAAGAAGAGAAAGCTATCGTGTACCGAGTTTTTATTTTAGTTGTGCTAGAAAATGAAGACCAGATCGCTGCTCGATAAACGATATCGAGTTGCAAATTGCCCCCCACCATCATCCATCCATCCATCAACCTAGTTCGTCCACTGCTGGACATAAGCCTTTCCAGGACTTTGCCACTCAAGGGGCGGTCCTGGAAGAATTGCCCATACTCACACACGCTGGGCAGGCGGGTTAGTGAGCGCGGTGCCGGATCCCTCGCACCAGTGACGCCGCTGCCCGTCACCAGTCTGTTCCATATAAGGCCCGGCTATTAGGGATGGATATACCGCCATCCATCGGTCCCAGGCATGGTGGGCCTCCTGGTTTTTTGCCTGTGAGCTCTCCTCTTACTCTCCCCCGAATTACTTCGAGGGGGTCTCCAAGTAAGATAGTGACACCTCCACAGTCGAGCCCGGCTTCAGCTCTACCACCTGCCCCCCGCCATAGCGCCTACAAATTTCGTTCTGAGCACCGTGAAGGTCAATGCTTAAGATCTATGGCGGCAAGCCGGCAACTTTATAAAACTAATGAAAGTACAGTGAAACACAATAACATATCATATCGTTACGACATGAACCCCCGAAGAGTTGTCAGAGGTGTGCCCAAGTGTGAACTGTGAAATGCAAGTCACAATCCAAACTTGGTACACCCGCTTTTCACCGATGATTATTACGTCCCAAACGTCACGTGCGGTAAGCCAACTTACACTTGTACAACTTGTACTTCGACACAAATAGACCAACAGCAGACCGAACACAACTTGATGTGTACCGCGGGGATTGAACCCACGACCTCTGGTTTAGTAGGCGAGCGCTCCACCACTTGGCCATAGACTCCACAGAGGCAGTAAGTAAACGAATATGAAACAATATAATCAAGAGAGGAAATAAATTAAATTGTTGATTTGGATTTGCTGAAGATCAGCAAGTTAGCTCGTATGAAAAATAATATTACATGTCACGACGTTTATTATTTTTACTAATTTATTATTTGCCATTCATCGTTGTCTACGAGTGAGAAAAAATAAATAAAACGTTTGTATTTACAGCAATGATCGCAAGTTTATTTATCTATCCTCTTCTGAGAATACACAATACGTAATATTATGTATTGTGTATTAGATTAACATGTTATTTCATTAGTCGAGCTAGCTTACTTCATATATCTCGTCATGTAAATTTTTATCCTAACTGCTATGTCGTATTTAGGCTATGACTCTATTGATAGATATAAATTTTCTATATTATTATTTTATATGGTTAAGCCGGAACAAAGTTCACCACAGATTTAATATAGGGTCATTACATTACTAAAACAATGGCATTGAATTTAGTAATTACTAAACACCCATTATCGTTCTAAAATTCCTTTTACACCCGCATCCATTTTATCACGGAAAAATGCTGTGCAATTAGAACATTGCTAGAGATTTCCTTAATTTACTTTAAGGGGCTATACCGTGAAAATAGACACTTTTTGAAGTTATTTATTTGCTCTTTTAATGGAGTTCCAAGTAAAATAAATTAGTATAACAATTTTGGGACCTTTTACTAGATTTTTGAGTATCAGAAACGCGATAGGAGGAATTTCATTCGATAGAAATAATTATTGAAAACAGGTCCAAATTTACACTTTTTTTGATATTCTGACAAATTAGAATAGCATACAGACTTGAAAAATATTTATTTAGATGGGTTTTAACTACACCTAAATTACTGGTTATGGAATTTTTTGTAGCTATTTTAGTTAATTTTGCATTAATTTAAAACCGACTTTTTGATAATTTTCCCCGATTCCATCCCTTTCGCATTGCGGGTCTTTCTGCCTGGAGTAACGGGGACCTTTGCTAGCACGGTATATCACCTTAATGCGATACCAAAAAAGAAAATGGGGTTTTTTCGAATCCATTTACTCCACTATAACGTCATCTACCTACGTATTTAATTTTTGGGTAAATGTTTATTGAGTATTTGATTAAGATTCTCACTGAAGGAAAACGCGATTGGATGAAATTTTCTCGATAGAATTTAATTCCAAAAAGACCTCTAAATTGTTTTATTTTTTTCCTGTAATTCTGAAATCCTAACTAATTTCATTGTGAAATTGCATTCAAAATGTGGATATTATGCATTTGTAAAGTGAAAATCCTTTTGATAAAATAGCTTAGTACATTTTATATTTATAAAAAAACGATTTTTTGCTACTTTTCCACGAATCCGTCCCACTCGTACTGAGAGTTTTTTCGCATATGGAGTAACAGGGATGCTAAAACTTTTACGTATCGCCTTAAAAGGCATGTTGGCTGTAAGTATGACTCTTATTACAAAGTCATAGTGACGACTGTTAAAGCTCTCATGTAAAAATCGTGGATGGTACAACTTGTGGTACAACCTCAGTGTGACTCATTAGAATGGCATAATAAGTAGTTTGTGTTTGTATTGTAAACATGGTTGAACAGCTGTACTGTGGTACGTTGCGTTGTTCCAGTGATTTACGTTTTGTTATACTTTGTACATTTTGTTATTGCAACTGATGGCCTGTGGTACCTATGTCATGGTTAAACTCACACAGTTATGGTTCTCTGAAACTGTTCGTTATTAGCCTTCCCTTTACTTATTATAGGCCCTCGTATCAAATACTTCTAACTTGGTACGTATCTAGAACGCTCGAATGTATTGACTTCCATAGCAGCAAACGCTCAAGATCCGTACCGAGCCTATACAGATATTCTATCCCACGAAGTCTATCTGGTTATGGTTGTAGTAGTGACGTGTACAGACGTTTTGTGTGTGTTGCTCGTTTACCGCTCCCGAGCTTACGCACTATATAAAAAGTGCGTGATACGGACTTCCTGAGATAGAATATCTGTACTTAATCCACTCGGTGTTTAAAAGTAGTCGCTCTATTTGTAATATTTGTATTATGTATGTTGCTGCTGGATAACTAAAGTCCAAAGATAAAGGTATTCCAACAATATCGTGTCTGCTATGCGAGCACGTACGCGTCGATTAGATAAATTTGACAGAATCGTTAAATTCTAAACGATAATCCTTATTGCAATGAGATAAGAGTTACATTTTATTTGTCGAATCGATGTCGAGTAAATACCAAGTTCATGCTAGTACCCCTGCTTCTTGTATCGTCAATTCATTACTACTGCCTGCAGCATTCTTCGAGAGCTATTCGCTTATCTATCATTTGAATGTACATTCTACATTCTTGTCACCGGTAGTTTACAAAATGGGACAGTATGATAATGTCAAAAGATAAATATTAAATCTTAAATATATTTTAGAGCTACATTTACGACCAGAGGAAAATTAAAATTTTGTTAGCACATCAGAAAAATGAGACTTGCTAAATTAATGCGGATGGCAAAGACACTATTTTAGAATGTAACTTTTCAAGGCTTTACTCGGCCGTCTTGTTTTTGTGGAGAAAATTGCGCCAAGTTTTTCTTTAAACACTTGTAATGCAAGACTGATTTGCGCAGTTACTTGTAGTAATACGCATGATTTCCACAATTTACTTGGTAATTCCATTTTATCGAGCAGTCGAGTAAGCCCTTCCAAGGCCGTTGACGCATGCATGCTGGATCGCAGAGTGACACTGCGCAGAATATCTGCCGTATTTTTATTGCTTTGCATTTCAGAGCTCAGGTTTTGAGCCGCTTTTTTATTGTTTTGACCAAGTTTTTTTTTCAAATAATAATTTGCAATCATAAGAGCGTCGTCTTTACCATTAAGTATTAAGTATTAATATTTTGGTCTTTTGGCCTCCCCAAGCGATACAGTTAGTGATGTCCAAACCAAAGCATAATAATGTGGCCTTAAGCTTGGCCTTGCAAAATACAATAAGAGAGACCTTTGTTTTATTTAAAGAAATGCTAATTTCTGTTTAAATGATGCACGTTATGCAAATTTTCTTTGTTATTTAGGTTACTCCTTTTATATAGTGAGATTACACAGTTAGTTATAACTTAATTACAATGTTTAATAAGTTAATGATAGTCGACACGAGTGAGTAATTCTGAAACTACTTGACTGACCCACATGTCTTTAACGTTTCTTACATTGTTCCTCGTATATTTTTTCTATGGTGGCGTATGGCTTGTATAAGCGTCCGTCATTTATAATAAATTACCGGTCACATTGAGCATTATTGTCACGATGGTCGTATAGGAATATGTAAACGTAACGAAACGGTAACCAATAATAACTACTTTTTATCATAAAATACTGCAGGTACGGTAAATACCAAATAAAATACTGTTTGAGACTTTTTAACACTCCACGTCAATCACGTCTTCTAAAAAATCTTCCCATACAAATAATCCTATATGTAAAATATGTTTTTACTAAAAGCCGATTATTAAGATTATATACGTTTTAATACGATGTTTGTTACGCTTTTAATTTATTAAGTTCAATAAATAACAAATTTCGGTACTTATTGTTGTTTTTATTAAATTATTATGGGTCATAGTCATTTTTGGCAAGTGCTGGCTCGAAAAGCTAAAAATATAAGTTTTTAATTAGAAATAAAATGAGTTTTAATGGTGAAGTCAAATCAAAGTTACTTTACAGACAATAAATGACCAACTATGTCTGGTCACATTGAGAAAATGTCACGGCCACTTTACTTTTCGTCGTGGCGTAATGTGAGTATAATCCCACCAAAAACAAATGTGAAAAAAAGGGGCCGAGTTTAGTAAAAATGCAGTGCAGGGTTATCGGCTTCGCCGAAAAAAGAATTGACATCTTGGGTGCCGCGGTTTATGGAGGTCCCTTTAGTCATAACTGCTATAGTGCACAACGTTCTTCACTTGTTTTAAGAAACATTGTTTGGGTCCTTGCTACTGAATATACAGGGACTTGGCAAATTTTCATAGTCAGTTATTTGCACTGTTTAAAATTTATTAATAATTTACTAAGAAGTAATAAAGATATATTAAAATTTTGTTGTAAGATCGTGTGCAACTACTGAAACCAGCAAAGTAAGTGCATGTGATTTGAGATAAACATGCCAATTCGAAACAGCCCACTCACTTAGCTATGATCTTTATGTCAGCAATACATGAAACATCCGCCAAGCGGGGAGGTTGTAGGTTTCTTAATTGGTTCTTTCAAGTTTATTTTTAGATGTGAGCTACGTAAACTAGCTACTTACGTTTTCTTATAAACTTGCTATGTAAGAATATCTTTTAAATTCTCGCCGTAAATAAAATAGGTCAAATGAATAATTTTTCCTTTTATTAACTCTGCAACATTGTACCTTTGTCGTTATACTGTGCCCGTACTGTACTAGTAAAGCAGGTTTTGCTTTAAGGCTTTATGATTTTTGGCGAAGAAACAGAAATTTAGAAATATAAATATATTTATTTATTACAGGTCGGTTTTAATGTAATATAATTAAATAATCTATGTCTATTAGGTGATACTTTTATGTATAATAAATAATAATTTGGGGAAATACACAAGGAAATAATACAGGTTAGGTTTACTTAAATTTAAAAAATATACTTGAATAAAATAAAAATGTGGGAGTAAGGAATAAATAATATTATAAATATACAATACATATAATAAATATATGCCTAACTCCGCCCATTAGTAAGAAGAAGGGCAAGAAACTTAGCAAGATCATGTCTTTGTTTTTATCTCAATCTTTTAATGATATGGCATAGTTTTTTTATTACCTGTCCAGTACAATAAGGCCAATGGCAAAGACTTAGCTTTTGATAGAGGCGATTATTGGTTGGCTCATTGGCCTATTTTTCTTAGACGGGTAATACATATCACTACATAGTACAAAACAAAGTCGCTTCCCGCTGTCTGTCTGTCCCTATGTATTCTTATGTGATCTTTAAAACTGCGCAACGGATTTTGATGCGTTTTGATTCAAGAGGAAGGTTCATATGTATAATACATGCATAATATAGTAGAGAAACACTGATAATTTTAGAGGTTTCTAATGTGATGTCGTAAATAAACACATTTTTTTGCAAACTTGCATACATTGCAAACGCTGGCTGAAACCTACGAGATAGGTCAAAATAATGCACTGCAGTATTGTACACCTTAAAAAGGTCTACAAAAAAGTCAGTGATGGTATATGTCTATCTCTTAGGGATAACCCACAATAATCATTTTTTATCCTTTACTTTTTACGAGTAATAATGGCTTAATGGCAAGGGTAGTTTTAAATATGCGGCTTCCAAAATCTGGAATGACCTGCCGCCACCACTCCAGGAGAAAATGTCACCAGTAGTATTTAAAAAACATGTGAGAAATCTTTATTTAAAATTACAAACTTAAAGTGAAACCCTAACAGAAACCATTATAAATGTAATCTTTTTTTTTCCGTGACATTCCATTAATGATATTTTAAATAAGACTATTAATCTAATGTATTTTGTATTTTTTTCTTTTTATTTTGTGACATTATTTATTTTATTGTATCATTTTAAAATTTAAATTTTACATAGAAATTACTTATTTTTTAACTGACCTTTTTTTTGTTTAATTTTAAAACTATCATAAAAAAATTGTGTGATTATGGCTAGCTGAAAATGTAGCATGATGTAAGCTAGACACCTACCTGCAATTTGAAAATTAAATTGAGGTCTGAAAAGGGACAGGCCGAAAACCAGCGTTGTATTGCTGATCTTCAGCTCACACAACAGATGCTGAGTCTGCCCCTTTTTATCACATATGAATATTTATGTTTTTTTTTAAATTAATAATTATGATTTTAATGTTTTTCTTTTTCCTGTGCTGTATTTGTGATTTTTTATGTGATAAATAAACTATTTTTCAATTTCAATTTTTCAATTTATTTACGAAGCGATTTTAAGCAATACAGCATTAATCCTTATCCAATTAAGTACTTTAAATACATTGTGCATTTGGTATGGATCAATATGGCCCTGAAAGGCCATACAATTTACAGCATGTAATTTAAATGAATATTTTCAGGGACATAGCGGTTGCGGCGGTACCGGCCTGATAAACAAAACATCAAGTCGACCCCGTAACCGCGTTGTACGGAACACTCAAACCAAAAAAAGAATAGGCTTGAAATATATATATTTTAGACAAAAGTATTGAAACAATTTTTTTGGTATGTTCACTTAGTAAGAGGTCAACAAATCATATTTTTTTTCAACAGAGTCCTAATTTCTACAAACGAATCAAATTTTTTTCTGCTTTTTGGAATAAATAGATCAACATATTTTGTAATCATATTAGGTTGAATGGTCGAATCTTTGTCAGACTTAAGAGCGGTTTCGCAGCCGGATTGTGAAAAACCCGCTTTTTTCAAATTAATCAAAACAACACACAAATTCAAAATTCACTCAATAGTTATTCAACAAAACCTTTTTACCTACGTATTGTGTATGCTGCCATCGAATAGTTTCCATTGGTTTTTGTAAATTAGAATTTCAAAATCTTTGATTTTTAAACATTTTGAATTTAGAAGTTTTGCGATTGTAATTTACAGAAACCAAATCCGGCTGCAAAAAATATATTTTTTCGTATTGAAATGTCTGATGACGAACGTCACTGAAGGTCGAATGAAATACATCACTTGTTTTCATTTAATAAAGGATATATATATATATATATATATGCTTATTTTAATATCTGTATACTAGAAACGGTTTTCGAATCGTAAATATTGACAAAAAAAGAAGAGGCCTGTGCAATTTTACAATTTGACTAACAAGTAACAACACACTATGGGAAAAATATGAATCAAGTAGGTCTACCATGTGTTTTGTTATCGATACACGTTAACGAGTGCGTAAAATATTCATATGAAAAATTCTACAGCGCCCCTAGCGGTTTACGAGAAGAACTACAATTTCTCATACATATTTTACGCAGTCGCTAACTGATAGGCCTAAAGGTAAATAATACGTATACGTATAAAGTATATAATACTTAACTATAGTTTCATGGAACGTGCATGCATATTACGGTGTAATGAAACAGCATGACATTTTGCCGCGCCTTCAGCTGAGATGGTCACGTCATGTAGTCTGCTCTTAATTGGCGTAGATTAAATTATGTTAAGGTGTGTTAATTCGAAAACCTTTTCGAGATTAAGCCTTAATAAGCTGTATTTTCGAAGTTTTGGTCTAAAAAACATCATGATGGTGAATATTTTTACGAAAAGGCTGCAACTTCCATTTGCCCTCGTGTGACGTCACTTGAGTAATGGCTGTGTAGAAATGTGTCCCCTGCTATCAAGATAAATTTATAATAAGTTGCTTCAGACTAATTTGACAGCTAGATGACAGATGAGTTGACAGACAAGAGACAGACCATTTTTTTATAAGCAATCACACATAACAATCAGTATAATGTCTAAAATTCTCAAGTGACAAGGTCATCTGACAATTCTTTAAATAATCATGAAAAAATAATGGTTAATTTATACCAAAATAATGAAAACCATGTCCTAAAACGGCGTAAATTCTCTGAAAAAAAAATTAAGCTATGGGAATTGTAGGCTTAAAAGTCTTCCAACTTTAAATATGCATTTTCTTTATTTCCAGGACCGAGTGCTGAATATAACCAGTCAGATCATGGACCAGCTATTGGGCGACGAGCGAGTGGCTCGAGGGTTCCGCGTCAAGTTCCCAGAGGACGTGCTCCAGGATAATCTAGCTGGACAGCTTTGGTTTGGCGCTGAGGTAAGGTAGTTCCTATGCTGTCTACGTCTTTGGGTTTAAACTGCAACTCCTATTGTTGGACAACTCTTTAGGACGCCATTACAGCAAGGATCAAAATGTTGAACTATTCGCTGTTTGTCGGCACATTTTCCTACAAATGCATCAAATTTTGTCAAATGTTTTGGGTACCTACAGATACCTCATACCTTAAATTACAGGGCAAGAGCTTTATTTTCCCGAATAAAAAAAACCTGTTAAGTGCGAGTCAGACCCGCGTACCGAGGGTTCCATATCGTATTTCATTTTATATATTTTTTTGTGAATTTCTAAACCTCTATGTTTTTCCTGTAATCTATACGTAAACATATATTACCGTGATTTTTTTAACAATTTTTTGATGAGGGAGAGATACATACTTTTTTTGTGGTTTTTCGAAGATTTCTCGAAATACATGCAAGTAAATATAGCCAAGCTATATATTTTTACAATAAGCTATTTTATACCTACAATTTGATAACCATATCGTATTTTATAAAATATTATTATTCATTATTTTACTTTTCTTTATTTTTCTCATTTATGTTCATCTTTTATAAAATCGCTATTTAAAATGTGTATAGCAGTTTTCCTGTAATTGGCCAGTTATGATACTTATGATCTATAATAATTTTTTTGTGGTTTTTCAAAGATTTCTCAAAACCAGTTTCAGTAAATATAGTAAAGGTGTATATTTTTACAATCAGCTCTTTAATGTCTACAATTGGATACCCATAAAATATTTTTACGATATTTTTTTTTTATCTTTCTCCCTTTTGTTTTAAAAATATTTTGAACAATTTCAAATATTTCAAATTTATTTTTGCACCTTGTTACGTGGGCAAGTTAGTGCTATTTTTGTGCCAAATTTCAAGTCTTTATCTTTAACGGTGCTAAAGTTATGAGGCCTTGGCATACGGACGGACGGAACAGGAGTATCACCATGAAGGTTCTTTTTGTACTTTTGAGGTACTACGTAACCGTAGAAACTTCATTATGTTTGCTCTATCACGAAAATCTTATCTTGTGTGGAATTAGGTTTAGTTTGTAACTCTTCAACGCCATTTCGGTACATAAACATTCATTAAAATACAGGATAGGCTACATTTAAAAATTTGGGCATATATTAGGTACTTACATATGAAATCGGTATTCTATATGGAAAAAGTAAAAGAAAAAAATATGTATGTAATTATATATTTAATCAATCTAAGTATGTACCATTATTATCTAAGCACTTTCGCCATTTTATAGGTAGTTCATTGATAAATATCAATAAAATCTTTAAAGGCGGTTTGGACTGCCCCATCGAAATAGATTTTTTTTATTGCAAGAAATTGTCCAAATTGCGAAAAAAGTGGTAATCTGTCGGAGCAAGGTCTGGGGAGTATGGTGGGTGTCGGAGACATTCCAATCGCAGGTCCTCTAATTTAGCGACCGTCTTCTGTCGTGCAGTGTGAGCTCTAGCGTTGTCCTGAAGCAGCAGTGGGCTAGAGCAATTGACCAGTCTCGGTTGTTCAACAGAATTGCGAGCTTTTCCATCATGGTTTGCAATTGTTGACAAACAAATCTGCCGTAATCGTCTGGCCAGCCCCCCTATTCTGTATCTTTGGTTGCCAACTGAACTGGGTGCCTATCATCAAAAACATAGATAAAAACTGAAATTTTAAAATTGCCTTTAGTGGGTATTGAACTATTTACGAACTGTGACGTCACTTCAAGTGCGAACATATCCTTAGAAAATCGGAATTCGATAGTATATCTATGTTTTTGATGATAGGCACCCAGTCCAGAAGGCAACTAGAGATACATAATAGGCCCGCTGATCTTAAGAAGCTGTAGTGTATGACACCAGCACTCGTCCACCAAACACTCACTAGTACCTTTTTCTCAGTCAACTTACGCTTGGGACAGGATTTAGCTGGTACTCTTGGGTAAAACGACTGTGATGAGCGTTTCCGATTGTCGTACAGGATCTATTTTTCATCACATACGATTCAAAATTCCCTCATTATTGTGACGGTTGAGTAATGTAACGCAGCACTCAATGCGTGTTTGTTGCTGTGCTTCAGTTAATTCATCCTGTACATTTCTCGAGCTTTTTCGCTTTTCCCATTTCTTTCAAGTAAATAAAAATTGTTTTGTCACTCACACATGCCGCTAACTCTGACGTGGTTTGCGATGGATCTGCTTCCACGATCACCTTTAATTCTTCGTTGTCAACTAGGGTTTCCGGTCGTCCACGGGGTTTGTTCTGTAGGTGAAAATTTCCAGGACGAAAACGTTGGAACCAAAAACGTACCGTGTTTTCTTTTACAGTAGCTTCACCATACACATAATTAATCCTTCGAGGTGTTTCTGCAGCGTTGGTGCCGCGGTGGAACTCGTATACGTAAATAACGCGATATTTTAAGTTTTCCATATTGTGAACAGACCGATGTTAAAGAAAAATCTAATTGCGTGAAAACAAATGAATCACTAAATTCGAAACACAAACACACAAGCATAAATTTGAACAAAAATTTAATTTGAAGTTCTTAGTCAAACGCCAGATATTTGAGATCAATGTGGCCAGCTTGACAAAACGCCGATTTCATATGTAAGGATTCATATGTATTCATGTGTATGTATACCAATAAATAAGGATATTATCAGCGAGCTGAGCTATTATAGGAGTTCGAGCGATAGTGATAGCAATAGTGAGAACTCAAAAGATTAGGAACATTCAGGAAATTACAATACTAAAAGATATGTTATTAAAATTCCACAATTTTCCCTATTTTCAGTGCCTAGCAGCAGGTTCATCCATCATGAACCGTGAAGAGGAGTCAGCAGCAATGCGTCCGCTCGCCAAAGCGCTCACCCGCAGCCTGGAGACCGTTAGATCTTTGTTACGGGAACAATGTCTCAGACCGCGCGGTCTGGCGTTGTCGCAGCACGACGATATGTTGCACGAGAGCTGCAGGATATTTGACAGGTTGGTATTATTAAATAGTGTCTGTACATAGAAACGATCAGCGGCCGTGCGTCCGCTCGCCAAAGAGCTCACCCGAAGTTTGGATTCTGGATACCGATGTACTTTGTTACGGTAACAACATATCGTCGGTGCACGACGATATGTTGCACGAGAGTTGCAGGATATTTGACAGGTTGGTACTATTACTAGTGTCGATACATATAAGTAATCAATGGAGAGCAATGCATGTTCTGTAGACCAAGCTTTCTAAAACATAGGCACGATATTAATCACCGACGGGGTGTCAGAGGTGTTACCGAGTATGGACTGTTAAATTAAATGAAATATAATTATTTATGCAAAAGAGGTACATTATCCACACTTAGTTGCAGGTTAATTTCAAAGTAAAAAACTAATTGAACTAAATACACTATTCAACAAAGTCTGTGGTACAATTATATCAACTAATTTGTGAAAACTCTGTTGAAAAAGTATTAGCTAAAATTTATGAATGTTGAAAGTAATTTATCTAAATAAGAACTTTATCACATCTTTTCAGATTATGTAGGCTTATTCCACAGGCGACATTTGAAAGCCTCATATACATTAAGCCACGCCGATTTAGAGCCGTCGCTAATGCCTTCCTACGATCCTAACACGCTATTTCTCATTTGCAGACTATTCGCCGAGTTCGAGCTCTGCTACGTGAGTGCGATGGTAAATGTGAAGACCCCGCACGAGTTCGAAGCCCAGCAGCTGATCTGCGTTCTGTTCTCTGAGAGCCTGAGAAGAGCTTTGAAACAAGGGCTTTTGATACAGGAACAGGTACTACATTTCAATATTCATACCGTACTTGCTCATTATACTTTGAATAAAATTGCTGCTTCAACGAAATAATAACTGTATTCACTTGCGGTTTGCATTCGCGCGTTTCGATTTTTAATCTTAACTCATTGTGATAACGTTGAAATTTGATATAAAAGAATAATCACCGGACACTTTCCGATAGTTGCGATTGCCTGTAGCAAACTTCGATGACTTGACAAAGGTGTCAACCTTCGTGGTGCTTACAATGAGAGAATGTGAGAATCATAACATTGCTATGCTACAGAGACAAGTATTTCACAAAGATGGCGGAGTGGTTAATTCACTCGATTATTAATGGAGAGAGCCTGGGTTCGATTCCTGGATGCAGCTGCGTTTCTCTTCTTCCACTTTGTTTTGACTTCAGTAACCGTCATAAGGTAGACATAAGAAAAATTGGACTTTTCAAGCTTAATATGTCGTATAACCTGCGAACAATCCATCCTTTGCTTAGCGAGTGAAACTTTCATAATTTAGATATTACACAACATATAATGTTTATATAGAATATGTTTTATAGTGGTAATCAGTTTTTGAAGTACAGAGTATAAATAATGTCTATTATAATTTAAAATATAAATGCAAGAATTTCAAAAAGTTTAATGAATTTTTCGGTGTGTCGAATTCTGTGGTATTGGAATTTTCATTTAATTTATATTTATTTATTTTTGACGTGTAAGTTTCGTCACGAATTTTATTTAATCTTCAAGTAATTTTTCTATATGTTTGTGTGTTTGAAGCAAATAAAACTTTATTTATCCATATTATTAGTACGTTAAGTTGCATTGCCTGCGCAATTGACAATAAATTCTCAAATGTTTGCCCAGCGAGTCAAACTACACCAACTTTCACAACGAAAGCTTTAGAAAACTTGGATTTGTTATTGTCAAGTAAATTCAAGTGAGTGCAACTGACAATTTATCTATTATTAGCAAAGCGAGTCAAAGCACACAAACTTTTATAACTTAGACATTAGGCAACTTGGACTTGTAGAGAATATTATGTCGGATTACACGTGCAATTGAAAATTTTCTATCCTTAGCCCGGCGATGCAAACTACACTAACTTTCATAATTTAGACATTAGACAACTTGGAATCGTCAAGCATATTATAACTTATTACCTGTGCAACCGACAGTTATCTAACCCTTGCCTTGCGAATTAACTCATACTGACTTTTAAAACTTAGACATTAGACAACTTAGACTTGGCCAGCATATTTCTTCGTTTTACATGCACAACTGTTAATTCCCTATTCTTTGCCCAGCGAGTCAAACTACATAACATTTCATAACTTAGACTTTAGAAAACTTATATTTGTCAGCGTATTCTGTCGTATTGCCTATTTGTGCAATCAATAATTCTGTATTTCTCGACGAAATCACTGGAATTACGTAAAATACGTCAAATATTTTCTCATCACCGGGTCTCAATAAAGGTTTGTAATTAATACAAGTATAATCATGACCAGGGGATCTAAAAAGGCCGACTTGGGTGAATTATAAAATGATTTGAAAGTAGTATGGCGTTAGAGTTTTTTCACGCGTGCAAAAGAGACGGCATTAGAACAGAATCATAATGTGATTCATGTAAAATGGCCTTTTTACAGGACCTGGGGCTCTACCGCGTAATTCTCATTTGTATCAACTTCAAGCAAATGCATGCGAAATTCAACGCGTGCAAAAGAGATGGCATGTTAGGCGGGCGTCGTCGCACGCACGTTAAATTTCAATCTCAAGTTGATGTTGATGAAAATGAGAATTACGCGGTAGATCCGCAGGTCAAAACATTGGTTCCCAAAGCAAGGCGAATGATATATAAAAATAAGCGGCACCTTTCTGAACTGATGTGAATTGCATACGAGTGACTGCGCAACTAGCGAATTATAGATCTATGTACAATCGGATAACTAGCGAATTATAGATCTATGTATAATCGGATGATGTCGCGACGTGGAGTCTAGAAAGTGGTGGGTTCAAAATTCGGTAGGGGCACATTGGTGTTTGATCTGCGTTCAATTTGTGTACGAAGTACGGCGACAGCTAGGGCTCACCACCTGTCACACTGAGACGACAGGGCTCACAGTGACTGTGGACTGTGGCGTGCATTTTGTCTTCTACCTATACTGACTTTCCCTAGGGGATTCATTTCGTGACGACGTGATAATAGTAGTTTATGCTACAAGGGCCAAAAGGAATAAATTACGAGGACGATTTAAAACACGAGCGTAGCGAGTGTTTTAAACGTAACCGAGTAATTTATTGCTTTTACGCCCGTGTATCATACTACGTTTTTCAATGCATAGTGTGAGGAAATGAAAACAAATATAATCTTGTGAACTTTAAATTATGATTGGCTCAAAAGGATTGTATCCAGAGCCGTTAAACAGTTAAAAAAAGTATAACATCTATGGTACACAGCAAAGGCTGCAGGTTAGCCAACCATTGTAAATAAATAAAAAAAATAATAATAATAAAGCCCTAGGGCAAAATAATCGACTTATTGTTCGGTTATGATGCATAAAAAGTGGGCCTTTACGAGCACATGCATTGAAAATTAAATTTTAGTGCATATATTTTTTTATATTATGTGAACTTGAAATAAATTTCACTGATCATTTTATTAATTTAAATTATTTGGAAATATAATAAAAGATGATAAAAAAGTATTTTCGATATATATTTCGCCCCAATTTGTGGCCGGCATCAGTCGAATTGATTAATATTATGTATCAATGTTATTATATTATTACACTAATAGATTGGCGTTTTTTATTTACTAGAGGACGCCCGCGACTTCGCCTGGACTATAAACAGCCCGTTGAACCCGTTGGGAACGCATTTTCGGTGTTGACCACTTATCACCCATAATTTATGGGTATCACCTATAAATTGGAAAAAACAGCAAAAACGATAAATATCATGGGGCCAAAAGTGTATAATAATCTACCAGATAATATCAAAAGTGCTCAGAGTTTGTCCATTTTCAAAACAATATTAAAATCATGGCTAGTTGAGAAGTCGTTTTATTGTTATAGTGAATTCTTTGAATAATTATTATTGCATTTCCATTTACAATTTAGAATTTCTTGTGTTATTTATTAATTATTACTAATTAGGGTTTTTTTTTATTTGTCTTCTTTTTGTTTGCTAACCTGTAACTTATTTTTTTTTTATTTATTCTAATTATAATTAATCTGTAATTGTGTTAATATGTATAATTATCTGACTTGTAATGAATATTAGCAATAAAAATATGTCTATGTCTTATATGCCCTGTACTATATGTACATACATGCCTGGACTTCTAACTCATTTAAAGAATAAAATAATATTTGCAATATAAATTCTTTGCATTTAGTGTTAAAAAACTATAAGTATTAATAAATAAAATTGTAAAAAGGTCGTGTCTGTACATTCGATGTTTCCACGCAAGCAAAGCTGTGGGCATAAGCTAATTTTAATATATAATAGAAGTAGTCTAGCATTAGTAAATAAACATAGTAATAAAGATAATCATCGAGCAACTAGCCTCGAGAGAGGAAAAGATGGCGTCAGTGCCATTTTCCCAACACATCAGTGTTTTGTATAAACTTGACTGTATGCATCTCGCTCTCACTTACAGGGGATTCTCTATTCCTATCACCGAGTGGTGTTTCATTTCGTATGGTAATAATAAACTAGAGAAGTATTAATTTATCTAAAAAAGTATTGTTTGCATGAATGTACTTGCATGACCTCGTACTCGCCTCGTGTTCACGTTAGTCAAGAAGTTTGCCGTTTATTGCACACGTGTTTATTTTCAGGTGGATTCGTACGATCCGGCGCTAATGTTCGCTGTGCCCCGTCTCGCTATTGTTAGCGGCCTACTCATATATTCGAGCGGGCCTTTGAGTATAGACAAACCGACTGGTTAGTAACTCTCTATTTACTGTTTGTACACAAAAAACAAGTGGTAGAACTGATGCCGGGCTCGAATGTGGAGGTACACTGGAGACCGCATCAAGTAAGACACATTGGACTTTGTACCTATCTTATATTCAGGACAGCTCACAGGCATAAAACCAGGAGGCCCACCATGCCTGGAACCGATGGATGGCGATATATCCATCCCTATTAGCCGGGCCTTATATGGAACAGACTGGTGACGGGCAGCGGCGTCACTGGTGCGAGGGTTCCGGCACCGCGCTCACCAACCCGCCTGCCCAGCGTGTGTGAGTATGGGTAATTCTTCCAGGATGACCACCGGGAGTCGCAAAGTCCTGGAAATGGACGAACTAGGCTGATGGATGGATGGACACAAAAAATTAGAAAAATGTGACGAATATTTCGTTCAAATGTTCAGCATTTCCTAAAATTTCAACGTTGTCCGTCGTAGGACTGATAGGATGGATTTTTGGCTGTATCAATAGGGTTATTTAGGGCTTCACAGTAAAAATTCATATCTTATAATCTGGAATTATATAGCTTTGGCCCTTGAAAAATCTAGTCCCAGTTGTCGGATTTTACAAAATTCATAAAAGCACTCGAAACTGTCGATTTTTTACTGATTTCCACTGTTTTAAAGTTGAATCGCTTTACAATTTTTATTCAACCTTCGCTTGAAATCACAATTAAAGAACGTCTAGATTTTAGAGGTATTGAAATCTTGAAATTTTGTTGATTTAGAATAATTTTTAAATTCCAGAAGAGATGTCGGACATGTTCCGTCCATTCCGCACGTTGCTCCACAAGATCCGCTCTCTACTGTGGACACTGGAACGTAAGGAGTTGACAGCGCTCGAGCGACTGTTGTGCAGCAACGAGGACGTGGCCAGTGTCACCACGCACAGTACCACTACATCTGTGCACGCTGAAGGTATGAGTAACGCTTGATAGTACTTGCTATTGTCAGCACTTGGTGAAACATCATCATGCATGACAATTAAACACGTGTATAACCCTCAGAGATTAACTTTACACTTACAAGTCCGTGTGGTTGTGAAGTCTATTTCTATACCCCAAGCCACAAATCGAGAGTATCGTTTGACAGACACTACTGTCATTTCCCTGAATAATGTGGCCAGATTTATTTCACTAGTGTTTGCATGAAGTGATGGGTTCGATAAATTAATTCGTTCAATTCGTTCAATAGTATAGAAAAATTACTAAATTCATTAAGTCAAGAGACAAATTTTACTAATAACAACGTGATTCTAGAAATATAATATGTTGACTAATATAATATTTATGATTAATCAACATGCTTAGCATACGTCCTCCTAGGAATGGTTTTGTTAAACGATTTTATTTAGCTTGCCCTATTTATTTGGGTCAAATCTAGTAATTGAAATTTGACCCCCTTCCTGTTGAAATTTGGTACGCACCTTTAGTTCTGATGATAATTTAATTTAATACATTCGTTGTCATTGTAAATCCAAGATTGATTGATCCAAGCTGGCCCTACAAAATGGCGGATTAAATATTTTTTGACTACTTCCTCAATATGGATATCAAATGAAAGGGTTTGATATTTGTTTTTAGAAAAAAATCAAACCTTGAGAGAGCTCCAATGAGCCGTTTTCCTTGACAGCTGTCAGTTGAGTTTCATCAAAATGAACAAGAAGGCGCTAGTTTAGTTAGCGCTAGTAGAAGTTTTCAGAAAACGAAGTGTCAAGTTTATGCAGAGACCATAAACAAACTAGAGTTGAGTCAGACTATGGTGTTTGGTACTTTTTCCCGCACATTAAGTTTAAGTTTTGTGAAAGTAGTATTTCTTTCTGGGTAGTATTTAGAACACAAAATGCGTACGTGTGCCGTTGTAGGTTGCAATGATAAAGTACATCACACTTTAGACTTTGAGAAACAAGTGGATTAAAGCAACTAGGGTAGATATTAAACTAAAAATTGGGCGACATCTACGAAAAAATTCATGCTTCTGTTCTGATCATTTCACCATTAACGATTTCAAGGAGAAAAGGCGGTTTTTTTGCACTTACGTAATGCAAAAAATCGCTTTTTCTCCCTTTGAGTGGGTGGCAAGAGTTTTAATACGAGTTGCCTCCAACGAACTACTGTAACAGGACCATTGGTAGCGGCCCTGTACATTTTGTTTAAATTAAAACCTATAACTTTTTATATTTTTGATTTCTTTAATATTTCTTTTTAACTTATTTGTTTCACTCCTACTTAATGACTAAGGTTCGCTGTCATGGAATTCCATATTTTAAACCTATTTTTAAATTAATACAAAGTAGACGGACATCTACACTACAGTAGACATCATACATTACCAGCATAAACGCAACCTACTTGTATGCGACACATACTTATCTCCTACCTTTACCTCCTTGATGCCAAAAGTGGAGTTGCTGCCTGCGATGTCTTGGACTAAAGGAAGAATACAGGAGTGGCTAACAAGCAAAAATATAACATTCGATGCTACAAATACAAAAGCCACTCTAATAGATATCGTACGGCAGAACAAGACCAATGTGTCAACAAGTATGTTGTGGACGAGATGGCAGCGGAGCACGGAGTCGCAATCTTACGCCTGCCTCCGTACCATTGCGAACTCAATCCCATTGAGCTGGTATGGGCGCAGGTAAAAGGTCATGTTGCCATGAATAACAAAACGTTTAAAATGGCGGAAGTAAAAGGCCTGTTAGAAGAAGGGATAAAAAAAGTAACACCCCAAAAATGGCGTGACTGCGTGACTCATGTTATTAAAGAAGAGGACAAAATGTGCTGTCTCGACCACCTAATTGATGGCGTTGTGGAAAGTTTTATAATCAATGTTAATGATGAAACCAGCACTGACAGTGACACAGATTTTTCAGATTAATAAATTTAGACACTTAAAAGCTCGATTGTTTTATTTATCATATTGTTATTAAATGTAGAAACAACAAAAACCAATAATATGTCAATCGATTCATTCGCTAAGTTAATTAATTATTTTATGAAACAAAAATAATTCATTCGTTCACTAAGTGAATGAATTTAATTAATACCTTTAGGACATCTCTATTTATTTTTCGTCGTCATCTGGTATCACAGTAAACGTCAAACGATACTCTCGATTTCTGGCTTGGGGTATAGGGCAGCTGGAAAATCGGTCAATGACATTTTGTACTGGACCCCGTACCACGAAACGCAGTAATTTACATCAAGCGATAAATATTGCATGGTGAGATTGACGTATCGTTTTGTTTTGACGCGTACAGTTTTTCCAGCTGCCCTAGAAACAGACTAGTAATGCTTCATTTGTTTAATCTAACTTAGCACGTAACTTAGCACATAAATAATATACACATTTAATTTAATCCCATACTAGAATATCTGCTTAAAACAACCGCTAGGTACGCATTTATAAGAATAATAATTTGAAAAAAAAGAGTCAAGATTCGAACACGGAACCTCCGGCTTACCATGAAAGGCTGCTACCGCCTCGGCCGTCAAGCCGATTGGTGGAGTTTGATACTTTCTACCACATAAGTTGTTACGATATTTGATTTTTCGGACGTTTTTTCTCAGAATTGCCTACCTAGCAGGTAGTATGGTTACTTGTTAGCTCGATGACGTAGTATTATGCGAACGAGACTCAAATATAATCGCAGACTATGGGATATACGAGTACAGTTCCACAAAAGGATTTTTATTTCCCAACTAGTTTCGCCTAATCGGTATTCTTAAGAACAGACATCATGACGCGACCAACTTAGTTGTGGGCGTGGCCAAATGTCATGCTGTTACATTCCGCTTCAAGAGCAGCCGAATTGTGAAAAACTCAGCTTTTTCAAATTAATCGAAACAGAACACTTAAATTCAAAATTCACTCAATAGTTATTCAACATAACCTTATTACTTATGTATTGTGTATGTTGCCATCGCAAAGTTTCCATTGGTTTCTGTAATTAGAATTTAAAAATTTTGGATACAGATACCAATGGAAAATTTGCGATGGCAGCATACACAATACATGGGTTAGTATACCTTTTTCTTTGCCTTGAAAATGGGACAAAATCGCATCCTTCACATAATTAATTATCATCCTTAAATTTACTCCCCGCAACTCTTTCAAGTTTGTGAACAAATAAAAATCACTAGGGGCTACGTCAGGGCTATAGGGTGGGTGAATGAGTGGTTCGAAGCTGTATTTGTGAACAGCAGCCATCGCAACTTTACCAGCATACGTCCATTTCTGGCGCACGCCTAGAGAGTGTTGATAGAGATATACGACCGAACGATATTCGATCGAATTTTGTCACTTCGGAGTAGCCCTCCAGGCGTGTCCTGCTATAACAACACACCCATTGCCAGTTTCCTTCGCCTGTTTTCCTTGATTTCTTTTCTCAGTCTCCCTAATAAAGTTGCCTAGTACTCTCCGGTGATATGATACTTACCCTTTTCTTTGTAACCGATCAATAAAATCTCTTCACAACCCCAAAAAATCGTTGCCATCAATTTTCCGCCGATTCCGAGACCTTAAAGTTTTTGTGGGGTGATGTACCCTTTTTATGCCATTGCATTGACTCTTGTTTGGACTCAGGCTCAAAGTGATGAACCCGAGTTTCATCTTCAGTGATTATTTTCTCCAAAGTCTTGGTGGATTCAAAACTCCTTAGATGCCTCGACTCGTTGCTGCTTTTGCGGTGGCTTGACCATTCTCGGCACCCATCTTGCACTGAGTTTTGTCATGCCAAGTGATCGTGTAAAATATTCAAAATTGTTGTATCGGATACTCCAACAAATGTAGAAAGTTGTTTCTTTTTCAATCGAGCATCTTCTTATGAGATTTTTGACTTTTTCAACGATGCACGGAGTAGTGACTTCAATCGGCTGTCCTGAGCAAGGGTCGTCTTTAATCGAGTCTCGACCTCCTTTAAAAAGAATATGCCACTTGTCAATCATAGTTTTACTAGGGATTTGGTCCCCATAACACATTCCATCTCATTGAATATGGTTTTGAGGAGATATTCCTTGCTATGTGATGAATTTAATCACAGCGCGTAATTCGATGTGCTCCATTTTCACAGCTCAATTCCGAATTGACTTGTTTGACGAGCGATATCTTAGTAACAAATGGTGCAAAAACTTCAATTTTTCTCTATATACCTACAAAAAGTTCCCGATTAACGTGATAAAAAACAAGTTGATATACCTCGTAAAACATCATAATCTAAATAAGCCAATAAGGTTTCATTCTCTTTACAGACGCGTCCAAAATGTCGGACGATGCATGCATGCTTCATTCACTTTCTTTGCTTTCATTCACTTAAACTCAGGCTACTGTGAGCTTTACAAGTTACCACCTAAGGTTTTTACAGGTGAATGCCTTGCTATTCTAAGCGCTTTAGTATACGTCACTATCCTTTGAATCAGTCAATTATATTTTCTGATAGTTCTAGTGCTATTAATAGTGCTATTTGTCAAAGCCCATTTAAAAACTGGTTTCGAAATTCTTTTCTATGCAGAACTAAACAAATGTTACTGTATTGCCACCAAAATAATACAGATGTAATATTAGTCTGGGTTCCTAGGCATGCCGGGATCAGAGTTAATGAAATTGCTGATCAGCTGGCCAAATTAGCCACTCACAGTGGAAACGACAACTTCTATCAAAACTACAGGCAAGACCTTCTTTCTCTACCTGCTCAAAAATTATTAATAGATTGGCAGGATGAGTGGGATTGCTTCTCATATCGTTACTGTCAAATCCAATCCCAAATCACTCCCCGCCCGTGGTTCTTCAAATTGAGGAAATTTGACAAGGGAGTTACAAGTGTTCTCATAAGAATGGGACTTGTACTCCTATTTGGATGTATAAATTCAAACTAAGAGATTCCTCTCTCTGTGACTTCGGTCTCGAAGACGGCTCTTTGGACCATATATTTTTCAATTCTCCCCTAAATGTGAACTGTCCTCCTATATATCCCAGTCTAATTTAATTCTAATGCCTTCCTGCCCGTTAATATGTCATATTTATTATCTAATCCTACTAAAAATATTATCTGTATCCTAGCAAAATTTATCCTATCAAATAACATTAAAACATAATTATGTTGTTTTTTTACCTTTTTAGGGTTCCGTACCCAAAGGGTAACCAACAGGACCCTATTACTAAGACTCCGCTGTCCGTCTGTCTGTCCGTCTGCCTGTCCATCTGTCCGTCTGTATCTCATGAACCGTGATAGTTAGACAGTTGAAATTTTCACAGATTATGTATTTCTGTTGCCGCTATAACAAATACTAAAAACAGAATAAAATAAATATTTAAGGGGGCTCCCATACAACTTTTTGTCCCGTTTTTATAGATAATGGTACGGAACCCTTCGTGCGCGAGTCCGACTCGCACATGGTCGGTTTTTTTAATTGCATTTTTTATTTGCACGACACTGGCAAAAAGTGGCGCTTAAAATAGCAACGGTCGCCAAGACACAAAAAAAATCTTTCCTCAGACATCCTACAATGTGCTGACAGCGTGTCCATGTCCATACTCGGTACACTCGTATTTCACCGACGATTATTGCGTCCCGACGTGATGGGTGGTGAGCCCTATCGCTGTACCACAACATACAATACTACGTATAGAAGAATCACATTGCAAAGACATTTAAATAAATAGTTACTCTCGCTGAGCAGCAATAAAGTGCTAACTAGCTCGCACTCGTGCTTCGACATCTTTTTATAATAACCTACTGCGTGCAGGAAAGCGAGAAAGTATCGAATTACTACGCGCGAAAGCGTCTTTTACACTGACTGTCTTAAGGTCATAAGTCCCCGCTCAAATGATATTTACTCTGATCGAGCGCCGGCACGGGGGAAACCGCCGCGTGGGTCACAAATACACGCTTTTAAAAGCATGCAGGTTTCCTTCGCTATTCAGCAAGTGGTAAGTACAATTAAGTGGTAAGAACAAATGCTGTACACTTAAATTCCGAAAAACTCATTGGTGCATACCCGACCGGGGTTCGAACCTGGGTCTCAAAATTGAGAGGCCAGCGTTCTACCCCTGAGCTACCGCCGCTTCTCAGACCAAAATACTAAGAATACATATACCCATGCCTGTCTCCTCCTCTAAAAAAAAATGTACAATAGTGTTGGTAATATATTTAATAATATTCTAAGATACAATTCACTGACTCGGATTATATTTTTGTTTCCAGTGGAGGCAGAACCGGTAATGGATGACCAATACCCGGATATTGGCGAGTTCGTCTCCAGATTCTACGCGGATCACGTGCATTGTAGAGACCTGTACAGCACACAGCAGAGGTAAGTAAATATGGACAAAACCGTACTTATGTTTTATTGTACTCGTAAGTACGTATAGATTTGTATGCGTACCACTTTGTGTACTGCGACCGATATCTTTTTCTTTCTCACGGAATGTGTTGCATTGCTTCTAATAATATTAGTAAATTTTTGAGGTATGTATTTCGCTATAAATCACGTAAAAATATACTTGTTTTTGTATTTTAGCTCAAGCGAACAAACAATCTCGGAAGGCGACTATCTCCCAGACAACATCGAGGTCATGACCCCCATCCTCGATGGTTTGAGACGACTGAGTCATGACGTCATAGATCATGACTCTGAGACCGATACTCATGACGATACCACCAGCACTGACACATTCCAAGAATCCAAAAACTTCATAGATAGAGTTAGGAAACCTAGCCGCACTGAAAGCAATGATTTGTCAAGTCTAAGAAACTTGTCTACAAATGGCCTTATGATGTTTGATCCTTTGGTCGTTTCGGCCATTTCTAATGCATCAGAAAGTAGGCAGTTACCGGATAACGATTTGGTGACGTCATTAAATGAGCAAGTGACAGAAATTGCGGATAGATTATCTTCGATAGTGGTTGATGTAGAAAACTTGATTGATCATAATATCCATTCGTTTTCCACCAGTGATGTCCCAACGCTGATCTCAACGGATTGTTCTTCCGAAGCGTACGGATTTTCTGGTCCCAGAAATGAACAATTAAGCTGTTTACCGTCCACCAGTCACGGGTATTTAATTCCAAATGCTATAAGCCAGGAACCAGTTGTGTTGGCCTCTTTGTCACATAATAACTCGGCCATTTTCAATCCAGACGAAGAAAATAATGAAAGTGCAATACTAAATAATGATCTCCCGTTAATTATACCAGACAATATGAATATAGAAGCAGACATAGTTAATACGAATATAACTATTGCTAACGCGAATTTAAGCTCGTTGTTATTGACAAACGGTGAATTCAGATATAGTTTTATAGATCATAATAACGAAGAAACCGAAGACAATAGTAGTTTTCATTCGGCGCAAATGACTATGGAAGAAAAAGAGGATGAAAGAGCAAAATTCATGTTGGGATACGAAAGTGATTCTCACGAATCGCCAGCTGATTCAGGGGTCAGTACTGAAAATACTAGTTTAGATAGATCTCCCGATTCCGACCCTAATAAAGCAATAAATAAGGAACACTTTATGACGCAAAACAGGGTATTGACCCAGGAAGAAAATAAAACTGAGAATGTTCTTGAAAGTTCATTTTCAGATGTTAATAACAGAATAGAAGGCGACGTCACAGTAAATATTAACTACGTAGAGAGTGCTGATGCTCAGTTCAAAAACGAAGCTGGTTCGTCGTCACATTGCTTCAATAATGTAAATAGTAATACTGAAGAAAACCGTGATAATAATACTAGGGTAGCAGAAATCGAAGATATAGTAGAAGAAACTGTAAACACAGAAGACAGGAGAAGGGTTTTACAAGAATGGGGCGCGAATGCATCAGAAGAAGAATATAGAACCATAGACGAAGTCATTACAGAGTTGAGAAAACACAGACAGGCCGACGAAAAAGTGAATGCATTAGTGGAAGAAAACTCTAATAATAACGAACCAAGGAGTTCTAGACTTGAAGAAATCGGCTCAAGTTCTAGACCAAAGAAAGTAAGGAAATCTGGGACGAAAAGTAAGAGGAAACGAACTAAAATGTGGTCGCCCGGTATAGTCATACTCGACAATCGCTCTACAATGACGCAGAATAGCCCACTGAGACTGAATTTGGACCATTTTGTGGACCATGCGAGGTTTGTTTCTTATTTTTAGAAAGTTTTATTGAGGTTTTGTTAAAATGCTCTAGTAAAAATTGAAACGTCAACGTTTTCACACTGGTTTATCAGAGTCCAATAAGAAGCTGTCTTTCATTCCTTTGTACATTTGTCTGACTGAGCATAACAAACAAGGCTTGGCCGATTGTGCTGTAATTTAACCCGTAGATATTATTATATAACTAGAACTTCTAAAAACATAATTGAAGATGACGTCTTAAATTATAAGTTACCATAACTGTAAATGATTGAATACTTACGCGTTAATTAGGTTTATATTTATTTTGTTTTTTTTTTTTTCATTATTATACTTTGATTTGTATAGATTCTTCAATATTGTTATTAATAAACGAAACAAATTAATCGAAAGCTATAAAACACTTTAAGCCAATATATTTTTATAAGAATTGCCAGAAACAAAGACAGCTTTTAAAACATTCTAAAAAAAAAGAAAATATTCCAAAACCAGCTGTTTATTCCGTCCGTTTTTTCGCTTTAGTGTTTATAATGTTATAGGTACAGGTTATTTTGTTAATTAACATTGTTTATTTAAAATTTTAGCAGTACATCCGATGCGATCCCGGAATGTGCTGACGATGAACAGATAGCTCTGGCGTTGCAGGCTCAAGAGCTAGCGGCCCGGCAGCAAGCTAGAGGAAAGTTCAAGTACGTATGCCCAAGTTTTGTAGGAACTATTGGTTCTGTAACTTCATTGTTTTTGGGTTTCGTAATTTTTAGGTTTCCGTACCCAAACTAACCGTAACCGTACTTTCTGTAACGCTAATACTAAGACTCCGTTGTCCGTCTGTCCGTCTGTCACCAGGCTGAATCTCATGAACCGTGATAGTTAAACAGTTGAAAATTTCACAGATAATGTATTTCTGTTGCCGCTATAACAGCAAATACTAAAAAACAGAATAAAATAAATATTTAAGGGGGCTCCTATACAACTAACTTGATTTTTTGCCGTTTTTATAAATAATGGTACGGAACCCTTCGTCCGCGAGTCCGACTTGCACTTGGCCGGTTTTATATATGTCGTGGTCAGATCGTAAAGTATGAAATCTTTTTAACAAAAGTCAAAAATAGGTGCGACGACGAGCGGAGTGACGAGCGTGTTGGGTTTACATGTAAACACATTTTGGGAGCCGAGCGAAGCGGAGCTAGGCAAACCCCCTGGTTTTAACAGAAATATGATATGCCCAATTCTACGATGTGCCGATAGGGTTGCCAGGCCCATAAATATTTACCCATATTTAGCCCTGAAAGCCTGATACAAAGTTTTTTAATATATAACAAATAATTAGTATTTATAGTTGTTTATTTATCAGTGTTCTATCAGTGACTTACTCTACTCGTAATTATATGTTATTATGAATCACTTTTTGCTTGTAACTTTATTTGAAAGTACTTACTAAAACAATCAATAAACAACACTATCATTTGAAAATAAATTACCGTATCAAGATAGGTGTTTCCACTTTACAGAAATAAAATAATTATCTTTACGCCACTTTATACGTAATTAGACAAAATAGCCTTTATCTGTCACAATAAACGAAAAGTCTTTCATCAATTATAAAATCAAACTTAAAACCATTCTTTGACAAAAAAGATCTTCATTATAATTATAACTGTAGCTAACAATTTTCATTATTTTAAAACTAAACAATCACAGTTCTTAATATAATTTTTAACATGTTAATATATTATGAACAGAAAATCACTTATACTATCACTATCCCACAAAATAATTTAAATTTAAGTGATTTTCTGTTCATAATGTATTACAAGATCAACCAAGTGCCAAAAATCACCAATATAAATATTCTTCTTAATATAATTTTTTATTAAAGAATATACTTAGTTATAATGTTTATTTTTATTTAAAAATATAATTTTTATTTACAATTCTACAAACCCTAACAAAAGCCGGACAGGTTGGTCTTGCATATATTTGGCCGGACAAGACTGTAAAAAGACGCGCATGTCCACCTGGCAACCCTATGTGTCGAAGATATTTTGTCAAGCTTTAGTCCGTCCAAGCCACGGTATAAGTTTAAAATGAGTTTCGCTGATTGAGCAAAAATTTAGGGAATTTCACTTCGACTCGCATATTAATATTTAATGAAGCGTGTTTTCAATCAGATTACTTATAATGGAACTTCGACAGTGTAGAGTCCGACAATAAAGACGACTCTGAAGGCTTTAATTTTAGTTTTAGTGCTGTCAAAACTAAATTTTCTTCGATACAAAATAGTCCTTAAAAGTTAGCATTAGAAGCTAAATTTCCTTGGAAAATTTCAAGCTTTGACTGCACTAAAATTAAAATTAAAGCCTTCAGAATTGTCTTTAATATCACGGAGACTACTGTTAGATATTCGATGACGGTTATTTCTAAAACTCGTACAACAAGGCACATTTAATTTTGAACATCATACAGAATGTTTAATGACTTATGCATATTATTATGCAATTTAAAAATCGAATGACGGTTGTGGTTGTAAAGTTAGCTGTAACCTGCACAGTATCCCCCCTCCCCCCATTCTCATCGACGCTCCGTCAAGGAGCAACTGCGACTCCATCTGTGTCTTTACTCTGCGGCTCACATTAATTAATCAAAACATTCTAGATCAAGCGAAGACCTGATCCACCGGCTGTTTGTGTGCATTGCCGGCGTCGCCGATCAGCTGCAGACGAACTTTGCGGCCGATCTCCGGAACATTCTCAAGTCCGTGTTCATCATGAACCAGACGCCCGACGAACCGGAACCGGAACCGGAACTGGAAGCCACACCGGAAACACCGGAAGGGGAAACCGAGGGGAAGCCGGACACGATCGAGTATGAGGCGACAGAGGATCAGGTTATACAGAATGGTAAGTTTTGTGTACAGAATCATAAAACTGTTACGGTGTTACTACGAAACGGTGTTTAACTTTAGACAGTGTTTAAATCTGTTGTTGTCACCTTTTCTTTCATATTGTAAAAAAGTGACAGCAACAGATTTAAACACTGTCAAAAGTTAAACATCGCTTAAACACCCTTTTGTAGTAACACAGCTATAGTTTATTATGTACATATATTACGTAGTCGGTTCTTAAGTTCTGTCACATATCAAGTGTGAAATACATGACACATTTTCAACTTTATTATAATAATTTATAAATGGGAAGATAGTTAAAAATACTCAGTTTTACAAGTATAATAGTTTATTCGAAATGACCTCGATTTTCGATACAAGCCCTTAATTTGCGAGGCCAGTCATCAATAGAATCATCCACGACATTGAGGTCCATTTCGGCCACTGCTTTGATGAGGGATAGCTTCAGCGACTCCAAATTTTTATGGGGTTTTGAGCAGCCTTTTTCTCTAAATACTGCCATATTTTATAATCCAAGGGATTAAGGTCCGGACTGGAGGACGGCCAATCTTCGTGCCTGATGAAATCAATTTCTTGGGCGTCCAACCAGTTTTGCGTACTTTCGGCTTTATGAGCCGGTGCAAAATATTGCTGGAATACCCATTGGTGATTTGCGAGCATTGTTCGTTTAAGAAGCTCTACGAGGTTTTGCAGAACCGTATTTTGGTACACCAGAGCACTGGTTTTCACACCTTTTTCACAAAAAAAAAAACATCAGTGGGGCCCAAATACGACACTCCAAGCCAAGCCATCGCCGATGAGGGATGATGACCACGTTGAACGCGTGAGACACGCCTGGTCGCTTCATCACTGTCACATCACCTTGTCATTTTGCTTATTGCAGCTCACTTCGACTGGAAAATTGTTTTCATTTGTTTTTTTCCCGCGTACCGTCTCAACAAAACGCGTGATCGATGAAGCCTAGTTTTTTTTAAACGAGCATGCAACAGGTGTGCTGTTCTTTTACGGTAAGCCCGTAGCCCAAAGTCTTCATCCAACACCCTTTTCACAGTAGTTCTGTTTAAACCCATCTGAAGAGCCAACAGTTTTTGCTTTCGCACGGGATTTCTTTGAATTCGCGCCTTGATGGCTTTGATCACCGCTGAATTGCACACCGTACGAGGCCGTCCACTCCTCTCTCTGTCTTCTATTCTTGAATCTTCCTCGTATCGTTTAATACTGCGATAAACGAACTGTCTTCTTTTTGTGTCCACTCCATGTTGAAAACTAAAGAAAAGTCTATAAAACCCATGTTTTTAAAATCGTGAACTTTCAAATTTCGAACGTATTTTATTGATTTTTTATGACTAATAAAATAACAATAAGTTGAATTACGATTTATCAACTCTTGATGAAATTCATGCACATTTGGAGTTAAATATATTCTTTAACTGCAAAATGTTACCTTCATTTGCCGTTAGCATGATATTTATAATGCCGCGCAAAGACTGGTAGATGATCGGCTTGAAGTTTTTTTAATGGATCTTTTAATTGTATGTTAGTGTTGATTACTAACAAATAATACGGTCACGTGGAATGATGCTTTATTCATTCTTAAAATTTCAAGAACAATAATAATGGTAGCTGCTAGCAGCACTCATGTCAAACTTAAGGCGCCTAAAAAACCAAAATTAGAAGCAGTGTATAGCAATCAGCACGCGTAGTACAGTGTTTAAACGCGCGCGACGCAATTTAGTTGAATCACGATGTTTTTGCGATTAAACAGTATGTCACGCTCCTCGCACGTGTGATTCAACTAAGTCGCGTCGCGCGTATTAAACACTGTGCTACGGACGCAGTTGTCAGTAAAATTAAAAAGTAAATTGTTTTTAATATTTATTTTGTCCGGAAGTTTTATTACTTCCAAATTTTACGATTCTTAGCATATTTTATTACAGGATTCGACGATTCTTAGCATATTTTCTTTATTTTTTTCTGTTAATCTTAGCTTTAACTGAATGCTTTCAAATAACATGGTTAATTTACTTTTCGGCTTACAAATGCTATAATGGCCTATTTTGAAAACAAAGTGTACATAGTCTTAGCCGAGCCAAGCCACTAGACTAATAAAACAAGAATTTTAGGTACTCGTTAAGGCTGTTGTAGCCGCCAACGACCTTGAGTCGAACAAGTCGGTACAAATATCGACAGATACTGTATTGAAATAACGTTCATATCAGCGCGCACTGCATTACGTCGCTAGGTCTCCGGATAGCGCAAAATAGGGGATTAAAAATATTTAAAAACTTATGAAAACGTATGTAGCCATAATTCTTCAAAAAATAAATCAAAGAAACTCATTTGTTGTTATAATATCGTCAACTTGAAAAAGTTTCAATTTTAATTAATTAAAACCCACCATACTATTCAATTGGACCCTGTTCTGGTATTTATATTGTTAAATTTATAGATAAAAGTTCAAAATTCTAATCTAAGCACATCATTCCACATATTCAGTATATCATTACTTTTTTAAATTTTTTACTAAATTAACACTTGATTAAAACGCGACCTTTATTGGCATAGATTAAATTATGTTAAGGTGTGTTAATTCGAAAACGATTTCGAGATTTAGATTTAATAATCCGTATTTTCGAAATTTTGGTCTAAAAACCGTATGATGACGAATATTTTTACGAAAATGCTGCAACTTCCATTTGCCCTCGTGTGAGGTCACTTGAGTAATGGCTGTTTAGAAATGTGTCCTTTGCTATCAAGATTGTATAATAATTTGACAGATGAGTAGACAGACAGAGACAGACCACTTTTCTATAAGCAATCACACATCACAATCAGTATAATGTCTAAAATTCTCAAGTGATAAGGTCATCGGACAATTCTTTAAAAAAATAATTAAAAAATAATGGTTAATTTATATACCAAAATAAACAATGAAAACTATGTCCTAAAATGGCGTATATTCTGTGAAAAAAAAAAAAAAATCTTTTAAACATTAAGCTATGAGAATTGTGACTTTATCGGTCACCAGCCGTAAGAACCACCTCAAATAAATTTTCTATTCCAGGCAGTTCATTCGACAGTGTATATTCAGCGGAAGAAGTGTACGCGGACAGCAACTCTTCTCATTCCACGAATTCGGACAAGTCGCGACTTCCAAGACGGAACACCATGTCGGAACAAGCAACGACGTCTAACGAGCAGAGACGGAAATCCGTAGAAGTTAATAACATGGACAATATGGACGTCAATGTGAATCTGCAATCTTCGGTGTCGACGGGGGATCTTACCGAGTACAATAGACAGTAAGTTTTAATCTGTTTTAGTTTTTGAGGTTAGTGTAATGGGGTTCAGTTTGCTACAAGGGGAAACAAATTTTGCTTATAACACGTGTAATTTAGTTTATTTCACTCCAACTCGGGTATGTGGAGCGCTTTGATGTAAGTTTTTGAGCAGTTAATATGCAATTGGCATATATTAAATTATGCTAAGGTGTGTTAATTCGAAAACCATTTCGAGATTTAGGTTTAATAAGCCGTATTTTCGAAGTTTTAGTCTAAAAAACCTCATGATGATGAATATTTTTACGAAAAGGTTGCAACTTCCATTTGCCCTCGTATGAAGTCACTCGAGTAATCGCTGTTTAGAAATGTGTTCTTTGCTATCAAGATAAATTTATAATAATTTGCTTTAGACTAATTTAACAAGCTAGATGACAGATCAGTAGACAGACAGAGACAGACCACTTTTTATAAGCAATCACACATCACAATCAGTATAATGTCTAAAATCTCAAGTGACAAGGTCAATGAGCAAAAAAGTAGTATGAATAAACATGCTTACTCTGCCTCCCAGAAAATTCAACAGTTTAGGAACAATGCCTGAAAATCTCTAAGCAATAAACCAAGGAGACATTCCACCATTTCGCCTTAGAGAAAAGGAAATCAAGGTAGCGTGGGCATAAACTAAGTATTACTACATATAGACCGACAACTCTCATACATCAAGGCGTAGCAAATTTTTTACGCGTCCTTACAAAACTAGATGTCTCCAATTGTTGCAAATAAGCATTTATTTATTTAATTGGCTGCAAGTAAACTCTCATGGCTACCAAGTAAACATGTAGCTGTGATAGCTTTGCTTAGAAAAACTAGATGGCGCTAAGTTGGCAACACTAACAGTGAATATTTCAGTGCCATCTACCCTGCGTTCCGAAATAGAATTATATCGCTAAAATCGATTACGAAAGTATGAAGTGAATGGCTTATGATCTATTGTAATTCTATTACGGACCGCAGGGCCAGTATCGAAGTGGGAATTATTTTTATGCTACGTGACATCGCTGTGCCACTAGCGTCACCAATCGGTCTTTTTTAGCATCGTGTTCGTTAAGAATTTTACATCTTTTTGTGGCCACAAACTGATGTATGGGAACTGCTAGTCTATACAGTGGGTAGTGCAATGATTGAATTGTTTCGTTTCTCTATATTTTTACCTCTAACGCATAAAGGCATCGTCACTAAATAATCATCAATTTGATCCTCAAGATGAGAAGTCAAGTGATTTTATAGTCCAACATAATGTTTCCGTTCAGGAAGGCGGTTCGGGAGGGTTCGATAAGCACATACGGTTCGGCAAGCGTAGCCCGATCCTCTATTAATTTGCAGTGTGTAAACTAGACAGCCCCTACCTGCCCTTACCGAACGCGCGCGACCCACTACCTTTTCACGTAACCTCTTAATTACAATTATTTTCCATCTTTTCAGGACGGAGCAACAGAGGCAAGTGGAGCGAATGCCTGAATGGGTTCCGGATATAGCAGCCCCGGACTGTATGAGATGCGCGGCTCATTTCACTGCGTTCAGACGTAGACATCACTGCAGGAATTGCGGTGAGTACCTTATACACCGCTATGCCTACCAATCGCTTGATGTAAGGGCTTCTCAATAAACATTAAAAAAAATAGTACTAATTGACCAGTCGAATAGCGCAAACTCATAAACAAAAACAAAAAAGCATTGCTTTTGATACTTGATATAAACCATCTATGACGCAACGCCGCGCCGTCTATGTTAAATGCTGATAACTCGTATTCATATAGTGTGATCTTGTGCCTGGGTTTGTTGTCGATACTATAAGATAAAGTCGTTAGTAGTGTTCTCTGGATAACATTAAAAAAAATTACCAACAGAGCAACAGATTCCTTTGGCCCTACATGTTCATATAAAAGAATATAAGGATTTGGAACAGGCATTTCTAGTCTCGATTAATGTTACAACTTATATAACTTTATATTATTATTACTTTTAACCTGACCGGTTTCGCTGTACAAGCATTTTCAAAGGTTTTATAGATATTAAAATTAAATTAGATATTATTGTTGTTGTTCCCGTACAATTTATGATTCTTTTTGCAGGTAGGCTAGCAATATCTTTGGCAGGTGGTTTGAGTAATTCTTGCTTCGGAATAAAACGTTGTAATGAAATCTTGGGTTTCTATACACGAACAGTCCTAAAAATATCCAACGTTGTGGCAAGATTTGGCAATGTTGGAAATTTTAAATGGGGTTGCCATGCATGAACAATAAAGATAACGTAAATTCAATTAATTCTGTAGATAAATAAAATTTAAAATAATAAAATTCAATTGAAAGGGGGTTATGTCGTGTATTTGTACGTGAGTATCGAGTCAAATAAATGTCAAACTATATTTAATTGTATTGTATAAATGACCAATCAAATTCGATGAAAATAATAAAATTACTATTTAAAATATTGAAGCAGTGGTGAATTTATTATTAATGTCTAATTTTTTGTACAATATTTTGGTGGCATTGGAATGGCGTAATTTATTTATTTCGAGGGCTTCTAGGGCTGATAATTTTCTGCTTTTACCGCAGACATGAAGGTCTTTGAAATTTACTTTGGGGTCGAAGTTATGATTTTCGTTATTGAGGTGGTCCACGAAATTAGAGTCTGTTCGTTTCAACCTCCAGCTCCTAATATGTTCGTCTTTTGTTTATGTTACAAGGACGAAAAGGAATAAATTACGAGGACGATTTAAAACACGAGCGTAGTGTGTACGTAAACGTAACCGAGTAATTGCTCTTACGCCCGTGTATCATACTACGTTTTTCAATGCATAGTGTGAGGAAATAAAACAAATATAATCTTGTGAACTTTAAATTATGATTGGCTCAAAAAGACTGTATCCAGAGCCGTTAAACAGTGGAAAAAAAAAGTATAACATTCATGGTACACCGGAAAGGATGCAGGTTAGCCAACTATGTAAATAAATTAATAAATAAATAAAAATAAAGCCCTAGGGCAAAATAATCGAGTTTCTGTTCGGTTTTGATGCATAAAAAGTGGGCCTTTACGAGCACTTGCATTGAAAATTTTTATTTATATCGATTTAAAACGTTATTTACATTTGGTACTTCATAACATTATTATCATTAAGATTAAACGTCAGTCGCTTAGCACAAAGTGCATAACTTAACTTTGTACTTCTTGTTTAGAAGTTGAAAAAATATATGCTGATTTTAACAGTGCCATACCACTTTACGTTTAATAATATAGATTAAGGGCTACTTTGTCTATTATGGTGTGTTAAATAAATAACTTTTTAATTATTGTATTATAAAGACCATTGGACAGAAAAAAGTCCTGTCGAATCAGAATAATATAAAACTTTAAATACCGGGGTTTTTATATAACTTTATAAATATCTACCACTTTTTTACAATATCTCTGGCTCTACCCGTACTTGTCAACAATTTATTTATTTACTATATTATTTAATTTTATACTTATATACACAACAGAAATAACAAGTTAAATATTTTCGAGATATACCTATTTATGCAGTTTTGTGTCTTACATTTACCTACTAGAATGTCGACACTGCTCGGCATTCTACGTAGGTGAAACACGAAACGAACTACACATCCGCATTAATCATCACAGACACACATCAACTATCCATAATAACAATCTTCCCATTTCCATCCATGTCCGCTCCCATAACCAAACTTTCAATAACTGTTTCACCATCAGAGTCATAAAATCATTAACCCACCACTGACAGACATAAAATTGAGGTCATGGGAATGCTCCTACATAATTATGGTCACTACGGACCAGCGGGCCTATTATGTATCTCTAGTTGCCAACTCAACTGGGTGTCTTTCATCAAAAACAAAGATATACTGTCGAATTCCGATTGTCTAAGGATATGTTTGCACTTAAAGTGACAACACAGTTCGTAAATAGTACAATACCCACTAAAGACAATTTTGAAAGTTCAGTTATTATCAATGTTTTTGATGATAGGCACCCAGTTCAATTGGCAACCAAAGATACAGAATAGGGGGGCAGGACTAAATAAACAACACTGACTTGGCCACCAGACAAACATCTTATACATAAAAAGCTAAGCTAATAATAAGCTTTTCTATACAAACAAAATCTTTTTTGATATTTTTTTTTGTTCAGAAGTTGGTTACGCTAATTAGTCATAAAGTTATATATATTTTTATTTCTTTCTCCGTCATCTCATGTCATATCCAAAATTTTCACTCATTCGACTGATGTCGGCCCCAAAGTGGGCCGAAATATATCTCGAAAATATTTAACTTGTCATTTCTGTTGTGTATATATGTATTAAATTAAATGAAAAGATTACTATAGCAAAATATAAATATTTATTTAAAATTATACACCAACAGTTTTTAGATAATAATGCAATTGTAAAAAAAAAATGTATATTATATTGTGTATTATATCCATAAACCAACACACAACACAACAACATTCTTGAACAGTGTGTTGCACAAAAGAAAAAATACACCTCGACAACAATCAAGCTATCCATCAATCCTCATTTTTCCAAAAACACTTAAAACAAGATCACATAGAAATTTGTAACTTATCATTTTAAGGTGCCATCCTTTCTTTTCAGGCAAGGTGTTCTGCGCTTCTTGCAGTTCGAATTGCATGCCATTGCCGAGATACGGTCAGGTGAAACCAGTACGAGTCTGCGACGAGTGTTTCAGCAACATTGCCTTTACATGCAGGGGCTATAGGTGAAACCAGATTGGAACTCTCATTGATGCGAGATTACTGTAGAGATAGCATATCGTACCTAGATTGCATACCATTTGTGGTTTCACTTTGTTTAATTTTTCAGACTGAATTTTTTGAGTAGTACTTAGATGATTTTCTTTTTACTGAAAAATAAATACGATTTCCTTTTGTAAGTCCACCAAAGTATGTCCATCCATCAGCCTAGTTCGTCCACTGCTGGACATAAGACTTTCCAGGACGTTGCCACTCCCGGCGGTCATCCTGGAAGAATTGCCCATACTCACACACGCTGGTCAGGCGGGTTGGTGAGCGCGGTGCCGCAACCCTCACACCTCTGACGCCGCTGCCCGTCACCATAGTCTGTTCCATATAAGGCCCGGCTAATAGGGATGGATATACCGCCATCCATCGGTCCCAGGCATGCTGGGCCTTCTGGTTTTTTGCCTGTGAGCTGTCCTCTTACTCTCCCCCGAATTACTTCGAGGGGGTCTCCAAGTAAGATGGTGGTACCTCCACAGTCGAGCTCGGCATCAGCTCTACCACCTGTTACCAAAGTATGTGTATAAGCATTAAATGGTCATGTTAACTGCGTAATAGGGGAGATGACAGGGTAAACAAAATATTATTCTATTTAGTACGTCATTTAGATTGTCAAAAAATATTGTACACGTATTTTTCCTTTTGTCAATCAAATAAAAAATGACAGAGATAAAGCGCGTCAAAGTTTGGGAGTTGGGGCTGGTGACGTCACGCCTAGGTAAAAAAGTGTAGTTAGGCGTGACGTTACACGAAACTTTAGCGGGCTATATCTTCATAATTTTTTGTTTAATTGACAAAAGAAAAAATACGTGTCCAATATTTTCTGATGATAATCTAACTGGCGGACGAATTAGAATTTTTTAGAATTTGCAAAATATAAAGAGCAACTTAAGAACAATAACACTTGGCCCGTTCCTGTGATGAGATAGTTCACAACATATGTGCATTAACCATATTAATTGTAATTCATTATAAACAATAGTAAAACAGTATATCGCAATCTAGATCTCGGTTTTGATCAAAGTCATATTGTATAACTTGTTGTTTAGTACACTCGTATATTTACATGGCTGTGTAACTCTAGGTACAATACTGCTATCTCCTATACATTTTTAAACCTTTCAATTATTTTCAGCACTATATTTTCTTTAGTATGTCATCATGTCAATAATAATTGCATTTTCCTGAATCAAACAGGAACAATAAGTAAACCGGATAAGACAGCCTTCGCTGCGTCGTTATAGGGACGCGTTGATGACGACAAAAGGAAAAGCGCTGGGTGCGAGCAGCAGGCTTGTGAGAGAGAGATTTTATCTGTCACTCTCCCTCACACACACTCTTAATCCAACATACTCGTAAGCCCGCCTCCGCGCCCCTGTAGCGTCGCGGGCCAAGACTGATTTTTCCGGCCGGTCTATAACAAAAATGCCATTACTTACCAGATACCCAGCAGCCCCATAACACTATTCTAAGCAGTGCGTGTGCAGTTCGCGTGCAGTTTTCCTGAACGTCAAACATGTTATTTTCGTACAAAGTCGAAGCTAAAACCAAATAAATTCGGCCGTGTACGAAAAATTACATGTTTGTCATGTTGTAATTTGGCTGCTGGATTGACAGCCTAGGGACTGAACATTCAGCATTAAGTATAGAAACAGGATCTCCTTATTACTTGCTGCCGTTTTTGACGCGTCTGTGAACCTCAATGCCCCAATAATGAAATATAGTATTTTTCCAAATCACTTTTTATATTAAGGAAACACGTGTAACTCTATAAAATATTAGTCTTTGCTAGTGCTGTTTGTCAATGGTAAATTGTATGTACATTAGTATCATTTAAGAGTGATGCGCGTAGGAATCTTCGCCACTCTTCGGGAAAGGTATTTCCGTATTCGTATTTCCGCTTTCTATACAATCCATGACAGATTTTTCACTTCCGGCCGCCTATAGACAGCCAAAATTATACACATAATTGCTTCCGGTTCCGAATTTTGCACGTTTTAAAATTACTTTAAGGCCCACTTGCAGCATGATAGAGAAAAAATCCTTAACCCTCGGGTTAACTAACCCAAGGGAAGAGTTAACTAACCCGACATTTCATTAGTCCTATTGCACCATGATAATATCGAAGTGGGTTAGTAAACCCGAGCTAAGCGATTGTTTGACGTTTGATTTTACCATAAAGTAATTAGTTGCAACCAATGAGGTATAGTATCTATATAAATGTCATTGGAAACAACACAATTTAAATCAAACTGGTAACATTACTTCGCTAACCCGAGTTTAACTCGAGGTGAGAGTCGGGTTAAATACTGATGACTTTCTCTTAGTTTAACCCTAGTTTAACCCGAGATTTTGATTGGTGCAAGAGAGCTTTTTCTTAACCCTCTATTTTTTGACCTAACCCGAGTTAAAGTCGAGTTATGAACATGCTGCAAGTGGGCCTATTTTTTTTTTTTCTTAAATAAGTTTTCAAAATAAATGCTATAATACTTACTCTTACAATTTATGATTCGGCTAGATTTCGAGAATACGTACAGTGGCGAAGATTTGTATGAATATTGTATCTTTTGCAGATCTGTACAAATTTTGTGTTGTATAAGCACTGCGATAATATTTATTTCTTATCTATTTTTCTAGCTTCTGAATCTCTATATTGTATAAAAATTTATGTAACTGTTCACAAAATAAATTCCCAATAAGATAACCAGACGGATATTACTCCGAATTATTTTTGATTATACTTTTAAGGAGCTGTTGATATTTTAATTATAAAGAGAATACTTTTTCATATTGACTGAAGTATATTATACTGTTACATGAGTAGTTCATAGTTGTTTTGTGGGTAGCTCTCTAAAATATACACGGTTTGTTGATGCTACGTTAAATTTATTAGGAATGTTTGTTAAAATATGACGATTTCTATTGTAACATTTTATGTAGTGACTAGACTAGAAACAGTAGCCCTAGAAAGACGTGCCTACCAAATTGGCGACATACTAAGACAGGGCAAAGTCTAATACACACTGATGTTTTTGACTAGCCCCCCTATTCTGTATCTTTAGTTGCCAACTGAACGAGGTGCCTATCATCAAAAACATAGATAAAAACTGAAATTTCAAAATTGCCTTTAATTGGTTTTGAAATATTAACAATCTGTGTCGTCACTTCAAGTGCGAACATATCCTTCGGAAATCGGAATTTGATAGTATATCTATGTTTTTGATGATAGACACCCAGTCCAGAAGGCAACTAGAGATGCATAATAGGAGCTCTGATTGACGAGTGTGGTAGAAACAATACGTGTAGATGTGTGTCAAGATAGTCTATCTAAGCGATGGGAGACAGGCGTGAAAAAAATCATAATCATGCAAAGCTCATATATTTACTAATAATTTAATCTAAAATACGTCAAATATTCAAGCGCTGTCCCATGTTTATTCCGTACGAGTAAGTTTTAAACATTTTACCGAAGCCAATGTGAATATAAACACCAGTTGTTCCATAGAAATTAAACTTTCTGCGATTTTTCTGATTACTAATATTAAAACACTTTGCTAAAAAACCAGCTTACGGCGTAACTTCATCCATTGTCTTCTTAATGTATACTTAACGCCGTTATGTCTAGAATTGTCAAGTGCACAGTTACTCTGATAGCTCTTTTCGGGCAAATAACCTACAATATGTATTAAGAATGTAAAAGCAGGAAATTTCTATGGAATGGTTAAGATCAACAATATTAGAATAGGTAGAAGTAAAGAAATTAATTATTAATGACTGTACTTTTAAGAACCCATTTAACTGATGTTATTATATAAAAAATATAGTTATCATTAAAACACCTCCATCTTAGATTTATCGTTTGAAAATAATAATGAAAAATATTTTCCCCTGAAATATTCCATGTTTTTTATACGTTAATGTTTAATATGTAGATAAGAATGTATGTAAATTATATAACATTCATTGCGTCTACTATTACATACATTTGTGTGAATAAATTTTGTAAAGGTTATATAGTGCTTAGGATTTAGAAATCAACATACTATAGGTATATTAAAGTTTTCTTTGTCTATAGTTGAATAGCTTTTGTATAACAATAAAAAATACTTTAACTACCTGATGTTATTAAAAAAAACTCCAGGACCACAATTTCATGTTTTAAGTGTATAAAATAATAAATAAACACCACGACTTAATATTAGCTAATCAAGAGTTTTATTCATAAATCGTCTCCTTCTTAGATAGGATACAAATAAGTATACACAACATATCATCTGCTTAGTTCCTAATGAAGAGAGAGACGAGCAAGCGGAGTTTCAAATTTAAGTACCTGTTGGGCCAGTGAATAAGGCGGACATGAAGCGTAATAATGGTGTCGATTCGGCGCAACACAACTCAACTTATTTGACAGGACTAACCTTATTTTGAGCGTCCTGTCTTTACCTTTCGATACAGAAAGAAAAAGACAGAACGGTTAAATTAAGTTAAAATGTGTTACACCGAATCGGTGTTAGTGTCGTACGATTGTGCTATCGATGCTTTAGGTCAAATTGGGTTACACTATCGATAATATGGTAGTAATCCCTTGTGCAAGGTCAACGAGTTTGGATATATCGACTAATCCCAATGATCTTGTATTATACTAAAGTATAGATACGTATTCCGATTGCAATAAAGACTTATGTTATAGCTGTGGCCCCAAGGCGACACACTTACCAACCGACACTTGTCAAAGTCAAAGTGCCAAAAAATCATGATATATAAGGTAAAATCACGCGTTTCTTGGAGTGTAAAGGCTAATTTTCAGCCTTAAAATAACTTTTCACATATGTAATCAATAATCATTTTAATTTTAAAAGACTACTTAAAATAATTTGAAAAATGTTTACCAGTTTATTTTTAATAATGCTCGTATCTTGCAAGCAAATATGTTTAGAATTTTCCCTAAATTTGGGAAATTTCTAATGTCATTAAAGTACGTGCAGAAAACGAAATTATGCCTTATTTAGACAAGTATTACGAAAAAAAAAACTTTGTGGAGATTATTATTATGAACAGATTCTTTTCACCCACTCCGTTTTTAAGAGTTCCATTCCCGGAGGGTGCCTGTACAAATAACCTCTAAAAATAGCATTAGGTATTTGTGTCAGCTCTATCTTAGAGACGGTAATACATAAAAGTTTCATTTTGTCAAATTGTTGTACATACCCTCTAGTAATACAGTAAGAAGTTACTTCTCACTTGCTTAGTACAGTAGGAAGCTATTTCTAATCAGATATTAACTATTCATTGTTATTTACTACTTATTTTCTCATTTTGAAGACGAAAAAAATCGAGAAAATAAAGGTGTAGCAACATTCCCCAAAAAAGAAGTCTACCTTTGTTTGATTTTAAAGTATAGCCCAATTTATGACCAAGAAGTCTGAGAAAAAGATATTTAATTTCATTTGGCAATTTATTTTGACAGCTCCGTCACTGGTTACAGTACAGTACAGTTGCAAACCAAGATTAAAATCCGATATAATGAATTCAGTACTTATGCAAAGAAACAACATTGAAGATAGGTATTATAACAATAATTAATTTTCCGACTCGGAGAGTTTTAGTTACATTGTAATTATTTAGGTATGGACCTATATTTGAGCGCGTTCGCAGCTTGATTCCCCGCGAACGATAGTGATCAGTGCGAGATGAGCCTTGTGATCATAGAGTACATTATATGATGCTTGTGATAGAGTGAGACGCACACACCCAAGGTAATCGGCAGTAGACGTAGCCTTAAGCAAGGCACAGTTTGGACGAAAAGCAATAGGTTATTAACAAATATGAAACAAATTGCAAGAGCTGATTGTTTCTAGATCAAATTCCGACAAAAATTTATATTTTGTTAGAGGACCTTTTTTGATATTTTTTGTGTTGTCCCAAATGCCCAAATGTTAGTCAATTGGAAGTGTTAAGGCAACAATTAAATAAGGCCTAGAATTATGTAAACTATTTATACTAGGACTAATGGGTCATAGTCTAATCACGTGAGGTTCGAACAGAGGGGGAGGGGGTATGAATAGCTTCACGCACGTTATGGGGGCCAACCTGTATATTTTCGTGCGATCACGTGAAATCCCGAGTGAGCGAATTTGTGTACCGCAGCGTTACGGTTTTCTGAATCTGATTTTATAATTACATAATTTTTCATTAAAACTGATTCTTAAAATAACTAAGATATTTTTCAATAAATAATATATGTGATATTTATATTTATAACCTTAGCCCTCATCAAACCCTCCCGGTGCGTAAAAAAGTGCCCTAAAAACCTCACGTGGTTATAGGCCGACCCATAATGTAGACCTTATAATGATCACAGTCACACATTCCTTAGAGGTCTGTATAACTTATGAAGAGGAATGACCGCTCTTTTATTTGGTGATGGTGTAATCGGGTATTCTTTTCGTGTTTTCCGCTCTAACCAGTTTGAAGAACGTTCGTTTGTTGCAGGTCTGAAAAATAAAATCATTCATATTTTCAATTCAAAAGCAACTGGAATAGAAGACCTTTTTTACTAGAATGATAATGTGGCGTGAACGAAAAAGGTGTGTCCGGATCGTAGCAGGTGGAGATCTATACTGACTGCCTACCACTCTGAGGCAGGTGTGAGTAGTTATAAATGAATATAATTTGATGACTTCTTGGGCTTTTATTATTGATTTATATGTATCAAAAACTTAATAAATAAACATCTATGATAAGAAAATCAAGTGAAATATATTTCGAACCCTATTGTGACTGATGCCGGGCGCAGGAAAGGGCCCGAAATATATTTCACTTAATTTTCTTATCGTTAACTGCTGCCGTTAATTCGAGAGAATGATGACAAATGGAGTGTGGCGATATCTCGAAAAAATACTACAAATCAACAAGAGCTTCTTCACGACAAAAATAAATAAAGGCATGTTAAAAAATATCAACGGTACAACAAATGGGACGAAATAAATCCAAATCATGATTATTTAAACTTTTTTTTATAAATAAAAACCCTGGAATAGAATATATATACGATCTTATTATTTGGTAAGGTATATCAGTTTTATAATACGACAACACTGCCTTACACCGCAGATATTATAAACCTTTTTCTGAAATGTCGATTCAAAATGTCGAGGATTCATACTGCAGGCATTGCTGATTTGACAGAAATAATGAGCAGAAGGAAATTTTAGTTATAGCACGAGCTCTTTGAAAGGTGACATTTATTTATACAGCCAAACTATCATATTGGCAAGTAATAATAATAAATCAGCAACACGGATCGTAATACTTTTTGCTAATTTTGCCAAATAAAATGTTGACTTCCTATAGTAACTGACTCGGAGCTGGACTCGGGAAAACGATAAAAACAAAAAGGGTAATAGAACATTGATCACTTAGATACAGAGTCTTAATTCAATATGATTTCTGCTACATAAATAAAATGACAACCTCTATATAAGATTCTTAAATTCAAGTGAACACAGTATCGCTAATAGACAACTTTTCGCCAAAAATAATATTTTTTGCGCTTTTTTTTTACTTTTACGTAGAAATTGAGTCAGCTGATTCATTAAGTTTTGTACTAGGAAGTAGAAAATATATACGACAAAAATACTTTTTATTAACAAATGGGACCTTTTAACGATATACAATCTACCCTAAAATCATCATGATTAATATAAAATTATGAAATGCAAAACAGTAAAAAAAAGGTTTTATCCCCTGACATTTGCAAACGTCACCATTCTCTCGAATGAACGGCCGGAGTTTAGATGTCTATTTATTAAGAATTTTGTATATAATATATAAATCAATAGTTATAAGACAAGTTTAACTACTGTTTCTCTATGCCTACCGGAGTAGTAGAGAGCAGTGTCATCGGCAAAGAGGGCAAGCTGTACATTGTAATGTTTAGGAATATCGCTCGTGAAGAGCGAAAAAAGGAGAGGGAGGCGACAGCACTGATCCTTGAGGGATGCCCGCTTTAATAGGATGAGGTTTAGAGTGAGTGCCCTCCACTCTATACCTAAAGTTCTGGTTAGAAAGTAAGCCTCTAATGATAAGAACCAATCTCTCAGGAAGACCCATATTGTACAGCTTGTAGATGAGGCCGTTGTGCCATACCTTATCAAACGCTTTAACATGGTCAAAGAAAAGAGCTCCTGTACTTTTAGGTGATTTAAGCCATCCATAATGTGCTCAGTGATCCTGTGAACCTGATGAACGCAGGAATTACTGAAGCCAAATTGCTCGTCAGTGATCAGACCTCTGCTGATGGCTATCACCCTGAGTCTGATATTTTCTTTCATAGATTTTGCCTAGCGATTTTAAAAGGCTAATTGGGCGATAGCTACTTGGAACCGACCTACCTTTTCCTAGTTTATGGATACCAATCACGTCAACTTCCCTCCAAGCATCCGGAAACATACAATTGGCTATAGCAGAGTTTATTATGGTCCCTAGTAAGACCAAAAGAGGATATGAGAGGTTCTTAAGCACGCGGTTAGCGATACCGTCTGAACCAGGGGACATTTTAGAATGTTGATCTTTTATGATCATTTTGACCTCGTTTATTGTAACAGGGTCAAGGTAGTCTTGGGGGGTAGGGAGGAAAGTCTGTTGAATTCACAGACTACAGGATCCACGTGATTAGATAAGGAACATTAAGGCTTTCAGCCTTGTCGGTATCCTCAAAAGCCAATGATTTGTCAGGACGGGTAAGGGCTGGGATGTCTATAACTGCATCCGATTTTAGTGAACGCGCTAGTCGCCAGTAAGCTTGGTGGTCAGGGGTGAGCTCTATGAGGAGCTTATCCCATTACTGAGACCTGAATTCTTTCAGAGCTATTTTAACTTTCCGTTGTAGTTCACGTAAAGCGGTTTTGTTTTCAGCATTTGAAAAGAAATCATATGCCCTGGTGGCAGCATTCTTTTCCCGAATGAGAGTTCGTATAGCGTCAGGTAATGTCCGTTTACTGTCACCTGTCGTGTCAGTTTGTTTTGTACAGTATTTTATAGTCTTCTGGATATATGTCGTCATAGCTTCTATAGCTAGATCGACTTCAGTTTGGGAGCTAATAATAGCCGGAATTCTATTTAAGTCGTCTGAAGGGGCATTATTTTTAAAGGTGTTATGTAATAGAGTCCAATCTAGAGTCGATTTAAAGGAGGATAGAAAGGGCTCAAGATCTCCAAGTTCAGAAACCACGGGACGATGGTTTTTTCCGTGGTTTCAGCTTATTAAAGTTATCCTCTTCTTCATAAGAAGACGAGGAAACTACCTCCTCGTTGAGACCACTGAAGGAATTGGCTGGGTCGGTAAAGACCTCTTCCATCTCGACTTCACTGACAGGAGGGGATTGATTTACTGGACGGCCGGTCAGTTGAGTCGGTTGTGAGGGGATGATCACTGGCTATGAGCTCTGGTTGAATTGCCCGCACTCAGCTGGAGATTCTGGCGAAAACAGGTCTTGGGAGGCAATCCATGACTATTTCTCTGTTCGAATATATATAGGTACCTATATAAATAACTTAAAAACTAACATAACATAACACGGGTTTTTTTACTTTAATTTCTTTATTATTATTATTATTTTGAGAATTTTTGATCTCGTCTCCCCCTCTTGGCCAAAAGAATTTAAACAGAGAGAGAGAGACGGTATATCCCTCGGCAGAAGCACAGTCGACCGAGGTTCAGAGCCCCAGGGAAAGAAACCGGCGAACGATGCGAGCAGTATCGAGCAGAACCGCCTTCTGCATCCGCGCTGGAAGCGAACTGCCGCGGAATCCCAACCGTCTCAAGTTGGTTTCGAGACTGGTTGGTATTAACCCGTTCGCGGATAAAACAACTGGGATTATTTCGGTGGATGCCACGCCCCACATGTCGGTAACCTCGTGAGCCATAACTAGTCTTCGTTCCGAAATCTGAACATCCTCCAAACACAGAAATAGACAGAAAAAAAATGCATTTATCCTGAATATTCTCTTAACACAGAAAGAAGGAAATAATCTTAAAATATATCAACTAATATAATTTTAGTTTTAGTTACATATAATATATATATTTAATTTATATTTAGCCGCAATAGGTATACAGTTACAAGCTTATAAATCATTTAACAGTTTAAGTAACAACAATTTCTATAAAATTATCTTATAAAAATATCTTATAAGCTTAAAATTATCTTATAAGCTCAAATGTTTTCCACCTTTACTTTCGATACAGTAATTACAGTTTTTACATTTTCAATATCGTGAATCTTAGAATAATGTAATGATGGAGAATGTATAACCCATGCAGATACAGATATAAAATTTTGAAGTTAAAAGCGCTCATCAGAAATATTTACCTACAGCTTATATTTACTCGGCATTTTTACCTTTCTTCCGTGGCGCGTTACTTTCTCATCATTCTGCACACAAACTGATTTCCCTGAACATATATTAGGAGATAGTGGTGACTTACCTATTTCTGCTTTATATAGCTTAAGGGTAGCCATAGGTAATGTATTTACCTCACTTGCTGTAATCTCTAAGGGGTACAATCGTTGTATAGGTCTTACTTTAAAACCCATGGCAGTTTTTATCTGTGCTGTTCGATTAACGCCTTCTCTTCCACAGTAAATCTTGGTGACAATACCTAGGGGCCATTTTACCCTCTTCTCTTCAGTCTCTAACAATACTACCTGACCTTCTTTTATAACTTCAGACCTGCTCTTCTCTTTGCCTCTTTGTACCAGTTCCGTTAGGTATTCGGTCCTAAATCTATGACGAAAGTCATCTCTTAACTTTTGAAGGTACTTAAGTCTGAAATTCAAGCTCCTAGAGTCAAGTAGATCCAGGTCAGTGGTGCCCGCAGAGGGCAACGGCTGTAGGAAACAGGCCGGTGATAGTGGCTCCAAAGAGTTGGCATTGTCGTCTTGAACATATGTTTGTGGCCTGTTATTTATTATAGATTCACATTCACACATTAAAGTGTATAGTTCATCGTAAGTCACACTTGCCTTACCCAGTACTTTGCGCAGTAGGTCCTTCATAGTTCTTATGAGCCTCTCAAAAAACCCTCCCCACCAGGCACCGGTAGGAGCGTTAAGTTTCCACTTAATTTTCTCGGCGCATGTTTTCTGCTGGACTTCATCCCAGTTTATACTATCTAAAAGATTCTTAGTGACGACAAAATTAGTGCCGTTGTCTAAGTACATAATCTTAAAGCGTCCTCGCCTGGCAATAAACCTTCGGAGTGTCCTTATGAATGCTTCAGCCCAAACACGACTCTGCAATGCCTATATTCAACTATCTTTTCTAAGGACTCATCTTCCCACCATAGAAACTTCAGATACTCTCGATCCTCAGCTTGTACACTGATCTGAAGAAAGGCCTTGGCTATGTCAGAGGTTATTCCAATAGCCCATTTCCTAAAACTTATCAGCAGTTTAGGCATATGGTCAATATAATTTATACCCTTCTCGAGACATAAATTTAAACTCAGCCCATTATTATCTGGACACGATGCGTCAAAGACTGGTCTTATAGCGCTAGTGAGACTAGATTCTTTAAATTCAGCCTTATGCGGTAGATGATGACCAGAATTATGATGTATATCATCGGAAGGCACCTTCTCTATAACACCCAATCTGAGCCATTTCTTAAAAGTCGTTTCATAATCTTGGTATTTACCGCTAGACATTAGTCTCTTCGTGTTTGAATCAAGTCTCTTTCTAGCCTTTTCATAATTCGGTAAAAGATCATCAAATCCTACCTTAAATGGAAGCTCAACTTCATATCTGCCATCTGGTGTTTTCTTTACAGTTTCTCTGAAGTTGCAAACCGCCTCCGCTTCCTCCTGTGCTCTGGTTTTCATTTCAGCAGGCTCCATTATGCCGAGCGTTTCAAACGCCCAAAAATCTGTCAAATCATTATTATAGATACACTTGACATACAGAACATAGACACTGAATTATTTCCAGATGAAGTGCTTATCTGTTTTCCCTGAACAGTCCAGCCTTCAGTCAGAGTTATCTGATGTCTTTTTAAAATTTTACACACATCGTTATTAACATTCAAAGTAGGAATCTTTCCGCAAATAACACTTTGGGCGAGGGCCTCAATGTTCATTTTAAATTTAGAATCTAGACTCTCTACAGTAACATTGTAAACATTGTGTGAAACTGACTTAGTTGTTACGTTACCAAACAAGCAGTGACCGAGCTCTTCCTGCCCCGTAGGAGTCAGGTTTAACTCCTTGGCCACATCTTCCCGAATGTAGCTCCTTTGGGATCCATTATCGTACAGGGCTCGAACAGGCAAGATCTTATCACAGCTGCGCACGTTGATCACAACAGTCTGAAGTAGGGTTTCATTGTTGCAGTTGTGGGTTGATAGACTCGTGGTAGCAGTGTGGATGAACTTCTCGTGCGGTTTCTTATTAGAAGGGTGGTTGAAGTTCTCTTGAGGTTTCTTCTCATCTTGTTTTCCAGGACAGAGCACAGTAGAATGCCTCTTGTGGCATATAAAACATTTTATAAATGCCTTGCAGACACGAGCATGGTGGCCGATTTTGAGACGTATTGCGCAAGCCTTTTTTTCTTTTAAAATTTCTCGCTTTTTCTCAATACTCATATTATAAATCTTGAAACAATCCATCCTCGTGTGATTATCTTTCTCACACCATATGCATACTGCACATTTTTCTTCTTATTTCCGTGTACTAAGAAGCAGCTTGCAGTAGAATTCTTTTCTTCATTGGTGTGTGTGATATTCTTACTAATTTCTATTCTTTGAATACTTTCGATTTCATTTTTCAAGAATATCATTAGCTTCTCAAGCACTATCTCAGGACATTTCTTTTCATTTATATCATTCTTGCTCCTTTCCCATAATTTTTAAATTTCCAGAGGTAAGGCGGATTCTACCAGGGGAAAGATGAATGCGTGGTACTTGCTTATCCCAAGTGATTCTAGCGCACGTAAGTTTGCATTTAATTTATCATATAAATCGACAATATCGCTTTTGTTTTGCAACACCAAAGCTAATAATTCTCGGACATATACCTCAATCAGTAAATCTTCCCTTGCATATCATTGTTTTAGCTCCTCAACACATTTTCTATAAGACGTCCCAGTTGGGGGGTAACTCTCAACAAGGGAATATACTCAGTGCCCGCTTCCATGCTTTGTAGTAAATAAAAGTATTTATCGTCATCATCCATGTTTCCGTCTTGGTCTATTTTCTTAAATTGTCCCCAATATCCTAGCCAGTTCTTTATGGAGCCATCAAATTTCTTGAATTTTATTTCAGGCAGCTTATAATTTCTTGGCATTTTGGTTTCAGTTTTTTCAGTTTGTTTGATTATTAGACCAAATCTTGTTTCGGGTGTGATGTATTTATTGGTGTAATCCGTCGCTGTTATTATCTCTTTTTCCAAGGTTTCGTCGTCTGCGTTTTCGAGAAGAACTTGTTTAATTTTGTCATTTAGGTACGTCAACTGTGAGTGAAGATTTCAAGTTTTTTGAAGCTGCATCTTATGTCCACTTCTTTGCCACACTCCGAATCGAAAATTTCTTCGAGCTGATTAGCGGCCAGTGTGAATAATCGTCTGATGACACTTCTTTCCTTGATTTATTTTATGGATTCAGTTTTTCCTTCATTTTCCGGCGGCATGTTTGTTCCGGTCCGACTTTGTATCCAAAAAGAGCTCCACTTACGTAATCTGCACGGTCGCCAGATGTTATGTATCGTTTCCCAGGATTTCCGTGGGAGTCGTTCCTCTCCTTATTTTGCAGATTCTTGGTTTGTTATATATCCTTATCTCCTAGATCCTAGATCTATCTCCTAGATAGATCCTTATCTCAGCAATATTTTTAAATAAAACGCCATTTACATTTTACAACTCTTGTCATCGACAATTTTTATTCTTTTTCTAAAAGCTTCGTTCAGAAATTAACTAGTCTTCGTTCCGAAATCTGAACATCAGGTTTATTCGTGAGAATAATCCTATCCGTGATGACAGACCGATCCCAGTAGAGCTTGGCGCGGCCGTTTTCTAGTACTGGCGCCGGTGAGTCGAGTTCTTGATGAAGGATTTTGGCCACTTGGTTGTGTCTGTGCAGATACTCAGTGTTGGCAAGAGCGGAACAACCGGAAATATCATGTCGAAGAGATTCTCCAGGATGGGCACATGCCCGGCAGATTTCCTGGGTCCCATACTTGATAATGTATTTCTGGTAGATACGCGTCTTAATCACCTGATCTTGTATTGCACAGACAAAACCCTCGGTTTCCTCGAAGAGGTCAACGAAGCGCAGCCAATGCAGGGAGGTTTTTTTTGTCAACGTGAGGTTATTATTATTATAATTTTTTTTGTTAGGTGTTTTATCTACAGTTTATTTTTAATTTTTAGGACTTCTACGTTTTTAGTTTAATTTGTCATTTTAGTTAATATAAATTTTACATAACATATATTTTATAAGTTATTTTGAATTAATAATTATGTATCCGTTTATATAATTTATGTAGTCTTTTATCTATATTTATTAGTACTATTATTTTTTATATTTTAATTTTATTATTATTATTATAGTTCTCCCAATCTTTGATTGTAACCTCAGCTTTAGTTTTAATTTTAGTCTTATAATTAGGTTTTAATAAGTCAACTTTTCTAATGATCTTTTATTTTAATTATATCTTAGTGTCAGTTTGTTAGCCACCTGTACGAACACTGTATATCATTTATATTGTAATCTGTTTACCGGCACCCATGGTACAGACCGTCCATGGTCTAGTCTGGGAGCCACTGAATGCTGTCTATGTGAAATTAAATATTTCCATTTTCATCTCGGCGGCATTAGGGACGGAGGGGCAAAATGAAGCTGGGGGCAGAACGGGAAATGTTGGTTATTTGTTTCAAAGTACGCGCCAGAGCTTCCCTAAAATGACGCCCCGCCGCCCGCGCATCAGTCCCCCCGCGACAGTCGCAAGCGTCGGACGGGTCACCGCATGTAGAGAGTTTTTACCGCGAAAACCAAAAATTGTATGAGTACGATGTTATTTTGATTCAAATACAAAGGGGTGTAAACTGGTAAGTGGTTCATATAAATACTTAAAGATTAGATTGCTTTACAAAGTGTATCATTAAGTTTTATTTTGAATACAGTACGTTCATGTTAAGTGAATAAATTTTGTTGCATTCTCGCTTTAATTCATTTCTACCGTTTGGGGCAAAATGAGGAAGGCAAAATGGGATGGTATGCCCCCGTCATTTATTGCTGTATAAAGTTCATAATTACTCCTTTGTTGCGGAAGCATCTGCCACCAGCTTAGTAAGAGACCAGCTTTCAACGTCACAGACTATTTCCTGTCAGACACCTGAGTTACAAATCCAAAAAAGTCGGGAGAAGACTCCCGAACTTCAGATTTTAAAAGACAACAATCACTCTTTCTTAGTGAGTCCACAATACAAAAGCAAATTAGGACAAAAGCAAGAGTAACAATAAAAACGCGGCAAAACGGCCATTTTAACTGAATCGCCGTACAAAATTGAGTTAGAAAAAGAAAAGGAAAACAAACAAAATAAAAAAATATCCAAGCCACAAAAAAAAAGAAAAAGAAAACAAAAGTAACCCGAAAAGGAGACGAGTCGTAGAAAGCAGTTCTGAGTCGGAAGATGATGACGATTGTGAATGCATATACTGCGGTTATCTGTATTCGCAGTCGGATGAAGGCTGGATTGCCTGTAGTGTGTGCAAAGGATGGGCACATAACTCCTGTGCTGGCGTAGACGAGGAGGATGACACTCATATTTGCATTCAGTGTGAACCAAATTAGTGTACTCATTTTGCCCCGTATCATTTCCCATTTTATCCCAATATAGGGGCAATACGGGAAAATTATGTTCCTACTTTAATGTTCCTATATTTTGTAGACTGTTGATTATTAAGCTGAGATCTCTTGTTTTTTAATAAAGAAGATTATATTGTTTCGTTACAAGTTTGATTGATTTTAATAAACATTTTTATTTTTTAAATATGATGTTTTTTCTCTTAGCTATCCCGTTTTACCCCTCCGTCCCCATTGGGAAACTAATAACTGTTTATTATTTGTTAAATATTTACAGAAGACATAAATAAATTATTCTATTACTAAAATCTATCTAAGTTTAAGTATAATATTTCTAAAATACTATCTTAATATTATTTAATCAACAAAACATTCTGTAACCATAAGGGTAACAAGACACGACAGATATTTTATTTGTTATTTTGTTACCAACCTAAATGACTAATAAAACTCAACGTATGTACATAACATAGATGGATGGTACATAACTAAGCCGGTCGTCCGGAACATCATGAATTATATTTAAATAAATTTCGCCGCGGACGTTTAGAGATTTAGGTATAATCTTATTGAAGGAGTTATTTACTCACCCGGCAGGATGGTTTTTCCATGAGAGCCTTCTTCTTATTATTTCGTATCCCATTCGGAGAGTATTGTTACAGGATCTTCGCCTAAAAATAAAACCATTCACACATTAAGACTTTACCTACTCAGTAGAAAAAATGCGCTATCGGAGCTTATCGCCCTTGAATGCAATATCAAAGAAGAGTTGTCTTGGTGAATACCAGGTTTGTAAAAAGACTTCTGGTTTGCGAAAGGTATGCTGACTGACGTGTGTATCTACAGATAATAAAATTACACAGATAAGCTATGAAATCATAATCACTGCAAATTCATTAATTTTATTAAAATGATTCAATTCGTTTCAAAATCCTTTATGGCATACAAGAATAAAACGTATTACAACCTATCTGTAATCGTAGAGTTTAAACAAAAGGCGAGCTTATCTCTGAAAGAGATTTCTACCAGCAAACCCTTGGTGATAGAATCGATTAAACAAAAAGTGAGTATTTCATAAGTTCATTAAAAAGTGTTTCAATCCATAAGTAAATAAATATAATAACATTTAAATACTAGTCTATATAAATTAATTGTAATACATATCAAATAAAATAAATATAAATACCTATAAAAAATATTAAAAAAATTATATACACTAAAATTTTATATGAATAATGAATATTATTACAAAACAAAATAATTGTGAATAATGATTATGAATACATATACTGTACTATACGCTGAGACGTGGTCTCTTACCAAAGGCTTGATCCGCCGATTTAAGGTCGCTCAACGAGCTATGGAACGGGCTATGCTTGGGATATCTCTGATAGATAAAATCCGAAACAAAGATATCCGTCAGAGATTGAAGGTGACCGACATAGCCTGCCGAATCAGTAAGTTGAAGTGGCAGTGGACTAGCCGTATTTGTCGCCGACGACGTAATAACCGTTGGGGCCGTAAGGCATTGGAATGGAGACCACGTACAGCAAAGCGCAGCGTAGGCCGCCCTCGTGCCCGCTGGACTGACGATCTGAAGGACGTTGCGGGTGGCGGATGGATGAGGATGACTGAGAACCGCAAAGAGTGGCGTAATATGGGGAAGGTCGACAGTAACTACAGTAACTACTATTCGTCGACTACTGTAGTCGACGAATACGGGCTGATGGATGGACATAATACTAATATTAGTAAAAGGAAATAATTACAAAAAATTACTTTAATTCTCTTCTTGAAAATATCAATAGTTGGACTATTACGTATTGTGAGTGGTAGTGAGTTCCAGAGCCTGATCAACACTACCGTGAAAGAGATGCCGAAGACACCAGTATTGTGCGACGGGGTCTTCAGAAGTGAGACAGTGTGAGATCTGTGTTGCTTGTCACTCAAAAAGAGATGCTCAAAGCGGTCACGCAGATACAGAGGTGCAGAAGAGCTCGTGAACATATTGCAAAGAGCGCAAAATATGTGAACGTTCTGACGTTGCCGAATCGGGAGGCAATCTAGGTCCTTTCTATATTGGGACACGTGGTCATATTTGCGCAGTCCAAAAATAAACCGGGTGGCCAAGTTTTAGAGGCGTTCTGGTTAACTAAACTCTTCATTTGCATCCAGAAAGCAGACATCGGCATAGTGATTGAAAGGTAGGAGTAGTTAGTGTTTGCGCAAGAGTCACCTAAGTCCGGAACGGTACGAATCGCTCAGGGAACAAAAAGGAAGCAAATGCTCTTTTACTGACTGCACTGACATGAGCACACTATGATATATATTTTATAAATAAAACTAATTCTTGGTAACTGTTCCACTGTTTGTTTATTAGACTAGCAACCGGTTTCATTAAAATAACATCTTCAGGCTTTTATGATATTGGTACGAATCATAAGATGGAATATTTTGTCTTTGTTTATATTTGTGATGCAAACGGTCGCTAGTCTAATAAAAAAAACAGTGGAACAGTTACCAAGAATTAGTTTGATTTACAATATGATTTATATAAAAACGGCTCACCTCAATACTCGGGAAAGCAGACCAGTTTCAGCAGATTTAGACTGCCTTCATCTGGGCGAGTGAAGACGACCCGCAGGGCTCGGGATTACATCGATGCAGATGGTATTGGTGGTCGGACCAGTAGGGCGTCCGCATAATTAGTTACTTCCGGGCTTGCGTTATTATTTACCGGGGTGTCACCAAACAACGATAAACACGCGGAACTTATAGTATCTACGTCACTTTCAGTAAAGTCTGTGAGTGATCCGGTAACTGTTTTTAGCACAGGTTTCCACACCGCGGGCAAAGCCCAACCACTGTCTCTATTGAAATTCGGACGTCGGCGTACTTCTATGGATTCATGAATTTTACGATGTCATCCCGAGCCCTGCGGGCCGCAGGCCGCAGTGTGAGGCGTAACTTCGTCACGTAAACGTCTTTACTCGCGCAGATGAAGGCAGTCTAAATCTGCTGAAACTGGTCGGCTTTCCCGAACATAATACGTATTGAGGTGAGCCGTTTTTATATAAATAATGAATTATCCTCGAGTCTCATTTAATTCTATAATATTTACAATATGTTGCAAATGTTTAATCAAGAACCAACAACGACAAGTATCAATTTACACTATGATAGGTTAGAGTCAAATATGACCCCAAGCTTTTTAACATTGTCAGCGTATGCAATAGGAGTGCTGTTGAAAAAGTCTTGCGAAAAAGATCTTTCATTAAGCAGATTGGTCATGTATTTGTTGCCAATTATAATAGCCTGAGACTTTTTCGGGTTCACTAAAAGTCAGAATGAATCAGCTCATCTCTTAATGTTGTCTAGGTCTTCATTCATGTCAGAAATTGCGGTTTCCGCTTGAGCTACATAAAAGTGACGATAAAGTTGCAGATCGTTGGCACAAAGATGGTAGTTGCAAGAATGTACTTCGGATATAGAATGAAAAAATATGGAAAAGAGAAGAGGAGAGAGAACGCCACCCTGAGGAATACAGGCAGAAAGTGGACACCACTCCAAGGTAACCTCGTCCGAGCTTATCATTATATACCAATAAATTTGTATCAAATATTAGTAGTGAAAAGAACCCCGAGGTGCGAAAAAACTAATATCAAAAATGAGTGGCCCGAGTCAGTTAAGAGGATGGCATACCCTAGCAACTTCTTTTATTACCCGTCCAGCACAATAAGTCTAATGGCAAAGACTTTATTTGCTTTTCATAGAGCCGATTATATGTTGGCTCTTTGGCCTCTTTTTCTTGGACGCGTAATACTAGTGATCACGCAGCGAAACAACAAATTGGTGTGTTTTTAGCTAATACTGAAATATTTTGTAGGGAAAAAAATATTGAATTTAGGTGATATACCTTCATATTTCTATTACCTATTTTATGAAAAAAAAATCAAGTTTGAAGCGAACGTTTGAAAACAAAAAAAAAAGAGGGTGCAAAAAAATTTTTTTAGTACATTGTTTATACGTAAGATCCCTAGAGAAAATATTAATAAACCAAATATATTTTTTTCAATACAAGGAGAGTCCGAATTTCTTCAAACGAATCCTAGATAGCCTGGAGTTGGTCATGCTCTAGGCTCAGGTACAGTCTTAAGGTCAGTCTGTGAATAATAATAATTAAAATTTATTACTATTATTGTACGTAATAAGGGTTTTAATTTCTGGTTAGCTCCTAGAAAATACTTAACTGATGAAATCTTACTTAGGTCCATTTAAAATGCAGTCCAAGAACCCGCTAGTACAAAAGGTGCTGGTGTGCAGGAAGGGCCCCTGACATTTGTTTTCAGCATCGAGAAGAAATGCTGATTGAACGCCAAGCAAAACGTCTTTCTTGTCGCTTGTAAAGCCAATGAGGGGACCTCCGTGGTCATTCTGAAATGACGATGTATACTATTGGTTGGATAATGACAACTTTTTATAATGAAACAACATGGTCGTCACTACAGCGAGGAAATAAAAATATTTTTTATTCACTTTACCAACTAACATTTTACACACTGACCTGACCAAGCTAAACTTCGCTTCTGCTCAAACGCTTTTGTTTTTTAATTGTCTATCCTGCTCCAATCAACTGCAGCGCACGCAAAACTTCGATAATCCTTAGTATATCTGTCGCTGTCGCAGGTAAATTGTCAAAGCCGTGAAATTATAATTTCACTAGTGAAATTGTGGCAACTTTGTGTCTAATAGTGATACGACAGCAATGAAAGTTATATCATTTTAAAGGGCATAAAATGGTGTATTTGAGACATCATACGTTTTTATGTACATAAAAAGTGACAATTGTCTTAAATAAATTTAACCGACTTCCCTATCTCAGCTCATGAAGTAAGTGTCTAAAGTGACAGAAATATCAAAGATGAAAGAAATCCATCCGTCCTCATCCATCAGCCTAGTTCGTCCACTGCTGGACATTGCCTTTCCAGGACTTTGCCACTCCCGGCGGTCATCCTGGAAGAATTGCCCACACTCCCACACGCTGGGCAGGCGGGTTGGTGAGCGCGGTGCCGGAACCCTCGCACCAGTGACGCCGCTGCCCTTCAACAGCCTGTTCCATATAAGGCCCGGCTATTCGGGATGGATATACCGCCATCCATCGGGCCCAGGCATGGTGGGCCTCCTGGTTATTTGCCTGTGAGCTGTCCTCTTACTCTCCCTCGAATTACTTCGAGGGGGTCTCCAAGTAAGATGGTGGTATCTCCACATTCGAGCCCGGCATCAGCTCTACCACCTGATAGATGAAAGAAATATCCAAAGTCAACGATATGTCATTGTCAAAAGTGACAGTTGGTTTAAATGTCACACATTGAAAGTTAAAATTTTCAACGGATTTTCCTATTTCCTCGCATTATATGGCGAGAAAATTAGTGTCAAAAGTGACATAAATGTCAAAGATGAGAGTAATATCAAAAGTCAACGATATTTTAACGTTAAAAGTGACAGATGTCTCAAATGTGATTTATTTGTCAGCGTTGGATATATATATTTTTTTACTATCTCAGCTTTTATGGTGAGGAATCGGAGGATGTATCAAAAGTAACAGATTTGTCAAGTAACAGATAACTCTAAAGTGACAGATGTGTCAAAAGTGATAGATTTCTAAAGTGACACTGTCAAAAGGTACAGCATGCCAAAAGTGACAGATATGTCAAAAGTGACAGATGTGTCAAAAGTGACAGATGTGTAAAATTTAAAAAGTGTCAGATCCATTTTTGATCTAGGCAGACATTAATTTACTCTCTAAAAAACTCCGAAATACGACATAGATCACCTTTTACATGGTAAGGCATCTGTCATTTCAACATATCTATAACTTGTGACACATTTGCTACTTATGACATATCGGTCATTTCTAACATCTGCCACTTTTAAGACATATGTCACTTTTCGATATTCAATCTAACTCTATGCTTAATTTCAAGTTTCAACTGGAAGTGGTCTGGATTTTACATGATTAAGTGATAATAACAGTGCCTTTTGTAAGTCAATATCCCAAGTACTGTTAAATGGGACCGTACATGCACGCAAAATTGCAACTTTGTAGGGCTAACAGAATTTGAGTTATGGGGTGTCGAAAGTAGCTCGAAATGGTTCGTGTCATATGGCTGCTGGTGCGCCAGCCTTTTCTTTTTCGGACACGGCCCTGGACACGCTGTCACTTATCTAGATATAATAATCACAGAATAACACTGAAAGTTGAATTACTGAGAGCCTAAATACCGAGAAATAATGATCATGGGGGCGTGGCGATTGCGAAAGCTTGAGGCCGAAAAATGTTTCGTATTTATTTCGGTGAAATAAGTGAGAGGAAATGTGGAGACATCTAAACACGACCAGTTAGAGCATTAAGGCAAATCTGATCTGGATACTAGTATGAACTTTATATCGACTCGACATTGATTCGATAAATAAAAATTCATTGCAATAAGGGTTACATTTTGGAATTTATCGATTTTATCTGTCATATTTATCTAAGCGACGCGTACGTGCTCGCATAGCTTATCAGAGACTGGGAGTATAATTCGATCAAGTCTCTTATTTACTTACCTGACAAAATCCATACCTCCTTGTATGTATATTGCCCATGCCGCGCAAGCTTCGTAATCCTCTTTTATGGGGAAAATAGTCGCACGGGTCTATTTCCTGAGAAAATCAACAAATATCGTAACAAAACGGTCAAAATAAAATAAAATGGTGATTTATTTAAATTTTGTTTGCTTAGAAAAGAAACTGGTAATGGATGAACAAAGAAAAATGCAGACGAACCCAAATTTTACACCCAAAGAGTGTTAATTTACTCGAACTTTTAGATACTTATAGAATATACCGGGTATATACCTATATATATATATATATATATGATAGAACCGCCGATTTGAAACTCCGGCCTAGGGCTTTAATATAGAGTATCTTGAGCAAGCGTACAAAAACCTATGAGATAGCTGCCTAACCATAATGTAGTATTCATATTCATATTAATATTCATTTATTCAGTAAATTACATCGTCAATATACAGTAAATACTTCAAGGTACATGTTTTGAAGTAAGTACAATTTAAATTAATAATAAAATGGTATTTTACTATTACGCTGTTATTGATAATATAACAAAAATATCAAATTACAAATAGGTATGTCACATTTTTAAAAATTAAATTATTATGTCAAATAAATTCAGGTAACGATCCAAATATAATATGTCAAATAGATTCAGGTAAAAAACAATAAATAGTGTTTGTGTTTACTCATCAAGGAACTCACTCACAGTGAAGTAGCTAGTCAGGAATCACGGACTTGTAGCTTAAAGGTCCGTATAAGGTTAGATTGAGCACTTCATTTTGCATCAATCAGAACTGAACTTAAAGGTCCGTATAAGGTTAGATTAGATTGAGCACTTCATTTTGCATCAATCAGAACTGAACTTCACGACGTTTCTTTCTAGTTTAAAATCTCTCAGCCGCGGCTGCTACGACCACCAAGAAACACGCACTCAAGTAAAAGTCGGCTTCGAGATGAAATTATTAAAATATTCTTAGATGTTTAAACGAGGGTATTGTTCACTTATTTTAAATACATTTCAAGGCTGTATAATTTAAAACACTTTAACACTTGAAAAACATGAAATTTAGAGGTAACTTCGTAATTTTTTCTATCGAGCAAACTTAAAGCTTTTTCGTTTTTTCCAAAATGTTTAGATCAGCCCTACAGTATACTATCTATATTATTTTTAGTAAACCGATTGACCAAGTTACACAATGTGAAATTGTTATTTAAAGTTGTGCATCTTACCTTATACGGACCCTTAAGCGTAAAGATTTTTGAGGTTCCGTACCCATAGGGTGATAAACGGGACCCTATTACCTCCGCTGTTCGATTCAGTCGTAATATGGACACATTAAAATTTGTGTTCGTTCTACGTGTTTTGGAAGATATGTTAAACTATGGTTCCATATTTGCAACGATAAGGCTCACCGCTCATCACGACGTTGGGACGTAATAATCGTCTGTAAAACGTGGGTGTCTGAGATGATTCCGAAAATGGACTGTGAAATGCAAGTGACACAGTCCATACTCATACCTTTGACATCCCCTCGAGGATTATGGTCGTGACGATAATCAGCAGTATTATTTGAAATTTGCATTGTTTGACATATATTCACCAAACCTATGATATTGTTCGGTGTAACAGAGCATTTTCTTAACCTTCTATTTTCTGACTTATCCGTCTTAAATTAGAGTTAAGAACGTTGCAAGCGGGCCTTAGTTACAAAATTTATTATCTAGGCAACAGCTTCCGCCAGACCATGCAACACCAACTTACCCCCGGCTTAAGCTTTCTTTTCCCTCTCCTAGTACAACCTTCCGGCCCTATATATGGCCTTTTGCTTTTAGGGTTTCCTTCACTGTCCAACTCCCCAGCTCCGAATGTACAGATCATGTAACTATCAATCATGGACTCCATGTCGTTTTTCCATTGATCTTTACAAACGGATTTCTCCACGATCTTTACGGGGGAATATTGAAGTAATTTTTGATTCAGGTCTCTCGAGTCAGAAGGCTGTTAAACATTATAATCATAATAAGATTTTCAATATGTAGGCATGTTTGCATATAATACTCGTAGGTACCTTAGATAAATAGATACTAAATTATTATTAAAGAACGGTTCGTCGTCTTCCCAAGAACGACCTTGCCTGGAAAATGCCGAAATTGTATCGGTGAAACAGTTGGCATATAGTCAACATACGTGAGTGTAAAACTGTTCTTTAATATTAACAAGCTTTTGCCTTCGGCTTCGCCTGCTTGGTACAAAAGTTTCCAGATCCCCGAGGAGGTTTTTTTTATTATATGGGGAGTTAAAGGTCATAATATATTATGGAGTCGCGTGTATGTAGGGATGGGAAGAATGTTGTTCTGTATGCGGTCTGCTGCGTGTCGATGTTTATTCATCAGTTTGTGTATTGGTTCTTGGTTTCACCAACATAGGCAGTGACGGCATTATAGTAGGTAAATGCAGTTGCTGGTTTTGGATGATGTATTAGGGTGTGTTTTGTACGATTTTGTTGTGTGATATGTCTAGGTCTCGGTCTCGGCCTTTATTCCAGCTAGTCCATGAAGGGCTGCAATGCTGACCGCGCGGTATAGGCTTGGAGCTGCACTTTTGGCCATCATAAAGCAACGCAGTCATCATTACAGACCGCAACAGTAATGTACTATTCTTGGATTTTGCGGCCATATTTAAAATGAAGTAAAAAAACATACGCATGACAGAGATAGCTCGCTGTTTATTACCTCTTTAAAATTACTCTAATAACTTGAAAAACACCACATACAAGAATTTCTTATTGGCATATCCTAGCAACTTTTTATTACCTGTCGAGAACAAAAAGTTCAATGGCAAAGACTTTATTAGCTTTTGATAGAGGCGATTATGTGTTGACTTATTAGCATATTTGTCTTCAATGGGTCATACCAATGTTCACGCAACGAAACATCAAATTGGAGGGTTTTTAGCTAATCCTGAAATATTTTGTAGGCATAAGAATATTGAACTTAAGTAGATTGACTTCATATTTCTATTACATATTTTATAAAAAAAAAAACAAGTCGATCTCTTAACCGCGTTCTTCTGCGGAAATTTCAAAAAACCAAAAAGGATAAAAATTGGAGGTTATATATTTTTTTTAGACAAATGTATATATACATATATATATATATAAGATATATATATATATCTTAAAACATTGCTTTAAGTCCGTTGACTTAAGGACCATTTCTCCGTCAGACGACTCTTGGCGTTACATTTTAGCTTCATTCAAACTTTCTGAAGTTAATGTAATGGAAAGGTTACAGTGGTATAAGAGAATATATTTGTAAATAAACATTTTCACATGCGTCTGTCACGCACCAAGTTAGGACATCAAGTAAAAGTCAACAGTTTGTTTTACAGAAGTGACAATACTAACCGTTCGTATGTGGAATACAATTTAGTCGTTTAGGTACCAAATTTAATTTTGTATTCTATTGTATTTTATCGTATTGTTATATAAAGAATATATTTATTTTAATGGATATTGATATTGAAGATGAGTTTTTTTTCTTGTTCGGACGGTTCTGATGGATTTCCAAGTGACTATAGTGTTTCGTCTTTGCACGATCTTCTCGAGTGTACATATTCTGCTTATTCAAAATATTTCAACGTCGTGCATATTAACGCTCAAAGCCAGGAAGCACATTATCTATATCTTCTCTCGACATTTGAGAACAATTCCAACATCCACGCTGTTCTTGTATCAAAAACAATAGGAGATCAATGTATACACAAGGTGAAATTTAATCAACGGCCCAAATTCAGACTGGAGACTCTGTTAATGATCAGAAACAAGGTTCTATGATCCTTTTTTTTCGAAATAATAAAAAAAGATATTGTTCCTATACGAACTGGACTAGTTCAAATACAATCCTGGTATAGGCAGCACGAGAGCAAAAATTTTTTTTTACTTAGTTCACCTGGAGAGTCGTCAAACATTGTTCCTGATCACTAACCCAGTCTCCAGTATGAATTCGGGCGGTTTATTGAATTTCACCTTATACGTATGTATAATAGGAGATCTTTTAGAAAAACTTTTCGTTTTGAAGATCGTTTGCCGAAAAACGTTTGGTAGTAGAAAATGGACGTTCGTACCCCGAATTACCCAGTTTAAAATAATCACCTAATACTACTTTTTTTAAAAATAAAGGCTTGATTATTATTTCTCCAAATGAAATCTTTATTACTCCAAATGTATATTATTAAATTGTAAGCTGCTTACTAGCAAAGTCGCTGACCACTTTAGTTTTTGATATTGTTGAACACTAAAATAGTCATAATACGATAGAACCACTGTGCACGCGTCAATGTGTGCGTTAGCGCGCCAGCCAGCCAGCCACTCTGTGTGTAAATTTGATATGATTAAATATGATTTGTTGATTCTCCGAACGGCACCGGCACCGGGAGAATCAACGAATCATATATATCGTTTTCAATTTAAGGAGAGTCCTTATTTCTTTCAAAGATCCCTCGTAAGTCTGGCGTTGTTCGTGTTCTAGGGTCAGGTCCATCCTTAAGGAGCTTACATCATCTGATAAATTTTATACAATAAAATAAGATTGCTCACAGAGGGAAACGATAAGAGTTCAACCGATCTCTATCGGAGGAAGACCTCTATTCAAAGAGATATAAAAGGGAGAAATCGGAATCAGTGTGGACGCTCTTCTGATTAATAATTACCCAAAAGAGCTCGCAAAAGCCTCATAATACAAAAAAGTGAAAACTGAAATCATTACTTTGATAAGATTCAATTGTAGTTTTTTTTTCATGATATTGGATATAAAGATTAACTTCTTAATTTACTACGTAAACTTGATTTGATGTGCCTTACTTTCAAAAATCTGCAGAAATGTTTGTTTTCTTATATCAATAAAACCTCCCACTTCAAGGTCACACTTGCCTCTCAGGGTTTTGCAGATACGCCAACTTCAACAGCCTGTTGATTTCGGCCCCTTGACTGGCCCAAACACTCTGGGGATTAAAGTGAGGGTGCTTACTTTAAAAGCCAGAGTGATTTGGCCAAGTACCTGGCCGAAATCAACAGGCTTTTTGGAGAAAGCGGGTTTGATAGTTTCGTTTTGACCTTTGGAGAGAGCATTGTGGATTTTGTCTATGGTTGTTGCAAATGCGGTGGCCGCGGAGTGGAAATGAATATGCTATTGACTTTGTAATGTGTGCGGGATGGCAGCTATTGAAGTCCAAAAATATTACAGTTTGTTGGTTTAAAAAATTGGTTTAATGTGTACAGCGGTGTGGATGTGGTTGTTTCGGTCAATGGAAAGATCTACGTCTACGATGGTAATTTTGTCAACTAATATGATGTGGGAGAAATTCAATGAGCTGCAGTCGTTTAGAAAGTCAATTTAGAAATTGGTTCAGTGATTTCCTGTTGTGCAATCAGACCATGAAAATATCATCGATAAATCTCTTCCAAATAGGAGGTTCCTAGGACATAAAGTGGGTTTCTATGCACGACGTGAAAGTTTTCCCATTGCTTGAATCCACCCTGTTCCCGATGGCTGTACTTTTTGTTTCATGATAGAATTTATGGTCAAAACTGAAGAAGTTTGTATTTTAGTACTTATAATTTCCGAAAGTTTAATAATAAAGTTTATAGCACACCGTGCGCAAAATGACCACTTTACGCACGCTGCGCGTGCGTAAAGTCGGCATTTTCCGCACTTGTGCTATAAAAAATTATACGAAACTCGTGCGAGAAACTTTTTCTCGACTCGTGTGATTGCTCACACTCGTCACAAAACGTTTCATCGCTCTCGTATCGTAATGTACTATTGTGGATGGTTGATGCGGTAATGGGTTGTCTTTTAGAGCAATGTGCAGAGATGAGAGGCCAACGTTCGTTAGGAATAATTGTATGGAGAGAGACGAAATCAGACCGGTAGATATTTGGGTAGACGGGACCAGCTGATATTTTGTATTTAAATGTAGTCAGTTGTATGGAGTGAATGGTTTCGAGGAAGTGTTTTGTATCTTTTAAATGTATGGTGGAATGGTTTTTATGAGTGAATGAAGGTGAAAATCAACAAATGCGGATGTTTTCGGTTAGTGCGTTGTATGATGCTGTTGTATGATACAATTGGCTGTTCTTTTTTTTTAAATTTTGTGTGATACTTACATTTTTGGAACATAATTTTTTACCATTGTTACACTAACAAAATACGATGAACTTAGAACTTTGTGACTGTACCTCTGTTGACCTATATATGTATATGAGATAGGTATACTTTACCTTTCGGAAATACTCCGCATGCCCCCACCCAAAAACCACAGCGCTTACTCCCGGAGCTTCTTGGGCCCTGTCTGTTGTGTAGTCAATCTCATCTGGAGCATAGCTGCATCCGTTTTCGACATAGGTATCATCGTTGTAGTCATATGGAGACTCAACTTCTACCACCGCGATGTCCATTTTTGCCCATCTTTTTACATCTTCGTAGTTAAATGTGTAAGCTTTAATTAAAATTAAATAACACTTTGAATGAGTTGGTCTATTATTAACAGACTAGCTGTTGCCCACGACTTCGCCCGCTTTGAAGAAGATAATACGAGTATAGTGTAATCCCTTGGGAACTCCGCAGTAAAAAGTATTCCAGATTTTAAGGTGGATAATAAGTTATCGAACAGTGATCTCCCTCCCTTCTTTCTTTGTAATCCATGTCTCACAGCTGAGGATCGTACAGTGGTAACCGCATCAAAACCCCTCTAGTAGTTTTTGCGTGATGCATGAAAAACCGACAAAACTCCGATTTTTTTTTGTTCTGTTTCCTACACCGAATTCTTTTTTTGGATATCATCAATGTACAGACAGACAGCTCTTTTCTTGTACATTTTTTAATAGCGTTTAATATACTTAGATTTACAATTTTCAGTTGTTATTATATAGCTCTTTTCCTCAAAGAAGGTAATACCACCTGTTATACAATTGCTGCAACTAATTTCGCATTAAATCTTTTTATTTACCGAAATAGATGACAGTATTTAAACGAAATAATTAAATATTTATTTATGCGCGTTCGAATAATGAACAGCGCGCTTCTGTTGATTTTTTCATGTATTATAATTTTATACGCTACTAATTCTAACCAAAGTTTTCTTATTTTTAGGGTTCCGTAGTACTTAAAAAGTACAAAAGGAATCTTATGGTGAGACTCCGTTGTCTGTCCGTCCGTCCGTCCGTCCGTCCGTCCGTATGTCACAGCACTTTAGCACCGTTAAAGATAAATACATGAAAATAAAAAAAAGATAAATACATGAAAATTTGGCACAAAAATAGCATTAATTTGCCCACATATTAAGGCGATTATCCCGGACAAAATGTGAAATTCGACATTTTAGAATTTCGAAGACGCTGCATCCTGCCGCTTTAGGAAATTGCAGCTCTGCATAAACATACGTTGATCCTTATTCTAAGACCCCTTGGAATTCGTTTTTACATAATTTATCATTTAAAGCTATAATAAGCTTCACGCGTTACTACAAAGTCATAAAAATAAGAAACTGTTTATCATCAGTTTCTCACCAAATACGGGCTAAAATGCAGAAGACATCACATATTCAGGTATGGTTCAAAGAAGTAAAGATACCTATGAGATTCTTTTTTACTCAATTTGCTTTAGAAGGAAAAAGCTTGAAAATATTTAAAAGCGATTGCAAAAAAAAATACCAAAACAAGATCTAACGATTTTGATTATTGCTTTTAAAATTAATCAGGCGCTTAGAGTCAAACGACAAGCTCCCGTCACGCAAAAATAAAAAAATAAAATGTCTTTATTTCGGGCAATGAAAAACCCATAGAAAGTGGAAAGAAAATTTTGGCTAATATCAGGTGTTTTTGTGGTAGTGTAGTGCATTTGACGATTCAGATTTTGTATAATATTGTGAACTAGTGGTGTGTTGTGTATAGTAATGTAAATATTCCCTTTTGTTTTGTTTTTGTGCAATAAGTGTAAGTGTAATGTATAGGTTAGGTTAGTTTGCTGTATCATTTATTAAATAAATTAACATTGTAGAAGACAATAATAAATGGTAAATAATGGGTAATAAAAGAATAATAAAGTACTACGGTTCTGGTAAAGCCAAGCGAGTTTACCAAAATAAAGGTCGACGACTCCTCGGTCTCAAGTAGGCACAGAGCATAAAATATAATCTTTACGTCAATGATAATATAGTATATGAATTCGAGGTAAAAGAAATACAAATTGTTAAGTTAATATTTTATATGTATATTATTAAAATATTATAGCTTTCATAGAAATTTAGGTGTCAGTAATGAATGACCATTCTGACAAAGAAAATATATATGTCCTACTGAGAAGATAAGATAATTTAAATCAAGAAAGGGTAATGAGGGAGTACCTAAGTATCTAGCTGCTGAATTTTCATTCAGTAAAATATAAATCAATGCTTGATAACAGAACTATTGAAACGTTAGAGGCTTTAATGATTATTTAGAATAATTTGTTTGTTTTTTAGCTTTCAAAGAAAATTGAGTGTCAGTAACGACCATCCTGACAAAGAAAACATAAATATCATACTGAGTGGACAAGATAACGTTGTGCCGTTCAGGGTCAAGGTCATTGTACTGCCAGAAGGACAAGTCAAATTTTCATACAAAATACGTACTGCCAGCAGGACAATATATTGATTTTGTCAGGACGTTTCGCACAAAAAACGAATCCTTCCGGAAGAGCTACAAATAAATTTAAATATCTGCCTAACTTTGCCCGTTCAATTAGTCTTACTAAACAACCAATCAACCCAAATTTAGGATTTATTTAGGTATATAACATGTGTTAATTTTCGCTCTAATTTGTGATTCTTTCGCTAAACTCATAAACTAAACATGAAAATCAGAGGTGCGATTGTGTAAGAAAATAGTCATGAAATCGTATTCATTTGATAGCTTAAAACTTATCTATCATTTCACTTGTCAAACGGCCAATTCGAATTGTCTATGGTATTCATAGATGCTTTACGATTTGTATCGTTATTTTAGACAATGAGTGAATGATTTGTTAAGATTGACAGATAATTGGCATTGTCTAAGATTTTTTAGTTCATCGCTAATGTCAAGTGATTGCGGCGACTTGTGGTCTATGACAATCGTTTAACGGTAAGTGTTTTTGAATATTTTGGAATAAAATTAGGTAAAACAATTTTTATTCTACCATTAAAATCAATAAATGATGTTCAATTAATTAAAATTGTGGTGCTTTTTAGTCAAAACCCTTGGCTTTGGCACTGAAATAAGAATTGTTTTTTATATGAACACAGTTTGGGGTTATATTTTTGTAGGAAAGATATTATGAAAAGGTTTAGGGCAGTTCGGCCACAGAATAAAATATTTTTCTTACTTTTTAGGGTTCCGTACCCAAAGGGTAACCAACGGGACCCTATTACTTAGACTCCGCTGTCCGTCTGTCTGTCCGTCTGTCAACAGGCTGTATCTCATGAACCGTGATAGTAAGACAGTTGAAATTTTCACAGATGATGTATTTATGTTGCCGCTATAACAACAAATACTAAAAAACTGAATGAAATAAATATTTAAGGGGGCTCCGATACAACAGACATGTTTTTTTGCCGTTTTTATATATAATGGTACGGAACCCTTCGTGCGCGAGTCCGATTCGTACTTGGCTGGTTTTTATATTTTGGTTCGGTTGCTATCTCGTCATACTAATATAATAAATAAATATACTATAAAATAAAACACCGACCGATTCAAAAATATCTTGCAGTTGCAGTTGACTTGACACTTGAATTGATTCGAAACTATGACGCGTTATTATAACTACAAAACTCGGACGAAGACATGTAATACGATAAGATATAGCGCTGTCTCTATCAGACATCACATCTAGTAAAAAAATAAACTTTTAACAAAAAAATAGCAACCGACTTCAATAGTAACAGCAGTCATTCACTAAAAAGTTAATAATAATTCTATAAAGACCGATGGTACCGAAGCAACACTTTTGCCGACTTCTTTCTTCCTGAAACGTTATGTTATCTAGAAGTCGGCGTTCTTATATTGGTTTTTATGTTGCTATATCGTAGGAAATACGCCGACTTCTAGATAACATAATGTTTCAGGAAGAAAGAAGTCGGCAAAAGTGTTGCTTCGGTACCATCGGTCTTTATAGAATTATTATTAACTTTTTAGTGAATGACTGCTGTTACTATTGAAGTCGGTTGCTATTTTTTTGTTAAAAGTTTATTTTATTTCACATTTTTTAGTGTTGCTGGGTTAAATTGTGAAATATGGGTAGTTCTTGCAAACGTGGTTTTAATATGAAACGAAGTTCAAGTGAGTATAAGTAGCTATGTTTGAGTAGCTTCCTGCTATCAATCTCGAGTTATGTGCTGTCATTCGTTAAAGAGTTCTACGGTGATGAAGCCAAGATCGAAGGTCAGGTGGGTACACTGGCAATTTTCAAGCAATGCCCTGCAATGAGCACCATAACACAAACTGATTGCCGCAATCCAAAGTTATGTGCTGTCATCCGTTGAGGAGTTCTATGGTGATGAAGCCAGGATCGAAGGTCAGGTGGGTATTCTGGTAATCTCCAAGTAATACCCTTGAATTAGCACCCTAACGCAGTGATTGCCGCAATCTCGAGTTATGTGCTCTGATCCGTTGAGGAGTTCTATGGTGAATATGGTGATGAAGTCAGGATCGAAGGCCAGGTGAAATAATGATGATTTTCAAGTAATACCTTGTAATCAGCACCCAGGTACAAAGCGATTACTTCAATTTCGAGAGGTATGCTGTCATTTTCTGAGGAGTTCCGCTGCCTATCTCTGAAGACCTTCATCAGATCATGACCAAACCTAAAATGGGACCTACCTAGAAGTACACTTTTACAAACAAAAAAAGAATTGTTCAAATCGGTTCAGAAATGACGGAGTTATGGAGTAACAACGCCAAAAAAAAAAAAAAAAAACATACAGTCGAATTGAGAACCGCCTCCTTTTTGAAGTCGGTTAAAAAAGTAATCCCGTGTCAAGCTCTTCAACTACATCTACTGTTGAGTAGTAGTAAACTTATGCCACCACCTGGGGTCGAGCAGCTGAAACTCGGTTTTCCTTCAATTGTTGCGTTTGGTTATACAAGGTGCATGGAGATAATTTTGATTGAATTCTATGTTTTAAATTATAAAAAAATATTTTTGTGGTGGATTTAATACATGTAATCAAAAAGATCTATTATTTTTGTGTTTGACATAATTTTAAAGTAAATAAATTATCAAATTTCATTTTACGTAGGTAGTACACAATAAAACGCAATTTCATTTCGCATTTTTTAAACCATCGGTCATTTCTAAACCCTCTGTAACTTTTCGGTCTTCATTTTATGGACAGTTTTACACTATTCGAATTTGCCCTACACGATCCTTGACAATGGTATAGATTTATCATCCATGATGACCAACCTTACACAATCGCACCTCTTTACATTACCAGAATACGGACGCCTCACAGAATAAGGTTGCGGGAAGCGCGCGGGGCGACTCGCTTGCAAGGGCGCCGCGCAGCGGGAATAAGACGGCTATAGTTTTTTTTCAAATACATACTGTTCACAGTTATTTTACCTCTGACAGCTGTTCTATGTCCAATACTTAAGAAACATTTTCGATCAGCCTGGAGGTAAAATAACTGTGAACGATCTGTACCTATCGCGGCCGCGGCCGCTAGCTCAATGATTCCCTTAAGGTGTAAAAAAATATGAAAAATTTAAATTGTTCAAAATATTTCCAAAACAAAAGTGAGATAAATACAATATGGGTACAATATTGTGAGTGTTTATAAACCATTTTTCGATTCTGGTATCCGTTTGCGAAATATTAGGCTTTAAAGTGCTAATCTTTGTTAGAGTCAAGTGTCGCCCCCTGCCAGCTTAACGGTTGTTTTTGGATATGTGTAAAAATTCACGGCTGTAGTATATAATGAAGTTAAAAGGAAAACTATCACAGCTAAGTAGACTTTACAAGTTATAGTCAACCAACTAAAAATGAAAATTTTGTACAAATTCCATTGAAAATTACTTAGATAAAGTTGTTTTTTGATATTTCTAAATCAAAAGTGAGAAAAATAAAAAATATTATCCTAAAAATACAATATGGGTATCAAATTGTAGATATTAAAATGCTGACTGTAAAAATATATACTTTTAATATATTTACTGACACTAGTTTCGAGAAATCTTAAAAAAAAAACCTAAAAATATGTATTGCCCCCCCCCCTTCCCCTTATCTCCAAAACTAGTAGTCCTAAAAATATGAAAAAAATGTCAATTATAGATCATAACCGAAAAATATGAAAAAAATGACAATTATAATTGTAACATGATAATTATAGATCATAACTAATAAAAAAAATTCAGCACTAATGAGAATTATAAAAAAAGAAGTAAAATAAATAAAAAATATATTCTATATATACTATAAATATATACTGGCACTGGTTTTGAGAAATCTTTAAAAAACCCCAAAAATATGTATGTCCCCCCCCCTTGTCTTCAAAACTGGTGTACCAAAAAATATGAAAAAATCATGGTAATACGTGTTTACGTAAAGATTACAGGAAAAATAAAGCGGTTGAGAAATTCACGAAAACAATGACAAAATTTAATTTATCATCCACAATACGGAACCCTAAGTACGCGAGTCTGACTCGCACTTGGCCGTTTTTTTTTATTCCATTTCTTCAATGTACAGACCTCAGAATAAGGAATACAAATAGAAGCCTGGCTAAAATAACACGCGGAGAAAGATACCTATCCTTGATTTTCTTACGACATTCTAGTGCGTTAGAGAGAGATGGATATGTATTAGTTTTTTCTTAATTAGGTAGGTTGTCACTAGTTCGTTGCTTTGCTAGTGATGTAACGATGTCGATTTTTGACTACGATAAATAAACCAAATCGAAGTGAACCAAGACCAATCTGCTTACCACACATTATATCGTATCAAAGTGTGAAAAAAAAGAGAATGCAGGAGGCACCGACCTTTTTGTTATATTGTGTAAATAAGGAATTAATAAAAGGATATCTTTCGTTTAGCATAATTTTTTATTAAGTACAAATTACTATATCGTAGGCAGGTACATAAGTTAAGTCCAAAATTGTGCTTGTTTCTGGTACAAAAAATGCTGTAGCTTGTATCAGAGATACAACCGTAAACTATTTAAGTGGATACTTTTTAATTCGCACTAAGTACGAAAATGTCTTTATCTGCGGAATTTTTTCGTGAAGTCGATCATGGAAGTAACGTACAAGTTCTGAACAGGCCTTTCAGAACGATTTGCGAACATAGAAGTATGCACTTTTCTACACCACAGATATCCATAGGTACTGGTTCTGTTGCCTAAAATTGAAAAATTATTGAGTTAATATACTATATAGTATAGTACAAGCACGTACCTACAAACAAGATTGATAATGCAATTATACATAATTATTTAAAGGTTACCAATGTGTCTGTATCTGATAAATACAACGTCGGTAAAGCATCTGCTTTTAACCGTCTCCATTTTAAATTTTCGTTTGGTCCAAAAGAATCCGGCGTAAAGTTTTTCGAACAAATATGACTGCTTTTTTAATTGCCCAATTTGGTCTAATTATTCGTCTAAGCCATTCACTTTTTAATTCTTCCCTTTTTGGAAATCTGTAACAAAAAATATAGCGATATTTATTCGGCATTATTTTTCTTTTAACTCGCACTGCAATTAATCTGCGGTATTATCCTTTATGCACGGCTGCCGCAGGAACCAATGTTCGATAGTTTGCCACACGGACTTTAGTACATCACTATGCAAAAAAACATAACCTCTAATAGTCGGCAGAAAATCTATATAAAACAGGCAAATATCGGTGTAGAATTGAACACGAGTATGATGTACAAGAACTACTATTATTGTTACTGATTTTTAGGTATGATCCTGCAACTTATTAACATAAAAACTATCAGAACTCACTGGTGAAATGATATTGCTTCATTGTTGTTTTCTTTTCTTCTTGTATGCGATTTACAGCCTTCAATCGCACAAGACATTTTATTACAATATTAAAAAAACAATCAACACAAACAATAATAAATCACACTTTCACGAATTTTGAGAGGAAGAGCACCAAAATATTTAATTTCTCTCGGTGAAGCCGGAAACTTTTGCAAAATGCATTAGACATTTCGATGCCATCAAATTAAGATGTGATGCACGCAACGAACGATGTTACAACAAAACGATACAATGATGAAACGTATTTAATTTGATAGTGTTATAATTTTTAAAATACATCCAAATTACATCCAACTGACATTTGCTTGGTTCAATCTAGTGACACACCAGGAAAAAATATAAAGTAAGTGCGGGCGGGTGTTTCATTCACTCGTACACAGGAGTAATTTACGTTAGATGAGTACAATGGCTAATGCCCAGTTCTTATTTTAGCCAGGCTTCTATTTGTATTCCTTATTCTGAGGTACAGACACACCGGGTTTTACTTTTTTATTATACGTATATGATTATGGTTATGTTTTTTTATGATTATGTGTCTATGGTTGTCAATGTCAACAGGACGTACATTTTTCCATTAATATTATTTTATATTTATTAAGCAGTAAATTTAACGTTAAAATTTAAGTTTTGGCAAAATAAGGAACCAGAAATTATTGGATATCAAGTTTTTACATATTTTCAGCTGAGGCCCCTCGGCCTGTCAACTTTACCATTTTGATTTTCCTACGTATAAAATCTGCCAGAAGGTACATACTAAAACTTAGATCACAAAAGCAGGCCAAAAAGAAGGTTTTTTTTTTTTTTTCAGTTCATGATGCGGAAGGTTAGAAGAAACGAAAGAGATATATCAGGATCGTAGCAGCTAAAGATCTGTGTCACCTAAATTTCCGAGATAAAGTTCAACCAGAAACGGAAGAAAGGATAGCCGAAGCGAGAATATTGTGCATCTAATATTTATTTAGTGTTGGACAGACTTTATTTTTTCTACCTAGTTTTTTAAAGTACCATCTAAGTTTTATAATATGTTACTTTTTTTAAATAGATTCTTAGCATTTTTAAATTTACGAGCATGTCGCAAGCTCCTGGCCCGTCGAATGGTACCGCAGCTTGCAGCAGTAGAGACGCATCGCTGGCAGGTCACATTCCATGTCCTGAGTGCCCCCAGGGACGCCTCTTCAAAGGAAAGCATGGGCTAAATATTCATGTAGCAAGATGTCACAAGGGGAATGTGGCTACGGTATCTCCAAATACTACTGCAACCATCAGCCACTCTCAAGGAGATTAACCATTTTGGAAAATATTACTCGTACTTCATCTAAAAGCATCATACCCAATAGTAAAACGCATTCCTCGCGGCGCCCGTATAAGCGTAGCGGAAAAATTATCCAATACAATAAAAAGAGTGGTTAAGGAAAATTCAAAAGCAGCATGGGAAGCTTTATTTACATTCCCTTATGAGACATTACATGCAAATAACGAAACAAGGAAGCGCAGTTCCCTAACACAAGCTATTAAAAATAATTTTAGGTCTACACAGGACCTAGATATAAACAATAGGAACCCTAACCACCATCATCCCCGTAGTTTATATAGAAAAGCAGAAGAGAAAATCAGTGATGGTGACCTCCGAGGGGCTGCACAGCTCCTCTTCTCCAGCGATGCAGTCGCTCCTGACTCGCCTGAAACCCTTTTGGCTCTTGAAAATAAACATCCTATGCCTTCGGCAACACTTTGCCTTCCACCAGCCCCACTGCCCGTGAAAAAACGTGCTTTCTACGGTAATGTCATTCAAGAATGGTTCGGTGGGTGGGCTAGATGGACTTAGCCCACAACACTATAAAGATCTGCTCTGTGGAACAACCGGACAAGCGGGCGAAAATCTTTTGAGTGACATTACAGCACTAATTAACCTCATGCTGTCGGGCCAGGTAAACACAGACATAATAAGCCTACTTTATGGAGCTAACCTTTTTGCTCTGCTAAAAAAAGACGGCGGTATTAGGCCCATTGCAGTGGGTGCAACCATACGCCGCATGGCATCAAAGATCTCCTGTCAACACATCCTTCCAGAGCTGACAGAGCTATTCCAGCCAGTACAACTCGGTTTTGGCTCCAGGGGAGGTTGCGAGGCGGCGGTCCATGCCATGCGGACGTACATTGAAAATGACGGAGGGGAAGTGGTGTTGAAGGTAGACGTAAAAAACGCATTTAACTCCGTAGACAGGGGCGCCCTACTGACAGAGATAAGAGAAACAACCCCTAATATCTATAACTACATTTGGCAATGCTATAGCGCACCATCTAAATTACTTTATAGAGGCAATGTCTTAGAATTTGCCGTTGGCTGCCAGCAGGCCTTCCGGAGCATAATACCAGATTCGCAAAATACCAGATTATCAATATACCAGATTCTCAAGAAACCAGACTAGCAAAATAACAGATTTTGTACACTTACAAACAAAAAAGTTTTTGTAAAAGAAAAGTTTCCTCTCGATTGAACAAAACTAAAAACAATCGGTCAAGCAAAAAAAAAAAAAATACTTTGTCTATTCCTCCGTCCATCCGTGATTCGCACGGCACGTTAAGCTGTGGGTCCCAGTTACTGTCTCGGTAGAACTTATAATTATAAATGCTCAATCTAAGTGGAACCTCAATCTGCTTTCATGGTGGATACATAAATGTGTTAACAAAAAAAACTTAGTAATTCCTACTTAGTGTATCCAATCGTTGTAGGCACACCTCTACCGCGATCTCGTCGTTAATGCAGGCAGTCAAAATTTTTTCGATTTTTTTGTCTTTTCTTACATTTTTCATATTTCTTTTTTTGCCGGGATAAAATTACTCATTTTTTTAATTTTGACTTCTTGTACAAGTGCCTCTTTCTTCAAAAGTGTGATGAATTGAAATAGTGTTGGTTTAGGGGGGATTTTCGTATTGATGCGTCGGTGCCACCCCTCAATCGCATTGGTCGTTCGATTTTTCTCACCGAAGCAGGAAAAAATATTTGTAGTTATTTTTTGCATCCACTGACCCACAAAATAATCTTTGAATTTAGAAAAAAATTCCGTTTGTGGTGCTATATCGCAAATATGTAAAAAAGCTTCTGGAATCAAGTTTTTGGGTAATAAGGGTAATAAGGATTTGCCTTTCTTCACTAGTGTTTCCAAAATCAAGTTTTTTGCTCATACGATAAATAGCTTGCATGTAATGATAATAACAGCCTTTAATTTGTGCTTGTGGAAAACCTTCAGCAATGGCTTGTATCACGGCTATTTCATAGTCACATTTATACACCCTTATCTTAATGTTGAACTGCTCTTTCACAATGGTGAATAGACGTTTATACGTATTTTGACTTTTGTTAGGAAGTAGTACGTAAATAATTGGTACAAATGTAACTACTTCCGAGTTGTGAGACAGGTCAACATGAATTGTGTATACCTGGTAAAATGGTTTTGGCGTTATTCTAAAGGTCCTGTCACCGTAGAACACATCATTTGTCAAAATTATCTCTTTTGCGCTTGAAGTTCCAAATATTATAATTTTTTCATCATGCCCATCGTCGTATAAAAAGAAATCTTCAACAATGTGATTTGGTAACATAATATCTGCCGTTGTTTTGAAGGTACTGCTTCGAACTTTCAAAAATTCTTTACGAGCTCTATAAAGTGTATCTTTTTTACTATCAAGGGTTGGCATTTCATGTTCTGCGTCCATTTTTTTAAACTTTGGTTGTGCTATTAAAAAGTTCTTTTCATAAATTTTTGGTACCGACTCGAAATTAGAACATACCTCAGCTTTACACTTATTCATGGTTTCGTCGATAAAATGTTTCACATCATTACGATCACAGACATGGCGAGGTTCTTTAATGATCTTATTTTCTGTACTTAACGTTATTGATGTGTTGCAAAACTTTTGGTGATAGCAACGCCAATTAGTAGTTCCGGATTTATTCTCTACAACAAAATTATATCGATATCTATCACAGAGTACTACAGGTTTTCCTTTACCGCTTTTTATAAACTGTAACTCCCTTTTAGTATCCATTTTGATTTAATTTATTATTTGCAGAATTTTCTAGACTTCATTTCGAAAACCGTATTTACTAAAATGTCAGTTTTCTAAAATGAAAGTTCATTGCATCTCCTATCCATGGCCATGCTCCTATCAAATGAATTCGTGGCCAGTGCAGTTTATATTTAGACTACGACCTTTTTGTCCTGCGATCTGATTCTACCGTAGGATTCTACCTATCAAAGCCATGTTAGAATAATATTGATGCAATCTCTTTGCATTGGTGGATCCATAATAAAATAAACATGGTACGATGATAGCTAATGCTATGTATGACCCTAGTTTGAACCCCTCCGGAACATAATTATTATACCAGACATGATATCTACTTTTATCCCCAAACCCAAACAATTATCCATACGTGACTGTACTTCTGGTGCTTTGCGAATCTGTTGTTTTACTTATCTGGTATTTTGCGAATCTGGTATTTTGCGAATCTGGTATTATGCTCTTGAAGGCCAGCAGGGTGACCCATTAGGGCCCGCAATGTTTAGCCTCGCTATTCATAAGATCGTCAAATCGCTCAAATCAAAATTAAATATTTGGTACCTTGATGACGGCACCTTAGGAGGCGACACAAATACAATATTAGAAGACTTCAAAACCATTACTCAAGAATTTGCATCTATCGGACTGGATCTAAACTTTTCAAAGTGTGAACTCTACATTTCAGACAATGTTTCAGATCCCACCAAAATCAGAAATATTTTCAACAACGTGTCCCCCAATATCAAAATTTTAGACAAAAAGTCACTTCGCCTCCTAGGGGCTCCAGTTCTTGAAGAAGCCATGCCACAATTTTTAGATGATCAAATTTCAAAATTTGACAACGCAATTCCTCATTTAGAGAAAATCTCATCTCAGATGGCATATCAAATTATTCGATTTTGTTTATTCGTTCCAAAATTTACATACATACTCGTATTAAGATTTTTAAATTTTTAAATTAGAATCACTACTTTTGAATATCGATAACATGATTCAGTTGGCACTTACCAAAATCCTAAATTGTCCAATCACAGAAAGATCTTGGCTCCAGGCCTCGCTTCCAATAAGATTTGGAGGCCTGGGGATCAGATCAGTGAATAGCGTGGCACTTCCAGCCTTTTTGTCTTCTGCCCACAGCACAGAGGTCTTGTATAACAAAATTATTAACCCATCAATGGGTAATATTGAGAACTCGTGCTGTGGGGAAGCCAAATTGGCATGGTCGCGGGCCTGCCCGGGTGAAGCTCCACCCCAAAACTTAATGGCACAGCGGCAATGGGACGAGCCGCTCTGCAAAATTAAACAAAAATAACTTATAGATACTAGCGTAAATGACCTAGAGCGAGCTCGTCTCCTTGCCGTTTCGGAACGTGAGTCGGGCTATTGGCTGCAGGCACTTCCTTCCGTAAATATCGGTACCCTAATCGACAATCTGTCATTTAGTACGGCCATAGGCTTGCGGCTAGGCACCACAATAACCCAACCACATCGCTGCCCCTGCGGAGCTGACGTGGACTGTTCCGGACTCCACGGCCTATCGTGTCGACGCAGTGCCGGCCGCCACTCTCGCCATGCTGCCCTGAATGACATTATCCGAAGGGCCTTCACCACGATCAATGTACCCTCGACCCGTGAACCAACAGGAGTCGTTCGGGACGATGGAAAGAGGCCCGACGGCATGACTTTGACAGCATGGAAGCATGGGCGGCCGCTAGTGTGGGACGCAACATGCGTGGACACGCTGGCGGCTTCTTATGTCCAACAAAGCTGCAGGGCCGCTGGTGCAGCGGCGGGCACTGCTGAAAGCAACAAACGGCGCAAGTATTCTGCACTGGACAGGTGCTATATGTTTGCGCCGTTTGGGGTGGAGACGCTGGGTCCGTGGGGTCCGAAGGCGCGGCGACTGTTTAAATAACTTTCGTCGCGCCTGATCGATGTCTCGGGTGACCGGAGGGCTGGCGCTTACCTTGGCCAGAGGATCAGTCTGGCCATCCAAAGAGGAAACGTTGCCAGCATTCTGGGCACCCTACCGGGGGACAGCGACCTGGACCGGGTTTTTTATCTTTAATTTTTGTCATTTTAGTTAATATTGATTTAGATTAGTTTAATTTTGTTTAATTCATAGATTTATTTTATTTATAGGATAGTTTTAACCAGTTTTTTTTTTGAGTCATAGATTATTTAATTAAATTACATCAAATGTTATATTATAAATTTATATAAGATGCATATTTATAACATTAAAGTGATTATGTTATACGTATTAGTATATTAATATTATATGTATGATCTAGCCAAAGCTCGCACCTGGAAAGAAATCAGCTGTCAAAGCTCTTACCGTTAAGGCGAAGTGGGCTAGGGATATCTTAAAAATATGATTTAAAACTTTCACATAATGAAAACACCTAAAGAGACCTCTGAAAATTTTATTTATCACGTTTTATGCCTGTAATGTGGATCGTACGTATTATTTTAAAACTTGAAATGAATATTTTTTTGAAAAAATAATTGTCTATCTTTAGACTACGAGATTTTGTTTAAATATTTTTTTATAATTAAAGATTGGAAGTTGTTAAATTTAAAAAGGCTCATATAGTGCTCTCTAACAGCACGTTTTCCTAGTATCCACTTCACCTTCAGGAATAATGAGGAAAATGCCTTAATCTGCAAGACTTCTTTCTTGGCCTGAGCTCTAGTATAGAAAGCGTCTTACGTTTGGGCATGCACATCATCACAATCTTCTTTTTTGTCGCTTTGGTACAGGGATCTTGGTCGAGTTCGTCTCCGTTGACATAGTTCTTGTATCCGGCTATCGCGTACATGTATTTGACGTCCTCCACGCAGGCAGCCGAAGTTATTATGAATGTTGGTTTTACTATGACACCGCCGCAGAGCCACGCGTCATATTTAGTGTCTGTTTGATCGGTCTTTACTATATACACCTGAAATATTGAACTATTTTAGAACTCCAATCCATCAAACAGAAAAATTATTTATAAAGTGGCCTTCCTTTAGAGCATCGATAATTCCTTGCAAAATCTCAAGTGTACTTACTTTATTGAAAAGTTATACGAAATAAGTACCCTGATACTTCAAACTTCGTTTGTTGGTTTTTTAGGAATGAGGGATAATATAGAAAGAACCCTAAAGGGTTACCCCTTTTAGGGTTCTTTCTATATTCTAATTTCTCTTTTCGAAAATCTGGATTTCGTTGACACTCGTTCGTTCGCTTACACATTTTATGTAAAACATACTGTTTGTTTCATGCCTTTCATCCTTGTGTTTCATCCAATCTAGTCACATGGTTTAACAAATCATCAGTTCCGTTTCACATACTTTGTTTCTTGGAAACACCGAGTTCGAAATCAGGCGAGTGAGTTTTATATAAGTAGCACTTCGCAGTACGCAACGTACGCACGTAACGCAGTATTTTTATACATACATACATACATACTTTTATACATACTTTAATACACCCTCTTACGTGCTATTAGGGGAATATCAGGGACGTGCTACAATACTCATCAGCAACATGCTCAACAACTTTTGTGATAGGAAGAAAAATAATCGCCATTAGTAAGATTTCGTTTTACGTTGACGCTATTTCAAAAGTTATAAATTATAAAACAAGTGTTTAGTACGATCATTAGAACATGTGGTAAATTATTGCGTTTTATCTACGTCACCGATAGGCGTTATCTTTCTCCGAAAACAGATATTTCCTTACCATGTACCGCTTGTCCGTGGAAGGGGTAGGATTTATTATTCTTCTTTGACTAAAACATGCTGAAAGTATAGATTTCATTAACAAGTATACTATTTATATATTTGTATCAGATGGTCCGGAGACCAGGTTAGATTGCTGTTGACATCGGAGTAATTTAAAAATATCATAAGCAAGACAGACAAGAAGACCAATGAAGAAATATTGTTAATGGTAAAGGAGAGAAGCCTGCTCAACACAATACAGAACAAAAGACGAAAATGATAGGGCATTTGATACGACGTGACAGTTCATGAAGAACATAATAAAATAAGTAATAGAAAGCGAAAGACCTAGACAAAAGTATTTTTAACAAATGAAAGAAAAAGTTAATGTCGTTTCTTACCGAGAGGAACAAAAATGGCGGTGACATCTGTGTCAGGCAAATAATAAAATTCAGCATTTTACATACGACGTCGTCAGTTTCTAAACGCTTGCTGTTTTGCAATTTGCTATTATTCGGCAAATTGAAAATGCCTGCTTGTGTAAAATGACTTCATCATTTTCTACAAAGCCGATATCGAAAATCCTTCACCAAAAAGGGAAAAATAGATGCCACGTCGAGTGGAGCGAGGAGGATCGTGTTAGGTTTACATGTAACTTGTACATAGTGGGAGCCGAGCGAAATGAGGCAACTCTCAATAGTTTTAACAGAATTAGTTTATGCCGAGGCAGATTAGAAAATACTGAATTCTACTATTTGATGAAGCGTTTAGAAACTGACGACGCCGTTTGTAAAATGCCGAATTTTACTATTTGCCTGCGACAACTCCACCGACAAGAGCGTAGCTTTAAAATATTGTGTTAATAGTACTGTATGTAATATATGACTAAAATAACACATATCCCTTTTATAAATTTGGTTGCCACCAAAATATGAAATCTTATCATATAAGAGTCAAATAAACGTATTATATTAACAGACGCATATAATTGAACAACGAAGACTAAAATGACAGCTTGGAAAAGTAGAAGAGTAAAAACAGGCAAGTATAGTGCAAATGAAAATGAAAATGAAAAATATATTTATTGACACCAACAAATAACTTACATACTAAATTGTGACACTAGCCTCCATACTAGGATTCCCTGGTGACATGGAGACTAGGTCCTTCCATAACTATATAATATAAAAAATTGAAAATATGCTAAACATTAAATTATTAATTAGAAACAAAAAAAAAATCATTAGTTAAAATTAATAATTGCATTAATTAATTATTTAAAAATAAATATAGGTATTAGATAAGTTAATAGAACGAACTCTATTTACATTAAAATCTTGCGTGTGGTGTGTGAAGGGAGGTGTGTGTGTTAGAGAGTGTGAGGTTGTGTGTATAATGGGTGAGAGTGAGTGATTACATAGTTACTGTTCAATGATGTACATAATTACTGTGTTTTCGTGAAGAACCAAATACGTGTGCGTGGCGTGGTGCGTGGCAGCTCAAGTATTACGAGTATTGTTTTGCGTGCACAATGCCTCAGTCTAGTTTCATACAAAAACTGGTGCTGCCACACACAACGCCACGCACTCGCATTTAGTATGCAGTATCTTCCGCAAAATCTACGGACCACGGTAACGGAAAAATGAATGATCTACCCAACTTCTTGGCTTCTCATGACGCCATGCATCGATACTATGTTCTGAGATCGATACACAACGAGTCCCTTAATGGTATAGCTTCATAATGAGGATGGAGATGAGCCACAGCCGAAGCCTTCCACCAATTATAATGAAAGGATGTGTACAAGCCAGGCGTATGTATTTGGAGTAATCGATAGGTTTTACACGTGTTTGAGGAAGGACAGGAAGTGTTTGAGTGTGTGTTGTACATTTGTTTAATGAGTACACACACACACAACAAAACGCCCTTCCTTATCCTAATAGGTGATATTTATTGATACAGCTAAATTTGTACTAGAACCTCGGTAAGTGATCAGTAACAAAGTTCAGTGACCCTATACTGATCTACTCGGGGTTAGGAATCAAATAATGATGCGAGAACAATTAATACTTTGTACACTTATCAGCTTGGGTGAGTAATGGTCACTGATATATTGGGTGTTAATTTGATAACCATTTTCCTTCAAACAGGTTGTTCTATCTATGAATATGTACAACTTTTACTACGAGTTCAACGATGAAATCACGAAAAAAAAAACAACTTTTCCATAAAAATGTTAAATACCTGCTCGACCAAAAATTATGAAACAGCTAATTTATTTTTGGTGATTTTGGGTTTGGCCCCATAATAAAAGTTGTTCATATTAAGGTGGCATAATTAGCAACTCGATTCGTGGTGGTTGAAATTTCCAACAAAACCATGTTAAAATAAAGTCCTTATCAGCTCGCACTGCAACATGGCTGTTACGTCAGTCGCTGCGGCTGACAAGTGCAAAAATAGTGTGTTTTAAATTCATTTTATCTAAAATAAAATACATTTCCAAGAACTGAGGAAACCAAATCATTTTATTTTGTCTCGAAGTTTATAAATTTTCATACTGTTTCGATAAAAACTGCAGCAGTTATGTTGTTACAAGTGAACAAAAAATCGAGAAATAAGGGTAAACTTAGAATTTTCTTGCTTCACTTCTGTATATTATAATGAAATTCAGGAAAAATCACATCACTATTTGTATCGTGCAGATTACTGTGTTTTTTCTTCTGTTGAAAAATGCTATAGTTACCGTATAAAATGGTTACAAAGTTACTTGGTTCAAGGTCGTTGGCGTTGGTAGAAGCCTTAATGGGTAGAACACCCCGTTTTAAGAAAAAAGATTATCATCTTAATCGATGATAACAGTGCAAATAGTTAAATAATTATTTCTGACATTCAGCAGGGCTTACGTTTTAAAAGTAACACTGTTAAACATAATATGCTACACAGTAAATACATAACGTTGGAAAACATAGTTTGTAAGATTTTATCCTTAAGTAATAAATATCGAGGAAAAAATAATTTATAATTATCAATTTTTTTCAACCGTGACATTGCATTTACGTTATGTTAATAAATAATTGCTTTTTGATGCAGATCATTTTAAATCAATCGTCTATGATTAGTTGATTACTTTTCTATTCCCCAGTCTGCTTTTTATAACTTATACATAATAAAAAAATATCATAGTGGGTATATTTTTGATTGTTGATCTGTTGTTTTAACTCATCTAAAAAGGATTACCTGGTCGTTATTCTGAATTTCTGTGAGGACGGGCTGTCATCGCACCGTCTATGTTACGAGATTGGATACGTGATAAGGTGTAAAGGGGTTTGAACATTTTGGCATAGTTCTGAGCTGCCATCTCAATATTTTTTTAAAGTTGCGTCGCACAATATAACCTATATACATACATATATATTATTTTCGCTTTCAAGTCTTCAATATTGACAGGAGGGTTGGTAAAAACTCTGCTCTTTAGGAATCCCCATAAGAAGAAGTCGAGTGGGGTTAAACCAGGCGACCTTGGAGGCCAGGGTATGTCTCCAAATTGGCTTATGATTTTTCCTGGAAATAAGGCTCTAACTGTAGCCATTAAGACCCTGGCAGTGTGGGCAGTGGCACCATCTTGTTGAAACCACACTTCTGGGTAGTTACTGACACTTTGTCTCAGTTCTGGCATAAGCCGGATATAGCGCTCATTGGTCACTGTAACAGTACTGCCACGCTGATTTTGAAAGAAACACGGGCCTATAAAATCTTTACCGGATATTGCGCACCATACTGTGACTTTCGGACTTTGTAACATCTTTTGATGTTTTTGATTTGGGTTTGCAGGGGCCCAGTATCGACAATTTTGGCGGTTTACATAACCTTCCAGGTGGAAGTGAGCTTCATCACTGAAATAAACATTTTCCATATCGTTTTGCTCCGGGAAAGTTTCTAACATTCGTTCAGCATAAGTTTTACGCTTAATGTATTCTTCAGGTTTGATTTTTTGCACGATCTGAATCTTGTATGGATGTAGCTTTAGATCTAATGTCATTATGCGCTGGAGACTAGACCGACTGATGTTTAATGAAACTGCCTGTTTTCGCATCGAGCGTCGTGGCTGAACTTCGACTGCAGCGGCGACGCGGGCTATGTTTTCTGCCGATCTCACAGGTCTGTTTCGACGGGGGGCGGTGCGTTTTGTTTTTTGTCGAACCCGTTCGTCGAAATCTTTCTACCCATGATCTTATTAGCTGGATACTTGGTGCATCACTCATACGGCGGATATTGTACCGAGTGCAAAATATGCGTCGTGCTCGTGTGTAGGATTTCCCGTTGTCCAAATAAGTCTCCACTGCAAACGCACGTTGCGCTCCTGACCACGGCGCCATGGCGACTAAAAATTCCCGAACGGTCAGCTTTCGAACGCTACAACTCCCCCCCCCCCTCTAGCCCAGCTGCCCGCGAAATTAGTAACGTTTAAAGTTTAAAAAGTTAGCTGGGTCACCTTGTATATATATATGTATGTATATGGTTAGGGGACATAGTATTCTTGCATATGAAATTAGTGTTATATATGAAAAAAAAATGAAATTATATATTTAATCAATTGAAGTATGTACCATTATTATCTATGCACTTTCGCCATTTTATAGGTAGTTCATTAATTCCGTTGCTGAAAAAATTGTGGGAGAAAGAATCAATAAAATATATGAAAGCGATTTGGACTGCCCCATCAGAATAAAATTTTTGAATTTGTCCAAATTGCGAAAAAAGTGGTAATCTGTTGGAGCAAGGTCTGGGGAGAATGGTGGGTGTCGTAAACATTCCAATCGCAGCTCCTCTAATTTAGCGACCATCTGTCGTGCAGTGTGAGGTCTAGCGTTGTCCTGAAGCAGCAGTGGGCTAGAGCAATTTACCAGCCTCGGTTCTTGAATAGCGATCTTTTCCATCATGGTTTGCAGTTGTTGACAATACAGATCTGCCGTAATCGTCTGGGCAGAAAGAAGCTGTAGTGTATCACACCAACCCTCGTCCACCAAACACTCACCAGTACCTTTTTCTCAGTCAACTTACGCTTGGGACAGGGTTTAGCTGGTACTCTTGGGTTCAACCACTATGCTTTGCTGTGTGCAGCGTTTCCGATTGTCGTAAAGGATCCATTTTTCATCACAAGTAACAATACTATTCAAAATTCCATCACTGCAGGACCTTATTTCATCTGTGTATGGTGACCTAACAACATTGACAAATCAACCGAATTCATGGCTTTGCGAAAGAACAATTTTGATACCTCGCAATGATCAGGCCACAGCAATTAATATTTAGCAGTGTCCCAGGGGATGGAACTGAATACCGCTCTATTAACAGAGTAGTGGAACAAGAAGATGCTACTAACTATCCTGTTGAATTTTTAAACTCCTTGAGTACACCCGGTCTCCCATCACACAATATTACATTAAAAGTCGGAGTGCCCATAATTCTTTTAAGAAATTTAAGTCCTCCTAAATTATGTAAAATCAAGAGCTTACAACAAAATGTTATTGAAGCAGAGATTTTGACAGGTTAAGGCACAGGACATAGCGTTTTTAAACCTCGAATTCCTCTAATTCCTAATAACTTTCCATTTAGTTTTAAACGCGTTCAGTTTCCGGTGAGCTTATGTTACGCAATGACTATAAACAAAGCACAAGGGCAAACTCTTTCGGTAGCAGGCGTAGACCTAAGTGTGAAATGCTTTTCGTACGGTCAGCTATACATGGCTCTTTCCCGCATAAGCAATTCACATAATTTATATGCAATTTATATCAGGAATGTGTTTCCTGATAATTCAACCTCTAATATAGTTTACAGAGAAGCATTGTCGTAAATAATACATTGCATTTGTTGCAGCTACAATTACATAGTTTATCTTTGAATCAAGTATATAGGTATAATTTTCTCAATAAACAAAACCAAAACAATCGTTTAATTTTAATTTAATAGCGACCAGGCGTTAAAGGATCACATTGTTTTATAAAATAGGCCCGGATAAATCTAAGTCCACGCGGACGAAGTCGCGGACACAGCTAGTATTAGTATATTATAATATCCTATTATATTATCGTGTTAACTAGAGGTACATATTTAAAATGACACCCCGTTACGACGTATTGCTTTGTCTTCTTTTTTTTTAATAATGCGACAATTTTTTAATTAGTTACATAACATTTTTTGTTCGCATATATTTTCAATACGCGACGCGACTAAAAAAAAATCAAGCTGTCGGATTCTCGGCATGCCATACTCCATACAAAATGCTCAAACGCTTTTAATTGTATCAAGAGTAAATCATATTTTAAAATAAATGCACATTTTATTTTTATACTATTGGCAGTTTATTATCATACAAAATTTAAAAGTTGGTAGAGCTGATGCCGGGCTTGACTGTGTTGACTAAAACATAAGATATTGTAACATATTATGTTATAAAACGTAAGGTACCCTGTATGATTTAAACATCTATTATATAAAATCGAAAAGCTAGAAAGGGACAAAATTCACGGGAAAGAGTGAGATGGCGCTGTACACACATTTGTGTGCGCGTATCACTCACACGAACGCCAAATTCGCGAAAAGAATGATACAATTCGATTCCTTGGATTGTGACAATGATGAACGGTATAAACAATATGGGTTTGGATACGTGATTGGTTAAAGAATGAAATTATGAAATCAATATATTCCGCGTTTCAGAAACGTCAGATCTGTATGGCATGTCCAAACGGCGGTTCATACCGTTTTGGGTTTGCAAAAACGTAACATCATGCAGCGCAACTTTAAACGCAAATTGAACATCTAATTGTTTTTCCAGAGAATCAATTATATATTAATTAATTAATTCCAGAGATTATCTCCTACATCCAACGTCACTTTTTTACCATCCACCTCTCCTTCAAGTGTTAATAATTATTATATTTTCAACGCAGGCAGAGCCGCGGCCACATCTAGTTTTAAATAACTTTCTTAAATTTCAGGGTTATATTAATTTATAAGTTTTATGATTAGCTGATAATATAGAGCGATAACTTAGTGTTATAAATGCTACGCGGTGACTGAGTTGCTCTTGTTTGGTTTAAATTTCGTTTTGTAACGTAACATACACGAGTGGCGAAATCCAGGAAATACTTACGCCCAGCAGTGGATGAACTAGGCTGATGGATGGATGGACGGAATATGTTAGACACGTGCTCTCTTTTAACTTTTAAGGCTGCGTATAAACCTGGACAAATTAGTGATTTTGCCCCCGCATCCCCGCACCTCAACTGTTTGCGCGATTGTATATTGTTAAATTAACTGTTGTTATACCGACCCTTAAGCACAAGTAAAAAGACAGCCTTTATATTGGAATGTAATGTGTAATATAATAAAACTAAAATTATATTTTCAGACATATAATAACATTGTTGAACTGTGACCATACACTTGAAAAAGTATTAACAAAAAAATATATAACGGGCATTAAAGATACATAGTACGTTCTTTCAGTATTTAATTTATTTACATAACAAAGTATTACAATTTTTATTAATTTCTATGGTGGATGTAGATAGATGCATACACAACTTAAAATTAATTTTCGAAACATATATTTGCTCTTTGGGAATAACCGAAATGTACTCGTAGAATAAAAGGAAAATATGTAGTTGTGTACTTGTTAGTAAGATGTAGGCAAAACAATATAAATTTTTTGAATTATGAAGAAGCATATATAATATATGTAGAAGGTAAACATAATGTACAATTACATGTCACGTATGAGGACAATCACATTTTAAATAAACTTATCCAATGCATTAGCTAATACTTAAGATTTATCAGTCATTAGACTTACATCAGATAAACTGTCAGTTGGTCTATCCTTCGAATATTTCATACTAAAGGTGGGTTTATCGATCAGTAGAGATGATATATCCAGGTAATTTAATCGATCACATACATAATATATCATCGCGACATAGGGGACACTCACAGGGGGTGTCAGAGGTGCTCCCAAGAATGAACTGTGAAATGCAAGTCACACTTGGTACACCCGCTCATCACCAACGATTATTTCGTCCCAAGGTGTGAGCCCTATCTCCGTACTTCGGGCACAAATCGACCAAGAGCTTCGGACTACGCAGACCGTACAAAACTGAATGTGCACCGCGCGGATGGAACCCAACACTTCTGGTTTAGCAGGCTCTACCACTCGGCCATAGAGGTGGTCTTCAGTACAGTATAAAATATCCGCAGTTTATATTATTTATATGTCCCACCCTTAAGGCGCAAACTGAACATATTTACCTTCTGTTGGGTTTATTATGAAGGGAAGTTGCGACTTTGTAGACTATCTTTCTTGTATGCTACAATGATGTTGTAGTTTCGGGTGTTTACCTTCAAATTGCGTTGCTTGGTTTTTATGTCGTCATATTTTTTTTTCCTGAAACCATGTGGTGTATCTATGGACCACAAGACACATGCCGTTTGCACCGTGTTTCATTTTTGTATTTATTACCTGGATACTGCCCATCGGGACTGAATAAACCGACACCAAGTTTACACTATGGAATTAACACCATTCTCCCAAGTAATATCGAGGAAAGGACCACTGACACATTTTTCACCCTCATTAATATGAAAATAAGTCTGCGCAATTATTCGCGGACGAGCTAAAGCAGAAACTGTTTTTTTTTTATCAATTCCATTAGTAACTTCATATCTAGACTTATACTATCTGGTCTCAAGTGTGATGTGGTGTCCAGAAACCGGCTTGATCATGAAATCGAACTTCAGTTTGAGGTTCTTGTCGGAGGCGGTCACCTTGTACTTCCTGACCACGTGAGCAACCGTCGTCTTCATCGACATCAGGGCTTGGGCTTTACCTGAACATTCAAAAGTCTATTAAAAAGTCAGTAAAGTTTAGTTACCCATAAATTATTTACTTTGAAAATATGTAAATTTTCTTCTGAATTCTAAGAATAATTTAAAGGTTGAGGTAGTGAATTAACTTTTATAGATCATAAAACTGCTATAGCATACTCAGAGTGGGACAGAAGTAGAAAATATCCCAAAAACCCTCTCCTCTAGCTATTAGTAATATGATATACCTAAAATAAATCATACCCTATGCACCAGTTCCTAAGCGTAAGAACGCCGGCTCACCCATGACTCATATATTTTACCCTCAATCAACACTTACTCCTACATATACTGTATGTAAAGGGCTTCCCCATTAATCAATTGGGGTTTTTGATCCCCTATTTTTGCCCCATCCTCCCTGGCGATACGTGGAGTTGTTCTAGTTTACCCCGAACAAAAGGTAATTTTGTGGTCCATTTTTGTATCTTTTTTATACAATTGTGTACGTTTATATACTAATATGTTGAGTTATATGTATAAAAATACAGGTGATTCATCTCTATAGCCTCCCTCTCTCCCTTACTCCCCCATCAAGATTAATTCTAACCCCCTGTCTCAGTTGTGCCTCACGAGCTCACAGACTCAAAAGCAACTTTACCCATGCATCCTCTCCTGCCTAGACTGAACGCCGCGAATGCCGCCTGGCTGGCTGGCAGAGTGCTGGGGTCCAGCCATCTCTCCGGCTTGAAGATATCCACGTCTTCTCCCCAGCATTTGCTTCTGCCTATACCGTAGAGGCACAGGATAATGCCGGTACCAGCAGGGATTGTGAAGTTCTCTGAAAAATGGGAAAGTCCATCTTTTGATATTGTATTTTTTGAGCCCAGCCTTTGACCTTGGCCACCCTGGTTTATTTAAAGCTCGGCTTCTGCTTTGATATAGTATCTGCAGAACAAATATTGTAATAATCTGCTCCTAAAGGTTCCTCACAATATTGTTGTTTTTGTGACATTATCAATGAAAATTCATAAAAAATAATAGCATTTTCCTGGGATTCCCCTATAACTTTAGCTTAATCGGCAAGGATTACTTACTAGTACAGATAAATATTTGTGATATATATCTGATGAAACACTAAAATGGAAAACGACTCTATTGTACTTAGTTCCTTTATGCCAGCGCGTCAACTGCAGAGGTTTAAATCGATGCTTGTGATAATGACCGTTTTTGATCATGGCGACTAAGCGACTATCAACTCCTAGTCGGTACGGCGCTGATGTACCCAAAAATGGTTAATGTTAATGTAATGTATTTAATTCTTCCCAGTAAACCCCCGTGAAAAGTCTAGTTGTTATGGCGTGTCAGCATCATATTCTCACCGAAGTGGATGTCCTCTTCAGCGTCACGCGCCAGCATGGGGATAACCGGGTAGAGCCGACAGGTCTCTTTGATAGCAGCTTCAGTGTACACGAGCCTGGAGAGATCCTCCTTGGTCACGTAGCGGTGGGAGTCACCGAACACTTCTTGTAACCTTCAATAGTGTACAACAAACTTTAGAGGAGTAGGTATGTCTATTAATTTCTGCTACAATCTGCTACATCTTTTATTTTTTCCCTAGAGGTACATGTTTTATCGGGAAAAGTTTGCTCTGACACAATTTTTGCCCTTATTTGCTATGATAAGATGAACGAAATGTGGGTCGACAGAACTTTCCTTGATTATTATCAATATACAATTTCAATAAAGGTACAATGTAATCAGTGGTACACTTTCTAAGCAAATGAAAGTTATGTTTTGTTTGTTGCACAATGTGAACAAATGTACCTAAATCTTCACATGGAATCAAACAAAAAGTAACCTGTGTGTTCAATTCTTGTATTGTAGATATTGTTATCCATAAAAGTAAAAGATAAGCCAGTTAATCTGTTATTGCAATATTATCTTTCCACAGTAGTAATAAGAGTTATGAGATTATGATATTTATCTTTAGCCCGCCTTTTGGCCTTTACCAAGTGTAATACTGTGCTCGGTCACGGCAACTAATTTGTGGCCTATTAGGAAGCATTGTCATAATATCTATACACGTGCCTTACAAACAACATAGGCTGTTCAACTAATACACAATACATATCGCTCCTTACATTTTATATCTTATATATCTAAGTAGGTACCTGCAATAAGAAGTAGTGCTCAATATGTATCGAGCCTCAGATTCAAAGCCCTTGCTCGTATCTATGCAATGCTGGTGGTCATTTATTGAATGTATCGTTACTATAATAAGCTCCACAGTATATCAGATTCCGTAGCCTCACTTGAGTGCTTTACTAAGAGTTTTTCACCTATCAAGACTAAATAATATATATAAATTATACTTATACTACCCAAGTCAAACTCACTCATCATAAACTCTCTGTTGGACCTGAGGGTAAGCTCCTAGCAGGATGAACAGAAACAGTAGTGTATGGGAGGTGGTGTCATGTCCAGCTACAATCATGGTGTCTACTTCCTCTCTGATGTCCTGGTCGGTGATGAGGCCATCATCAGCCAGCTTCAGAAGAAGGTCTAGAAAGGGTTTGAAGCGAGTTGTACGGCCTGAAAGAAAGGGATAATTCTAGAAAGGCACAGGTACAATAATCAGAGGGTTTTTGAGAAACAACAGCGGCATAAAATACTCTTCTATGTTAAAAAAGTGTAACCCAATGAAATGTACTATTTAATATTATTTGTATCGATATCGCGGGTTCAAAACTTGGAGGGGCACATTTTGTGTTCGGTCTGCCATTTGTGGAAACACTCGAAAACACTTCTGGCACCCCCACTAGCGTTAAAAGATTTGTAGTGAATGAACGTGAAGTGCATTTAAGTAAACGCTTGTGATTATTAATACCATTTCCGTAATTGTTGTTGAAGCCATTCTTCATTTCGTTCTTCAAAGTCACTTTTCTCTTTTCAATCACCTGTAAAGATAAAAAGGAAATGGTATGTAATGAATCTGATTTGGCGCAACACAGGCAGCAAAAAAAAGACGAATTTAATTTTTTGTTACTTAAAACTGCTTTATTATTTCTAGATTCAGATTTATTAATACTAGCTTATTCCCGCTGCCTCACTCTCGACTGTTTTTTTATTATTCTTGTGGAACTACCCGTTTTACCGGTATAAAAGTAGTCCAAATGTTGTCCCAGAGGTTATCATAAGTAATTGCACTACGAAAGTTTAATCACAATACGTTTATATTTGTTGCGCAGTGATAAGATAACAAATTCGGATTTATATTGGAACTTATAATATACATATACAACGTGTAACAGAAAGGTGTAAACATATTTGAAGAGCTTATTCAGTCAATGGTATAGAACAACTTTTACTATGGAGCCAAGAGTGAAATCACAAAAAAAATCTGCCCTTCCATACATTTCGGCCAAGCGGCATTGCATTTTTCTATGAAGCGAGTAATTTTTTCTTGATACACTCGATTTGTTCCATAGTAAAAGTTGTTCTAAACCATTGACTAAACAAGCTCTTCAAATATGGTTACACCCACAGAACATGTTACACCTTTCTGTTACACGTTGTATATTATTAGAATTTATTTTTGAATAATGGAACAACTATTCATATGACTCTCTCAATCGTAAACGTTTGCATTTTCCGCTCGCTGTCGGTAGTGTTCACAGAACATATTAATATAGTGTTAGTTGCGGGCGACCTCCTTTGTCAGCATTAATATCTACTTACATTCAATGACGTCCTTTTGAGAATTTTCACAGCGTCGTCTTCTTTCTTCTTGGTACCAGACAGATTATACAGACAGTCGAGGTGCATCCACACATGGGAAGCTCTCGTGATCACGGCTGCAAGCATTTGGCCTACAGCTGAGGCGTACTCCTTGTCAGCCACCGATTCTGCGTCCGAGGGTATACCGAAGGCGGTTTCTAAAATGTTAGAGGTGAATAGACTCAATGGACTCACGTTTTGTGCGAAAGAATGTGTGATAAATATAAAGTTTGCATTAGCTTCACTTCAACTACAACTACAATATATAGCCAAAATCATACTGCAGGCTCGATAAGTGGTCAGGACCAAGGTTCAAAGATATTTTTTGCAGAATATGAAAAATAAGTTGTGGCCTTAACTTACTTAATTATGACACTAATTTACAAACAAATTTGAGTCAATTAATATATTGCGTTTTTATTTATATTATTTTGCGTTTTTCACATATTATATTTTATGAGAGATATTGTATAATGTATAATGATAATAGAAATTACATCGATTATGTACTCACGACAAATATTCTCCAAGGCATGCTCAGAGAAGAATGGCCAATGATCGAACTCTCCAGTCCCAGCTTTGCCCATGAGAGCGTCAGACAGCCTCTCTGACTGTCTGTTGAACACTTCCATGAAACCTTCGAGAACTGTAGGGTTGAACGCTGAGCAAAGAAGCCTTCGGTGTTGCCGCCACGTTGGTACTGAGAAACAAATATTTAATAGTGATAAGTTAGGATAAGTTTGTTACGGTACCGGTGTATATTTTTCATTGATACAGCCCAAATTAATACTAGTAGACATTGTAAGTGGTCAGTATCACGCCCTTCTGTGAAAAATGCAAAATAAAATTTAGGCTTCCTATTATTTTTGGGAAAACTGTCATTTTAGGAAGTGGCAATTATGAACCAGAAGGGCACAAATAATATTTTTCGTATTTTGCAATTAGAGTCATTGAATCTTGGTCCTGAATACTTACCTAGTCTCCAGTATGAATTCGGTTATTTAGATCAAAGTCACCTTGTAGATGCACTATCGAATTATACGGTTTTACGTTTCTATTAAACCTCATCAAACTAAAACTTTTAAATTTCTAGTTGCTAAAAAGCCAAAAGCTGGACATAGTACCCACTCGTATATACGAACAACCAACTTATTTGCTCGGTTAGATTTACTTTATTATTTTTAGTGTTTAGTTTGCAGCTTATCTTTTTATTTGTAAATATTCTCGTTTCTATAGCTCTAACAGGTGGTAGAGCTGATGCCGGGCTCGACATTGGAGGTACCCCATCTTACTTGGAGACCCCCTCTTACTTGGAGACCAATTCGGGGGAGAGTAAGAGGACAGCTCACAGGCAAAAAACCAGGAGGCCCACCATGCCTGGGCCGATGGATGGCGGTATATGCATCCCTAATAGCCGGGCCTTATATGGAACAGGCTGGTCATGGGCAGCGGCGTCACTGGTGCGAGGGTTCCGGCATCACGCTCACCAACCCGCCGGCCCAGCGTGTGTGAGTATGGGCAATTCTTCCAGGATGACCGCCGGGAGTGGCAAAGTCCTGGAAAGGCTTATGTCCAGCAGTGAACGAACTAGGCTGATGGATGGATAAATCTATAGTGTATTCTTATTGCCTGTTTGTATCTTGTTTGGCAAATGCTATGTATAGTCAACATTTGCCAAAAAATCAACTCAACTTTTTTACCCCCACTACTTTTTGAGTATTTACCAGTATTCAACCAAAACATTTACAATTTGGCCCTTTTCTTTCCTAAAATGGTTTTGTTCGGTAACTAGTAACTAGTAAATATTAAGAATTCTCTGTTATTATTAACAAATTTATGGTAATTAGGGGACGAGTTTGTCTCCGAGTTACTATGGAAAAACGGTGTTGTCAACTGAGTTACCCCTAGTTTCGCTGAAAATTACAATAATTGTGAAATATTATTTGATTAAAAACATATTCAATTTTCATATTTTGCAAAAAAAGGTACGCGTTGGACTTTTTTTTAAGAATAAGTAATAAGTAAATGAGTAAAAAAGTTGATTGACCCGTTAGTGGCGCATGTATCAGAATGTTTGTGAAAATGTGATATCCTCTTAATCTAACAATACGTGTGCTGTTGGTGTCCTATTTCTATGAAGTCTAAAAAAATGCCTTTTCCATAGAAAAATCGCGAGTCTCGTATGCTCGTGATTCTTGTAAAAACTACTGACCGAAATTACCTAGGAAAATTAACAAGTTATGTGCCTCACCTTCTGCCGTAATGAGTCCCTGCCCCAGCCAGGAAGAGGCAAAGTTATACATGTAGCTCTTTTTCAGACATTGGTTTGACAGATTCAGCGCCATGTCTGGATCCGTAACGCCTGCAAAATTCAAAGATTTTTTTGATTTCGGGTATTTTGCAACCAAAATTTTTGCTGTGTTATTCCAAAATCAATAGGTTTGGTACTTGTATGCTGACGTAAAAAATACAAATAATGATTTTTTGGCGTATTTTTAATTTCTTAGCACTCTTAAAGTGTTTAGGTTTGTAAATAAAAAGTATATGTGAATATATCGTCACGACATGAATCCCCGAGGGCGCGTCAGAGGTGTTCCTGAGTTGGGTAATGGTACACATTTATTCTTTAAGCTGTCTAAGTAAGCTAGGTAAAAGCTCTATAGCAACCGGTAGGTTTGACCACAAATTACTCAGTTTTAAGTTCACAAAAGGTACACGGTAGCAGAATAGTAGCACTTTAATGACATTTTTAGAGAAAACAGGTGATCTTAAAGGGGATAAATGGCACTACATAATATATACGATTCCGTGTGGTTCTTCAAACAGACAAGAGAGTTGTAAGAAGTAACGAGTGAACAATTATACAGCGTCTATAGTAATTAACGCTCACAAGTGTATCCTAAAAACCATTAGTAGGCCGCTTTTTGTAATATATATTAATTTTTAATTAGAATACGCACAAAACATTCTGCTCGTGAGTTTCTAGCCATTTTTAAAGTGCGATTTTATTACTGCTGATAAGTAATCTGTTAACATTGACATTATATCATTGCAGTATAGAAACGCAGAAGGAAAAGTATATCTGGAGTACTCTGTTGTTTATTATATTCTATAGTGTTAATATTATGGGTAATTTAAATTTGCTTTAAAGTAAATACACATTGAGAGCTACAATTTTCACGCGCCTCTAAAATAATGCCTTTTTATAAAAAAATATTTCTAAATAAGCAAAGATGAACAAAGCAATTTTACAAATTTGTATTGATATGGCTTCAAAATCAGTCTATGGTTTTTTATTTGAATATTAACTAAGTACAACATTTATCACAAAAACTCCATGGTATGTGATAAAATTATAATTTATTTTAAAATATTATAGTTTATGTTATGAATGAAAAAAATTGTGGATATTGTCTCCAGCTACAGTGACCATGGAAACTCTAAATTAATGTTGTGACCTGTTTAAAGTTTCACATGTGTACCATTATAATGTCGTAATATAAAGGCTGATTAATATATCAAAAACTAGACCCGCTTACAGCAACACGCTGAAAATCGCTTCACAACAGGTTCTATGTAACTATGTTCTATGCTTTTGGCTGCATTAATATTCACATGTGTTGTATTAAAATGTCACGTAGACCGTACATGGACCTTTAAATAGCCAATACTGTATTTTACCCTCTTAAAATACTCATGTTCAGCTTTTCAAATGAAAGCTGACTAGAAGAGTAATGTTATCCTATTATACCATGAATAGTTACTTAATAGGCCAATTTTACACTCCTATACATGCTTTATACAGGTATAGGTAGATTTGGTCACTTTAATACAGCCAATGAACCACTTGTAGCCAATGTTAATGCTTAGAAATCACCAGTGAACTAAATGTGAACTATTAAAGAGAACAAAATGCTAGTTGGGCGTTCTATGGCCACAAATAGACGCTTTTTAGGGCATACAGATTTTCTCACGATGTTTTCCTTCACATATAGCAAGTATTAATACAAAATACTATACACATAAATTCCGAAAAACTCATCTTTGCATGCCCGGCCGAGAATCGAACCTGGGTCTCAAGATTGAAAGGCCAGCGTTCTACTTTAGTGGAAGCTACTTCAGCCGCTACTTTATAAATAAGTAAAAAAATAAATACAAACTTGATTAAAGCATTTCTCTATCATATTAGCTTTTTTATGGTCTTTCATATATATTTGATTATAAAATATAATGTGAGAGGAAATAAAGCAGCTGTTTCAGCCATCCCATCAAGGCCAAATATAAATAATGATTATTCTGTAAGATGGATCCAAGCCACGATCTCTACTGCGATATATCGTTTTACTATTATTTGAGAGAAGCCCTTGTAATTGTGCAATATATAAATGAACCATCCCTTGATAATGCCGACAAGGCGAAACTTTGGGAAACAGTGAAATTATAGGTCGTGAAACAGTACAAGTGTTTTATTTATCCATAAGCTCTTGTACTTACTCATCATTAGAATCGGTCCGAGCCATCCTTTCGTCATCCCACCCACTCTATTCGTCTCATCGTTGATGTGGAGCACAAACTTCCACAAGTCTGTAAAAAAAATGAATGAATGAATGAATAAATTGACACTTTATTGTACACAAAAGACATATAAAAGAAAACAGAGTATTGAAAACATAATTTTGTACAAAAACATTATAGATGTCAATAGAAACGGTTGTATAAGATTCTACTCATTGCTCGCATAAGGATGGGTGTGTTAAGGGGCTTCACAATCAAAACTGCTTTTACAGACGTTTTTAAATTGATTTAAACTTTCTATATGAATATTACAAAACTTTGAAAAAAATATATCACACATATTGACCCATGTCCCGTAATTGTGATGTTTTAAAATCTTAAAAGCATTAACCTACAACGAGAAAATAAATACCTTTAATAACCTTTCAAATGCTTTAAAAAACTGATAAATAGTTTAAACTTTTTAAATTCAAAAGAGACAAGGTTAAAACTTATACACACACACGAGCAATACAAAAATCTAACACAATGATGTTTAAAACTTTTAAATATCAAACTTAACACATGTGAAAAGCATTATTTTCTCTATTTTGCGCTACCCGGCGACACAGCGATCGTCGTAACAGCCACTTTGCAATGCATTCTGAGATGAACGTTATTTCTATTTAGTTATTGTCGATATTTGTACAGACCTATTTCGAGCTGCTAATTTAACTTACTGAAGCCCCTTAATAGTATTTTGTGCAGCTGTGACATTATGTGAGACATCGGACATGGATCATCAGGATTCTTCGAGTGCTTGTTTACGAGACGAACGAAGTGAGTTTTGTAATAACTTGCACGAGTGTCCCAATGTCTTATTATGTCCAGTTGCACACAAAATTTTTCATCACAATTCGGAAAACGATAACTGGCTTTAGGGGATAGTGGAAGCCAAAGTCAATTTTATAATTGAAAACATATTAAATAATGCAACTATTGTGGTGCAACTATTATTACCACTAAATACCAGGTACTCGTAATTTTTTTTTTCATAGTTATTGATGAAAAATAGTGTATCACTCGGGCCCAAGTAATATTTCGTTTTTTAGGCGGCGTATATTGAATTCCTCGTTACGCTCAGGATTCTACTTTAGAATCCTTCACTTCGTTCTGAATTCAAAAGAACGCCCTGGATGAACAAAATATTACTCTTGGGCCCCTTGTAACAGAAATAACTACCTATATTATCTACGACCATCAAAAACAATTTTTTGAAAAATGAGAAAAAGAACACTCGTCATGATATTGTAGTGATACTCGTCATGATACCCTGAGCCCATACGATGTACGTAGATGCTTTCGGACCAATCACAAGCGTGAGAGGAAAGAGGGCGTTGCTTAAAAAATCAAGACTACAAGTACTCAAATTCAAATTCAAATTCAAATAGTTTATTTTGCAAAGCAGGTATAGATATATACACTTTTTACACGTCAAATTTAATCTAATAAAGAAAATATATGTAATAGAATAATAAATGTACATGAACTAAATTAAAGGTTTATTTAATTTATGTAGCAATATATTTACGATTAAAATGATAGGTAAAATATATATTATACAAGGTAAAATCCAATCAGCCGCCCGAACCCATACCGGAGACCCGGCCAGGGACCAGGAACAAGGTTCAGTGATCACCAACCGAGCCCCCAGCACGAATCCAGGCGGCCGACCAAATCCCATCCTATATACTACATACTAATAGGTTACATATATAAATACATGCCTACCTCCGCCCATTCGATTAGTCTTGCTAAGAAGAAGGGCAAGAAACTTAGCAAGATCATGTCTTTTTTTCAACATAAAACTTATACTATACAATATATGACTTATATCTACTTTAACCAAGGGATAAGAAAATACAAGACAGTAGGAATTCAGGTTAATGAAAAAAAGAAAAACATATATATCTTTGTCTACCTGTCTCATATAGTCCTTTTCCTTTTACAGTCTATAATCAATTAATGTTTACACCTTAGAGGAATCATAAGTTAAGAAATTATACTATTTAATTAAATTATAACTTACTACGAGTATCATTATCACTGTAACACCATGCTTCACCATCATCCAAATATTCATTTATTTTATAATATGCCTTTTTCAATAGGCCCTGCTTAATATACAGTTTAAACTTATTCTCTGACAAAGTAAGGACCTCCTTTGGAAGTTTATTGTAAAATCTTATACCATGTCCTACAAAAGAGGTACTCACCTTAGCGAGTCTGATTTTTGGAAAAGCCAGTTTATGCTTATTTCTGGTCTCCTTACAATGTTGCTTACCAAGCCTTGGGAAAGACTCAACATTTTTTCTGACATATCTAAGGACTTGGTAAATATATTCACAAGGAACCGTTAATATATTAATTTCTTTGAACTTTTGTCTTAATGAATCCCGGTGCTTCATATTATAAATAGCCCGAATTGCTCTCTTCTGCAAAACAAAGACTGCGTCTGTATCCGCGGCTCTACCCCATAACAGCATGCCGTATGACATAATGCTGTGAAAGTAACTAAAATAGACTAGTCTAGCAGTATCTACATCAGTAATTTGTCTTATGCGTCTAACAGCGTATGCGGCCGAACTAAGTCTACCACATAGGGCTTCTATGTGGGGACCCCACTGAAGACGAGAGTCTACCGTAATGCCTAAAAACTTTGTTTCGTTAACTAACTCCAGCTTGGACCCCTGCAAAAGCAAATTACCATCCACTTGAATTACATTTGGTAACGTAAATTTTATACACTTTGTCTTTTTTGCGTTTAAAACTAAATTATTTACAGTAAACCAATCAAGCACCAGTGATAAAGTTGTATTCGCGCCGTCAAGGATATCTTTACGTCTATTAACTTTAAAAATAAGTGACGTGTCGTCTGCGAATAATACTATCTTCGTTAAGTCTTTAACTAAATATGGAAGGTCATTTATGTAAATTAAAAACAGCAAGGGCCCTAATATGGAACCCTGCGGGACACCCATTTTAACTAATGCTCCACTTGATTTTACCCCGTTAATGTCTACCTTTTGAATACGATCACTAAGATATGACTTCAATAACGCCAAAGATTTGCCCCTCACTCCGTAGTGATCCAATTTACATAAGAGTGTTTCATGATTAACGCAATCAAAGGCTTTCGAGAGGTCACAAAATACACCAAATGCATCTTGCTTTTCTTCCCAAGCATCAAAAATGTGCTTAACTAAAGCAACTCCTGCATCTGTGGTTGACATCCCTCTAGTGAATCCATATTGTTCACAGTGAAGTAACTTATTTAAATTAAAATGAAATAACAATTGATTAAAAACTATTTTTTCAAAAACCTTACTCAATACCGGTAAAACTGACACAGGTCTATAGTTTGAAGGGTCCCCGTGGTCGCCTGATTTAAAAAGGGGGATCAATTTACTAAACTTCATTAAGTCAGGAAAGATACCATCATCTACACATTTATTAAAAATTAATGCCAAATAAGGAGCTATTAAATCAATAACAGAACTTATAACTTTCACAGATAGGCCCCATAAGTCCTCGGTTTTTTTCAAGTTAAGCGATTTAAATGCTTTAATTACAGTTAATGAATTAATATGTTTAAAAGCAAATACAGAAAGACACTGAGGTACGTGATCTATTAAAAGATCCTGCGCAAGCCTAGGGCTTGAATTTAAATCTTTAGTTGTTAAGGAAGGAACTCTAGCGGTGTTATAATAAATTTGGACAATCACAGCGCAGATTTGTGGTGTTATAACGTAATATTATAACATCGGTCAAACAGTATAGGTACTTATAAAACAGCTTTTGATGTTGTAATCATCTTATTGCAGTATAGGAGTAGATAAAATTATGTTCAGTTACTCTTAGAAATATTTTAAGTATTTACTTCCAAACAGAGATGCACCGTCGAAATCTAAGTGAGGTGATCACGCCTAATACTGGCTACACTATGCAGGCCTTGGTTAACTCACTTCGGTGTCCGACTGTACCTCAAGCATGAACAGACATATAAAGCTGTTCTCCCAAAAAACGTGGTTGAGTTGAGTTTAAATGTTTTCTGTAGAGAAGACTTCATAAAAACAGAAACTCGGTAAAAACAGGCCGGATAAGTCGCGAGGGCGGGCATGTTGCAGATTCTAATACTTAGTTACACATAAATATGTTTTCAGAAAAAAAGGGTGTTCTTCAATGTTTATCAGTCCATATGAACTGATTTATTTTTGTTTAAATGTATACATATGTATATATTAGGCATGATGACTAAAAAATTCTAATTAGTCCGTCGGTTAGATTATCAGAAAATATTGGAAACGTATTTTTTCTTTTGACAAATAAACAAAAAATTATGAAGATATAGTCCGCTAAAGTTCCGCGTGACGTCACGCCTAAGTACACTTTTTATCTAGGCGTGACGTCACCTGCCCCTATTCCCAATCTTTGAAGCGCTTTACCTCTGTAATTTTTTGTTTGAATGACAAAAGAAAAAATATGTGTCCAATATTTTTTGATAATCTAAATGACGGACTAAATAGAATAATATTTTGTTTACCCTGTCATTTCCCCTACACCGCCTCTACACATTTTTTCTTTTAAGAGTTCCTCCATCCAAAGGTTGTCTGGAAAAGATCGCTTTTTAGTGATAAGACCGCCAATTGTACCCTACTTTTACTTTTGAAATAGTCTATTTACTTTGTTTTTTGGTGTGCAATAAAGAATATTGTATTATATTGTATTGTATTGTATTGTATTGTATTGTATTGTATTGCATTGTATTGTATTGTATTGTATTGTATTGTATGTCTGTGTGTCGTTGACATAACTATGGCAAGCAAAAACAAGAAACTGGCGAGAGCTACGTATACAACGTGTAGCAGAAAGGTGTAACCATATTTGAAGCGCTTTATTCACTCAATGGTATAGAACAAATTTTACAATGGAGACAAACCAGAAATCCCAAAAAAAAATCTGTCCTTCCATACATTTCGGCCGAGCGGCATTGCATTTTCCTATGAAACAGTTTTTTTTTTTCGAGATACAAGTTTTGTTCCATAGTAAAAGTTGTTCTAAATCATTGACTGAATAAGCTCTTTAAATATGGTTACACCTTTCTGTTACACGTTGTATATTACAAATTTATAACCTGTAAAGTATGTCTTCTAAATCTTTAGTACACTCATGGCATAGGTAGGTTAAGGCTGAAAATATCGCCAATGCGCTTGATCATTTTACCTCAAAACAACAACTTTTAAAACAAAGGAAAAGAGCGAGAATTCACTGGCCGCACAAAGGGCGTAGCGCAGCGCAGGCGGTAAAAAGCGACAAATTACAATCAAAATATACTAATCACCATGTTAAAACTAATATAAAAATAAAATGAAATGTTACATTTGTAGATAACAATTCATTTCAAACGCATATCCTGTTTTCGAGCGAATTTTGTGTAAAAAATGAAATTAGGTAGTTAGGTATAATTGTATTTTTTTGGAGGTAAATATATAAAATATTTGATAATTTATAAACATACGATCGTTAATGAAGATAAGATTATTTACATATATATTTCCCAGAATTTTCTGATGGCTAGTTTGGGCAAAAGATTGAGCTAAATGTAAGCAATCCGAAAATGTTCCACCCTTTGACCAACACTTTACTGCTATCAGCTGTCACGTTAGTCTTATAGCAATTCGCAACAGGCAATGAAAGTCTTTCAGTATGATGAGTAGTTACCTGTCCATTTATACCCTGTTATAATTAGGTTGGCTAACCTGTGGGATCTCCGAGTCCTTTATGAGCATGGCCAATAATAGGCAGCTCACCAGACAAAGTGGGAATGTTAGCCGTGACCCTCAGCAGTCGGCGTCGACGCACTGACCACCAAGCGCAAGCGCAAACCAAGGCACACCATACCAACACAAACACTAACATTTCGATCTATAGAAATATTTTTGCTATAATGAATATATTTGTTTATTTATTATTTACTTATTATTATTATTTAGATATTATTAAATTCTTATCTTTTAAGAATTCAATGTTTTATATGCAGTTTTGCAGTGATTCGTGAAACTAAATTGAAATTAAAGTATTTTTTTTTAATCCAAATATTTTGAGTAATATTTCTTTATTTTTTTTTTGCACTTGCTCATCAACTCTGATATTTCATCACTAGTTGACGCGTCCGTCTTCTCGTACGCTACTCTACAAATTATCTTTGGACAATTTGGCAGTAGGACGTCGCAAAAACGACTATAGTTTAATTTCGAGCATATTTCTTTATATACGACAACCTACGACCCCAGGTAACATTGAACGAGATGTGTCATTGGCTGACGTAGTTTCTGCATCTCATGAAAGGATGCGAGTCAGGCGCACATCCAGGGAGGTGTCCAGAAGATCTGGACCCCCCAAAAGCACTATTCCGCCATAAGACCTTCGAGAGAAGCTAAAAAAAAAATTGAAATTGTCACCGGGCAGCAGAGCAAAAAATGAGACTGAGCACTTTTCAAGGACAGTTGATGGCTTTTGGCGGATAATCTAAGGCTATGTCTTCCGGGATACTTGCCAGACAGTTTATACATGGTAGCAAAACATGGATAGCCTTTGTGAGATGCAACAATAACAGATCACGCCGCGCCGCATGACATGGTCAAAGTTGTAGGTCAAAGAAAAGCACAGGAAACGTTTCTGCAATATTATAAATCAAAAAGTTTCAAAAGAGTGATGAGGTTTTAAAATTAATTTTGTCTCTTACTATATTACCTATAGAGCAATTTACTCAAGTAGATAACCTAACAAAATTGAAGAAAGGCAATGTCAAAAGCATCCGGAATAGAAGAACTGTATGGCAAGATTGATCGACGTGGAAGAGGCGATAGAGGTGTGTCTGGATCGTAGCAGATAGAAATTTGTAGTTTCTGCCTACCCCTCTGAGAGACGAGCGTCGTATCATGTATTGTGTATGTAATAAATTGATTAATTATGGAGGTTTACTTGAGTTATTTAAACGGAATAATCAAATAGAATTCACGTTTTTATTTAAGAACAGACAGCAAAGGAGATAATAAGTAACCAGGCCCAGTGCAAACACATTGATCCTAAGACTGATGCGGAGTCCAAGAGGACTCGAAATATATCTTGCTTTCATTAATTTAATGTGTATAATTAAAAAAAAACAATATTTAATAATAATAAGAGTTAATTCCATATAAATGTGTATATTTATAAACTTACATACTAGATCATACACAGATTAAAAGGGTTAGAGTGTACACAAAACAATTTTGAGTGCTCTACTCCCTAAAAAAAGGGGATAAGTAGTACTGTTCAACCCGAAAAATAGATGACTTAGCTAGTTAACATAATATTACTGTATATCTTGTATTGCATGTTTATAAAAATATGTTGATTTAAGACTGATTTGTACTAATTTACATGTAATAATCAAATTTAAATTATGACAAAAAAGAAAGTATATAATATAATCATACACACATGCACTATTAATTAAGGTTTCTCTCAACGCCAACGACCTTGAACTGAGTAACTTTATAACCATTTTATACGGTAACTATAGCATTTTTTAATAGAAGAAACAATACATAGTAAAATTACATGATACAAATAGTGATGTGGTTTTTCCTGAATTTTATTTTAATATACAGAAGTGAAGCTAGAAAATTCTAAGTTTACCCCTATTTCTCGATTTTTGTCCACTTGTAACAATATAACTGCTACAGTTTTTATCGAAACGGTATAAAAATTTATTAACTTCTAGACAAAATAATATTAAATGATATGGTTTTCTCAGTTCTTGTTAATTCATTTTATTTTACATAAAATAAATTAAAAACACACTATTTTCGCACTTATCAGCCGCAGCGACTGACGTAACAGCCATATTGCAGTGCGAGCTGATAAGAACTTTATTTTAATATGGTTTTGTTCTAAATTTCAACCACCACAAATCGAGTAGCTAATTTTTCCGACGGAGCCACCTTAAGTATTCTTTAATTAGGATCAAAGTGTTTTGCGTTGGCCCTGGTTACTTATCTCCTTGCTGTATGTACCAATCCACTGTCATGCGGAGAAAAAAAAAACAAATTATGGGACACCATGTAGCATCGCACCACGACACGCACACAGTACAGGGGATCTAAAAAGGCCGACTTGGGTGAATCATAAAATGATTTGAAAGTAGGATGGAGTCAGAGATTTTTCACGGGTGTAAAAGAGACGGCATTAGAACAGAATCATAATATGATTCATGCAAAGCGGCCTTTTTAGAGGACCTGTTCATTCGCTCACCTTTACGTGATATTATTCCTTGAAGAGCGAGCTAACAAATTCAGTTTATGTATGACTAGGCTTTCGCCCGCGGCTCCACCCGCGTTTATTAAATATTTGCCCCATTTTCGCCTTGGCAGTCATTTCATCGACACCCATTATATGTTGACCAATGTCGCTATGATGATAATAAACAAATCCGCGTCCAAATCCGATGAGTGATTCTCGAGTTAAAACGGTTGTACATACATAAAGACAGACAGACATAAAAAAAAATCGTTTTGGTCTTAGATAAATATTTTGCAAAATTTAATATTCAATAAACCGATAGACACGACTTTTTTACTGTGTTATTAGTAGAAATAATTTCAAAACGCCGTTCTGAGCATTAGCCGTTTTAGGTTGTATGTTCATTTGCTTGTCTATAAAATGTCTTTCAATTTAAATGGAAAGTAATTTAGGAGGTGATTCAGTATCGTTAATACATCACATTCCACTGCAAGGCACCTTTTTTTGCGCGAACTTTTTTTTCACTTCTTAGTACAAAGTGGTCTGATCAGCTGACTCAGTTTGTATGGACAAGTGAAGAAAAAGTTCGCGCAAGTGATGAATTAACGATACTGAATCACCTCCTAAATTACTTTCCATTTAAATTGAAAGACCTTATATAACAAATTAAAACGTATTTTAATGAAGTTTTCTTCTAGGTGACTGCAAAATGATAATTTTCATTGTCATGCATAATTTTGCTGTAACTAGTAAAGGTACGACAAAAGTACGCTAAAAGGAAACTAAAAATCGCGGGCGCAGCTGCAAGCAAAAGCCTAGTAAGCCAATAATATTCTTTTTTATACAAGCGTAGCATACAGCCAGATAAATAAAAATTTCCTGTAAGCGGTTAAAATTCTGTGAAATCATCGGTCTCGCCAAAGCTATCTTCATTAAAATGTTTTTTTATTAACCAATGGGTCACTGAATTTCCTCAGAACGTGAGGTGAGGAATGATCTTTCAAGAGATAAAGATCAGACCTGCATTTAACTGAATAACCGCCAAGATTGTTCTGAGTAGACAAGAAATGCCATTAAACGGGTAATTAATTTAAACTTCAGTTTGCATTTTTAAAATAAGTTGCTGTTCAGCAGAGCTTTGTTTTTATATAGGTTGTTTTTGCCACGATATAGCACTAAATGGTACTAAGCAGCACTAAGCAGCACTAAGCAGCACCATGGCAGCATCGCTTGCGCTGTAATAATACCACACCTGCTTTTAGTAAACCCTGCCGACTAGTAGATAAGTGGTCTACAGCTTCAGGTAACTAGCTGAAATTTTCACAGAATACGTTATACATCCAAAAAGTAAATTCGAGGGGGGTCCTCATATAAAAAACCTCGAAAGTAAGCGTTCTTTTAGCGTTATCATCTCACCCGCCCTCCTTATCTCCGTAAGGTGATTATTACGTAAAGATTACAGGAAAAATATAGCGGTTCCGTACCCAGCAGAAGCCGCGAATTGTTTGCCAGGCGCTACGATGTTTTTGCCGCCTTAATGTTGCTATGGCATCTATATCGTTGTTATTCGCCATTATGTTTTTAGGCTTCCGTAACCGTATTGAATGATTTGTACGCGAGTCGGAATCGCATTTGCCTAAATTATTCACTATAAAAAGGCCCATAGGCAAAATGGGTAACTTGATATTTTTTTTTGAGGTTCGATCGCTTTTAGTTGTCATTATATGAAACTCTTATGAACAACCTCTGGCTATAAGAGAGAGTTATTGGTCAAGTGTATTTTGGTAGATGGCAATATACGAGTAGTTCCATCGGCCCAGCCCAGCCGTTCTTAGATCATAACGTCGATAATCAGATGGAAGTTTGTATATATGTATTAGTTGACAACAAACAGTATATCCAACTAATACATATATACAAACTAACATAATGAATAAACAAATAAAACTAATAGTCTTTCACTAATAGTTATTTGTTTTTTTGGTTTAAATTGACTTTGGGTTTATTGTCCTATTTGCCTAAGACAATGATGCTGAAGAACTATTCCAAAGAAATGTACTGTCTAAAATGCTTAGTTTCTGAGATAATTAATACTTTATGTATGATTCTTTGTTTCACCATTGTCTCAGACAAATAGGACAATAAATAAACCCCAAGTCAATTTTAACCGAAAGACAAATATGTAACGCAGAATTAATGTGAAAAATACACTTGACAATCCCTAAAAAAATGACGGGTCACAGTAAAAGACCTTGTATAATATAAATAATATAAAAACTATCATAGCATATATTCAATATATTATATAAATTATTATAATTACATAAGAAAACAGTTAAATTTAATTTTAGTGAGATATATTTAACTGTTTTCTTATGTAATTATAATAATTTAAAAGACTAAGGGTCAACTTTCAATATTTATTTACATATATTATATAAGTTATTTTTTAATACATAATTATGTATCCTTTTATATTATTTATTTAATCTTTTATTATATTTTATTTTATTATTATCATGTAGGCACACTTTTCAGTCACGGGCCCTTAGGGACCTGGTAATTTGAAAGGCATTCATAGGGCCGAAGCCAACATTGAAGAGGCCTTTGGTACCATTTAATCTAAATGTGAGATGGCTGCATCCATGGAGGCCTCTCCCTCAATGTATCATTGAGATACACTAACGAACAGTCCCCTACAGTTGCCAAACTATTGCCAGGAAGGAAGTGACTTGGAGTGGGCTATGAGGATGGGATGCTAAATGGGCCGGATAACAGGGCTATGGAGTGAGATAACGGACATCTGCCTCGAAAATCTCTCACAAATTTAAGTATGGCAGATGATGTCTTGCTGCTTGATAACTATCCAACAGGATAGTCGTTGTGGGCCCCCTATCTAGCCACCATGGGGCGGCCAGGGGGCAACACTATGTAAGCAGCTAAGGTTGTCGAGAGGTGAGTCTGTGGGGCGCAAGATCCTTATACAGTCAAGTGCCCCCGGCGTTATGACATTTTACACTTCCAACCTGGAGCATAGGTTCCGCTCTTGCATCTCCACTCTGGCCGGCTGGTTAAAGCAAGCGCAGAGGCGGGGTGTGTGTATGTGTGTGTGTAAGCGCATGTGAGATAGTGTCCCCTGGAGGTAGGGTCCGTGGTGTCGCCACTCACCAACGGGTCGCCACAAGCCGCCCTGCGGTAACTGATTGCACTGGACGTACTGGACATACCAGAGGGCGATGAGGTCGTCGCATCCCTACGCCTTTTTATTATTGTTATTATTATTGTTCTTCCAATCTTTTTTCGTAACTTTAGTTTTAATTTTAGTCTTATAATTAGTTACTAATTAGTTCTATTGATCTCTTATTTTAATTATATTTGCGTGTCACTTTGCTGGCCTGTACGAACATTTTCTATCATTTATATTGTAATCTGTTTACCGGCGCACCCATGGTACAGGCTCTCCACGGTCTAGTCTGGGAGCTATTGAATACTGTGTCAAATGTAAACTGTTTATGTGAAATAAAAATATTTTTAATTTTTTCAAGCTCCACTGTTGAGTCTCATAAATATGATTTCGCGGGTAAATATAATATAAGTATTATGTTTTATTATAACCCGTTTATGGCAATAATGTAACCTGGTTGCTAACTAAGTTGACAACTAATATTAGTTGAAGTAAAAAAAAAAGTCTCCTTTTCCAATGATGGGGGGACCCTGAAAAACAACTAAAGTGAAATTCTAATGCAATATTCGGTTTTCAAAATATATAATAAATTTCAGGTCTGTAACTCATTCCTTCTATGAGCTAGAGACCCGTGACATATGGACGGAAAGCAGAGCAGAGTGACATCAATAGGGCTCCGTCTTGCCCTTTGGGTACGGAATCCTAAAAATGCCTGCATCCTTTTGTATGAACTTTCCTGTACGGTTTTATGGTTGATTAAATTCTGTCATTGTAAGACAATTGCAGACAAATGAGTATAAGTGCTTTTTAAGAATAAATTGTAGGTGTTTCAAGTGTCAAGGCTGAAAATAAGATAATTAATCGTAAACGTAAAAAGATTCTAGTAATAATTAAAATTGAAGGGCTTTTTCTTATATGAGGTTTATAAGTAATCTTTTAAATTCTTTGTTGGTACCGTCAACATAAAATGAGGTGGCCAGTGCCAGAGTGACCTATTTTCCAGACACGGAAGAGCTGTCTTGTTGTGATTTAAAAAATGCAGCAGTTTGTGTGCGATATACAACTGTAATTATTTAAGTCGTCTCAAGTCACCTCTTTGCTCAACCAAGGAGGAACGTAGTAATCACGACCATATTATCATAGACTTAGGATTCCTAATAATAATATGTTGGTGATGAGCAGGGATAGGATAATCGGATCGATATACAGGACGTCCCACGGCTATGCCACATAGAGGGAAAGTGCCTTAAATATTGTAGATGGAACATTTTACTCAAATAAGACATAATTTTAATTTAAAATACAATTTAAACTGCATTCATAGATTTTTAAATAGTTACATGGTTGAACCGGGAATCGAACACGCTACACGAGAAAAATTTATTAATTTTGTAGTAAAAATGTTGTAATTCATGGTCTTCCTTTTATTTCTGACACGATGTTATTTAGCAAAAAATAATCCTTATGATGAAGCCTTTCGATCGGTATGATAAAGCTACAGGGTAATTATTTTTCTCATGTAACGGGTTCGATTCCGGGTTCAACCATGTAACTATTTAAAAAATCTATGAAAATCTATGAATGCAGTTTATTTTTTTTTTAAAGTTAAAATAATGTCTTCTTTCAGTAAAATGTTCCATCTACAATATTTAAAATACTTTCCCTCTATGTGGCATAGCCGTGGGACGTCCTGTATATCGATCCGATTATCCTATCCCTGCTCATCACCAACATATTATTATTAGGAATCCTAAGTCTATGATAATATGGTCGTGATTACTACGTTCCTCCTTGGTTGAGCAAAGAGGTGACTTGAGACGACACCCTGTATACCTAAAGTTGAGAAAGTTTGTAAGTATGGAGTCGGCTTCTTATAATATTATTTTGATAGTAAAAATCGCGGCATTTCTTAAAACGTTACGATAATGTAAAACTAAATAGGTATGTTACCGGCAATCTAAAAAAATAAATTAATGTAATAAAAAAAATAGGAATTTAATACAACTCCTAGGAAATTTATAAAAAGCCAAGTATATTTAGGCCGAACAGTGCAAAAGGCAAACAGAAGGCCGATCAAAAATAAAATAAAATAATATAAACAAATATATAAACCAGCTTGGCTTTTTATAAATTTCCTAGGTATTGTATAAAATTTATAAATAATATAAACTTACGGTAACATCTTTTAAGTATTAGGTACATCATCGTAACGTTTTTAGCAATGCCGTAATTTCCGTAATTTTCACTATAAAAATAAATAATATTTTAAGAATCCGACTCCACACCTACAAACTTTTTCAAGGATCTTTCCAACTTTAAGTATATATCGATCTGATTATCCTATCCCTGGTGATGAGTGATGGATGACAGTGCAATTACTCACGAAGTAATTTTTTTTTTTTTATTATTCCGATCAAATAAACAATAACTTATCTTGAATAATAACTAATAACAAATAATAAACGATTAAAAACGTTATAATATGTAATGAGAAATCAAAGTCAAGTCAATAAGCTTTCCCAAAATTTATTTCACGAAGGAACAGGTACTTTTATTGTCAATCACAAAGTACGAAAATGTCTTGATCTGCGGAATCCTATCTTAAAGTCGATCAATGGAAGTGACGTACAAGTTCTGAACACGAAAACTTTACGAGGTGTGAACATATAAGTATCTATTTTATAACTAGTTTATATAGCCTAGTTTATAACATTCTTGGAACCAATGATTTAGAAATCCTTGACTAAATGAGATCATGAATGTGGAGATACTGGATAAAAGAAAAGCCAAAGCACCAGGAATAATAGAGCTTGTATATACACTGGCCTGCAAAACTAAGTACTACACTTTTTAAATTTGATTTTTTTTCTAAACTATAGAAGTTAGAGATTTAAAATAATCACATAGTGAAGTTGTCCTTATAGTTCCCTATAGTTTTAAAGAAAGCTGATAAAATTTGCTATAAAACGTTTTTTATTTTAAATCTCTAACTTCTATAGTTTAGAAAAAAATCAAATTTAAAAAGTGTAGTACTTAGTTTTGCAGGCCAGTGTATATATAGGGACATACCTACCTATACATATACACATATCTATAAATACACGTAGTAACATGAATTTTTTAAATGACGAGGATTAAGATATCTATAAATTTTGACGCGTTTAGTCTAATTATCCCAATAATAATTATTAATTTTATTCTGTATTTTCTATCTCTTTACTAAAACAATAAAAATATATAGGTATAAGATAACGGAGGAAAAAAAAACGAAGCTATCTTCGATCTTGCTAAGTTTCTTGCCTTTCTTCTTAGCAAGACTAATCTAATGGGCGGAGTTAGGCATGTATTAGTACGTAACGTATTAGTATGTAGTATATTTTTAGGTAACTATCATGTTAATCGCGTATACTCGTATACCTTTAATAAGTTCATGTACGTTTGCTATTTTATTAAATACAATTTTAAAATGAAGCCCTAAATATAATTTAGTGCCGTATTTTCTAGCTTTCAATTAATTTATTTTTATTGTTTTATTAAAATTGACGTGTTATGCATAATGAATAATGAATGTATATTTCCTAAATAAATTGATTTATTGACATTCTCTCCAAGGTGTAGATCAACCCCTCTAGCATGTATTTAAAATTGGATTGCATATATACAGTGTGTCATTCATACAAGTGCACATCCGAAAGTGGGTGAAACTAGATCTAAATATATCGAAGGCGACATTCATTTATGCAGCCAAATCTATACTGAAGACTCGGTAAGTGCTCATTATTAATCTTCAATTACCCTTTTTGTGTAATTTGTAAATTACTTTTTTCGTGTTCCTTCAAACGCAAAAAAATGTTTTATCGATCCATGATAATATAATCATTATAATCACTTACAACCCGGCCGAGTTAACTTGGCACCTGGGGAGCGAGAAATAAATATATCCTGTAGTATAAGCGATCGCAGCAAAGACAAGGAAAGCGGGGTGCCAAGTTAACTCGGCCATTAAGCTTCCATCTCGAAAAAAGGATAACAAACCATCGGCTGAAGTTCAACCAACCCTTTTTTGTTGTTTTAATTCTTTTATCAGCGGCATAAGAACTGGTATTAAGTAGGCTGATTTGCAGCCAACGGTACCTTTTGTTAAACCACCTTATTATTTTTTGACCTCAACACAATAATTTAAAATTAACACCATTGTTTAAAACGTGTTTAAAACCCAGCTATCACATTTACCCTTTGATAAGTCCGAGGGCCGGCCGTTGGCTTGATAAGTATAATTGTGTTTATTATAGCTACTTTTTTAATGCAAGTTCACAGGCTCTTTTGCCCGTGACCATTGTCTGACCAGTTAGTGAGTGTACAAGATGAAATTAAAGTACCAAACCTACCATCAATTTATAAAGATATTGAAGAATTTTATTTTTAATGCGCTGTTAAGATTTCGGAGAAGTCTTTGTTGGCAGTTGCTATTCTAAATGCATTTATGTAGGTAATGAAATAATCTTACCATTTTATTGAAATTAATAAAATCATTTCGAAGAAAATAAAAGCCTTTTTACCGAACTTAGTTAGCCACATTACTTTAAATTTTAATTTTGAAAACGCAACGTTTTAACTTTCATCATATTTAAACTTGACATTGAACGAATCTATTGAATATTTAGGTGAAATCTGCCTACACTCGTAATGTCATACAAAATGTAGGTACATAGAAACAGTCTATGTAATACCATTTAAATAATGCGGGTATGAACCTTCCACTCTTTGGCAAAGGTCGTATGGTAACATACATATGTAAGATTCTGCAACTGTACTTCCGATAGTAACTCATTTCATTATCATCATTTATCAACTTTTGAGATGTCAATGTCAAAAGAAACTCTTTTATTTCACCAGGCAATTCAATTTTACTTAATAACATCGGAAGTGAGTTATTTTCTCCTCAACCATTGTGTTTATGTGAGTTATTTTCATCTGAAATGTCACACTTAAATAAATTTTCTACATATAGCGCTATTTCCCTCCTGCTTCGCATTGAAAGTTTGTTATAAAGGTCATATACACTACTGCTGATCAAATTATCACATAGTAAAGAGCTGGAAAATTTCAGGAGTTCCCCTGTCTTGGAGGATTGATAGCTCTATCTACTCCATTGTGCCTTGGCGCAGTGTGTATAGACTAGGAGCGTACAGTCGGTAACCCTATGTGTCAAGTAACAAAATGGGACCAATTTGTAGTTGTGTAGAAAAAAACTACATCAAAATATGTAGAGTTGGCTAGGTGGAACCTGGAGATTTTGTTTTTGCTGACAGTACAACATGCTCCAGTTTGCGCCCAAGTAACTCTGTTTTATTTTGATGTAATTTTGTTTCTACATAACTACGAATAGGTCACACCTTTGCTAAAAACGATGGTGAATCGATTTTTTCAAATAAATCGATCTTCGATAAAATTTGGCTGAATCACGTTAGGAGAAAGACTGGACGCACAAACCTTATTGTCTTAAGCACCTTTTGATACGCTCTATCAAACGTTGTAGAGCCCTACATGTTAATCTAATAGTCGTGTTTTTTTATCAGGAAAAGCTTTTCCTTTATGCTGACTGTACAAAATGCTCCAGGTTGCGCCCAGCGAACTGTGTTTATTTTGATGTAGTTTTTATATTATTGTTGGTTTTTATTATTTATTTTTTATTATTTTTATATTTTATGTTTTTATATATTTTCATTACTTATTATTTATTTTTTCTATTTTCTATTATTAGACATTATTTTCTACTAACAAATGTTGTTTTCTAAACATTTCCCAATTGGTAACATCTTGTTACTCGATACATAGGGTTACCAATGTTACGTCCGAAATCTAGTAGCGCTTTATTTGAAATCCTGCTTGAATGTTGATAAATAAGTTTAGGACCGTTTTGCTCTCATTATACAACGTGTAACAGAAAGGTGTAACCATATTTGAAGAGCTTATTCAGTTAATGGTATAGAACAACTTTTACTATGGAGCCAACCCTGAAATCTCAAAAAAAAATCTGCCCTTCCATACATTTCGGCCGAGCGACATTGCATTTTTCTATGAAACAGTAAACATTTTTTTTCGAGATACAGGTTTTGTTCCATAGTAAAAGTTGTTCTATACCATTGACTGAATAAGCTCTTCAAATATGGTTACACCTTTCTGTTACACGTTGTATAACTCCAAATCTCTTCATACAGTTATGTTCTCTACATGTATGATATATTATGTACAAATTGTACAAATACTTCTATGTATTAGTATTTCTTTAAAAAACCATCACATCTGACAAACCTCAAGAAGATTTTTAATGGCCTAGGGACACTATCGGGGAAAAATCCTCTAACTAACTTTCGGCTATTACAGCATGTATACGATGAAAAGTGGGTCATCACATTTTTTTCTGATAGTACGTGACCGCAAAAATCGACCAGAATCAGTATCAAATTGCCGACGTTCTGTGGCTCTTTCTGCAGTAAGTATCTTTCTTTTCAATTTAACGAAAGTTCAAGGACGCAGTCGATTCAAGTAGGTACGCAGGTAGATTCCGGATCAATTTATGAACCGAATGTCATGATGACATTTTGATTATTCCTCTTCGATAAAATAAAACGGCAAAAATTATTACTGCAATAACTAGTATGTATCTGGTCTGCTTTTAAGTAACGTATTAAAGGTATTAACGAATGGTTGGGGATAAATGAATTGCTTATTCAGAGAATTTATTAATCATTGATATGCCCATAAGAGTATCGACGATAAAATCGATTTTGAAAATGTTTTGTGATTGATCATTTTGACGTGTTTTGATGCGATTTCTTTGTGTTCGCTTGTTATAAATAATTTTCAGTAAAACACAAACAGGTAGATCACAATATGTTTATTTGTCGAAACACATTCATGTATTTAATAGATTTAAAAATAAACAAGATGCTTGAAGAATCGCGGTCACTTTTCTTTTAGCAACCTTGACGTTCTTTTTTTTTCAGGACGATAACAAAATGACAGATATTTAAACATCTTTTAGAATTTTCACGATATATAGATAGGTATATACAAAGATAATACAAGTTCAATAAACTTAGGAATCTACTAAGAACATGATCAGAATAATAAAAACCCATTGCATACATTTAGAATAAGACTCGGGAGTAAGGAAAACATTGACAAAATATTCGTTTCTTTTTGTAATAAAGGGATTATTGTTCTGATCAAGCTATTAAGGCTTTTATGCAATCTGCCTTACTAAAAACTCGTCCATCAGGAAAAATCTTGATGGTTTTGTTACTTCATGTATAAAATTGTGTTGCATAATGCATCAATGTTCAGTTCATCAACAGAGAACAGAGAAGTTCCTATTTAGTATTTTATCAACTAATAATAAGTAACCTATTTTAGTCACAACTTTTAAAAACTTATGTAGTTGAGAATTCAGTGCCCAGGGCATAAATATATCTCGCCGGCCCTGGCCAGGGTTAAATGGTTAGAAATGTTAGAATAGTATAGAAGTTCAGTTGACTTTGTCGCTCCAGCTGCCCTCTCCAAATTGCTCATTCGAGCTCTCGCCCTATTCAACCCTGTGGATGATACGCTACTTTTTTGAAAAGAACGTTCTTATACAATTACGACTACAACTGTGTTTTTTGGTTAAAAATTCTCATTGACGTACTCATAGTAGAGTTAATACCTATCAAAACGGCTTTCGAATGCCTAAAAACAATAATAATTAATATAAAAATTAATAATAATTTCATAATTTCGTTTTTGTATTGCACAATAAAGGCATCTCATAAGCATCCCTGGACGAAATATTTATTTCCGATAATTCTCTTTATTGGGTACGGTAAAGTTATTCTTTTAGGTTTTGATGACTCATAACATAAAATTGTCCAGTGACTAAGTAATAGAATTAAGTTATGTAATGGTATATTTCGTACCCACTACAAAATGATACGTTTTCTTACCCGAGGAAGAAAGCTAGTCGAAAGCTTTCATTCCGAATGTAAGGAAAGCCATTTTGTACTCGTTACGAGCAAAACTTTTTCTACTACCTGAAAGTCCGATAGAGTATTAAAAAACAATATACTAAAGTTACTGAATTCATCATCAGAATCACTATCAGAAAAAATGGCCATATTTTCGATGTTTTACCACTAAACTGTAAGTCTTTTGTGGTGCGAAGCGGCCAGTATCACTCCTCCAACTACGAGGCCGCGAAATAATTTCGAGTGTCTGGAAAAACTTCGTCAAAAAGAACCTGATCTGGTACGAAATGAAATTTCAACCAATATTTCGTACTGACTTGAGAGAAATTTCGCAACAGGATCCAGAAAGTTCGTATCTAAAACTAATTTCAGGTAGGCAGGTAGGTATGTTATCGAACTTTTTTAAAGGTAGTAGAAAAAATATTTTTCTCACTCATGCCAGTAACAGTTCTGATGGAGTTTAGAAATCATATAAACCTTAAAAAACCGCGCATACCTTTACCGTCCATCACAACTTAGCAGTAAAGCATCAGTAAAGTTGCGAAACCAATCACTCCCGAACTGAGTGTGACTTCAAAATCTTTACACAAACGCAATTCGTTGCAAATAATATCTCATTTCGGGAGTGGTAGGTTTCGTGAACTTGCTTGACTGATGCTAAAGTTGTGTTGTACTGAACAAACCTTTTTACCAAGCTCTTTTATTGCTTGTGTATTGTTTCATTTCATAAATAATAAACATTTCTATTGTATTAATAACAAAATAAATAAATAAAATCTTGGACTAGAATCTTAATACTTTATGTGTAAAATGTATACAATATCAACAGAGAGAAAGTCATCACAAAAACGTAAATAATGAATGACTGTATTAAAATCTCAAACACGTATGTCAAAAGTATGCCTAACATTTTGAACGTGTTCATGAAATCATTCCATTTCATTGATACTCGTGAATGTATTAATTTTTATTAGTTTAACATTAGACAGACCAAAATATGGTTAATTTAAACAAATTTATAACAATTAAAAGTATCAAGTAGAAAAATTGTAGAAGCTAGTTAGTCTAGTTACTAGATAGACCTACAGTCTGTAATTTAAAATAGTATTTGTAAAGTACTAGATCACAGTCTATGTAAACTATACATCGATTAGATGAACATTTACCTAATTCACAGGAAACATTTCACCGTCAAAATGACGTAAAAGTTATATTATAATTATAACGCTACTAGCTAAAGTTTTGACATTTTATACCTAATCGCATGAAATTTTATCAAAGCATTGTTTTTTTCATGCTTAAATAATAATTTTCACAATTAAGACAGAGGTCTGAAAATACGAAAATGTATGTAAAGTATTCGCTTCAAAATTTCACCCAACAATATATTTCGCGTTTATTGACTTAAGAAACGAATAATCTCAAATACCTATGACATGTAGAACTGCATTTACTAAATACATGAAAAAAATAACCTTAAAAATATAAAAACTTCGATAGATCGGACTTTTTTCAGCAAAAAGAGGTACATTTTAATATTTTAGAGAACATTCTAGTAGCAGAAATGTACACATAACGACTAATAAAATATTTAGACGACATTTTTGCACAACATGGAGTTTAGAATGCAGTAACAAAGATTATTTAGTCGATCGATTTGGACGGTTTCACTTTGTCCAGTTTTTCTTTTTCTTTATCTGTGCTGCTTTGGCTGCCCCTGAAAAAAAAAACAACCCGTTAAGCAAATAAAATTATTTATATTCTGAGAACAATGAACGAGGAAACAGCCACGTCGCATACAATTGACATATTGTATGGGATAATCACAAGCTGCAGCTGCAACTGTATCACAGTATAAACAAAACCTGTATCGTGTCTAGGGTTGCCAGATGGTATCAAAATGGAGGACATGTCTGCGTTTTTCACAAATTTTCCTTCCGACCATCCTCATCTTTTTCAAAATTCGCGCATGACCCATGTTACGCTGACAAGTCATTCAAATCCCTTGCGTTTGGATTTGTTTCAAATGTGTGGCTATTTCTGAAAATATCAAGGTAGGTAATTCAAATATTGAACATTATTTTAAACTTATTTACAAACGTCCTGCTTTTATTATCGAAAGTCCTCCGTTTTTCCTCTTTTTTGTTAACTGCTTTAATTTTTCTATCTCTGGCAACCCTAATATTATTATACCAACTGTAATAGAGCAGCTCATGCCACCAAATAAGTCCCGATTAAAATGTAGTAAATATTTTACAATTCATTACGTGCTTATATACGTGTAAATATAATGCCTCTCTTTCATTTAAGTAAAAAAAGGATATAGTCCGTCTCACCCTCGCTGACTAGGCGTGTCTGGGAGATATTATAGTTTTATTGCTGCAAATATCTTGCCAAATTTATTGTTCTTTGGCGTTATTTATCTTTATTATTGTACGTATGAGTGATTTTCCGCTATTGGTCACGAATTTTGTTTTGATTTTTGTTCGAATTTCACGTCTAAGTATAGCTCATTCCGTTACCAGTTAAAGACACGTGACATATGGACGGACGGACAGACAGCAGAGTGACGTTAATAGGGCTCCGTTTTGCCCCTCCGGTACGGAAACCTAACTACTCTTTTTTATACAGGAAAATGAATTTTCCATTCCTTCGTCCCATGAAAACAACGAAAACAGTGTGAGTTCGATACAAGATACATATCTATTAAACATCTTAATAGACGGAGAACATTGATCAATAACAAAAATATTCTATAATATTAAATTGTATGTAATGGAAAAAACCGGCTAAATGCGAGTTGGACTCGTGCACAAAGGGTTCCGTAGCATCACACAGTACGGGTAGGTACGGAACCCCAAAAATATTATGGGAAATAATTCCACTTGCAGTTATGAACGACCAACTTAACTTGACACTAATGATCCATTAAACTCAATGTATCTAAAATATCTCATTAATATGGGACATAAAAACTGCCTAAATAATTAAATATTGGCAATTTTCAGATATTTTCCAATACATGTGCTATAAGAACTACTTGTAAATGAAGTTTCAAATTTCTAAGTCAACTGGATTGATTATGTAAATAGTAATAACTTTTTTCGTGTTGTGTTAGAAGCCGGATATTTTTACAGCACCATGGAACAGTAGACTTCTGTAGGGGGTATTGTTTATTACCCGAGCGAATTGGTCCTGACAGACGGAAAATAAAGTAAACCTATATGGTTCCGTTGTTTTCATTTTGAGGTACGGAACCCTAAAAATAGGTATGTAAAATTTGAAATTGTTTAATAGAAAAAAAAATTCAGTAAGTTTGCTTTATTACGAGAATCTTATCTCGTATGAAACTTATGGTAATCAAAGTGGTTACTCGTCACTTTGAAAATGTGCCTTCTTTAAGGTATACAAAGACTTTACTCACCAGCCAAAACTCAACCGTCACAACATATGGCACAACCTTCCTTTGGCCTTCTGCGAGGTCTTGCTGGTATGCGATACCGTCTCCGTTGGGCTTTCGAGTTCCTCAGCGAGCACCGTACTGTGGTTGTTGCGACTGTCATTTTTCACAGTAGTTGCTTTCTTGATGATATTGTTGTCTTTCTCGGTCTTTTGGGAGCTTGGTGCCGCGTACATTGATCTGAAAATCATTAAAACAATAATGCAGCGATAGCTTACTAAATAGGAAGACAGAGGGTATATGTTTGGTGTACTGTACACAAATAAGTCTTTAGGACGTCCAGTCCAATCCATCAGCCAATATCGGTCCTGGACATAGACCTCTCCAAGGGCACGCCACATTTTTCTATCCTCGGCCATCCTCATCCAGCCACTACCGGCAATCTTTTTTAGATAGTCAGTCCAGCGAGCTGACGGGCGTCCTACACTGCGTCTGCCGGTTCGTGGTCTCCACTCGAGAACCTTTCTCCCCCATCGATTATCGATTCTTCGGCTGATGTGGCCAGCCCACTGCCACTTCAGCTTGCTTATCTTAGAGGCTATGTATTATATGCTTTAGGACGTATGTGCATAATATTTAAAGAATATTTTTTATTAGAATAGTATTTATAGTTTTATTTTTTATCATTTAGTTTTTCTTCTGTTGGAGTTTATAGGTCGATAAGTGAGTACTTTTCTACATACCTTGTAAGTTTGCTTCTCGGAGGTCTGGTAGTAAATCCCCCAGTCTTTCCTCTTCTTAAGGAAGAGAAAGAAGTCTTAAAAGGTTTCGCCAACACCAAGCTGGTGCTGTCAGTAGCTGCTGCTTTAGTGCAGTTGAGCGTTGTCACAGTAAATTCGACGTCTTTTATTGGTTCGTTTAGCGCTGTAAAATAAAAGGGGTTGAAAATTTGATATACTCTAAAATCATTTTATTCTTTTGGGAGTTTCTGTTTTATTAGATCTTAATTAATAGGTACGTAAATCTTTTTTCTTTGTTTTCTTTTGTAAAGAAAGTCTTGTAGAAATCAGCTTTATAATTTTGTTTTTCAAAGAAGATAGAACTTTCTGTGTTTAACCCAGGTTATCACGAATAATCATTAAATTGTAAAAAGATTTTATGTGAAATCTAGGTGTCTGGTATTCGCAATCGCAGAACTTCGCAATTATACGCATCGAGTAACAATCTAAACTCATCGATAATAGATATTTATACAACAAGAGAGCAACGTTTTTTTTTGTTGCGAGTGCCGAGTTTGAATCCCGAGCAAGCGAAGGATTCTATAATTGAATTACTTGAGCGTAGCGGTTGATTCTAAGTTAGAATCCTGAGCGTGGTGAAGTATTCAAAGGCACAAAAAACAAAATAAATTTGCTCTCTTGTGACACATACAACTTTTCAATCATCACGCGGGCGTGTTACTTTATCCGTTTCTGATAGAAGTTTATTAGTTTATACGGAGTTAATAGTCTATCTATGGCACAGATTGCATACACGCTGGGAGGCTATATACACGATTACGAGAAGTTTACCTTGTCTATGGTATCCGACAAGCTGCAGGGCTTTGTAAAGCCTCCCAATGTGTATAGATAGATACTTATAGAGTGAAAAAGATAGCGCCAATGCTGATTTTTGCCATCCCTTTTTCCCTTGAGCAGTTAATTATGGATTTGTGAACGTTTTGTGAGCCACTAAAAAACGAAATGTCAATTCACAGGTTCTTAATTCTCAACACTTTTCTTGACCGAGTGATTTTAAGCAACAAAGGCGCGCTTTTCGAGCTAGTGAGGTGAAAATGATTTTTATGGAGAAATGTCTACTTTAATAATTAATTACTCCAGAAATATATATCTTGCCATGTTTAAGCGAGATTATTAAGAAAAATCACCACAAAGTAGAGCGAATTTCACGTGCAATCTAGGTATCTGAACTTCGCAGTCGCACGCATCGAGAAGAGATATCTAGTTTGTAATTTGATTGTTCTGAGAAGATCGATCTTGCTATTTATTATGTTAAAGTCCAACTAGCACAAATAATTATGACATAGAACCTAATCAAGGTACGTTATCTGGGTTCGTAAAATCGCATATTTGGACATATGAAGGTATGTAATCTGGGTATGTGAAATCGCAATCGCACGCATCAAGTGTGTATATATACAACGTGTAACCGAAAGGCGTAACCATATTTGAAAAGCTTATTCAGACAATGGAATAGAACAACTTTTACTATGGGGTCAACCCTGAAATCTCAAAACAAATTCTACCCTTCCATACATTTCGGCCGAGCGGCATTGCATTTTCCTATGAAGCGAGTAATTTTTTTTTTCGATATACAGGATTTATTCCATAGTAAAAGTTGTTCTAAACCATTGACTGAAGAAGCTGTATATAATATACATTGTATATATATATTTGCCGTTGAAATATATTTGTGAAGACATAATATATCTACTTTATAATTTTAGTATTCTAAGAATATAGATCTTTAAGCTAGACGAAAAATCACGACACAGTAGAACGCTTAGAATAATAAATTCTAAGGTAGAACGATTTTTATGTGAATCTTCTTCAATGTGAAATCTTTTACGTAAAAATTTCGCTATAGCACGCATTGTGATAAAATATAAGGTTAGTGGTGAAAGTTACATGTGAAGACATAACTACTATATTATTTTAATATTCCAAGAAGATAGACCTTTCTACTCGTATGTCTTAGCCAGATAACAAATAATCATTACACAGTAGAACGATTTAGATTTTAAATCAATTTTCTCAATCGCCCGCATCGAGAGATAATTTAAACTTACCGGTGAACTCTTCAATAGGCTTATCAATAGTGTCATGGTCTATCCAAGTCAGTCCCATTTCCACCTTCTCAGCAAGATCCTGCCATCTGTTCCTATTATCCAGAGTGCCGCTGTACAAAGGTTGGATCCAAGGAAAAGTGTCAGATAGAACCTTGTACAGGGGAAGGCAGATCATGTCGATGAAGCCCACTTGCATTTGAGGAAGCTCATCCTTCTTCTCACTGTAATTTATATATAACTTTATTAGCTGGATGCAATATAAAATGATATTTTCAATGCATGTGCTCGTAAAGGCCCACTTTTATGCATCAAAACCGAACAGAAAGTCGATTATTTTGCCCTAGGGCTTTTTTTTTTTTTTTTATTTGTTTGCAATGGTTGGCTAACCTGCAGCCTTTCCTGTCCACCATAGATGTTATAATTTTTTTTCCACTGTTTAACGGCTCTGGATACAATCCTTTTGAGCCAATCATAATTGAAAGTTCACAAGATTATATTTGTTTTCATTTCCTCACACTATGCATTGAAAAACGTAGTATGATACACGGGCGTAAAAGCAATAAACTACTCGGTTACGTTTAAAACACTCGCTACACTCGTGTTTTAAATCGTCCTCGTAATTTATTCCTTTTCACCCTAGTAGCATAAACTACTATAAACATCATGACGACAAAAAGAAACCTGATTTAGAGTACTTAAGTATTTTTGGTATGGTATGTTTATCGGATATACGACCTATTAGCAGTAGCCCAGTTGTTAGTCCAGTTAACCGAAATAATGCATTTTTTCAGTAGTAGTAGTCCGGTTCGTACAACGAAGCAAAATAATGCAACATTTAGACTTATACGTGTATAAAAAGTAAAAACCTAAAATCTTAAAAAAATACATAAATACATACATTACTCACGCCTGTCTCCCAGAGGAGTAGGCAGGGACTACAGATTTCCATCTGCTACGATACAGACACACCTCTTTCGCCTCTTCTACATCCTTCAATCTAGTCATACAGGCTCTTCTTTTCTGGTTGCTTTTGACTTAGTCGTTCTTCAGCATGTCACTAATTTGGTCGGCAATGTACATCCATTGACCTTCCCCTTGGGCACCATATTTTTTTGTTATTCTACTTTCATTCATCATCATCATCATCATCATCATCATCATCATCCTCAGAACTCATGTTTAGTGCCCAATTTAAAAGTTAGATGGCGCTCTCTGGCATGTACATCGCGTTGTTTCGTTTTGACTATTAACATCGTTTGACTATATCGTTTGACTATAAACAAATCGAAAGTAATATGATCAGGAAAAGTGATGGAAAACCTTGAAAAGGGTTAGGATTACTCCCTGCTACTATACAGGATGATTAATTCCAACCCCTTCTGAGTCTTATGATTAGGGAGGGACGCTTAAGTCCGGCCATGGACTATGGATAAACAAATGTGGCGGACCTGTCGGTCAGCAATGCTGACTGTATACGTCCTTCTACGGCGGCCTGGTCGAGCTGTACCTTTCGCTTGCGTACCATAAATTTCTTTCATGACTCTACTTTCAGTCATCCTGTCTATATGTCCAAACCACCGAAGCATCCCTTTTTAGGGTTCCGTGCGTCCTTATGTCACAGCCTCATAACTTTAGCACCGTAAAAGATTTTAAGACTTGAAAGGCTGTGGTGGGATAAGGAAAGGAAAAGTGCCCCAATAGCTATTGACCTCTTATTTTATACTGTGGTTACTTAAGTTGAGTTCTGCAAGTATGCCGGGTATTAGTCTAAAATACATTACGGTTCCGTAGAAAATGAACAAAATGAAAAATTACGAAAATTGACATATCTCCTACATTAATTATTTAACATTTTATTTTTCAAGAAAAGTTGGCATTTACTTTTAGACTTCATTTTTTATATAGTTATAATAAAGCGACCACTCTACATGACTAATCATTTTTATCCTTTGTTATTGGTCTGTTATAGAAATAATTTTCAAAAAGATAACTAACAAGCAACTTTGTCAAAATTCAGAATTTGTACGGAAAGGATAAAAGATTTTCTATATTGTAACTATCAGACTATGAGGACAAAATCTTTGGCACAAAAATAGCATTAATTTTCCCACATAAGACGGTGTAAAAAAGAATTTAAAAAATTTCAAATTGTTCAAAATATTTCCTATAAAAACAGAGAAAAATCCTAAAAACACAACACAAGCAACAAATTTTAGATATTAAAAAGTTGATTGTAAAAATATATAGTTCCGAGAAATCCCCGAAAAACCACAAAAATGTGTATGTCCCCTATTTATCTTCGAAACTTGTAGACCGAAAAATATAAAAAAAAATCATGGTAGTATGTGCTTACGTAAAGATTACAGGAAAAAGATAGCGGTTTCACGATAACAAAATGACAAAATAAAATTTTTCATCCACGGCACGGAACCCTAGGTACGCGGATCTGACTCGCACTTGACCGGTTTTTCTATTCTAGTCATTATATCTCCTTTCAAGCCGCAACGATCGAAGTCGTCGAAATTTTTTTACACTGTCATTCAAAATAAAAGTACAAAATAATTTTTCAGTATTTCGAAAACCAGAAAGACGGTTAACTTACCGGTCCATCATTGCTATTGGTTGCTGATTCAGTTGAAGCTTTTCCAAGTCTCCTTGATCGAAGAATTCATCAGCCACCAACTTAGCTACTTTGTGTTGAACTTCCCAGGGCTTCGCTATTGCCGATACATCGCACGCTGTCATCATCATGCCACATAACACTGGAACCAACACAATATGTTATTTGATCTCTGTATTTAATGTCTAGCTGGCTGGTGAAATATATCTGTGGATTTTTTTAATTTGGTATGTCAAGGAATGTATTGTATAGAAGAAACATACATACTCCTCGAGGCGATATGTAAAAGTTTTAGCGTCCCTGTTACTCCACATGCGAAAAAAACCCTCAGTGCGAGTGGGACGGATTCGTGGAAAAGTAGCAAAAAGTCGGTATTTTATTAATATAAAATGTAGTATTATTTAGCTATATTAGTGGCTATTTTGTCAAAAAGATTTTCAAGGAGACTTTACAAATACATAATATCTACATTTTGAATGCAATTTCACAATGATTTTAGTTAGGATTTCAGAGTTACAGGAAAATATACAACAATTTAGAGGTCTTTTCGGAATTAAATTCTATCGAGAAAATTTCATCCAATCGCGTTTTCCTTTAGTGAGAATCTTAATCAAATACTCAATAAACATTTACCCAAAAATTGTACGTAGATGACGTTATAGTGGAGCAAATGGATTCGAAAAATCGCCATTTTTTTTGGTATCGCCTTAATCAGTTTTTAAGTTTCAAGTTTTTTTTCAGGTACCATCGAAGTAAGTGCCACAGATCTCAGATTTTACATTGTGATACTAGCGGAGAGTGGGCCTAATAATCGTAATCAGATCTACATATACATCATTTACTATCACAAATGTATGTGTATATAGGTGTATGCATATATTTCCTGCAACAAGTTTGAAAACATCAAATGCTTACGTTCTTTCTTTTCTGGACTCTGCCAGTCGAACTCTCCGTTGTCGACTAACTCAAGGAACTTCGACTTCTTCTTGAAATACATCGCCAAGTCAGTGGATAATATAGCAGTTTCTACTACTCTCATCACATCTTTGTAGTCACATGGCGAGAGCGCCTGGAAAGTGTTCAATTTAGAGTGATTCAGTTGAGTCTAATAATTTTCAACAGTCAAAGAGCCACAAAATTAAATATAATGTAAGCTATAATACTATCTGCTATCGGTGATCAAATTATAAACAGGAGCTCTATATATGCAAAGGCAGAAACAATAAGTCCTCTTTAGTTTACCACCAGTAATGGGAGCCCCGATTCGAAAAACTGATTTTATAGCTAACTAGATGTGCCCGCGGCTCTGCTTGCGTTGAAAATATAATAATAACCTTGAAACACTTGAATCATAGAGAGGAGATGTTTGTAAGTGACTTTGGATGTAGAGGATAATCTCTGGAATTAAGTAAATAGCATAAAATTTATTCTATGGAAAATTTATTAGATGTTCAATTTGCGTTTAAACTTGCGTTGTATGATGTTACGTTTTTGCAAACCCAAAACAGTATAAACGGCCGTTTGGAGATGCCATACAGATCTGACGTTTCTGAAACCCGGAACATTTTGATTTCATAATTTCATTCTTTAATTATTAAGCGATTACGTATCCAAACCCATATTGCTTTACCGTTCATCATTGTCACAATACAAGGAATCGAATGATCGTTTTTCCTTTTGTCAAATTTAGTTTTAAAATAAGATTCCTTGATGGCACTGTCGTTTACTTTAGCAACAGAATCAAAGAGAAACAAATAAAAAACCACCGACTTTGACATTGATTGCTACGAAACATATTTTATCATATTTTATCATCTGGAGGAAAGCTAAGACCTAAGAAAAGAAAAAACAACGAGAAAAACGCTAATTGCATCATTTTTTCTCACTTTTCCCATGAATTTTGTCTCTTTCTAGCTTTTAGATTTAATACATTAGATTAATTAGTTATGTCCAAGAATATTTCATTATTTTAAGTAGGTAACAAACAACACATTGATTATTTCAAATTAGTAAATGAGGTATGTAAGAAAATATCGTAAGCTTGTTCTGAGTCGTAAGCGTACTAATGTAACCTGGCAAAACTAGAATCTCTTACACACTATCATAGAATAAGTATTAATACGTACTTAGTCTTTGACACTAACTGCGGAAAGTGAGAGGTGGATAGAACGCAGTGTCTCCAAATGCACGCTAATTACGGTGCATAAACAGAGATGCATGGCGGGGCTGTTGTGAGTGCGAGTGAGACAGCGATATCACCATTTGGAAACACTGATAGAACGGTTGCCATTTATATTCCTAAGGTCTATTGATTCGGCTTGAGTTTACCTGGAAGATGTTATTGCTCTCGCTGTTCAGTATCATTACACATTGATCAAAGTGATGGTGTTCCATTGTCGAGGTAGAGTATAATATTGCTAAAGGACTCTCCGTTTTCGTTTGAAATGCATTATTCGTCCCCCTATGATCCAGGTCGTGGCAAAGACATGCGACTAAAAGTCCCAGTATTTCTAAATCCGACATGAACCGTTCCATTTTACCGGTTTTTAACATGGCGAACATGGTTTGAGCTACGTTCAAAGCGTGTCTCCAGTTGTGGTATTTTACTGGGCGGTAATTCTTTTTGACGCTCAGAACCCAACGACAAAGTACCTGTAAAAATGAAAATAATAATATTTCAATAATTCTTTTGGTAAACAGTTACGTTAATAATATACCAGCAAGGTAAAGTTTTATCGTGTTAGATACATACATCGTAAGGGATATGGAATTTTTCAACCATTTTACATTCCAGGAACATCCGTATTGTAGCTCTGCATGTGTCTTCATCAGATAAATCGAAGTCTGAAACGAAAAAAAAATTACATTACAAACAGGAAAAGCCCTTTGGTTCTATATAAGAGCTAGGAAGAAATCCCAGAAATAGTGGTATTTCCTTTTACATATCACTTTACTCTATGGTAAAACACAACTAGATAAAAATTAAAGGCAATGTGCTCTACGGTTTGTGTCAACTTTCAATGCAGTTTTGTGGGCTTGTCTTTTGTGTGGTGGTGGTTCCCTTTTCTCTTTCTTTATGTTTGTTATTTTATACGTTCTCTTAGCTAGGCGGTGCTCGCGGAAGATTTAGTTATGGGCCATAGGACAAATTAAAATTGCGTTCTTGCTACACTAATAAATCTTATGTTACGATACAAATGTTCATAATTATTTACTTTGTTCTCGTAAACCATGTAATAAGAATTGCAAACATGTAAATCTTTAAATAAAAAAAAATAAGTTTTAATGAATATATGTGTAGTAAGTCTGTGTAAGTGGTCTGTGAGTATAACTCTATCCCACACTTATAATAAATAAATAAATAAATTCTTTATTTACCAGACAAAAGTCCAAAATTACAATTAAATAAGTTAAGATTAGAGGAATAACATTCAATTAAATAATATAAGATTAGATTAGATTTAAACACGAACAAAAACACGACCAAAAAAAAAATACACGAACAACAATTATTTTTTACAAATTAAGAAGCAAAGCTTGTGTGGTACTTTCGCCATAGTTTATGGAGCGGGCTTGCTTGCCATTCTCTCACTGCACCAATAATGGCGTTCTTAGATGCACATATCAAAGCGCGCGTCCCCGCAGAACGCTGACGCAAGAGTGCGCTCCAACCCGGCGCGCCGCCCTCACAGAACATTCCGCTCGCACTGCAGTGGTACGGGAGTCGAAACAGCGCGCGCCACGCGTTGTTATATTGCACGCGCATCCGCCGCATCGCCTCCACCGTGTGCGAGCACCAAAGCTCCACGGTGTAGACGCTCGTACAGAATGTGAGGAATAGCTGCTTCTTCACTTCTTTGGTGCATCGTTGGAAGCGTCTCGCAAGCATATTGGCTCGCACTGTTATCGCTCGTCGTTGGCGTTCGATGTCTGCTTCGTCGGACAGTCTGGTATTAATGATGTGGCCAAGATAGCGTACTTCATCTACTTGCCTCAAAATGTTACCATTTAATCTAAGAGTTAGATTTGTGGTAGGTGTGTTAGGTGATTGAAACACAATGTACTCGGACTTCTCAGCGTTGTAAACCATGTTATGGTCTTGTGCGTATTTCTCACATACCTCGAGTAGCTTTCTCATTGCTTTTATGGATGGACTTAAGAGAACCATATCGTCGGCGTAGCAGATGTTATTAACCATGGTTCCATGAATCGAGCAACCGACGTTAGTTCGTGCTAGTTCTTTGTTTAAGTCATCCATGTAGACGTTAAACAATGCTGGAGAGATACTCCCACCATGTCTTAAGCCGCAGTGCAAAGTTTGAGGTCTGGAGAGGGTGCTGTTCCAACGGACGACATTATTTTGGTTTTTATACCAGTTACTGAGAACCCGTACTAATGGAGCAGGTGTCCCTCGGTTTTCAAGCTTCTGCCAGAGTATCTGGTGGTCTACTCGATCGAAGGCTTTGCTGAGATCGAGAAAACAGGCATGAACTGATGTACGCCGATTCCTGTAATACATGGCTACTTGCTTTAATACATAAATTGCAGTAGTTGTGGAGTGGTTGCTCTTAAATCCCATCTGATTCGGCTCAGTATTGAGATATGCCTCAGTTTTGGTCTGTAGAATCTTCTCTAATATTCGGGCCAAGATAGAGGAGAGTGCTATGGGGCGATAGTTGTTAGTACTGGAAATGTCTTTCTTCGAACTCTTTAGGACAGGTGTAATGACATTCAGTGTAAGAGCTGGTGGTATATACGCTGTTTTTAATATACCACTATATAGCAAGGCCAACGCTCTCATAGTATGGGGGCCGCTGTTCTGTAGATGCTCGACAGATAGTCCATCTAGTCCGGGAGATTTCCCTCGCGTCATGCCCCTGACTATCTTACACACGAGATCCGCGGAGACCTGTGTGCACTCGTCGCATTCGGTATCAATACCGGAGCGCGAGCGCTCTGTAGGCGCAGTCATATGCTGATGGTGTCGAAGTGGTGGTGGGGGTTGTGTAAATATGTTACTAAACTCATCAGCTATTTGTTTATCATCTGTTATGCCGTTAATATGGGATGAAGATGAGTTCTTTGGCTTTATTATTTTATTAGTACGGCTCCAAAAGCTGGAGAACTTTTTATTTTTCATGTCACTGGCCAACTTGTCCATTAATATCTGGTCTTGTTTCTGTTGACAATTTGTCAAAGCACGTTTGAAAATGGAGCGCTGTTTTTTACGCTGCTCTGCTATGCTACCGTCGATCGGGCGGCCGGCCTCATGCCAAAGAATAAGAGCCCGTTTAGATGCGGCATATGATTGCGCCACATAATCATTCCATCCGGGAATAATTCGCCTACAACCATTCTGGTCGCTTTTTCGCTTAAATGCAGTAATTGATGCTTGTTGCATAGTAGTTGTAAGCTTGTTACATAGTTCGTTGATTGAAGTGGGTTCTATATACGTAGAATTATTAAGTAGTAGAAATTTTTCCAATTCTCCTTCGACAATTTCTGAGTAGTGGATAATTTGTGACATAGACTTTGGCTTCCAGGCAAATAGATTGGATTCTGTAGTGTTTTTAATTTGGCATGTTATAGTGTCGGTTTGAATTTCTACGTATAAGGGGCGATGGTCTGTCCACGCGACCGAATAATCTATGTCAATGTTTGTTATCGCTTCAAGCAGGTTCTCAGTGACGAGACAATGATCGAGCCATGACGTAGTGTTGTGTGCATCGCTGACGAATGTGTACGAATCAGCCGGTAATCTCAGTTTATCTGTACAAGTGTACTCGTATTCGGTGCAGAATGCATCTAATTCCTTGCCAAATGGCTTCCGTGTGTCAGCATTAAAGTCGCCTATAATTACGCAGTCAGCAGTATTCCGGTCTTCGACTAGTGCATGAATTTGTCCCAATAATACACAAAACTCGGGAAAGTTATCCGTGGTGTCTGTAGGCATATAAACCGTCATAACAAACAGGTTTCTGTTGTGTGGTAGTGCGACTTCGATAGCAGCGAGCCGGGGCGTGCCGCAGTCAATAGTGCGTACGCATAGGGTATTTTTATAATAAATAGCTAGACCGCCGTAGGGACGGCCGCGTAGGATACCCTCAGAAATGTTAACAGCTGATGTTCCGACTGCTGAGTGTGTGTTACATATCGAGTTAAGTAGGTGTAGATTCGTAGGTAGTAACCAGGTTTCTTGCAGTATGACGATGTCGTTGTTTGCACATAATGCAGAGATAAACTTGGTATTACGTGTGAAGCCCTTGCAGTTAATGGAAATTAGTTTTAAGCTGTTAGCCATTTTGCGATTTTGCTTGTAGGGGTTTTGTATCATAACATCTACCAGCGATTATGTTGCTAGGCCAAAAATTGGGATTTAAAAAGTAGGATAGTTCCTCGTGGTTTACCATTAGCCTGTATGATTTGTGGTTCGAACGTGAATATTGATTAAACTCTTCAGCTTTGTGTACAGTATGACCACTATCTCTTGCGTACTCGATAATATCGTCGCCTTTTGTATTGCAGCTCAGATTAGAAACGTATACATACGACATACGCGGTGCGGCTTTGAGCTTGCTGGAAGTGGTGTTGGTACTAGTGCCCCTGATGTTATTGTTGCGGCGTCTTTTATTGTATGTTACCACTGAAAACCTGTCAGCATCAGTTGTGTTACTGAATCTATTTGTAGGGGATACGCTATTATGAGCGTTTAGAAGCAAAGATACAAAGTTAAGATATACTCTGAAACTTACCATGGAACTGAAAACTATAAAGATTGTACGTCTCAGATGACGGTATAACATCCTGTGCGAGTTTGATGGTGTCTTCTGTTGGTGCTGTAGCGTGATACGACAAACATTCGAGAGCCACCTGAAAATACATTGAAGTATTTTTAAATCTAAAGTTGCTTATAAGAAACATTAGTACATTTTGCAAAAGAAATGTAAATATGATTTTCTGGGTAAACCAACCCTTTCGATTAGTTTTGGTCTGTCACCAAAATTGCTCTATCACGTCGACATTTATAGAAATAAATATTTTGCTAAGTAATGTAAATTTTCAAATCAAGGAATTTTTACTTATCTGTTGAAAACTTTTTAAGAAATCTTTTGTCTTGACTGAAAATACCCTTTCGTTTCACATAGAGTTAGTTACTCTAGGTGTAGTAGTACAAAAAATATTTTATTTTTCATTTACCGTTAAAAGGTTGGTTTCAGAGAAAAGTAGATTCGACCAAATAAAAACGATAAAAAGAACGTTTGACGTCATACCTTTTGCTTGGCCATTAATTTGCAAGCGTTTTCGTACATCTGTGTGTTGTGAATACCCAAACCGCAAAAAATTGCAAACGCTTCAAAAATCGAGATATCACTTTCCGTGAATTGCGAACCATTTTCCTGTAACATAGATTGCTCAAAGTTTTAATGAAGCAATTTGAATACGAGTAGCATTATAATTCATTTTCTCTAAAGTAGTAGTGTAATTTTGAATTGGTATTTACAGCTTTGAAAACTTTTCTAGAGATTTCTGCTTGCTTTATTAATAAACTAATTATATCAATAATTGAGGAAAAAAGTTTACTACTATTGGCTTATTGATAATGGAGACACAAACGACCTTTATTCTATTGTATATTTTATTGTTCGTTCTTCGTTAACAATATTGTAAATCAGCATAGCTAGAATAAATGTCAAGTTGAGATCGATAAAGCATGTATACCTCTCATATTTTGACATTTAATCCAAGATGGTAGCAAATCCTATCGTTTTTTCTATTTAGTTAACATTGTTCCAAAAAACAAGCAAGTTTTTCTTTTTTGACAGATCGAAAAAACGTTTTTTTTTCTTTTTTTCATCTTCTTCAGCTAACATTGCATGCAACCACCCTTTTTCTACTTTTTGACGCTTTTGTAGATAATATTTATCACTGACCAAGGAGGTGAGGTTCTGATAGAGTTCGATAGAGCTCCATAGATACAAACCACTATCAAACCATCTCAATACTTGATAATGTAGCTCGAAACGTTTAATTATTGGTGCAATATCCATTTATCATAACTTTACTTGACACGAAGGGATAAGAATGACTCCGGGTTTGTAATTTATTACACAAACTGTTTTTTTTACGCTATATAGTCGATATAGACTGTATCGGTCTTGTTTTTTCTTAGGAAAAATGTTAGCTAAGTAGAAACAATCATGGTTTAAGATAGAGTTTTAGAAAAAGACGAAAGACGGTACAGTATTAACAGAGGTAGCTATACAGGAAGTAGAAAAAGAAGGGTTTAGTTTTATATAAGCAACGCTGTCTTTACGTTGGGGTTTCCTGTTGGTTTTACTCAAAGGACCTGGTTTTACCTTATTTATAAGTTGTGCGACTCCAATAACGTCCTTATTTGCATTGACAATAGGCATACACAACATAGTTCGGATATTAACCGCGTCATCCGCTGATGGGTCTACTACTATCATGTTGTCTTTTCTCCAAAGCTCTACATCGGAAATATTCAGCGCTTTGTTCGTTTGAGCCACCTGAAAGTACAGATACGAGTATGAAAAGGCAATTCTTTTTAATGTTGTTAATAACTTTTAATTAGGTATGGAACCAACAAACAAATAAATACGACTTATTTCGACTCCTTAAATGAATTGAATCATAATCAGACATCAAAAAAGGGAGCAACGTATAAATAATACTTGTAAACATTATTTCCAGTTAAGCAGCTTCAGCCCAGGTAAATAAAGTTTGTAATCGTTTTGTATTGTGTTCTGTCCATTGTGAAAAGACTTGGCTTTTGGTTGGCCCATATCCTCTCCTTAGTAGCCCAGAGGAATAATAATACTTACAGCAAGAGCAATACAGGCCAAGGTAGACATGGTGTCATGTCTTGGACTGAGTGTTCTCCGTGAATGCTGGGCTCCCAACTCGAATAGCGTGTGGAATCTGGTTGGCGCCGGCGGTGGTAAAGCAAGCGTCGATGACCTTCGACCACCGGGACGTTGTACTATGCGCTCGAGATGGCTCTGCAAACATGATAATGATTAGAAAAAATGTGAAAAGAACTGTCATTTAAACACCATAATATTAGCTACAAAAATTTCCTCAATGTATGCATTCCACTAACATCATGACATCATATAACATTTCTCTTATTCTTCTCAGATTTCTTACGTGCAGTATAGGTAATATACAGTCGCCTGCAGTCAGATATGTGTTTACATTTAGGCAAACGTACATAACATGCCACCCCTTAATTGGTCTAGAGTTGGGTTATTTATGATTAAAACAGATAGGATACACGTTTTATAAAATAAAATCAAGTAGATAAGTAGTTATGAATAGTCGTTCTGTTGTGGAACCTAATAATAATTTGTAATTAATACAATACGAAGCCGAAACATACAACATACCTCTTGAATTTCCCTTATTTTGTTAATGAAGTTATTTAAAAGTAATGTTAAAGCTTGTAAGAGTATTTCACCTATAATTATTGGCTAGTCCAAATTGAATAATTTTGGTATAAAATTTAGCTTTTTACATTTTTTCATGTCCATTTTAATGATAATGACTTTGATTATCTTGATACCTAACACAAAATATAATATAGGTTTATTGTCACATCATCAAATGAATTGCGTGTTTATCAATCTAGGAACCTTCTTAACTTAATGAGTGACAAGACAACAAAATAATTCTACAAAAAGGTTACGAAATCTCTGGCTCAAAAAAGGTTGATACATACATATACTCACGCCTGGCTCCCAGTGTAGGGTAGGCAGAGGCTACTAATTTCCATCTGCTGCGATCCTAAACACACCTATTTCACTTCTTCCACATCCACCAATCTAGCCAAACATACTCTTCTATTCCGAGTACTTTTGACTTTACCCTTCTTCTTCAGATTCCTAGTGATTTTTGACTTTCAAAGTAAAGATGAACAAAGAGACCAAACAACCTAAATTAAAGCTATAAAACATTTAACATTAAAAAAACTCACAGATTCACAGTGATCTGTATCCAAGATGAAGACGGCACAACGCTCGCATTTTAGCAGCTCCCGAGCTTCTGTCATGATCTTCGTGACCAGACACTCCAGATTACTCTGCTCCTCAAAGATGCCTCTGGCCAACGCCAACAGAATCTGGTTCCGCTTGTACTCGAGGACGGAAGACTCGAAGAGTTGGGCGTTCTGGATTCCGATGCCACAAAAAGTAAGGTAGCGCCTGAATACTTCCACGTCCCGGGGCGAGAATTCTTTTGAGCCTGGAATTGTATCTTTTTTCAAATTTCACGTCGGTATAGTGAAATTACTTTGAACCGATGTTCAAAAAGCAAAATGTTGGACTACATCTTATGCTGCCCCACTTGATTCAAAGGTTTACAAAAATAACAAAAATGTTGAAGAAAATATACATTTTTTTTGTTTGTCATACGAAAGAAAAATGTAGCAAAATGCCTCCAAAAATTCTGTGAATTAACAGCTTTTATTTAATTTTAGACGTGTTAAGTTACTACTATTTATATGACCGATTTTTGTTGATTAGTTACATAAATCTTTAACTAAAAAAAATACAAAAAAAAATTTTTCTTCCTTACATTTTGTTAATTTTTGTAAAACTTTGAATCAAGTGGCCCCACTCGATCCATTCCTCTTTAATTGAGTAAAGAGGCGGCGTAAAAAGTATCAACTTAAATAATAATTATTTAAGTTAATCACTGACACAACCCCTCAGAATAAGAAATTCTGAGCACAACTCCCTGTTTTTGTTCCGTTATCGTCTAGACAAATATATGCAGGACCTCAGAATCAAATTAAATGTTCTGTGTGCAGGACATATATGTCTGGAAATACTTTGCCTTTGACTCTCACTCTCATTTTCTGGACAAGTGTCTTTATACTACTTAGGTCTCATTGACGTTGACGCTTTCCATCAGGCGTGGTACTGCCCAAGCGAAAACCTATCGAGTATAAAAAACAAACCATCAGTTTTGTTGATAATCTGCGCAACACCAACGACATCGCCCTCGTAGTTCTGTATCGGCATACACAAGATCAGCTCAGTTTTGTATCCCGTCCGAGCGTCGATCTCACTGTTGAATCTGTAATGATAAATAAATAAACTACGTACACATTCTATTAACACAAAATAACCACTTACAAAAGGCGCACGCACTCATAGACGCGTATGTACAACGATCTTCGGAGATACTCGGGTGAATGCCAATACGAAATTCTGCCGAGATCATCATACGTACGCGTCTAATGCATGTTTGCGTCTGTTTTCGCTTGTTGTATGGAGTCGGCCTTCTAGTAGGCTCTATTTTGTGCTAGTAATTTATTAGGCACTAAATTCTAGAGATGTCATATACTAAAACAACATTATTAAAACTGTAATTTTCATACTATTAGGGGACAAAAAATACATCTATTATTAAAGTGAAATTTGTTATACAGCAAAATTAACGAGGTTATACTTTAATATAATATAATATCACTAGCCTTTCGTCCGCGGCTACGTCTGCGTTTATTCAATATTTGCCCAGTTTTAGGCTTAGCGGTTATTTTATCAATACCCCTTATAGCTTAGGGTCACTATGATGATAATAACAAAAACCGCATCCAAATTTGTTAAGTGATTCTCGAGTTAAAACGGTACAGACAGACAGACAAAAATTCTAAAATTTTTAATTTTGGCCTCAGTGCAATACCATTAAACTTTTAAAATTTCGCGTAAACATTCACAGATACGACTCTTTTACTACTTTATTACGAGTATAAGTATAGATAGAGAAAAATAAAGAAGATTTGATCGTCGAAACCAATGCAATATTTTTTGGAATACGTATTAATTATCACAATTGGAACGTTATTGTTGGACTAAAGAACATTAAATAATTACGTTTGAATTTAGTTTTTTTGCCTCCAGATTTTATTAATCAAAGAACCAATACAGTACTTTTATCTCACGAAGGCTGGTCAGGATTGGTTGTTGTAGACCGTGCACGTATACGTTGCTGAAGTGTGCGTGAGCGCGGGAGCTATACAATCGGACACGCATACTTCAGCAACGTGTAAGTGAAGCACTACTACAACCAAGCCTGACACGCCGCCGTCGTGAGTTTGAAAGGTGCTATAGGAGCTAAACTTCAAACTTTTAGAATGTGTATGTGTTAACCTTGGATCAGCATAAGCATTCTTGATGTTGATGGGGTTCTTCGTCTGTGCCGCAAGTCCGGCCACACCCACTCCAAATGGTATCTTTATCTCTTGTGATCTCGCTGTTTTCAATGCATCATGCAGTTCTAAAAAAGTGAAAGAACAACGCTAAGTTTTAAAATATGCCTAGTTGAACTCAACCCTGCACACAAAAAGTGAAAGAACAACGCTAAGTTTTAAAATGTCCCTAGTTGAACTCAACCCTGCATACAAGAAGTACTAGGCGTTTGTGACTTTTTTATTTATTACGCTTTTTGTACATTTACACTCATATCATTTTAACATAGAGAACATACATCTTTTTATTATCTATGGGCTAAATGGGAATCAAATTTAACTGTTTAATCCGGTATGTGGTTGATAGTCTGGACCTGGCTTTGGTCCTAAACTTAGAATAAGGATTCTAAGGTCCTAAATTAACTATAAAAAAAACAATTGTCAAAAGAGTTAGGTTGTAGGTATACTAATTACGTGACTTTGATTGATTTAACCAATTTCACACTGGAGACTTTCTAAGGGATCAGGAACAAGGTTCAATGGCCCTCTCTGTGGAAAACGCAAAATTAAATTTAGTCTTCCCAAACTAATAAGTTATTTTGTATGGAAATTGGTAGGTTTGAAGAAAATTTTAAGTGCGTTCCTTTTTTTTAATTTCCATGGATTAAGAGCGGCTTCGCAAAATTTAGAATTTAAAACATTTTAAAATTCTAATTTGCAGAAACCAATGGACACTTTGCGATGGCAGCATACACAATACATAGGTAATAAGGTTTTGTTGAATAAATATCGAGGGAATTTTGAATTTAAGCGTTCAGTTTCGATTAATTAGAAAAAGGCGGGTTTTTCACAATCCGGCTGCGATACCGCTCTTAATTTCAAAAAGCAATTTTTTTCATTTTTTTTATAGAATATACCTACGCCGTTCTAGGACACAGATTTTATTATTTTGGTTTGTAAATTAACCATTTTTTTAATGATTTTTAAGGAATTGTCACTTAATGACGTCACTTGAGAATTTTAGACGTTATACTACTGACTTTAGAATTTTAGACCTACTGATTGTGATGTGTGATTGCTTATAAAAAAGTGGTCTGTCTCTATCTGTCTACTCATCTGTCATCCATCTGTCAAATCAATCAGCAGCAATTTTTTACAAACTTATCTTGATAGCAAAGAACACATTTCTAAACAGCCATTTCTCAAGTTACGTCACACGCAGGCAAATGGAAATTGCAACTTTATCGTAAAAATATTAATCATCATGAGGTTTTTTAGACCAACAGTTCGAAAACACGGCTTATTAAACCTAAATCTCAAAATGGTTTTCGAATTAACATACCTTAACGTAATTTAATCTAAGCGAATTTCTTTTAAAAGTAAAAAAAAAAAAGTAAAAAAGGTTTATTGCCAAAAAAATACTTAAAACTAAACGTAGCTAACAAAAATGTATGTTATAGGTACCTGTTTCTCTAACCTTAGGTGACGCCTTACTCGTTGCCGTAAACTGATATGTTACTACACATTACTCGAGATTGCGGCAATCCCTTTGTACAGTGCGCTGATTGCAGATTATTACTTGAAAATTGTCATTACGCCACCTAACCTTCGTCCCTGAAACTCCTCAATGGATGACAGCGCAACACTCGCGATTGCGACAAAAGCGAAGTAAGTAACTTAAGGCCCTTACTATTGCCAAATGGGTACTTTCTAAAGCCTACTCCTCGTTTATGGCCAAACCAAAAATAATGAAAAAATGTATTATGAATAATCAACTCTTAGACAACATATGCAACAGTTTTCTTTTTCATACCACCAAAACTTCTACATGAATTTTTTTTTTTACTGAATGGTGTTTTTTGACCTCAAATTCCCTACTGCTCCTGAGTTGCTTGGCCGATTGAATTCATCTATGCTTTGATAAATAGATAAACTTTATAGATATAAACATAACATAAGATTATTCAATCGAGTAATCACGTCCAAGTGAAAAGTATAATTTTCTCCTATTTCGCCCTCTCAAGGACGCAGCGAGCGTCGTACGTAACAGCCATTATGCATTGCGCGCTGATATGAACGTTATTTCAATGTCGTTTCCGTTGATATTTGTAGTGACAAATATCGAGCTGCTAATTTGGCGATGGTAATCGCCTTAACCCGTCAACACAAAAAAATGTGAAATAAAATTAAATTTTAACAAAAAATTTGGTACCGACTTCAAATGTATAAGCAGACATCTCCTTAAAATACCGCACCGAAATAACACTTTTGACGTTTTATTTATTCCTGCAACATAGCTTGTAACATTTTGAAGTCGATTATTAACTTTTTGTTAAAAATTTGTAATAATGTTTAATGATGAATCTTCCATTACTTTTCGAATGCTCATGGTTATATCAAAATAAGTCTTGAAAAATTTGCTTAAGTTAAGCCCATTTTCATGGTATATTCGAGTGACGCGTGTCCTTTGAAATTATATTCTTTGACAGTTATTTGTAGATACTAGTAACTGGGATTGACCACAATCCCATGATATTAGTTTCTTTAACCTGTTTACAAAATGACACCGATTTTGATTAGTTGTTGTCCAACATATGATAGAATTTTTTTCAAAAAGAATATTTGCCTATACCTATACCTATCGCTTAGGACTCCTCGCAACGCAGTAAAATACCGAAACAATGAAAAATCTTCGATTACCTCTTTAACTAAGTTTCTTTCTGTAAAAATTAGGGATCAACATAAAGTAAATAAGGGATTGACTAAAGTACATTAAGCATAACTATTTTCCTTGTAAAATCCAATTGCAAACTTATCACGGTTGGTCTCCTGCGTGGCCATCATATTTGGTTCTCAATAAGTATAATTAAACATTAAATTACACATTGTGTTGACGTATATAGGTACAGCGACCAAGTCCCGCTTGTGGATCTGTCATTACTACGCCATAGAAACTATAACTATGCTATGGATTTCCTAATGATGATTTCCTAGAAAATAAACACATAGAAAACTTGGCTCTGTATGTCTTCCTTTTCAAGTAGGTATCTTTGTAGGTGTTTTATTCTTAGTTGAGAATTTAGAAACGATACCACTATACTATAATCGTATATTACATAGTGATAATATAGGTATATGTATATTAAACTCATTACATTGTGTTTATGGAGGCCCTACACCTATGTTTTCACTAAAACTAAGTGCGATGACTAGGTTAAAATTTGGAGCAGTAAATGAAAAGATCATCATTTCAATATAATTGAAATTAAATTCACAAGATGTCAAATGCACAGCCTCAAATGACCATTTCATACTACAGTCGGTGTAACAAAAATATTGTAGATAGTGGACTACACTTTTGATGGGCATGTCTTAGCTTTGAGTTAAAAACTTTAAGTGTCACTAGCTTTAAGTAAAACATTACTTACGAAGTTACCTCAAAATTTTATGTTTTTCAAATGTTAAAGGATTTTAATTAAAAATAAGTAAATAAATGACCCCGTCGTAGAATATTTTAATAATTTCATCTAGAAGTCAAGTTATTAAGGCGATTACCATCGCCAAATTGGCAGCTCGATATTTGTCACTACAAATATCAACGGAAACGACATTGAAATAACGTTCATATCAGCGCGCAATGCATAATGGCTGTTACGACGCTCGCTGCGTCCTTGAGAGGGCGAAATAGGAGAAAATTATACTTTTCACTTGGACGTGATTACTCGATTGAATAATCTTATGTTATGTTTATATCTATAAAGTTTATCTATTTATCAAAGCATAGATGAATTCAATCGGCCAAGCAACTCAGGAGCAGTAGGGAATTTGAGGTCAAAAAACACCATTCAGTAAAAAAAAAAAATCATGTAGAAGTTTTGGTGGTATGAAAAAGAAAACTGTTGCATATGTTGTCTAAGAGTTGATTATTCATAATACATTTTTTCATTATTTTTGGTTTGGCCATAAACGAGGAGTAGGCTTTAGAAAGTACCCATTTGGCAATAGTAAGGGCCTTAAATAAAAGCTCAGTTTTCTGAGCGCGTGTTCCTTGGTGGTCGTAACAGTCACGGCTTAGAGCGCGCTATTTTAAACTAAAAGGGTACATTATATATTCTGATTGATGCAAAATGAGGTGCTCAATCTGACTTTATATGCTTTGACATTTAAGTAAACAGAATTTTGTTATTCAAAGTAGGTGCTTACCCAAAACGCCCACCTAAAGGTCAAAGAAAATAATGTCGTACCGTAATGCACCTAATTTATTTTATTTTATTTGTCTCAATCATTACAATTCTTAGAATTTATTACAATGTTGTTAAAGCACTTCGCTAATATTTTGTTTACAACTTCAGGGCAATAAATTCGGGAATCAATTTAGTTAAAACCCTCTTCATTCTCCCTTTTTGACACGAAGACTCATCATTTCTGTTTACGAGTAACAAACAAACAAACAGTATAGACCGGGGACTGACTAACTGTTCATTCATATAGGATAGTCAGGGGACTGATTCTGGTCATTCAAACAATAGACGGGGGCTGACTGACTGTTCATGCACACTATACATATATAATGAACAGAAAATCACTTGTACTATCCCACAAATTTATTTAATACTTCCTGACCGGTTTCGCCTTTATGGCATTATCAAAGGAATTAATATAAGATCTTAATTACACAATAAATAGTTTACATCAGCCAGTGCGATCAATTACACTAACACATTTTTGTAGTCATATATATATATTATTTTGTCAGCACATCGTAGAATTGGGCATTTCATATTTCTGTTAAAACTAGAAGGGTCGCCTCGCTCCGCTCCGCTCAGCTCCCCAAATTTATTTACATGTAAACCTAACACGCTCTTCCTCGCTCCGCTCGTCGTCGCACCTAGTTTTGACTTTTGGGGAAAGATTTTCGATTTCATAATTTATGATCTGTCTAATTCTACGACCTGCCCACAACATATACAACAGGATAAGTGGGCTACATACCCAGATTGAAGCTTGAACATAGGCTATAGTTTGTTCCCTGGGGATGGGCAGTTCCCTAAGGACATAGTCATTTATTACTTTCACGCAGGCGAAACCGCGGGTGAAAGACTAGTATAGTCCGATGTGCAAAACAACGTGGTCCACTTATCCTGTTGTATATGTCGTAGGCAGATCGTGAAGTATGAAATCGAAAATCTTTCCCGAAAAGTCAAATCAATTCAGATGGTCCAGAGATTACTCCTGTGGATTACCTCATACATACAAATAAACAAACAAATTGTACCTCTTTATAATATTATAGAGTAAATAAAAATATATATATATCTGAATATCGGTAGATATCACCATCGTTGAACTTTGCAGCGATATCATAATAATGTCACATAATATCAAATAAAAATAGATGAAGGCGCTTTCCGCGTCGGTAGATAAACAGGAAAGAAAGTTTTGAATATAACTTTTTCTACCTATACTACCTTTATTAAAAAATTCCATTACATACTTGAAATTAGTTTCGAAAATCGAACTTTCTTGACCCGGTTACGAAATGACTCTCAGGTAAGTACGAAATATTGTAAGAAATGTCATTTCATACTCGGTTAGGTACTTTTTGACGTCCTGAGTTTGCCTTGACACATGAAATTATTTTGCAGCTTCCTAGTTGGCAGAATGATACTGGCCAGTTAATAGCGCCGCCGGCCGGCAGCCTGAGAACCACTGAAAAAAAAAGATACCGGCCACATCAAGCCACGCCGCGGGGCATAAATTACTTGAAATTTGGTGGTAAAACATGTTGAATTTTTCAGAAAGTGATTCTCATGACGGGTTAATATCTATTCCACCTGAAAGGTAGTGAAAAAATATCAATCGTACCGAGTAAAAAATGTTTTTTTTAACCCTCGTAATGTAAGCTTTCGACGTTCGCCTTCGGTTCACGCCGAAACTAGCTTTATTTCTCGGGTACGATAAAGTGTATTTTTTACTCGGCACGAAAAATAATATTATCTACACTCAGATCGTGATATCCTAATTATGAACTCATAAATTATGCTTAATGATGCATAATTACGAACGTCACAAATATGAAAAAGAAAATTAGTGTTTTATTAACAAAAAAATGCTTTATTATGTTTTTTTTGCTCTTATTAGTATTGCATACCCTAGCAAAAAATGTGACCTTTATTAGCTTTTTATAGAAGCGATAATTGGTTGGCTCATTGGCCTATTTGTCTTCAACGGGTAATACTAATAATCACGCGGCGAAACAACAGAATGGAGGGTTTTTAACTAACATTGAAAATATTTCATGGCCAAAATATTTGGATGCTAGCAGGTTCACTTCATATTTGTTTTACTTATTTTATAAAAACAAAAATAAGTTCATATCGTAACCGCGTTCTTCGAGAGAACAGTGAAAACCAAAAAACTAGGGTTGAAATATATATTCTTAAGGCAAAAGTATATATCAAAATATTTTTTTTATTAGTACTAAAAAATCAAACATATTTTTTTTAGTATAAAGAGAGTCGTAATTTGTTCTACCAAAGCCTCGAAAATCTAGCGTTGTTCATGTTCTAGGCTCAGGTCCAGCCTTAAAGTACTTTTGACACTAAGTTGAAAGGCAAAGAAACTTAGCCAATACAGCCATGTCTGAGTTTTCAATAGGGAATGGTTCAAATGATAGTCGAACTTGTGACCGGGCCCTTTGTCCAGAGAATATAAAGTACTCTCAAATGCGCGTTGGGCTGCTGAATTTTGGCGCTATAAATTACGCACTTACGTTATACTGTGTTTTTGTTGATTAAAAGTTTTATTTTGGGCAAAAATATCTCACAGCAGTGATACTGAGTCAGGAAAATGATGAACAATCTTTTAGTACCAAATCAAGAAAAGCTTACGACAAATAAGCTATCAAGATTTTATGGATCGGAAAACTGCCTATTGCAAGAGTTAAGATAAAGTATTGTAGGACACTGCACATAACTAGGTATTAAAACATTAATAACCTCTGTTATGCACCAGTCTCATATACTATAACATCACCATAAAAATTACGGAAAACAAATTAGCCTAAAAGGGTTGCGTTTTTTATTTTGACGTACGTATCCCTGATAAAATTTACCGTTTTTCTTACCATGTTTTTGTATCTGATTTGATTAAATACAATTTATTGTTGGGTCCCGGTCTATAAAGCCTGTAGGTGGGCCCGAAACCGTACTTCCGAGGAGGTGGGTTTCAGCAAACAAACTGAAAATAGTTCGTCGCAATCGATAAATTTAGACAGCGAGAATGACCTTATTTAATAATTGGAACGCCACTGCGATCTAGCGGTTCAAACGTCTTGACCATTAATCCATTAACCCGCGGCGGGTTTAAGGTTTAAGGCACCGCTATTTGTAGTAACTTGCTACTAATATATATGGGATAGATCAAACAATAAGACAGATCGTAAAGTAAAAAATCAAAAATAGGTGCGACGACGAGCGAAGCGAGGAAGACAGGGTTAGGTTTACATCATCCATCCATCCACCAGCCTAGTTCGTCCACTGATGGACATAAGCCTTTTCAGGACTTTGCCACTCCCGGCGGTCATGCTGGAGGAATTGCCCATAGTCACACATGCTGAGCAGGCGGGTTGGTGAGTGCGGTGCCGGAACCCTCGCACCAGTGACGCTGCTGCCCGTCACCAGTCTGTTCCATATAAGGCCCGGCTATTAGGGATGGATATACCGCCATCTATCGGTCCCAGGCATGGTGGGCCTCCTGGTTTTTTGCATGTGAGCTGTCCTCTTACTCTCCCCTGAATTACTTCGAGGAGGTCTCCAAGTAAGATGGTGGTACCTCCACAGTCGAGCCCGGCATCAGCTCTACCACCTATTTATGGAACCTTGCTACTAATATATATGGGGTAGATCAAAGAATAATGCAGATCGTAAAGTAAAAAATCTATAATCTTTCTCCAAAAGTCAAACATAGGTGCGACGACGAGCGAAGCGAGGAAGAGCGTGTTATGTTTATATATAAATAAATTATGGGAGCCAAGCGAAGTGGAGTGAAGCGAGGTGATCCTCCTAATTTTAACAGAAATACGATATGCCTGGGCAGATCATGATATGCCCAATTCTACCACGTGCTGACGACATATATACATAATATTTAAGGCGCTGCGGAAAAATAATCGACACTTTTAGAACTTGCGTATCAGAATCTACTTTAGTAAATAATGTATGATTTTGATAAAATAGGGACCTGTTAAAATAGAAACGCGATTGGAGCAATTCGTCTCGTTACAAATATTTATTGAAATTTCGACACCAATTCTCCTGGTTTGACAATTTGGAATGGAATATGGACTGCAATTATATTTTATTAGATGGAATTTAACAGTATCTAAGACCTGGTTAAACTAAATTGAGATAGCAACTTTAGCACATTTTATAATATTAAAAAACCTACTCCTACTTTTCCTCGAATCCGTCCCTCTCACACTGAGAGTTTTTTCGCATACGGAGTAACAGGGACGCTGAAACTTTTACATATCGCCTTAACTGTCTTGGGTTATAAATATCCTAGTCTAGGTATATTAGATATAGATAAATCTTTTTTTTTTTACTTTGTGATAAACCTTGTCACAATGCCCCCCCCCCCCCCCCCCCAAACATCTAATCCGGGATCCGCCTTTGCTGAGTACGCCTCTGACAGCTGACACCCGCTCGGGGATTTATGTCGTGACTCGTGAGTACTCGTGACTATGTATTTGTTTTTCTTGTCTGTATATTGTTCTGGGTACTTAGGATTAGTAAGTTTTCTCCCATTTTAGGTATGCAAAAAAATAACACGTCCATAAACTTGATGCATACCTCAAGAAGTCAAGAAAACATCATTGTTCTCTAAGGGCCAGACCACAAAGAGCGCGTTCTGCGGTTTCCTCTGTGGTTCCAAACAATCAAAACGCGCTTTCTCCATGATCGTCGCAGACTGGTGTACCCCAACCATACAGAGAGCGTTCTGCGTTCCAAAAAACAAGAACGCGCGTTCTCCTCATCGAACAGATATCCCTGACCCCCGTTCATTAATTAACACTTTCGTTAAGTTTCAACACTGACAGCAGGATAGCGTATACAATTTTCAACGCGTGTGACAGAGATGGCAATAGAACACGTGTCGCGACCCCTAGAGCGGTAATGCCGTATTGTCCGATTTCGCCAACTAATCAGTGTTTTTGCATATACTTGACTATATAAACCTCTCTCCCACTTACCGGGGATTTTCTGTCTCTTTCTCTGTCACTGCTTTGCTTAGCCAATCAGAGCGCATGAAAGCGCATTGAAAGTTGGCGGAATTTATTTCGAACAAACAAAGTGTCATTGCACTTCTTGGGTAGTTCCTCTATGGTTCTTCTCACAGAACATTTAAATCAAATAGAAAGGCTAAGTGGGCGTGTCACGCGCGCCACAACTACTGTTGAACATCAATACTTAAACCGAAACACGCGATCGCTGCCCATAGTCGCACGCGAACCGTGACTCTGTGAACAGCTCTGCCTAATCTAAAGAGAAATGCCGTCTTGTGCAATAATTACTTGCAGAATCACGAATAAGAAAGCAAACCGGAAAAATTGAGATATTTCCTTTCACCTGTAATTATAAAAACTTTGTATAATATGAGAATTTTAGATAAATAACTAATTTACTCATGGTGACAACAAAAATATACATTACCGGCAATGTACGCTCACAATTTTGGCTAAGATGTAGTAAACAAGTAATGTATGCTCTCCCTACTTGTCAAACTTGCTCGCTAGTGTTGTGCCGTATCGTGGTGTCACACAATCGATAGACGTTTTTTATTCCTTGAGCGATATTCTTAAATTAAGATTTAAGATAAAACTTTTATAACATTCGAGAAACCGTTGTCAGTTACCCCAAAATCGACCGGATAACTGTACAAGCAAGGAATTTTTTTTTTATATAAAATGAATGAGAAAATATTTAAAAGTGAATAAGTGTGCGTTTATTTCCTCTACGGTGTAATTCTTGGCTATGCATAATGATCAAAATATATAGGGTAAAATGTACAAACGAGGTCAAAAGCTTTGGGATAAAATATTTAAAAATGTATGAGTGTGTGATTATTTAATCTATAGGGTAATTCTAAGCTATGCACATGTCCAATTGATTATTTATCAAGATATAGGGAATCTGTATAGTCGAGGAATAAAGATTTTGCTAAAATATTTAAAAGTATATAAATGTGTGTTTAATTATCCAACAGGGTAATTCTAAGCTATGTATGCATATCTTGAATATATATTTACAGTAGTTACAGTATCAGAGTTGGTATAATATACTAAAGGTTTTTACAAAATATATAGAAAAAAAGAGCTTGGAATTACACTGAAGAGTAAATAAACCCACACTTCCAAGGAAGACAGTCAAGACTGTGCAGATGCCTCTTATATGTTGATAAATAAGTATTTAATCATATGCATAGCTTAGAATTGCCATATAGAGTAAATAAACAGACACTTATACACTTTTTAGACATACATATGCATAGCTTAGAATTACGTTGTAGAGTAAATAAAATACACTTTTACACTTTCAAATGTTTTTTCATACATTTCACCCGAAAACTTTTGTTCTCGACTGTACAAATATATGATAGATATTGAAAAATAGGTATTTATACTTATGCATAGCTTAGAATTACACTGTAGAGTAAATAAACACACACTTGTACGGTTTTAAATATTTTCTCATACATTTTATATGGAAACTTTTCTCCTTGATTGTACAGTTACCCGATCGATTTTGGAGTAACTGTTAACGGTTTCTCGAATGTTATTATAACACCTATTTATGTCACCTAACACAAGTGTATTGGTGGTATGGACCAAAACGCCCATTCTCCTTTGAAATGGGATTTTCCATAAGAGTGTTTATGAAAAATCCAATTATTTTGAAGCTACCATAATATAATTTAAAATACGTTAAATCTTAATATATTCGTCGGTGAAACGCGGTTGTACCGAGTGTGGACTGTAACTTGCATTTCACAGTTCACACTCGGAATACCTCTGATACCCCCTCGGGGATTCATGTCGTGACCATATATTATCATTATTACTGATCACTTACAAAGTTTTAAGTACAAATTTGGCTATATCAATGAAATCACCTTATATACACCTAATACACGTTAAAACAATTTTACTAAAATGTGTAAAACAAGATAATAAAAATAGAAAAAAAAACAACACACAAATTGTCTCAGAGCAAATTGGTTTCTCGATTGATTATAAAAAAAGTTAACGAAGTTTTACGTTAAGAAAATACATCTGTTCCCATCCCTAGCAATAAATCATCACGTCATATAATCAGACTGTGTTTAATATTAAGTTCGCAATACCGCTCCGGTCAAGTTATCAACCACCTAAAGCCGGTAGGTTTATAATGGTCACATGGTATCAAAACTAAAACGTCGTAAATGAAATCGTTTGTTTGAAAAATACACCGTTTTACACAGAGATACGGTAGTTTTTTCATTTGATAAGTTTTCGATATAAGTCATTTGTTGTGCGTAGAAAGAACAACCACTTGGAGTAAAGTTTTGATAGTATTTCAATTACGACAAGGTGTGTGCCTGTGGGTGTGAGGCGACAAAGGTTCTGGTACGCATACAGCTCCAAGGCCTTTCTAACTATTTAAATGTTCTGAGGTTCTTCTAGACCACCGTGGCAGAGTATACTCTGACCTCGGTCTGTATGTGTAAAGGTCCAAACTGAGTCGTATGGATTACAGTGACCGTAGAACGCAGAACGCGGCTCTGTGTGGTCGGTTCCTTTGTTTTCTAGCTAGCATTTGCAGTTTCCAGCTGAATATGGCTGGACTAAAACATCCATACAAACTCGTATACTCAAGCCTGTCTCCCTGAGGGGTAGATAGATACTACAGATCCTCATCTGCTACGATCCTAACACACTTATATCAGTTCTTCCATATTCATTAAGAGTCATAAAAGCTTTACTATAGAAGGTAAAATATTCCGGGTGAAAACCTTTTTTTTTCTGGATACCATTTTATTCACCAGTTTTGTAAACCATTTCTACGTGTACTATAAAATGTACAATACATTCATACACTCAGGGCTGTCTGTCAGGGGAGTAGGCAGAGACTACAGATTTCGTACTGCTAAGATCCTGACACACCTCTTTCGCCTCTCCACATTCATCAATCTAGTCATACAAGCTCTTTTATTTCGGGTGCTTTTGACTCATAGACGAATACAGCCTGCAGACTCCTGATAACAGGCGACCGATTTCTGTCAACACATCTGACTGAACCAGCAGATACAATTCGCCACTCCAAAATTATATGTTTCGGTAGGCCAAACCAAAATGGCTTTTATATTCATTCCATTAGAGTCTTCGTCTTCGGGAAAGATAAGTTTGTGAAGCTATACGTAAGATTGGAAGAGCCAACAGGATTACAATATCCCTTTTCGATTGTTGACAAAATTATTTGTACGCAAGATGTTGAACAATAGATGTCTTTCTGGGCTGTATTGTCTATGTTTTGACTTGACCCTTCTTCAGTATATTATTAGAGTATTTATTAGAGTATTATTTTAAGCTACAGAAGTGCGTTCATTAAATAACCCTGGGCTGGGTAGGAACACTGGGGTTGTAACGTTGAGTTTTTGAACGGGTTTCGTCGTGTAGCGACACTTCAAACGTCAGTTGTCATTTTTGCATTATATTTTGTATAACAACGTTGAGACGACCCCTTCTGTACGAAATTTAACGTAAATATATCAACCATTACGTTGAGAAGACCCCCTCGGTACGAAAATTAAGTAACATCATGTCATTTACGAAAATTAACGTGAATGTCAGGTGACGTTTGGAGCCTATACGAACCTTGCGAACCCTGCTCAGAGTTGATGTTGAAAAATTCGACACCAGTGCAGCGACACTGTCATTTTTGAACGGTCGGTGTTGAGACGCGAGTTCATTATTGAACGGGTTAGTGTTGCGACCTGGGTAGGAAACCCAACTCGGTGTGAGTTTATGAACGACTATCAGTGGCGGCCCGGTCAAGCTTTTCTTTCCACTTATACATGACGCAGGCAGATTGTAAAGTATGAAATCTTTCACCAAAGTCAAAAAGCGAGGAGGAGCGTGTTAGGTTCACATTGTAAATACATTTGGGGAGAAGAGCGAAGCGAGGGAACCCTCTCAATTTTTATAGAAATATGATATGCCCAATTCTACGATGTGCCGACGACAATGTGTTTTACTCGCACTAAGCATCGATTTTTAATTGATTAAATTTAATTTCTTGACTTTATACCCGCATAAAAATATAACCATTAAACTTAATAATACGACACACCAAAAGTAAAATGAATTCTGTGTTGACTGTACAAATTGTAGCCCACTTACATATTAAAAGCACTGACAATGACCAAAGTAGGCATACTGCGATTGGAATACATTATAAGGAGAAATACTTGTCTATATGCAATTTTAGACATAGTGCGATCTAATGTATGGTGGTTTGAAAATGTTGGCATTGTGCTACCGATTACTTGAAAATACTGAAAAGTTTATTTCTTCAGTCATTCTTCTTTCATTCATATTCATCCTCTCATACCGATTACGGAACAGTAGTAAGTGTACGAACTTGCTATCGACCAGACATCAATTCTATGAAGAAAAAAGATGTCAATTCTATAAATAATAATAAATAAATAAATCCATTTATTTCAGGCTAAAAATCTAAAAGAGCCACTTTACAATAACGATTGTAGTTTGGAATTTATCGATTTTATCTGTCAAATTTACCGAATCGATGCTTACGTAGGTACTTGTACGTACTACAGTAGAGCCACTGAGTGATGGCGCCTATGACGTTTAAATGCCTACAAAGTATCGTAATTATTTATAAGCAAGTGTGAATTAAAAAATGTAATACTTCATTGTTGATAGTGATGTACTACTTATTTCGGTTATTATTTTTCGATTTGAATGTTGCTATTGTGCAATAGAATTCGTTTAGAAACAAATATTTTTTTTTTAATAAGTTTCTCATTTTTTATAGATCGTGTTTGAGGTCGCCAAGTTACGCAATAATATTTAATTAAAAACAAAACAATGACGAAGTTAAACTAAACGAAAATAAATGATAGTAAAATACTTTTTTAGATTTAGATATTTAAACATCGCTTTGGGGGCTCCGGGGCACTACACTGCATAGCCCTCCGATAGCTAAGCCACTAGTTTTGGCACATTTTCCTTTTGTATCATTATGTTGAATGTTGAATGACGTGTCTAATGTTGAGTAAACTCACACTTGATTTTTATTTTTAACCGAAATTTGAAATGTACCTCATCACTAAATGCAGCTGTCATAAGTGCCATCACTCAGTGGCCCTACTTTACTAGACAACAAGATGTGACGAATTCAGAGATGTGTAGAATAAAAAACTACATCAAAATAAACAGGATCGACTGGGAGTAACCTGGAGCATTTTGCATAATGAGCAAAAAAATTTTTTTTTCTTATATTGGAATCACGTCTATAGGTAGTGGGGCCCTATAACGTACGATAGAGCGTACCAAAATGTGCTTAAAAATAAGGTTTCCGCGTCCTATGTTGTTACTAACGTGAGTCTGCCTCGGGTTTGGCCGGTAACATAATACAATGTGTAACAGAAAGGTGTAACCATATTTGAAGAGCTTATTCAGTCAATGGTATAGAACAACTTTTACTATGGAACAAACCCTGTATCTCGAAAAAAAATTCGTCTGTTTCATAGAAAAATTCAATGCCGCTCGGCCGAAATGTATGGACGAGCAGATTTTTTTTGAGATTTCAGGTTTGGCTCTATAGTAAAGGTTGTTCTATGCCATTGACTGAATAAGCTCTTCAAATATGGTTACACCTTTCTTTTACACATTGTATACAAACTAAAAACTACATCAAAATAAACAGGGTTGGCTACGAGCAACCTGGAGCAAAAGCGGAATGCTCCAGGTTGCTAGCCGCCAACCTTATTTATTTTGATGTAGTTTTTATTTCTACATAACTAGAAATTGGTCCCATATGTTACTCGATACATACAAAGGGTTACCAACTGTATGCTCCTAGTCTACCACTCTACACAGGTATAAAACGCTATCAAAGAAAGGGCTATAAAAATTAAATATTTAATACTAGTAGACGTTGATGTAAGACGCCGTAGGTAGGTAGCCAAAATGAGGAGGTTGCAAACCTGCCAGCCGGCGTAGCACAGTGTTCAATCGCGCGCGATGCCTTAGTTGAATCACAAGTGCGAGGAGCGTGACATGAAGTTTTTGCGATTAAACAGTACGTCACGCTCCTTGCACATGTGATTCAACCAGTGGCGTCGCGCGCGATTAAGCACTATGCTACGAGGGCAGGAAAGTACATTCGTGGCCACGGGGTCAGTCGGTCGCTCGCTCTCGAAAAAAAATCAACATAATAAGTGGTTGGCAAATAAATCATAGGACATATATCTCAACGACATCCTTCCGTGTGTATCGTGCGTTATAGCGACGCGCTTGCACCTCATCCCTGCCTTCGTCTCCGCCCCTTAGGCATCCTCAGCACGAACGAGGAAAGGGAAATTGCCGAAAGGCAAATTGCAAAACAGCGAGCGTTTAGAAACTGACGACGCCGTTTGTAAACTGCCAAGTTTTACTATTTGCCTGCCACATATCAATCAAAGCGACTCGTATATTGACGAAACCCTGGGATGGATGGTTCCCTTACCAGTGTCCCTCGTGACGTCGAAGAGCTTGGCCTGCAGGTGTCGATGTGGAGGACTGCCCTTCGCCAGGAACAAGCTGCCTCGATCAGCTGACGTCAGCAGACAAACGTTCACCAGGATCTGATGGGAAGAAATATTACATCGACACGGTTTGTCTCTACAAGGAGAATCATTTACTAGTCTAACATACAAAATAATGGTACTTATTGTTAATTTTAAGGCCACAACATGATATATAAAAAAATAATCTACTCCCATTCCGAAATAAGGTTATTACAACATCAAAAGCGGTTTTATAAGTACCTACTTTGTTTGATCGATGTTATAATATTACATTCCATCCATCCATCAGCCTAGTTCGTCCACTGCTGGACATAGCCTTTCCAGGACTTTGCCACTCCCGGCGGTCATCCTGTAAGAATTGCCCATAATCACACACGCTTGGCAGGCGGGTTGGTGAGCGCGGTGCCGCAACCCTCGCACCAGTGACGCCGCTGCCCGTCACCAGTCTGTTCCATATAAGGCCCGGCTATTAGGATATACCGCCATACATCGGTCCCAGGCATGGTGGGCCTCCTGGTTTTTTGCCTGTGAGCTGTCCTCTTACTCTCCCCCGAATTACTTCGAGGGGGTCTCCAAGTAAGATGATGGTACCTCCACAGTAGAGCCCGGCATCAGCTCTACCACCTAAATATTAGATTATAACACCGCAATTCTGCAATACTTTTCAAGTATATTATAACACCGCTAGAGAACCAATCACAAGCGGTAACGGATTGTAACTCTCTACTCGTTCTCGCTTCTGATTGGTCTCAGGTATCTACATACTAATTCCAATGGGTTCAGGTATCATGACATATCATGATGAGTGTTCTTTTTAAAAATTTCGTGAAGTTGTTTTTGATGGTTGTAGATAAAGTATTGTGTGCAACTGAACATAGTTAGACATTGGGACACTCGTGCAAAACTATTAGGAAACTCATTTCGTTCGTTTCGTAAACAAGCACTCGTGTCCCGATGTCTTAAATTATGTCACATTTGCACAAAATACTATTGACGGGCCCCTGGATATACCCATACTTATGAAGCATATACTATACAACGTGTAACAGAAAGGTGTAACCATATTTGAAGAGCTTATTCAGTCAATGGTATAGAACAACTTTTACTATGGAGCCAAACCTGAAATCTCAAAAAAAAAATCTGCCCTTCCATACATTTCAGCCGAGCGGCATTGCATTTTTCTATGAAACAGTAATTTATTTTTTTCGAGATACAGGTTTTGTTCTATAGTAAAAGTTGTTCTATACCATTGACTGAATACGCTCTTCCAATACCTTTCTGTTACACGTTATAATAAAAACCTAATTCTATTCGAAGTTATACAGCCTAAGATGCTAAGAACATTATTTCTATTCCATAAAGCAAAACAGTGTTCTATTCTAATAAAGTCTATGCCAGGGCTCGAAACAACTTCCAAATCAAATGAGAGAGCTTCATTGTACAAAATTTAACAACTGGTACTACATTTTAGTCAACTATTTGAATGTATTCAAGAATTACGTATGAAGAGATTCAGCACATATTGCAGATTGGATCGGGAAGCATTCACGACATTCTACAAAAGAACCTTCGCGTGAGGAGGATAGTTTCGCACTGGGTGCCACACAACCTCACCGCTGTGCTCAGAAGCAGGCCCGCGTGGTATGGTGCAGTAACATGATTGCCAAATTTGAAGCGGGCTCGTCTCGGCGTGTTTACGATATTATTACAGGTGATGAATCTTGGATTTATCAAAACGAAGCTCTAGTCGTCAGTTTGGCTGTTTGAAAACAAACAAACGCTTACCAAAGTGAAGCGATGGAGAAGTGCAGGGAAGATTTTGATCGCTAGTTTTTTCAATTTGACGGAGTATTTGTTGTCAACTCCTTCACGAAATCAAAGTAGCATTAATACCGAATGGTATACTACCAAATGCTTGCCATAAGTTTTCACTTTTTTTAAGCGACCGAACACGGGGCTTCGCAAGCTACTGCTTCACAATGATAACGCGCCAGCGCACTCAGCGCTCAAAAATGTGAGACTTCAGAACGCCGGTTAAAATTTTCGGTCACCCTCCTTAAAGCCCTGATTTAGCACCGTGTGACTTCTTTTCATCCCCTAAAATAAAAAAAATACTCAAAGGGATACAGATGTCTGAGGCGGACTGGAAAAAGCGTTTCTAAAATGGGCTTATATATTTTTTTATTTTCTCTAAATTTTCCGAGGATCCCACGTATACATATATCTATATACTCGTATGTTTCAGTAATGGTAAATTGTGCTTGGACCTAAAATTAACACCTGTGAACTAATAAATGTATTTATTGATATTTATTTTTATTGCACTAACACTTTTGGGCATGAGTACTTTGTTACAAGGCAAGAAAATCGGTTACTTTTTGTTTTTACGGGATTTAAATCCGTTTTCATCCGAAAAGTTGATTTTATTCCTATATGATGCCTAATATTCATAATAATTATAAAGCCTCCAATGAGCTCAACATTAATATCAAGGCATCCGACTTTAGCGGTATTTCGTATTCTTTTATTTTACAAATACCATTTATTTTCCAAATAAATAAAACCATTCAAGAGCGAGTTGAGCTGGCGTATTGAGCGTACTGCAAATTTTAATTAAGTATTGAAAGAAGAGAAATAAATTGCATTAGATGCACTATCTTATCTCACGCTTGATTAGTTTTGGTTGTATAGAAGTGGTAAAAGCTATTTTATAACCACAATCATAGGCATAAAGAATCGTAGTATAAACGAACGCATAAACCGAAGCTCCTTTTATGGATGTTAATTTAAACTCGCCTTTACGACAGTTGCTCGTAAAATAGGATATTGTCTCTCACAATTTAGAATGCCATCACTAAATTGTGAAAATGGAACCTTTTGCTCCTAAAAGCACTCGTGCGCCATTTTGTTTATCAGTGGCAGCCATTACTTGCCGGTACGCGCCGTAATGTTACTCACAATTATTACTCAAGTAATTACTAAAAGCTTAATTTCAAGAAGGGCAAAGATCAAAAGGCAATTTTTGCCTCAGAGCAAAATATCCAGAAACCTTTTCTGAGATAGGTTATTTATTTGAAAATATAAGTTCACAATACATTGTATAATATATGGTTATATTTACGATATATTTTATTGAGTGGAAAATGTTTTTACAAATCATGGATCTCTTTTATAGTGAACCTAAGAGGGTGAAATGAGTGGTTGCAAGTTTAGTATATTTTAAAGTTGTCACACGAAGCCCTAATACATGGTCATATACCAGAACACAAGCACGTTTTTAAAAACTTTTTATGTCGGAAAATTTTCCCGACGGGTCTGTCACTTTCTGTCACTGAAATTGGTCAATTTCTTTCTTATAGCCTTCATAAAACAAAATTAACGCTGGCGAAACCACAGGCGGCACTTAGATTTTAACTATACAAGTATAAGTGTGGTTTGGAATTAGCGAGTAATATTATATGCTTATTATTACTTGGCAGAGTAGTCAACAATGGATCACCGAGCCGGTCTTACTGTGCGTTGTTTACGATTACGTCACGACATGAGGTCGCGGGCTCAAATCCCGAACGGGCACTTTTGTGTTCAGTCTGCCTGATTCCCAAGGGTTGTTGCGCTGTGTGTTCATATTTGTGCCCGAAGTAAGGCGATAGGGCTCACCACCCTCACGCTGGGACGTAATTAATAATCGTGAAACGTGGGTGTACGAGTGTGGACTGTAACTTGTATTTCACAGTCTGCACTCAGAAATACCTCCGACACCCCCTTGGGGATTCATGTCGTGATAAGATGATAAGATAGTTTAAATAAGCTGTTTTTTTTCTTTTGCATGCGTTGGATGGGCTGGATTCTCTTCTCTGAGAAGAATTTTTCTCTATTTTGGTTTATAAAAATATCTTGGAGTATAAACGACTTTCACTTAAACTAACAGCTGTTCCTATGGTAATTACACAAAGGTAATTAATATAGGTATGTACCTATATGTATACTTATGTATGTTTATTTGTATCATTGGTTTTAAACAAAAAAAAAAAAAAAAAAATTGTGTCAAAATTTTCCTCTGAAAAGTTTATCATCGCCCATCCATTTTTGACTTTGAAAAATCGATATTACAAATAGTTTAGAATAACAATAGTGTAAGAAGGGAAAGGAAGGGTGCAGGAATAGTGCAAGGACTATGGTGCAGGAATAGTGAAGGAATAATGCAGGAAGGGAAACGGAAACAGGGCGGCCAATTTCTGCGGTATAAAGATGTGCTTAACCGCCACATGGAGAAATGTGCAATAAACCCAGCACAATGGGAAATACTGGCAGCAGACAGACCGCATTGGAGGCAGGCTGTGAACACTAAGGTGTATGCTTTCGAATCGATTAGACGCGCTGAGCTCGACACAAAACGAGACCAGCTTAAGGCCCGACCACCAGTGGCCATTAATTATAATATAGTTGGAGGGGTGCTGACGTGCAGTGAATGTGGTCGCACGTTCACGGCAAAAATCGGCTACGTCAGCCACGTGAGGGCTCACCAGCGCCGCTCTCAGCAGTGACAGTCGCTGTGACCGAAAACGGCCGGGAAGAATTGATTGAGTGTAAGAAATACCTATATAACAAAATGGCAACAACAAGAATGTCACCAAAATATCATGTGAGGGGGCAAAATTGAGCCAAATATGCGTCACGTGATTTATGGACGTCCCCATACCCGCAATCTAATATGGGAAAATAAAAGAAAGGTAACTGACTTTAGTTCACAGTCGCGCATACGGTGTTGTGCCGAAGCTACGTGTGTAACAGCATTTAAAGATCGACTGTAGTGCCATCCTGTGTATTCCGATAGTGGTCTCTTTTCATACGTAAGTACGGTAATCATGATGCTACGGAAGGGTAGACAGGCAAACAGCAAATCGCATCACCTAAGAAGGCGTATGTGGAGTAATCCCATATCCCTTTCCGCGTCGATGCTCCGATAATGCGCAACTGCAGCGTCATCTTGATCACAGTCACACGCGTCTCCTTATAGGTAAACCGCGTTACTAGCGTCACAAAATAACCACTTACAGAAAGTGTAAGGAAATACGAACTTTGCCGAACAGTGGCGAAGATTTGTATGCACATTATAACTTTGGGAGCACTGTAACTGGTATCGCCCGCGGTAGGAGGGGAGCGTTGGGCCACAAAATAACCATTTACAGAATGTTTACTCCGCATAACTAGCAAAAACAGGCGCACGCACACATATACGCGTACGTACGACGATCTCGGATGAAGTCGGTCGAATGCCAATACGAAATTCTGCCGAGATAATCATATGTACGCGTCTATGCATGGGTGCGTCTGTTTTCGCTCTGTCGTCGTCGAGTCGGTCTTCTGGTAGTATCTATTTTGTGCTAGCGTATTGCTCGCGGTACGATTGGAGCGTCGAAAGAAGCGTCGCTGTCCCGCACTCACACCACCTTATAGTTAGGAAGCTGGCGTGCAAAATTTCGAAATCATTTGCTCATGTTTCATATCATTAGGTAAAACCAATACAAAACGATTTGGTCCAGTCACTTATGGTCAAAATAACTAAGTAACTGAAGCTTTTTTTACAAACCCCATGTTTGCTTCATGGATTTTTTTCGTTTTCAGTATGATTTTGACTATCATCCCCAGAGGTAGACGATTTCAAATGATTTAGGACCTTTTTTTACAATTTTGAAGCGCTGAGCGGTTTCCCAGATTCCATACGATTTTGAGGTAGTTTGAAACGCAACTATACGGAGATGTTTTCATGGTTATTCTACAGACCAAATCGATTTGTTTTGATTTGAACTTAAACCTATATTGATATGAAACATGAGCAAATCATATACCAAAATACTTGCCAGCATCCTAATTACTAAAAGCCACTCCGACTGTTACCCCCGCACCGCCCAACCACAAAATAGATACTACCAGACGGCCGACTCGTCGACGGAGCGAAGACAGACGCACACATGCATAGACGCGTACGTATGATGATCTCGGCAGAATTTCGTATTGGCATTCACCCGAATATCTCCGAGATCGTCATACGTACGCGCCTACGTGGGCGTGCGCCCGTTTTCGCTAGTTATGCAGAGTAAACATTCTGTAAATGGTTATTTTGTGGCCCAACGCTCCCCTCCTACCGCGGGCGATAGCAGTTACAGTGCTTCCAAAGTTATAATGTGCATACAAATCTTCGCCACTGTTCGGAAAAGTTCGTATTTCCTTACACTTTCTATACAATCAATCCCTGCGGTCCGTAATAGAATTTCATAGATAAAAGCTATGAATGAATTCAAGTGTGAGCGATGACTGGTCCGTAATTTGTGAGCTAGCAAACGATGTGAAAGATAGCTTATGATTCGGACCGCATTAAAAAAGATACATCTTAACCATAACCTCTTATCACAGAATACAATACGATTATTTGATTTCATTTCGTCAAAGTGCCGTGATTCGTGATGGAACAAGAAGAGTTTGTAGCACTGTTCTTTAACGTAGACTCAGATAGCGACGAAAAAATATATATACATATAAATTCTTCCTTTTCGACGAAAAGTTCCACACGACTTTTTATTTGTTTCTCTCATGGCCGAATAAAACATATACTATGGTTTGTCTGATCTGAACTGCTGAAATAATGGAGCGAAAACCATTTTTGACATTCCATTCCGTTCAACGCTCACATCGCCTCACCTCCGTCGCATGAGCCATGAAAGTCATACGAATGAATGAACGCATTTGCTTCACTCATGGATTATTAGCCATTCACCTCATTCATTCGTAATCGATTTTAGCGAAATAATTCTATTTCGGAACGCGGGGTACAAGATCTCGTGGTACGTCCGGTCCACAGAACATGTTCTGAGGTCCGGTCGCTCGGCTATAGATTTGTATGCGCATTATTACTTTGGGAGTACTGTACGTGGTTTATCTGTTTGCCGAGTTTTATTTCTGACCTTATGGCATAACACGTCGATGTCTAGTTCGTTGGCTACGTCCTTGATGAGGTCCATGAAGAGGTCAGCTTCATCAAGCTGCCGCTGAGCAGTCGCGCTCGGTGACCTTGACCTCTGGAACAATAATAAATAACGATGAAACAATAATTTATTTATCGGATTTTATGGATAAATATATGCTAATATATAAGGTCTTTCAATTTAAATGAAAACTAATTTAGTAGGTGATTCAGTATCGTTAATACATCACATTCCACTGCAAAGTACCATTTTTTGCGCGAACTTTTTCTTCACTTGTCCATACAAACTGAGTCAGCTGATCGGACCACTTTGTACTGAGAAGTGAAAAAAAAGTTCGCGCAAAAAAAAGTGCTTTGCAGTGCAATGTGATGTATTAACGATACTGAATGACCTCCTAAATTACTTTCCGTTTAAAATGAAAGACCTTATATATGGTGAAATTTAATCAACCGCCCGAATTTATACTGGACACTCAGTTAGTGATCAGGAACAATGTTTAATGACCCCTCGGGTGTAATACGAAAAAAAATGTTTTTGCTCCCGTACTGCCTCTACTAGGAATTGTATTTGAACTAGTCCAGTTCGTAAGGGAACAAACATTTTTTTAATGATTTCGAGGAAAACGATCATTGAACCTTTTTGACCTCTAACCGAATCTCCAGTACAAATTCGGGCGTTGATAAAGTTCCACCTTGTATAATAAAAGTATAGGATTAAAGTTACAAGAAAAGTAAACGAACGGATGCATAATGGCAATTCTCCTCATATTGATGAAAATATTACTCATGAAGTTGTCAAGTTCCAAATTACAGGATGTGTATGTTACTCTTGAGGTCGTCAAGTTCCAAATTACAGGATGTGTATGTTACTCTTGAGGTCGTCAAGTTCCAAATTACAGGATGTGTATGTTACTCTTGAGGTCGTCAAGTTCCAAATTACAGGATGTGTATGTTACTCATGAGGTCGTCAAGTTCCAAATTACAGGATGTGTATGTTACTCATGAGGTCGTCAAGTTCCAAATTACAGGATCTGTATGTTACTCTTGAGGCCGTCAAGTTCCAAATTTCAGCAGACCTAATATTATACAGGTTGTTGTGTGAAAGTGGCGATAGTACTTGTCCATACGAACTACTTTTCGTAAACAAATCCAGAAATCGTGAAAAAAAGCAGTTGTTTCATACAATTTGGTTGAGTAGGTATGTAACATTTTTATGGAATAACTGACGAATTTTTCGCGATTTGAGGGATGGTTCCATGGTCAAATTTGTTCGTATGGACGAGTACTATCACCACTTTCCGGCTTCCGCAAAGTGATGCAATAGTGTGGCAAGGGGTCTTTATCTAATAGTACATCTATATCGTCTATAACTTTTCGAAAATTTTCACTCTTATTGCCCTTATAATAATAGCGAAAAGTGGATTAGCAGTACTTTCGCCGATAGTACGTACAATGGTATATCAAACTGATCCCTTAAATCCCAGAAGGGCTTCCTTTCTTTCTTGTAGCAAACACTGATCCGCTCCTATATTAAACCTTTACGAGGTGATTCAATTAATGACGTCATTAACTAGTTAATCTTGAGATTAACGGCTCATGGAGTTGAGGGTCAGTAAGAGCTTCGGTATAAAAGTACCTAGAGGTTTTACGCCTACTCGATTCCTAAACTTATGTTTGTATCGATCACGCTGTAAAAGCGTTTAACACCTATCACTGTCACGTCTCATATATACCTATACTTATTTAATATTATCACCAAAGAACCTGAAATGGGAAGCCCTACACTATACTTAATTAATCATCGTCTTGTTATTTTAAATATATTTATAATAAATAAAACATTTAAATTAAGGAATATACAAAAAAAAAAATATATATAACTGAAAACTAAACAAATAATAATCTACTATAAAATTAAATTAAACCTATCGAAAGATAAAGTAAATAAAAAATTTCGTCAAGGTTGTCGCTGCCGCATGGCAGGGTGCCCAAGACGCTAGCCGCGTTGTCGCACTGTATGGCCAAGCTAATGCTTTGGCCAAAATAAGCTCCAGCTCTTTGGTCACCTGACATGTCAACCAAGCGCGACGAAATTTATTCGAATAATTGTCACGCTTCTGGACCCCGTGGCCCGAACGTTTCCACGCCAAATGGCACAAAGATACAGCCTTCACTGAGAGTTGTAAACGCAGCCAGGATTTCGAAGCAGTTCACATACCACACACCAGGGAACGACCATTGCCATCGTCCCGTGGAAAAAGGCCGTCCGAATGACGTCATTTATACTAGCGTGGCGGGAGATACGATCGGCACTAAGCTGGCACGACAGGCCATGGTCTCCGAGTTGGTCAACGGTCATGCCTTGCAGTGCTGGGTGCTATTTGTGGAAGAACCCAACCTCAACGCAACAGGCATACAAAAAGTTCTTCTATCAAGAAGTGCGCCCAAGAATGCTGAGGGTGTAGCGTCTAGCCAGAAGCCAGACTTCCGCTCGCCGAAGGCAAGAAGACGGGCACGGTTTGCGGGATTGGAAGCAGTATCCAATATGTATTTTTGAACTTTTTCACAGAGCGGCTCGTCCCATTACTTTTGAAAGTCAAAACGATGGGCAGATCTCGACCCGGACAAACAAGCCTCCAGGTGTCCCTGGCCTCCAGGTGTCCCTGGCCTCCGTCAAGCACGACGCCTCTACGTCACTAAGTGACGGGCTTATTATAGTACCATAGAGGTCGTACGTGCTATGAACGGAAGACGAGAAAGCTGAGGAAAAAACTATGCTTGAGACCTTTCTACTACCAGGCCGCTGAAACGAACCGGAAGAACAGCCTGGCTCTAGTTTCTATCATCAAGTGGACAATTCAAAAAAGTGGTTAGAGTTTGGCGAATTAAGTCTTCGAAATCAAACTATGTAAGTTATCAAATTTGAACGTTGTGGTACAACGGAGAACAAACGTTCGTTTGGGCACGAAAAGGCAATAGCGGATTATGGAAAGAGCAATATGTGGGTTTATACTTGTCAATTGGTCAGTCTAGTCTTAAATTTGCTCTGTAGCATAATCTGCCATAGCATCAAAGTAGATTGGGGCACCATTAGACGAAGAAATATTGTAAAAGGACGCCCCAGGAGTTTAAATAATAGTTAATTTAGGTAATTGATTGGCTTTATATTATAAAAAGTAATTACCACAGTCTTCGTTGTTGATAGATGTTCTTCGTGTGTGTTCAACAGATAAAGTGAAAAGTACAAATCGACAGTTGTCAACTAAGAGGCAGCTGCGTTTATGCTTCGTTACTTTAAACAAACATTAAACAGATATGCTGTCCAAAATTTTAATATTAGGAGCCAATAAATCAAAATTTGCTATAACACGGTCTTTTTCAGAATCAGGAACTGTGTCTGTGATAAATATTATAATTTTTTTCCATTATAAATTTCAAGTCATTCAAAATCGACGTCACTTCTCCTCCTAGGGTCCCATTTTCCAGATACTAGACATTCAGTTTTGATGTTAATGAAGATATAATTGGAAGATCGCTAGGCCGAGTGGATCACCTTTTGACATCCTATATCATCACTTATAAATTATAATATAAGAATAATGGTAAGTGTACAGGTTTGACAGGTTGGTTTTTATTTATTTACTTTTTATAAAGAAGCCTTTTTCCTTGGTTCCTTGCGCCTATTGGCAAATTGAGATTATAATGAAACTGTCGCAATCACAGACATGAATTTTTGTGGTCGCAATAGAGTAAAAAAAAAAATCTTATTGATGGCAAAAAATACGCTGAATGACTAATTTCTAGTTTCAGGCTATGAATTGTCTTGTGAAGTGTAAAAAATCGTAATAATTCGAAAATAACTACTTTCGCTAATTGCAAAGCGCTTATGGGAAGAGGGGAATATTTTGATGCCATACAAAAAGATTTGTCGTGTCATTTATACGTTAATGCATAAAACCGAATAAAAATTTAAATATCTATCGCCCTACCTATAGTTCCTATCCGTCATAAAATTTCAGGTAATCAACATGTTTCAAAAATACAACAAATTACTTTGAAATCTTGTATACGTTGAGCTCAAAAACGTCTCATTTTCACGTAGATTTTTCTTAAATAACAATGACTTTATTGAATTTTAAAACATATTGATCCCGTGGTAGTTTGTAATTATTTGAAAAATGCAGTAGTTTGGTATGTAGGTTAAATAGGATAACAATAAAACCTCAAGAGCTTGGATATGAAATAGCGGTAAAAAGTTACCGTTTCCTCGACTCATTATTTATTAATTAATCTACCACCGTTATCTTTGATGTTTCTGTTTTGGTACAATTGCAAAGTCAACAAATTATAAAGGCTGTTAAATTAAAAGCTAAAACTTAATAACCTTCATATACCCCGAATATATAACCTGAATCAGTCTCGGCACTGATGTAAAATACCAAGATTCTTCTGAAAACACAGTTTCTCATTATCGCTAAGACAATAAGAAAACAATAGAACGGAGTCTTTGGTTTTTAGGATTCCGTATAACTAAAGGGTAAAAAAGGAAACATTATGGTGACACTCCATGGTCCGTCCTCCCGTCCATATGTCATTCATAGCCTCTTACAGTGCTACAGGGATCTTATGGCGTGTGGATAGCGCCGCTACCATACTTCTTGTTTCACAGCTGCGCCCCTGTCACTGTCAGCTACGCGCTATCAGATCCTTGTAGCACTGTAATTATTGAAGAACCGTCAAAAATAAAGACTTGAATCCTAAAATAGTAGATTATGCACTAAGGGAATAAAGCAGTGTCTTACGTCACGGGCGGCATATTGAACCCTGAGCGTAACGAGGGACTCTAGAGTTAACTCCTGAGCGTAGCGAGGGAGTTATATAGAGTCCTGAGTAAAGCGAGGGGTTCAAGCTGCCCAAGACAAAGACAGGCTTTATTCCAAAGGAGCATACTCTACTTTTCACACCTTCTGCGAGACAATAAAAAGCTCGACATTTTTTATGAACATTAATAATTCAATAAAATTCACTGACAATCATAGCACCAAACACCGTCTTTTGTTTCACATTCTTTGTAAACGCTTTTTTTCTTTTTGTTGAATTCTGCTTATGGTGGCCAGTTCGATTTTCGAACAAACCTTTTTACAATCCCATATGGGCATTTGTTGTCCACGAGTTCCCACACGAATTTGACGTTCCAAATTTAAATCACTTTAATCCCTAGGGATTTTCATATAACTTATATATCCCTTGAGATATAATGCGTTACTTTACGCTGAGGTTCCATGATATGTAATTGGACATTATCGAGCAGGTGGTGTGAAAAAGTACTTTCTAAACGTAGCCGCGATACATTATACCCACGTTTTTGATAATTTGGTACAGACAATTCTTTTTTTAGTTATCATTAACAGTTATAATATTTTTAAAAACAATTTTATTTTCCTGTGACTTTTCTCAAAACTGAAGAAATATGGAACCCTAGAGGCTCGAGTCTCGCATTTGACTAGTTTATGTTATTGGTACATACGCTCCTATTCTAATCCTGTAAAAATTACATTGACTTATCAACCTCTAGCACAAAATTGACGAAAAATGTGTCAACAACGATGTTACATCAATACAAAATCGTAACAAAAGAAGAATAAGATAAGAGTGAAACCATGATTTTTAGAAAATAGACCTTGCGTGCACTGCTATAAGAATTGTTTTCCGCAATCAAGTACTCCCGCGCGTTTCAGTGTCTTTTTTCGTTTTCAGTCTTTTGGTTCGGACACTTGAGCGCGGACCCAATGTCAATGAAAAATTCCTACACAAAGCACGTTTTAATGTCAACGTTACATAGATGATTGACAACGGAAAAAATTGCTTAAAAAAATATTTAAATACCTTATCAAAATTATCAAGTATATCAAATGGTTGTCAGTCACATGTCTTGAACAGATAGATGATTTATATTGTCCATACGTTATTTAAAAAAACGCGAAATGTAAAATGTTCAAAAAGTTCCTATTGAATTTTGTGATGTTTTTGTTTTTATACGATCATACAAGAAAATAGTCAAAATACTTGGGGTTCTGGGTTTGTACTGTAAGCATTTCTTAGAATTACATACGTTTTTGTTTGTAACGGACACCTCTATAATCGGAAAAATGAATAAAAAGCCACTGAGCTTTTTTATACACGAGGAACCTTCTATCACGGTTTACAGAATAAAATAAACTTTTAACAAAAAAATAGCAACCGACTTCAATAGTAACAGCAGTCATTCACTAAAAAGTTAATAATAATTCTATAAAGACCGATGGTACCGAAGCAACACTTTTGCCGACTTCTTTCTTCCTGAAACGTTATGTTATCTAGAAGTCGGCGTTGAAGTCGGTTGCTAATTTTTTGTTAAAAGTTCATTTTATTTCACATTTTTTAGTGTTGCTGGGTTAAATTGTGAGGTATAGGTAGTTCTTGCAAACGTGGTGTTAATATGAAACGAAGTTCAAGTGAGTATAAGTAGCCATGTTTGAGTAGCTTCCTGCTATCAGCACCCTAACACAACATGATTACCGCAATCTCGAGTTATGTGCTGTCATCCGTTGAAGAGTTCTACGGTGATGAAGCCAAGATCGAAATTCAGGTGGGTACACTGGCAATTTTCAGCAATGTCCTGCAATGAGCACCCTAACACAAACTGGTTGCCACAATCTAAAGTTATGTGCTGTCATCCGTTGAGGAGTTCTATGGTGATGAAGCCAGGATCGAAGGTCAGGTGGGTATTCTGATAATCTCCAAGTAATAACCTTGAATCAGCACCCTAACGCAGTGATTGCCGCAATCTCGAGTTATGTGCTCTGATCCGTTGAAGAGTTCTATGGAATATGTTGATGAAGCCAGGATCGAAGGTCAGGTGGAAGAATGTCGATTTTCAAGTAATACCTTGTAATCAGCACCCAAGTACATAGCGATTGCCTCAATTTTGAGAGATATGCTGTTATTTTCTGAGGAGTTCTACTGCCTATCTCTGAAGACCTTCATCAGATCATAACCAAATTTAAAATGGGACCTACCTGGAAGTATACTCTTTCAAACAAAAAAAGAATTGTTCAAATCGGTGGGGAAATGACGGAGTTATGGTGTAACAACACCAAAAAAAAATGAAAAAAAAAAACATACAGTCGAATTGAGAACCGCCTCCTTTTTGAAGTCGGTTAAAAATATGGGTCAGGTGGTACTTCTAGCTCACTAAGGAAGAAGTTCCTCACCACCTCCACTTTGTCTTGTTTTCAATCTCGGAGTAGTTTTAAGTAACCTTTGTTTTCACTGTCTAGTGTCCAATGTAGGTTGTCATGTTTTAAAGTGTCTAGCAAAGTTTCCACATAAATCTCACCGTTTTCGTGTTCGGAAAACAGAAAGTTTAATGGAATACGGCTTCAGAAGTTGACCTATTTATTGCATTTCCCCAGTTTAAATAACCAGTTTCATTAGTTCTATTTAAGGTGCATCTGAATTAAGGCAATCCGATTTATATTTCAAAAATATTAAAGTCTTGTCGTCCTTTTTATTCGCCACCTAAAGCTACTTTCTTTAATCGGCCAAACACGCAACACGGTCTAGAATTCTGTCCAGACAAAACAAAGTTACTTTGTAATTAATTATTGGGGCCTAAAACGACGAGAATAACGTAGGCATACATAAAACACGTTAACGTATACACTAAGACCTAAATACATTACTTACAATGTTTTATAATAAAACAGTCTGCATATTTTTGCATTTTGTCTTCATATTTCGACCACCCACGTAGAACAGTAGGTGGTCTTGTACCATTTGATAATATTATAGCCTACCCTGCTGAGAGGAACCTAGTATTGCCTACAAATAAACATGAAATTGTCTGTATATTCTTATGTATAGAAAGGTTTAGTGATTCTTTATGAAACACTCTGTTTTCCATTTGACTCAAATTTAAAAATAAGTTGATACTATTTACTTTTATGTGCAATAACCAATAAATTTTAAAGCTGCTTATTTTATTCGTCCACAAATTAAGCAAAACTAATTTTGACGCTTTATTTTTATTTAAAATGTATTCTATATATTTTAATTAAAAATAAAATAAAATAATATATTCTATATATTTTAATTAAAAATAAAGCGTCCAAATTATGCGCCCTCATAAAGTGTGCTATCAAAATATAAACGTAACGGATAAAGGCATTTTTCTGATACTTTAGCCTTCCATAAATCGATCCGATGGCTCTGGAAGCTGTTTTATTTTAGAACGGAGGTCCTAGAATAAAAGTTAAAAAGAATCTCGGGCTGACTTAGTGAAGGTTTCTCTGGCGTCTGCTCATCGCTCAAGGTTGAGAAAAAGAGATGAACTTTTCAGTGAGCTACCTCGCATCAAAAACCTTATTTTGCAAAGAGCTGAACTTTATACCGTTTCATTTTAGATTATAATACCGCGCTCTTAACACTGGCTGTTAAAACATCCGAGACTAACCGAGCCTTAAAAAAAAATTATTTTTATTGAATAATGTGGTTTATAGTACAGTTAGTAAATCCTCTTAGAGAATAGTCACTTCTTATATCTTTAATTGAAAGATAACGTCTTTAGAGAAAATAAAAAAAAACCCTAAAAGCTGCTATCGGTTCACGCCATTTCATGTTATCATGTGAGTAATCTAAAATTTTCAGCGCCTAATATAACATCGTACTCTTATACTGTTGAATACAAGTTAACATTTTACATTCAATATACCACTTCTATAAATACTCCTTTTTTTGTAGTGATCAATCGCTCACACGTCGTTTACAGAAAAATAATCACATTTGTAAACTTCAATTCCGTCAATTTCCCGATTGTATGTCGCCAGTTTACCACAACTTTTTACACAGAATAAAGAATTGTACAATTTTATTGACAATCTATTCATTAAACACAAAAACATAATTAACATCACTTCATAAGACATTACGATGCACAAAAGCGCATCATACAAATAGCGTGACTTTGTAAAAGTATTTATAAATTTAACAATTCAAGTTTTTATGCTTTTTTAAATATTTTTTGCCTCCCTATGTAATATTTTACTTCGGGTCCCAACATTTTATTGCCTCCAAAAAAGGTCATATTACAATAATTGAGGGAGAGATACCGAGCCTACGCCTGCCAATTTACCGTATTAATGTATGCCACAAAAGACCCTTTTTAGGGGTCAGTTAATTCAATAAAATGGACTCTATTTTGCGCTGATATTTTCCAAGTCTTGCTGTTGGTTATTGTATGTACTAATATTTAGTTGTTATTATATTACTTGTATGTATTTTTCATCCAATTCAATGAAATCAAAATAAGGGTAATCTTTCGATCTGCCTATATGTACTTATCACACTATTACATGCCATTTCACAAGTTCACAACCAACAACTGTCGACTGTAATTTATTGAATGTGTCAGAAGCGGTGAACCAAAAACACTAGTCCCGTGGTCAGAAGGTTATAATAATATTTTGTTATGACAAAATTCCCCTCTGTTTTAGCACGTATGGTTAAAATTACATCAGATAAAGTATTTCGTTCTCTAGAAAACATTCGTCTTACTCGGCTTTATACAAAATGCCAAGGTTAGAGATTAAGATGCAAATTTTAAAATCATACCTGCTTTGCAAAATTGACTCAGTTTCCTTTTCCTTGCAGAGACCACACGCTTTCCGACGGTAGCATAGAAGAAGAAAACAGAACAACTTAAGTATTACGTTTATTAGCGGTTTCCGTATTCCAGTCACGAAGCATTGCTTCTAAATATTCGGTGCCTCTCCCGTCGCTCTCGGGAACTCAATCTGAAGTCCCGAGCTAATCATGATACTTCAGCCTCAAAGAGGAGATAAATGAATTGTTTTTCGGAAAGAAAATGTGTCAATTTTGTAATTCCGAAGCGTGCCCGGTCATTCATTCTATATTCAGCAAACATTTTCCGAGCTTTGACACAATTACGGAGTAAGGTGCAAATTGCCCGCAATTTCACCTCACCACATTTTGATGTATAATTAATAAGAGTAATTTTTGCTCGTAATATAGGTTAAATCATGATCGTAGTCAACCTCGTGATTATATGTATTGGTTCTCTACCTATTGGTCTATGTAACTTAAATTAGGTGTCAGGAAACCGTCTTGCGATATGGTAATTTTCTTAATTAGATTGCCTGAGCGTCGCGTATTAGGTAACGACACCTGAAGGCCGGGTCACCTGAATAGGTGAAAGTGAAGTAAATTCGAACTATTGTTTAGTAAGTAGTTTATCAAGGTGGGTGTCCCAACTGGTATTTTGTGCAACTGTGACATAATTATAGCCATGGGACACAAGTGCTTGTTTACGAAACGAAAGAAGTGGGTTTCGTAATAGGCTGTTCGAGTGTCCCAATGGCTAATGTAATTAGTAATTATGTTTAGTTTTCTACGACTATCCAAAATATTGATTAATTTTTTATAGTTGTATTGAATCTGTAAATATTTTTTAAACTTTATCTTTAGTACGTAGTTGACCTGACTCTGGTTTGGAGTATTTGGAATGTCTTTGGCGAGGCCGAAGACCAAGACACGTTTCCATCTTAATCCTTTGCTAATGTGTCTTTGGCGGTCTTTGATAACTTGTTTCATTCCTATAGTATTTTCAGCTAAGCTGAAGGCCGAGCCGCTTTTCTGACCGACACTATTTCTTGTTCCCATGGGAACTGATTTATGGGACAAAAAGTAGCCTATGTCCTATTCCAGGTCTAGAACCACATTTGTGCTTAGTTTCAGCCCAATCGGTTCAGTAGATACGGCGTGAAATAGTAACAAACATCCATACAAACTTTCGCATTTATAATATTAGTGAGAAGTGTAGCAGGCAAGTCTACGACAGTCCGTGTTCGTAGCCCGGCCGTAGCAGTGCAATAATGCAGGAAAAAATTTCACTTGCTATAAGACGTAACAAAGTAATGTTGTGCGTTTTGTGCAATTTTGACATAATGTGAGACATTGGGATTCTAGTGCTTGTTTAGGAAACAAACGAAGTGAGTTTCGCAATAGATTGCACGAGTTTTCCAATGCCTAATTATGTCCAGGTGTTTGATGAGCCCTGGCACCTTAAATCTATTGCATTCTTTTTGAATGTGTTTTGAAATGTAAGTGCACTTTCAAATGCACACGACGGCATATTGAGACCCTTTTTTCGTAAAAAATCATTAAGGCGTCCAACTATCACTGTGTTCAGATGAGCACTGATTGCAAACGTGTGAGCGTCACCCATTTAAAGGTGAAAACATTTTGGTGCTGTCATACTACGGTAAGGGCTTATCTTTACTTTTGAAATCTTTGTCTCATCATAATATTGTCATGATACTGGTCAAGATACAGTGTTGCTGCTTAACCATGAAATGTACATTCGTGAGACCAATCCAAAGCGAGAAATAGTAAAGAATGTGTGGCTTAAGAAATTAAGACAAACATTATCGCTTGTGATTGGTTGCGGTGTCATAATGTAATATTATAACATTGGTCAAACAATGCAGGTACTTATAAAACGATTTTGATATTGTAATTACCGTATTGTAGTATAGGAGTAGATAAATGTACATAATTTACTTTTTCATACTTAATTTATTAATTTTGTATTAACATTTATTAAAAATTCGACTGATGACGGTCCCATACTGTGGGCCGAAATACAGACAAAAAATACAATAAAATCATTCTGCACTCAAAAATTCCAGTAAACATAAATAAACAGGATATAAAGTACAGTTTTATTTATTTCATAACAATCGCAATGTACTCGTACGCAATTTAATTTAAATTTTCTGAAAACAAGTTCTGTAGCTGGACTCTGGCCTGCAAAACAAAATTCCACGAACTTTTATACGCTTCTATGAAAAATAAAATGAAATAGCCCTAGCTAAAAGCCATATCAATGGAATAGCACTAGATATATTTTTTTTCCAATATTCAGCGTAGTACTAACACTAGATTGCTTAAAAAAAGTGGACACTAAAAGAGTTTTATCCGTTCGACCATCCGTTCATTGGCGCAGAGAAGCCATAAAAAAAAACATCGACTGCCTACCCCCTCTTCCCTCCCACCCCCACTTTAATACTACCGTCTGTGGACATATCGCTTATACCTCTTTATACTGCTTACCTAGCTCTTGGGGGGAACAAAATTGACGTTTTTTTAACTATTATACAGGAAGCAGCGCTTCCTTAAGGCGATATGTAAAAGATTTTGCGTCCCTGTTACTCCATATGCGAAAAAAACCTCAGTGCGAAAAGTAGCAAAAAGTCGGTTTTTTATTAATATAAAATGTACTAAAGTTGTTATAGAAATTTCGTTTAACAAGGTCCTAAATACTGTTGAAACCCATCTAATAAAATATAATCGCAATCCATATGTCATTCCAAATTGTTAAACCAGGAGACATGGTGCGGAAAAAGACCAGCTCTTTTCAGTAAATATTTCTATCGAGCCGAATTTCTCCAAACACGTTTCTGTTTGACAGATATCTAGAAAAAGAATCCAAAAATAATATACTACTTTATCAAAATAATACCTTCTTTACTGAAGTATATATGCAAGTTCTAAAAGTGTCGATTTTTTTTCCGTAGCGCCTTAACCCGTACAATAGATTCGAACCAAAATCTTACCTGCTATTTATTGTTTTAGCAACAATGGGGAATTAACAAATTAAAAGATATACAGAAACAAATAATTTTTATGTTAATATTTAGTTACATAGTAAAAAAAAATTAAACATTAAGTAAAATTTAAATTAAAATTATTAAAATTAAACTAAATAGAAAATATTAGCCAGATCGCCGTCGTCATGTGGAAGGGTACCTAGAAGGCTGGCTGCGTTTCCTCTTTGTATGGCCAGACTTATTCTCTGGCTAAGATATGCGCCAGCCCTCGGGTCCTCACAGACGTCGACAGGATTTTTGCTTCTGGACCTATACGAGTATGTTTTCAAGAAATGTACCGTAGTGGGTGCCGCGACCGAAATTATTCTTGATTTGTACGTAATGAAAAGTATGGTAATTTCGTTTTTGTTTTGATGTTCTCAATACTTTATGATCTAATATTTTTGTTATTCTCTCTGGTTTTGTCATTTTATTTTTGTATAGTGCAGTGGATTACTGTAATATTCAAAATTTTTTTTGCATATAAATTATTAATTGATATAGCAATATAGAGATATTGCTATTAGCAATAAGTGCCGCCTTTGTACATAATATATGTTCTTTAGGTAAAAATAAGTTGTCAATTATGGATGTTAATGTATGTACAAAAAAAATAATAAATAAAATTTAAAAAATAAATAGAAATGTGTATATTTCTCAACTTTAGTGTATTTTGAATTTGCAAAATAAACTAATATATGAAATTGCCGAAATTTTCTTACAGGTTCATGAGTTAATAATTCCTGTACTTCAATTATGTTTTTTTTGTATGAAAGTCAATTTCAAGGTTTTACATCTTCGTGTAAAATTATGTTTTAATTTTCAGTTTGATAACTAAAATTAAATCTTCAAAAACAGTTCGTCCTAAATGCCATCCATTTCTATGATACTCGTAAGATTCGTAATAATTTTTAACAGCTGACACTTTTCATAAATTAAATTAATGTTGCTGTTAGCTTAATGTTGTCTCATTCATACACATAAGAAATTACATAATGTGGATTTGTCATTCCTACAAAAAATGTAAAAATGTTAGTACTGAAAATTGAGTTTCCTTCAAATTCTCTATAGAAAACGGCAATTTCATATGTAAAGACCTAATATATATATAGGTAACAATCAGAAGAACAACTACTGGAATGTATCCACTTTTACGACGAGGATTGCAAAATTATTTACTCCTATCACAGTTTAAGGTACATTACAGGAGCTGGGTACCAAGCCCGTACCCTGATACCGTTCCGTTACCGACTTCCGTAGATATTGTCGAAGTCTCTGGACGTTTCGCCTGTTTTTACACTAAATTTCTGGATGAGCACTCTTTATAGAGGCCAATGCCGATAGTATTAAAGAATACGTTCACGTGGTTACATTTTTCTGCTGTAGGCAATCTAAAGAGACCAGCAAAAATATGTACAAAACGCGAATGATTCAGAAAACTAACCGTTCATCAATGATGAAGTTTATAAGTGCGGAAGGTGTATCAGCTGTGACATATTATGCACTACGTCAGGGTATCTCAAAGTGGGGTACGCGAACCCCCAGGGATCGTAGGGGGTTCGTGACAAGATCTACGTTATGGCGGCTGACTGGCTAGCTCGCGCCAGCAACACGAAAACTGAGCAAAATTTCTCCGAAAATTGACTCAATTTGCTACAGGAAACAAGCCCACCTATCACATTAATTAATTAAAAACATTTCTTAGTGACTATATTATCTTTTATATTTAAATAAAAAGCCTTCTATGGCAAGTTTGTTTTAAAGGGGTTCGCAGTCGACTGGGAAATTTTATAGGGGTACGTTCAGCTATAGGTTTGAGAAACCAAGCTCTACGTTTTCACGCATTAATTATGCGGAATAATTTGCATGTCATATTTTTTTCTCGTAAATAGTAGCAGATTTACGAAGTGAGAAACACCCTCATCCTCTACGCCGTAGCAAAAAGGTCTACGCATGTATTGTGTATGTAACACCGCATAACATAATGAACAACAACACTCTACCAATACCAACCCACACACGCACTCACAATTCGCCTTTCAACCATTGTTTCACAGTTCGCATCATTAAGTCATTTCACCCGGCACTCACAGATATTCAGCTTCGCACGTGGGAATCCTCATTCATCTGGTCGCTTGGTGCCCACTTTGGACCAGGCCTTAACAAACAACACTAAAACACAAAAAAAAAAAAAAAAAAAAAAAAAAATTGTCTTTTATATTTAATGTCATATCTATTGTCAATCTATTGTCAATGCAACTGATGCCGAGTCCAAAAGGACTCGAAATATATCTTGCCCATATTAATTACTGTGTATAATTTATAAAACAACTATATATATCAATATTTAGAAAAAATACGCATAATATAATCAAACAGGAGTACAAAGCCTCGTTAGCTGCCTGGCTCTAACCGCTATTGTTTACCCTTATAATCCGTCACATTTAGCAGTTCATGGTTGACGAAAATCACTCAGATCAAGCTGAAAATTCACTGCAAACTTCAGATAATAACTGCAAAAACCATAATTTACTATTTAATTTTCAAGTCCCGAACAAAAAGACATGGGTAATGCATTTCACGTGTAAGTTTGCATGTAACCGAAACTGTATTTGTTTATGGAACCCTATTTCTCTTGTATCAACAGTTGGATTTAAATGAGGTTAATTTAAATGGCAGAATATTTATAGGCGATAGTTCATAGAATCTTAGGTATATAAGGTGAAATTTAAACAACGGCCTGAATTCATACTGGACACTCGGTTAGTGATTAGGAACAAGGTTCAGTGATCCTTTTTTCTAAATCGTAAAAAAATAAATCTTTCCATACGAACGGACCAGTACAAATTTTTTTTCGAGTTTCTCCTGACGTGTCATTAAACATTGTTCCTGACCACTATCCAAGTCTCCAGTATGAATTCGGGTGGTTGATTAAATTTCACTTTATATATCAGTACGCTAGACCAAACAAGAGGTGAAAGTGAAAGTGAAAGTGAAAGTGGCGTTTTGAGGTTCTTTATTGCGTATTCCTTTTCTAAACGTTTTTTAAAGGTTCCGTAATTAACCGTGAAGGTTTCGCATTTTCTGATTTCTGCAGAACGCTTAGGTTTTTCAGTTTGAACTTGATGTCAAAAAATAGTCCAGAAATAGTCCACACAAATAATGCAAATTTTGACCTGGTTTTTGTTATATTCAGCTTCCAGACCATTAACTAAATACACAGGACTAAAAAAACAAAGGGGTTTTAAAACGTGTGGTGTTTCTGCAGCTGCGGATCAATGCAAATCGCATCACGAAAGAGATAAACGTATCTGATAAAAAGCGTGTCCGAGTAGTGCAGTGAATCAAGAAGAGATTAGATATCGCTGTTTTTTAATGAACGAGCATTTTCACACGAGAGTGTCTTGGAAAAAAACGGTCTCTTTTGTTTTAGATAATTGGTTAAAATCAATCATTATCGTTCACTGATACAATAGTATTATGGTATATCTATGTTATTGTTATTTATACTTTTTTAGTTTAGACTGACTACTGTTGTGAACCGAAAAAAACAGTCTCTCTTTGCATTTTTTTTTCAGTGCAGGGATCTTTGCTATATTACGTTTTGGGCTCTTTAATTGTCATGTAAAACACCTTAATAATGTGTATTTCTTTTTATTATGATTACATGCGGCTTTAACACTCACGGGTGATTGTTGTTGCCTACATGCAAACCGTTTCCCCCGTACAATTTCGCATTATCAAGGCAAGTGTCGTTCTTAGGAAGACGATGTCAAACGGGCACTGGCCAATTGAACGGTTATGCCAAGTGAAATGGTTGGCATTATAGTCAACAACAACCACACGTGAGTGTTAAAGCCACATATAATAATTAAAAAAAACACATAACATAAAACACGCGAGTTTTAATAATGTAAACTATTATTTTCAGAATCATATCTATTTGGGAATTACACTGTTTCAAAAACTCCTTTTTTACTACCTACGTCATCTTAATCGCCAAAAAATTCGTTTAAAAGAGCCATTTAAAGGCAATGATTTGGCTAGCAAAGTTTACGTAGATGAAATTCAATACGAATTTTATTTTTTATTGAACGAGAAAGGCCCTCCGGTTGTCGGTGAGAGCAAATATGATAGCCCGCAGGTTTGCCCGTAGCTCGAAGGAAGTGAAAATTACCGATTATTCCGAGCCTTTTGCACATCTTTTTATACGGGCACACTGTGGTTATCATACACGCAGAAGTCATATAACGCTCTTCGAATTCAATACAATAATGCGATGAGGGCACTGTTGCGGCTGCCCCGCTTCTGCAGCGCTTCGGGGATGTTCGCCGCAGTGCGCGTTGACTGCTTTTATACCACCATGCGCAAGCGAGCAACTGCGATGGCAGGCACGGTGCGGGACAGCGGTAACAGTCTCCTCAGTCACAGTATAAGGAAAAGGAAGCAGTGTTACAACTGGGGAGTGTCCTTGAAATAAATACCTACGGCCGCTTGGTACGTAAACACTCACTAGGGCTGCCCCGTGGCCAGTGACTGTTTGTTGCGTTACGTTTTTGTCAGGACGTGCGTGTTTTTCACCACAATTTGTCAAGGTTGATTTCAGTGCATAAATCGTTAAAAGGGAACAAAAATACGAAAAAGGTGTGTCAGGATCGTAATTGATGGTAGTCTACCATTTCTTCAAGACTATTAGGAATTTTCCAGATATTTATTCAGTAGTTGAGCAAATTAAAATTTAAAATGCAACATAAATAAAATGAAAGAGGTGTGTTCAGATCGTAGCAGATGGTAGTTTACAATCCTTTTAAGGCTTCCTAGAATAGTTTTACTTTGCCGGTTGAGTTGGTAATTTAAAAAACGTTAATCCTGGTTCCGATAGAGGTGTATTGAAACATCCGTACACTGAACAATTAGCATGATAGCTACGTGCCATAATTTACGTAAAAAACTCAAAGTCTCAAAGTTTTAGTGTGCGTACGTGACTGAGGCACAACTGCGACTGCCGCCCCCCGAAGCCCTCAAGATTACGAAGCGCGTCGTTTCGGGCCGTTTCTATGAAGACATAATACTGCTTCCTTTTCCTTATACTGTGCCTCAGTGTCGCCAGCAGGTCGGACGGGCCCTTTATGAAACATTGGCAGGCGCTACACACTCCGTCGTACCAAGTATGGAGCAGATAGCGTCAGCATCAACACTTTGTAATTATTGTCAGGAATAGTCAGGAAGCGGTGCGCGTCACTGCCGTATAGAGTGCGTAATAATAATAATTATTTTTTCAATGCAAGTGCTCGTAAAGGCCCACTTTTTAGGCATCAAAACCGAACAGAAAGTTGATTATTTTGCCCTAGGGCTTTATTATTATAATTTTTTTAAAGTTATTTATAATGGTTGGCTAACCTGCAACCTTTCCTGTGTACCATAAATTTTATAATTTTTTTTTCACTGTTTAACGGCTCTGGATACAGTCCTTTTGAGCCAATTATAATTTAAAGTTCACAAGATTATGTTTGTTTTATTTCCTCACACTATGCATAGAAAAACGTAGTATGATACACGGGCGTAAGAGCAATAAATTACTCGGTTACGTTTAAAACACTCGCTAAGCTCGTGTTTTAAATCGTCCTCGTAATTTATTCCTTTTCGCCCTTGTAGCATAAACTACTATTATGCTTATAGGTATGTACTTAAATGTATCGACGATGGTTTGAGATAGCTGCACAAATCTGAAAACCGTTTAGTTGTTTATGTAATTATTTGTGTTTGATTTTATTATTATTATTTTTAAATCTTGGACATTGTAACATATTGTAAATTGTAAATTTTAATGTAACTTGTATATGGATAGCATAGTCTGAAATAAAGATTTATTATTATTATTATTAATAAGCATTGGAAACAATGATATTCCAACCCTAGAATTTGCGACATCGAACCAAAAGCGGCCCGACAAAAATCATCTCAATTCAGTTGAGGAGTGGATTTATCGTTCATACCGACACGCAATCATGGTGAATTGTTGCCTAAAAAGGTGCAAAAACGACACCCGAAGAAGGCAAACAAAAGATGTTGTATTTTCGGTATTTACTTCCTTATACCTAAAAGTTTTAGAAATATGCTAAAACATAACAAATAATACTAACATCGTAAATTAAAATCGTCAATTTAATACAGATACGTATAGAAGCAGTTAATTTATATAACGATCTGCTTTACTGCCAACAGGAAGGCGAATTTCACTATCCTTTTTTTTACTAATAACGATAGGAGTAAGAAAGTAATGTACTTGTGCGAATATCATTGGAATTGGGTTGGAATATCATTGATTGGAAACGATATTTTGTAGTTATATATTTAATACACATACGTGTACTTAGTCATCCGATAACATTTCAGATACAAACATCGGATAGGATTGATATGCTAGGTCTAAGAACTTGTCTAAATTCTAGAGAAATATTGAGAAAAAATCAAATAAAGGCAGTGTAAAAATTCTATTCTACACATTTAACGTAAGTTTTAGGAAGAATTGGGGGATCAATAAATTCAATCGTTACGAAGATTGAATAATACAGGACTCCCAAGTTCCTCTAGAGTACTAGAGTAAAAAATCAAGGAATTATTAAGTACTTAAGTGTTTCCGTTTCATAATCGCGACAGGTACCGGCACAAAAATAAATTTCGACTGTAAAATTTACCCGATTCTGTCTACCAAAAGTACGAGACGGAACGCAGATTTTATTTTTAGTTTTTACTCAATTTACTTAGGAAGGTAATAATATAGTTTTCCAACATAATAATCAGAAAGCACTAATGGTAAGGGTCTGTTATACTAATACATGCATTCAATGTAATAACATTTCTTAGGTGATGTGAGTCTCACGAAATTCTGAAAAGCTATTTCTGTGTAGCGGCTAAATGCAAGGGAATATTCTTATTGCACACAAAAATAACCATAAAAAGAATCCTCGAAGACGACGCAAGAGGTACAATATGCAATTTTCATTCAAATTACCTTTGCATGGCAAACTTCAAGAAAAATATGGTAAAATCCGTAGCTGGCAAACGTTAGGGTGGCCCATTACTTTTATACACAATATTGTCGATGTTTGTATCATAAAGTCCTAGGCCCACCACCCGTCACGTTTGGGTCGTAGTAATCGTCAGTGAAAAACGGGTTTCCGAAGTGTGGATTTTGATTTGCATTTCACAGTTCACACTTGGGAACATTTCTAACTCACCCACGGAGATGCATGTCGTGACATATGTATGTTATGAATTTTTTTTTTTGGTGTGTGTCACAAAATCAAAGAAAACATTTCTTTGGTGAAACTTAAAATTTTGTACGTTTTAAATTCGTCGAAATTTATGAAAACCTTTAGTTTTTAAATAATCCTTACGTAATAGTCTATAATCTATATGCATGACTTTTTTCATCAATATTTCTTATTTAACTTGGAAATAAAGGGCGGGACAAGTTATTCTTTAATAATTTTTTATAATTTAAATTTATTGTTTCAAATATATATATATATATATATATATACAAGCATATATACCTAACAAACTTATAATTAGCTCTTTAATACAACCTACCTTTAACTGATTATTTATGAAATAAACTCTGTTATGGTACGAAAATTTTGGGCAAGCCTTACTTTTCTATATTTTTTTAACACAGAAATGCTATTTTTATTGATCTTCTATTTGAGGTACTTTTGAATTTGCCTTTCTTTAGTATGTCACCAATTTGGTGCGCATACACCCTGTATAATGTACCATACATTTCTATTGTCATACTTCTTTCACTCATCCTCTCTATAATATTATCTAAACCACCTAACATTCCTTCATTTCTGCATAAAAATCTTTGCTCCTTGTTTACAATATAAACAATATAGTTTAGAATTAAGTAGTTTTAAAAGAGGAACTTTCCAGGCCACGTTACTCAAATATCTCATAGATGGTGCTTTGAAACCCCTTCACATAAGACTGCATTAGTTTGATATCCTTTGCTCGTTTAGAGCAATAGGTTTTTTTGTCAATAAAACACATACTTGGTAACTGTTCCACTTTATATCTATATTACACTAGCGACCGGTTTCGTTATAATAACATCGTCAGGCTATTGGATACGAATCATGAGATGGAAAATGTATTTCGTTCATACTAATACGAACGTATACATGTACGAAATACATTTTCCATCTCATGATTCGTATCCAATAGCCTGACGATGTTATTATAACGAAACCGGTCGCTAGTGTAATATAGATATAAAGTGGAACAGTTACCAAGTATGTGTTTTATTGACAAGATGTTTCAAATGTTCCATCAAGAACCAACAACGACAAGTATCAATAGGTTTTTTTTCAAGAAAACTAGTTATAGAGTTAAAAGTCTTTGTTTATCGATCGATCACTTACTTACTAATCACTTACTGTTCTGTTTATTTCGTTTTCGTGATCGTATTTCTTTCTGCCTTTTTTCTGCTCTATATCAAACTGCATGACTTTGGACTGTGACTACCCCTATATATGAAAACCTGGTTACGATATCTGGACACCGATTCTACTGCGCATGGAGAAACTGGCTGTGACTACTTCTTGAACTGTTAAAAATTAAAAACACTATAATGGTTGGAAGATGTGTTGTGCCTGGGTGCAACAATTTGGGACATCATGTAATGCCAAAAGATGTAAACGAAGATGTCTTTGGATGAAACCTCAGAACAATAACTAAAACCTATGCAGTTGGAAAGTCAGATTTTTTCTACCCTATCAAAGGGCATTATACTCATGCAGTCTGTATTTTGACTTTTGGTTATTTTTAGAACTGAAAATGTTTATTTACGGTCAGGTTTTGTGGTCCACCCACTCTTTCATCCATCTGGCCGTCTGTCGACAGTCATTCCGTCTGCCATATAGTCTGTATAACATAGCTTTTAAATTTTGAGTCGTATATGGTATGGTGCATAACGCTTTTGTTCTCTTCGAATTTTACGTCCATTAGCTTACTGACACAACATAATAAGACATGAGAAATATTTTTCCTTTTCATTATATTGTATAATTTTAAAATAAACTATAGCTCATTATATTTACAACTACCGTAAAAGTTTACTGGGATAACATGAAATGATACTAATTGACATCGGAATTGGAGCTATTGTTGCTTGGCTTAGCTATCTTCTGCATTTTTTTGTGTTTTATTTAGTCACAATAAGGTTACAGTCCATGTAGAGGTAAGTAAAGGTGATTATCCTTTGTCACTTTTATTGGAGGTAAGAAACATACCGTGTGTGACGTTCCTAATATTAAAGGGCTGTCAGGGATTTTTTGTGGACATTGTGAATTAGTTTTGTCGTATTTTTTTAGAGAAATTTCTTATTATTGGTACTCGTATTGTATACGACAATAATCTTCACAAGCGTTTGATTAGTAACTATACCATATACAATAATCATAACTGTTATGATCATGTATGTACTAGGTTCGACTGAACTTTGCAAACTAACCCTTAACACGTTTTGGGACACGGACCACCAATAGACGTGATTCCATTGTGCCTAGTTACGTGCCTACAAACGTGTTAATGTAGGGCTTTAATACTGCCCTCGTTACGAAGAAGGGCATATGTATATCTGTTTTTTTTTCAAAACTGTGTTATTTATTAATTATATTATCTAAGTCGAAATCAATAAATGAAATGGCACATTTAGCATATTAAATCAGAATATTTTCCGCAAACAAAATTTGTGTAATTAGTTAAGAAATTGAACCACATTATGAATCTTTCAGATATGATACAAGTATCACAATCGTTGAGAAAAAAATCTGAAATATCACTGAAACCACGGCAAACGTCATGTAATTATCAAAGTATCTAATTGTAGGTACCGATAATAATATAAGAGTACACACATGTATATTGTAGATGAGAAAATTGTAAAAATATATAATTATGGTATAATTATTAGTAAGGATTTAGAGATATATTTGAAAAACCGCAAAAAGTTGTTTTTTCCCTTCCTTATCTCCAAAACAGATGGACCGAAAAAAAATAAGAAAAAAATCTCGATTATAACATCGACCTAATAGACTCGCTGGTCCCTGATAAATTCATGCCAAAGTCAGGGCAGAGACTATAATGGTAAGGGCTTCAGTCCGTTTGATCGTCGGATGATGCACGCTTACCTTGCCATCTCTTTTGCACGCGCAGAATTTGTATTTCCTATCCTGCTATCAGTGTTTGGTGGGCGTACTCCGACTATCAAACTGAACGCAACCCAAGGAATTTGCGCGCTATAACGACAAAGAGAGTAACCGAGGGATATACGAAACGCCTACTGGCCTTTTTACGATAAAATACCGTTTTATTAGAAATTAAATACAAAACAAATTAGTAACTAACCCAAAATAACAATAAAAGTCTACATTTTATATTTGAACCGTTATTTCTTTTAAATAAGAACAAACGGGTTCGTATGATATCGACTGCACCGTTGGTGATTTTTTATAACAAGCGACCACTTCTCTCGCTCGTTTATAAGCGAATAGATGAGACGTAGGCACGTAACCGTAACGCGCAAACCTCCATACAGACGCTGTCACCACATTGTGAGGTGTCTATGCAATTTTGTTATAATATTTTAGAGTGAGTCCATTAACATTATCTAGATGTATGTTTAAGTCAAACTAAAAACCGTGAAATTTGAGTAATATCTTAAAAATAAACCACAAAATTACGTAAATTTAACTGTTTTCTACCACAAGTGTAGCCGAATGTGCTTTTATTGTTTTAGATAAAATCAAAAATTAATAAAGTCAAACATCGAAAATATTATCTAGATTAATAATAACCAAAATAATGTTTAAAAACATCCACAGTCTTGCCAAAATGTGGTTTCTCCTGAAGCAAGTTTTCAATTTTGCGCCGGTGACGAAATCGGCACGATTGTATTGTCCTTGCAAGTTTCATGGAGCGTGCACCTTATAGCGAAATTAAACAGCATTACATTGGCCACGCCGACCCCTGAGTTGGTCGCGTCATGACAACCATCCTTAAAGCGCAATATTTCAGTTCGGAACACCATGTCTAGTAGAATACATGTAGGTCGCTGGATTATAGAGTATTATGTGAAAATTACAGGAAAATTATAGCGATTGAAAAAGAACTCGTTTTCTAGTTCATGAAAATGTACTCGTACTGAATTAATATCCGTTTGTTAAGTATTTTCTTTAAAAGCGGATTGCACATAAATAAATGGTATTTTGTTCTTCTCCAGTAAATACTGTAGGCAAAGGTTACATTTCGAACCGATTTCTTTACAAACAAGCATGCGCAACCTGACTTGGGGTAGGAGACCGGCATCATGAACCCCCCCTGAATTCTTGTAATAAATTTAGTTTGAAAATGTTAACCTTTGTTAAATAAATTTAAAGTAAATAAAATTTTATTTATGTTTTCAAAAGACCCACCCAAAATCTCATGCTGGGTTTGTGCCTGTAGATAAGTGAGGTTGTACCAGTTAGGTACGTACCTACATAATTTTTTTTTGCATAAATAACGCATAACGCATAAAGCATAAAGCATAATTGTAAAAAATATATGCATTCTGATTCTGAAAAGTCGTACAACAAACGTATACAAACCCGAGATGTATGGACACTCATATCCACACCGAGAACAATACACCATCAAAATAAAGAGCAGTGAAGACTGCTTTTATCATTCGTCAAAGATTTATATTATAATAATAGTAGATTTTTGTACATTTCCTTTATTCACAAACAATAAACATTGGTATCGATTCGGCATAACATGTTTTAACTTATTTGACAGAACTAACCTTTTTTCTTTCTTTATCGAAAAAACAAGGACAGAAGGCTAAAATTTAGTTTAGTCCTTAAGTTAAGATGTCCTTCACCGAATAGGTACCATTGCATTTGAATGTTTAAAAAAATTACAACTTAAAGTTAAAATTGAGTGATTGTGAAGTTAAAATCTGAGGTCTAAAATGTTCCAATTTAAATAATAAAGAATAAGTTACAAATTAATAAGAAACAGTAACTCTAATAATCCAAAATTATATAAAAAACATGTATAGATAAGACAAGCAATATAAAAATCTATCAGATAAAAATACCAAATTGTTAATTTTGTCACAAAATATAATTATCATAAATCATCAACAGAAAACAAGCACTTATTTAACAAAAACCACTTTAGTTCTCTCTTAAATTTTGCGTGGCTAGTTATAATTTTTAACTCTATGGGCAACTTTTTAAATAAAACAATTGACTGGTATCGTGTGCAATGTTTGGTTTTTCTAGTTTCGGAGGGAAATCTGTTGACAGATGACAAATTGCCTGTACAAAGAGATTTATTATTTTATTGAGTCTCAATTTGGATTTTGTGGACACAATATCAAAAAGTATAAAAAAGTACTGCCCTGTTATAACACTAAATTGAATGCGCAATGAAATTACGCTAATTTGTTTTCTTTTAATATGCATTATATTATAAATCATTGTATATTATAAAATTGTTTTTCCCTATATTATATTGAGTACAATTGGTTTTTTACATTAAAATTGACGTGTAATAAGTAATAAGTGTATATATGTATTATATATTTATATTTATATTTCTCCTTTATTTGTCTAACCGTTGACAAAACCTAAACTTATGAACCTTTCTTCAGCAGCTATAAAGAATTAGGCAATTTGTACGTTGTGAGCAATGTAGAGTTCTTAACAAATATTGGTTACTGAATTCCTATGTAAGAAAAATTACGTGATGTTTACGCATTCACATACCTACGTACATATTCATCACGAAACCTACTTTTACTTGCTTTTATTCAGAAGCTATAAAACGTTTTCTTTGAAATCTAAATTCCGTATTTAGGTTTCTACCATGTTTCTACCTACATACATTTTATAATAATGTGCGTCTCGAAAAAAGGAGCTCATTAAATTACGTACCTACCTTTAAATAGTCATAAAGGTGAGGAGATTCCGATGAAAAATGGGGTTTCATTACAACATTTACACGTTGATACGATCGTATAAAAGCAGGAACATCCTTGGATTGCAGCGGAAAAGTGAAGATGCACTTTTACTACGAATTTCAGTCTTAGGGCAAATATTTTTTCATCACTGATGCTCTGAAAGTAAGTCGTATTCGACTCGAAATGCGGGTTGTAAATTCGTGGTAAAAAAAAGTTTGAAAGTTGAACGAGGCTCCTTTGTTTACTTTTTAAGGCTCCGTGTTTAAAAGACGCCTAAAAGTTACATAAGAATTTGATATTATTTTTAAAACAAACGCACAACGATTGCACGAATAAAGAAAAAGTGACATAAAAAAGAAATACGACGGCAAACGAGTTTTCTTGTTGAAAACGTTACGTTGTTGCAAACATATTTTTGCAAGTTTTTTTATTTCCTTGCATTAGTGATGAGAAGTAGAGTGTTCAACACGGATGTAAGTGACCAATTACACCCTCGAACTATAAGCACCCACGCTCGCTTCGCTCGCTTATGCGCCTTAATATCTCGGGTGTAGCTAATCACTTAATTCCCTTGCATAACAATCTACTATTTCATCACTAATGCTCAGAAAGTAGGTTGCATTTAACTGTAATTGCAGGATGTAAATTCGATTTACAGCCATGGGGGTGTAAAGTAAGTGAAATTCCGTCACTTACATTCACACTATCTTGTTAGTCATTCATCGAGCTAAATGGCAATGGAAAATAGCTGTTCTGCCGCTTTCTGCCTAATCTCTTTTTATTTTGTTATACTTTATTTTATTTATATTTTGATTTCCTTTTGTGTACCTGCAATGGGCTTATGCTTGGCCATTACCGCATCTGATGGGAAGCGTCAATAAGACATATCATAGGATCGCGTTTGCCCAAAAACTGGGAGAGTGACAGCCCAAGTGACTTGACGGGTACTTCCGCCATAGACTTATAGCGTGTAAAAGAGATGTCCTACCTTTATGAACACCTTGCAAGAGAGAAAGAGACAAATAACAGCTGTGTCAATGTTTTTTCGAGTAAGTGCCCATAGCTACCCGTTTGCTTGGGTGTGATTGCGGATTTTATAATAATATTTAAATAATACGTAACTACATTGATAAATAGTGATTGGTTTATCTTGTGCAGTGAGTAATTATGATGTGACAAGGAGAAATAATCCAAATAATTACACATTTCACAGGTAAATATGATTTTGTCATTAGAATGTTTTGAACCACATTTTGCCCAATTTCTCGTATTAATCGGCCCAAAAAAAAGTTTGTACAGTAACGTATTGATTTTCTTTGTTGTATTTATTAGTTATATGCAGGATTGTTCAAAATATTAAGTAAAATAGTAAATGTAATAGTAATGTCATGGTAATTTTTTGGTATCATTTTCTCTACTACATTGTTTATCTTGTAAATTCTAAATCTATGACTTCCACATATATATCTACGGAAGTCGGTAAATAACGGACCTGTAACAGCTGTAACCACTCGATGAGTAGCTCGTCGGCATGGTTTGATCGTGAGGGTGGTGACAAACCACGGCCAAAGCCTACCACAAGGAAAGGTGCTATGTCGTCTCTGCAGACGAGGCCAACGGATCACCTTATGACCCTTAATACTACAGAGGCTAGGTTGTTGGCATACCTTTTTAAAATCCCTTATTGCCTTTTACGACGTTCACGAGAAGATTTGGAGTGACAATATTATTTTTAGATGACTTTGCCACACGCCACAAAAATCTTCGCACAAGTGATGAAAAGAAGGGTGTTCAACACGGATGTAAGTGATCAATTACCTCCCTTGTATAACAACCTACTAAAAATAATAAAATTATTTATTTCTTTACATACTCGGTTTCTTTTGTTTTTGTTTCAAATCCTTCTTTAATAGAAACATAATACAAAACCGATAATGAGACTCCTTTGAGCAAACTCTACCTCAAGTTATTTTAAATTGTCGTACACAGTACACGTGACACATCCTAAGTGGTGTCGGTTATACAATATCTATTCAACTACCATGATAGGCGTTTCTTTAGAATTATGGAAGAGTTCTTGTAAAAGCTTTCAAAAAATGTTATGATACAATCTCCCGCTCATAATACCGCGCGGTGAGGTTCAAAACTGGAAGGGCGTCGATTTTTGCAATGGTCCATAACTTGAGTGGGCGTTAGATACAAAACAACATGATTTAGCCAAAATTTGACATTGTGTATTAATAAATTTCATTTTTATTACAGGTTCCTCCTATTATTTTGTCTTGTCCTCTGTAAAAAAGAAAGACAAGTAGGAGTAGGTCTTATGCGCTGATGGTTCGGCATAAATTTTCGGATAATTTATTAATCATGTTAAACAAAGTCATATAAAAATTATAACAAAAACAACAGGGAACTTACGATGTTTGCCTTGCCGTGAGATAAGCCTGTGTGTCAGATTTTAATATAGCCGAATTGCGTACGACCCAAAAAATGTATAACAATACTGGAACCATGGACATCCCTACGTGTTGGACTGACAACACAGGCAATCATAATTTAAGGCCCTTGCCATTGCGAAATGGGTACTTTCTAAAGTCTACTCCTCGTTTATGGCCAAACCAAAAATAATGAAAAAATGTATTATGAATAATCAACTCTTAGACAACATATGCAACAGTTTTCTTTTTCATACCACCAAAACTTCTACACGATTTTTTTTTTTACTGAATGGTGTTTTTTGACCTCAAATTCCCTACTGCTCCTGAGTGGCTTGGCCGATTGAATTCATATATGCTTTGATAAATAGATAAACTTTATAGCTATAAACATAACATAAGATTATTCAATCGAGTAATCACGTCCAAGTGAAAAGTATAATTTTCCCCTATTTCGCTCTCTCAAGGACGCAGCGAGCGTCGTAACAGCCACTATGCATTGCGCGCTGATATGAACGTTATTTCAATGTCGTTTCCGTTGATATTTGTAGTGACAAATATCGAGCTGCTAATTTGGCGATGGTAATCGCCTTAAGGCGCAAGGGAAAACCTCTCGAAGTATACAGGAAATATAGTTGGCACTGATTCGCCTTGTAAATTGTATGGTGAATCAGTGCAAATTATATTATATTGTTTTATATTAAATTATATTACATTGATTCCGTCTGTAAGTATTTTTCCTTTTATCAGTGAAAAGATGTGATTTGGGAGAAACTGTTTTATTATAAATATAAAACATACAAACCATTCATTTTAATGAAATAACAAGTAAAGAGAAAAGGTTTCCTGGTTTTTGAGGACTATGAAGCAATAAACCATATTGTTCAGTCTTTTCGTAAATGATATTGTTAATGACATGCAGAACAGTGATTGCTCCTTGTAGGTACGCAAATGACATGATTATATTTAGGTTATTCAATTCACAAGCAAATGCTGCGTTACTATAGGCTGATCTGGAGCGAGTACGTTCGTGGTGTCTTTTAAACAAAATGCAATTGAATACCTCTAAATGCCTTTTCATTAGGTTCACAAAAAAAAGAAAACCAATTGAGGCTTCCTACAAGATTGCTGAAGACAATATTGCCGAAGTAACTCAAATTCGTTCGGTGTGATTTTGGAGACAAAAATGAGTTTTGTTCCTCATTTTGACCACACTGTTAAGGAGGCGGCAGAAATGCTCGGTTTCATCAAAATTCAACCAAAGATTATCGTAACATCCAATCGAAGATTACTCTCTACACTGCACTAGTCCACAGCACTCTGTTCGCAGACATATCGCTTACATCTGCCCTGGAATCAGTCATGGAACTGACTATGAGGATAGGTTATCGCAAGGCCGGCCAAACCCAGGCACGCGGGCAATGAAGTGGCCCGCCAAGGCATTTTAATTTGCCCGCCAGCACTTCGGTCGGCCGGCTAGGCGACAAATTACTATCAGGAAAACCACTTCACAGCTTACATAAAATAAAAATTACAAATAAAGTAAATTAAAGCATATTTTGTCTTTTTTGTGAATAAATTACCTAAATACTAATAGGGTAGTAGTAGTGGCCCGGCGCGCAGCCAGTCTAAGAAATTTGGCTCACCTGGAAAATCTTTTGGCCAGCCTTGTTATCGTTTTTCAGATTTAATAAATTATCAGACCGCAGAATTATGCTCAAATTGACATTTTTACAAAATATAATTGGTGGACGTGCTTTGTGTGATGAGTTACTCGTACAATAAAATGTGGAAGTCTCACTCCCTTGGTATTTTTAATGATATAGCTCATAATTTCAAATATAAGGTATTAAAACCTGATATTAAATTATTTTGTAATTCTATAAATAAGTCTTGACGTGTAATTGTACATTTTTATTTTTGTTTCTTTTATTATTTTTTATGTGATGACTTGTGATGAAATTTTAATTTAAATGATTTCTTTAATTTTATAATATACGAGTATTTAAATAATTTGTGTAAATTGTCTGCCTATATTTTAAGTTTAGATTTAAGGCTGTGTTTGTGTTTATTTAAATTGTTAATAGGTATTGTAGCAGATTCTGAAGACTTTAATTTAAGTTTTAGTGCTGTCAAAACTAAAACTTTTTCAAAGGAATTTAGCTTCTGTTCCTAACATTTAAAGACTATTTTGTAATCAAGAAAATGAAGTTTTGACAGCACTAAAACTGAAATTAAGCCTTCAGAATCGGCTTTTAAGTCTAGTTTTTTGTTATGTCTGTTTGATTTATCATTGCTAATGATATCTAATAATGCTGTGTACACCTGTCATTGATGGCAACACCATGTCAAGGCCCAATTTACTGTATAATATACATAGCATATTTGTGTTAATATTGTTGGTGTACCATTTTATGAATAAATAAATAATGTCAACATTAGCTTTTTGTGAGAAAAAAGATCTTTCTTTACGTACAAACAAGCCAATAAGTGATCTTGTCTGAATTCTGTTTCTTTATGTTAAGGTACGAAAGCTTCAATAAGAGCAATTTACACTATACGGCAAATCTAATTTTCTAACGGCCTTGAAACGTTGGAAAGGTTAGAAAGAAAATGTGAGTTCTTTAAAAAAATACAGAAATCGGCACATACTCGTGTTTGTGTTTGAAGAACGGCGATAGGGCTCAGCATTATTCATGGTATGTCCTTACAGTCGTCGGCGAGTTTGGACTGTTGACATAGTGACTAATATTTCAAAGTCCATTCTCAGTAACACCTCTGACACCTCTTCGAGAATTTATGTCGTGAAAAGTACCTCTATTTGCCGCGACATTTGCGGTATTAATAGTCATGGTGAGGTCCCTAAATTCTGATTAAGTTCTAATAGAGTAAATAAGAGTTACCCAATGTAACGTCACGGGAATCATGAGAACGAAAGTAGACAGTGTGTCCATTTGTTTGACCTTATCTATGTCGCAGGTATATCTAGTGAAATTAAAATTTCACTTTAGTTTTTTGTTACGTTTCTTATATTATAAACTAACCTAACCTGACCCAGTGAAATTAGAATTTCACGGCTTTGACAATACACTTGCGACGTCTACAATTCGCATAGATTAATAGTAGTTTATGCTACAAGGGCGCAAAGGAATAAATTACGAGGACGATTTAAAACACGAGCGTAGCGTAGCCCGTGTATCATACTACGTTTTTCTATGCATAGTGTGAGGAAATAAAACAAATATAATCTTGTGAACTTTAAATTATAATTGGCTCAAAAGGACTGTATCCAGAGCCGTTAAACAGTGGAAAAAAAAGTATAACATCTATGGTACACAGGAAAGTCTGCAGGTTAGCCAACCATTGTAAAAAAAAAAAAAAAAAAATAAAGCCCTAGGGCAAAATAATCGACTTTTTGTTCGGTTTTGATGCATAAAAAGTGGGCCTTTACGAGCACATGCATTGAAAATTATGTTAAGGTGTTGCAATTCGAAAACCATTTCGAGAATTAGGTTTAATTAGCAGTATTTTTGAATTTGTCCATTTGCCTTCGTGTAACGTCACTTGAGAAATGGCTGTTTAGAAATGTGTCCTTTGCTATCAAGATAAATATATAATAATTTGCATCCGACTGATTTGACAAATGGATGTCAGATGAGTAGGCAAACAGAGACAGGCCATTTTTTTTATAAGCAATCAAACATCACAATCGGTATAGTGTCCAAAATTCTCAAGTGACGTCATATCGGACAATTCCTTAACATGTATTCTATAATAATGAAAACTATGTCCTAAAATGGCGTAAATTCCCCGAAAAATAAATAATAATCTTTTAGAAATTAAGCTATGGGAATTTATTACTTGCACATGTCACTTTATAAATATATAAAAAGAATTTACAAAAGTGCACGATAGATTTAAATTTACGGCGGATCATAAACTGCGTTTTTGAATTTTATTTGTCGGTGTCATAGGCATTGCCGTAGGCGTTGGTTTACTGTAGTATGCTTTGGCGTAGGAAGGCTTCCCATATCCAAACTATGTAAACATGTTTTCTGCTGTTTTACATTGATAAAATCCATACAGAAATTAGTTTTACCGGTTGTTCACATTTTGAAGAGGCTTTTATCCTTATCAACCAGTCAAGTGGTATATGAAAAGCTAGATTGATATTGTATCAAGGCCTGCCATTCATCGTGATATGGTCTGAGCTGATAACAACTATTAACTTACAGGTGTTTTTAGGCCACCGCAGCGCTTGTTTTTCAAGTTTTTGTACGTAAATAAGTTTTCCTAATAATTTCCGTTACAGAACTCTAAATCTTAAGCTGCCTTGTGATAAAATCACTTAGCCGTTTTAACGACTAGGATTATCGTAACGCCGAGTGCCGACTAACTGGCGCAAATAGTCAAGTTGTATGGAGCAGCGCCCGTAGCACAGTGTTTATTCGCGCGCGATGCGACTTATTTGAATCACAAGTGTGAGGAGCGTGACACGATGTTTTGCGACTAAGCAGTAAATCACGCTCCTTGCACTTGTGATTCAGCTAAGTGGCGTAGCGCGCGATTAAACACTGTGCTACGAGTGCAGGTTGAATTAAATATACACTGGGTAAACATTGGAAATATATCAATAAACTAACTGAAAAATTAAAATTCAAAAGAATATTTATTAAATATTAAAATAAATATTTTTAAGGTGGCTACGTTAATTAGACCATGGTTAAGAACAATATTAGTAAGTTCAGCACCCGTAGCACAGTATTTAATCGCGCGCAACGCGACTTAGTTGAAACACAACTGTGAGTAGCGTGACACGGTGTTTTTGCGATTAAACAGTATGTCACGCTCCTAGCACCTGTGATTCAACTAAGTTGCGACACTGTGCTACGGGGCCAGAGTCTAATTATTTCGGTAAAATAAAAAAAAAGATATGTTCTTCCCGGAGGGCGAAGTTTCAATAATATGAAAATACTATTATCTCGAAGTAATTTTACTAGTGTATCTTTAATTCGACCTCAAACCTTTCATTTATTGGACTAAAAAATTTAAAGGACTAGATTTAGACAATTTATTGACTTTACTTTCGTGTTTTCGTCCCAGTTAACTATATACGTAGTGTTTTAAATAAGTAAATTAAAAAACATCTGAAATATGAAACCTATGAAAAAAATTGTTTTGAATCGGGGCTCAGAAAGATCGCCGTAAATTTTTAATTTTTGTTTGAGATTTTTTTTCAAGCTCTTATAAGGGTTAAAGTAATTTGGAAATATTGAGCTTGAAGTGCGCACGTTTTGAATTGCCCATACATACCTATAAGTACCGTTGTAACCATTGAGAGGTTGTAACATATTCCTGTACAAAATAGAAACAAATACTATCATCTACTACAGCCACAATTCCTACGCCCTTATTTTCGTCCAGCAGATTCAGTAACCAAATTCATTTTATCCGGGTTCTACGCTAGTCATTTCACCGCACTGTTAGATTTTGTACTATAATTACAAATATAGTATTTGTACGATAGCATACTATATCAATGACAGAATCGTACGCGAAAATACTATAATTTCTTCTCCAAACAAACAAATCAAGAAATATAGAATTTTAGCAACGAGGTTTAATTTCTATTGTTTGACAGAATGCGGCTTTCTTCACTAAGCTGCAAGACATTAATGCTGTGTATATAACAAAACATTGGCATTGGCAAACAGTCAATAACTGGTAACATATCAAACAGACGACCTTAAAACGATAAGCCATTATCACTTACCTTAACCGGTGACGAGGCGAGCCACAGTTGGAACAGATCTGACGTAACCGACGTACTTCTGGCCTGATGGTTCGGCCTTGGTGACAACGGCCCAGTCGATGTTATATTATGAATCCTATTGACTTCATCTGAACTCGCACATTCTCTCAGATATCTTTCCAACACTTTAGGGTTATTATCCAATATCCGTTTTAATTCATTAAGGTCTTCATCCGAACACTCATCTGAAGGAGGCCGTTCTATTACCTCTTTAAACTCCTCAGTGTGGAATATTATATCATTATTATCTAAAGCGTCGTATACGACTGTATTGCCTAAGCCATCGGGACTAGATTTGTCTATTTTATAGTAAACATCACATTCGTCAACAACTTTTTCTATTTCACAACCATTTTGTTTTGTTATTTCTACAATTGTCATTGATGTGTTCTCTTTTTCCTTTAGCATATTGTTATTTGTTACAGGCATTATATCTGGTTCTTTTTCATCTTCAGGTAGTTCATACACCAATCTCATCAGTTCATTCGACTTTTTCTTTTTTTCTTCTGCATTTCTCAAATTATTTTTGGGTAGTTCTTCTCCGAAATTAGCGGAGTCATCAGTTTTTTTGGTTTCGGTGGTTTTGGCTGCATCAAGTGGCTCTTCGGATGTCATGGCAGATTTAGTGGTGGGTCTTTTGGTGTGTGAAGAGGTCCAATTTTTTACCGGTCATGTATGCCCACATTCTTCATAGGAGCCGTACCTAGAACAATAGATACATACATAGTTATAATTTCAGTCCAAGTAACATTCTTAGTTTCCAAATTGTTCTCAAATTTAAAAGGTTTTTAAATTGCATTCGTACTTATGGGCCATTTTATTTCACACTTTTAGTTATTATAATAGTAGTTTATGCTACAAGGGTGGAAAGGAATAAAATACGAGGACGATTTAAAACACGAGCGTAGCGAGTGTTTTAAACGTAACCGAGTAATTAATTGCTCTTACGCCCGTGTATCATACTACGTTTTTCAATGCATAGTGTTTTTATATTTTGTAACCTGCACTTTACATGAATATAATCTACTTTTATTATTTCGACCTCTCAGTGGGGTCGTCATCAGGGGAATAGAAAAATATTATATGACATATATAGGTATTTGAAGTTAGCTAGAAAACCGCTGAAATCTATTGAAATAAAAATATAAAAAAGTATATTTTAAATCATGAACCAGACTTAGTCAGCAGGCGCTAGGTGGCGATATCATGCAGAGTGCTCCGATACTGAATATACATTTTCGTGAGTAACATCCCGCCCTTGTCTCACAATAGAAAGATTTTCAGGAAACATGTTTGCTATTACGGCCATATCGTCTATACTAGTTGAAATTATCCCTTTGTCATCTGTGTGTACTACAACCACAATCAATATGAAAAATACTCTTTTTTTTCAAATCCTGTTATCTTAACATTTTAGTACATTCATATTCTACCCTATTTAAAATACTTTTTGGAAATAAATAATTTTTTATCTTTTATCTTTATATTTAATTTGCTATTATTTTTTCCTTTCGGAAGCTGGAGATTAGAATGGCTGTATGAGAATAGCTCGGCAAGCCAAAATCGAAATTATTCCAAATCTCTTTCAGTCTAATTCTGCGTTGATATCCTTTACCATGGTTTCGTCTGTAAGTACGCAAAATGTTTCTCCGTACTCTAATATAAGGCGTAAACAGTCGATTTGTATTCTACTGGTGTGCAAAACACTGGATCTCAACCTACGGAACCGAAGTCTCAAGGTTGTAGTGATTGTGTAACAACCTTACTTGGTAACATCTGAAGACTTTCCTTATAGTAATTACGTCGGATGAAATAGGTAGGTTTACAATATTCCTTGTTATTTTTTACAGCAATTATTAAATAAATTTTGCAGTTGAGACTGTATTATACATTAACATTATATCAATGCAGTATAGAAACACAGAAAGAAAAGTAAATCTGGATGTGAGGAGCTCTGAACCGGGATCAGAGCTCCTCCCGGTTCAGAGCTCCTCACATCCAGATTTACTTTTCTTTCCGCGTTTCGATACTACAATGTTATAATGTTATTTTATATCTCCTTGCGATGGATAAATCGCCAAGTGTTCAAACATAGAAATTTATTTCTGTCATAGTTACTGTATTATACTTTTTTAGGGTTCCGTAAGTCATCGTGGAAAAACGGAACCCTTGCAGGATTTGTTTGTTGTTCGTCTGTCTGTCCGTGTGCCAGGCTCTTGTTATATGTCACGGCTTGAGGTTTCAAATTGCAACTATCGAATACTGTTCATATTTAATTAAAATTATTTAAGGCACACAAAGTATTAATAGTAACAGTAATTTTAAAGTGTAGGTGATCTTATCTCTGAAAGAGAGTTCTACCAGCAAACCTAGGTGATAGGAGCGATACCAAGACACAGTATGAATAATACAAATGTGCATAAACAATTTTTTTTCAACAGCCCTTGAATAAAAAAATAAAGAATAGAAACCTAGACACTGCTATTCAACTTATACTGATAAAATACATCCTAATAAAATTCCATAAGCATAAACAAGTTCTTACAAAATATAAAAACCGAGGTAAGTAGATAAAATAATAAATATGACTACTGTACATAAAAATATATATAAAAGTACAAACATATAATAATAAATATACAGGGTGTTAAGATGAAGTTGCGAAAGCCGAAAACTGGCGATAGTACTCGTCCATACAAACAACTTTCCGGAAATAAAAATTTAGAAACCGAGAAGAAGCAATATGTTGTTTCATACATTTTGGTCGGGTAGCTATGTAACTTTTTTATGGAACAGCTGATTTTTTTTTCGCGATTCATGGTTTGGCTCGTGTTTTATGTTTGTGTGCCCATACATTTACAACGTAATGCATAAAGTAACAAAATTTAGCCGGAAAAGCCTAATTGACAATAAACTATGTTTCTTAAATTGGGATAGCAATTTCAAAATCACGTTATTGGTTGTACTGCCTGCAAAATGGTAACGAATTATTAGATTTCAAAATCACGTTGTTGGTTGTACTGCCTGCAAAATGGTAACGAATTATTAGATTTCAAAATCACGTTATTGGTTGTTGTTCGCGCCACTTCTTGTGGCTCTCATACTGCGGGGTAGTTGTGAATTAATATTTTCAACTGTCATTTTCGCTGCATCTCCACCCGCTTAGTTTTGGACGCAAATCAAGCAGTCGTCAATCAGAAGCCTTTCACGCCGGAGGTATACGCTGATTGTCATTCGACTAGGTCCTACCTCGACCCTACCGCCCGCCATTTTGAGATCGCACCCGCTGTGCGCCTCATTTTCATCTATTACTATTACGAAGAAGATTAGCCGAGAAGAGCGCAACCAGGCACGAAGAGGAAGAAGAAAACCATCTTGGAGAACACCAGAGACTTGGTGGCTCAGGCGAAGCGTGGTTTGTGGTGCATGCAGCTCCTTCCCAAGGTCAGATCTTTCATCTTCGTAATTATTTCTCTTCACTTCCCGCTATTTTTTAAAACCTATGGTGATACAAAGCACTGCCGTCATATCGCGTGCTCATTTTTTGGCCATTCGAGCCGGATCTAGATCCATTTTAGGCCCTTTGATCTGCGATCTATAACCATTTTTTGGTATTTCCAACCGCTATCTTCATGTTCTTTGTCTAAAGAACACGTGAATTCCGCTCTAATTTTCACTCTGCCCGCAGTATTACCCCGCATTCCCGCTCTTATTTGCATTATCTATGCATTAAAACCCCGCATTCGTCAAAATATTAGTGATTCCATTTCCTATATACTGGAAATTATAAATTATCTACAGTGAAATACGCCATTCTGTTAATTTATCCGCTGCGATTATACCATTTGATCATTTCACAGAAAATATTATCTGCCTACCTGCTAATTCTTAATATTATCGAGAGGTACTCGTACACAGGTTCGTCCGCCGCCCGTGTTATCTCTAACTCATTAGCATTATTCTATGTTGTAGTCAGTATAAAACTTTCAATAGTTCTGGTACTTGCCTAACTTTGTACTATATAACATGCCAAATTCCGCAGAAGCTGCAAAATTAAAGATGTCGTATAGTTTAAAGAAGCTTAAAAATAAAAGGCAAGAATTGTTTAATCGCCTTCAGAGAGTTTATGACTTTTCTAAAACCGCTTTAGAGGATGTTTCTTCGGCAGAATTGTTTATGGCCAATGTCGAAACTTTGGATACTGTACGCTCAGAAATTCATGTAATCATAGATGAAATTAATGACACAGAGGTATTGATAAATCCTAATTTTGAACCAAATTATCAAAGTTGGTCAGCTTTTGAGGATCTTTACTCCCATTGCAAATACATCAACCGGAAGTTATCACATTCTTCGAAATCGGCTGACTCTAAAGTTAAAGCTCCACGTGACATGGAATGTCCCAAAAAACCTACTATCAAGCTTCCAAAACTGGAACTCGTTGGTTTTTCTGGTGAAGCTACTATGTGGCCAACATTCTATGAAACATTTAAAACCACGATTCACGATAATCCGGACTTGACCGACAACGAACGAGTACAATACCTGATGGGTAAACTTTCTGGCCGGGCACTTTCGATTTGTTCTGGAATCACACCGAACGCAACTAACTACGACATAATCTGGAAAACACTCGTTTCTACTTTTCAAGACTCGCGTAGTTTAGCCACTACTTATTTGGATCAAATGTTTGAATTTCGCCCTTTAACTACCGCTAGTTCAAAAAACTTGGACTTGTTTTTAGACAAGTTCTGTTCCGCTGTTTCGTGTTTAAAATCGCTGAATATTAAAGATCTTTCGGATTTTATCCTTATGTATTTGGCCCTTAAAAAACTTGATGTTGAAACCGCTCGTTCATTTGAAATGTTTAAACGTGGTTCCGATTTACCCCATTATGATGAATTAATATCATTTTTACGGGAACAAACTAAGATACTGAACCGCACTGCACCCGCAATTACCGCTCCCGCTCCGAACCGCTCCGTTAATAATAATAACAACAAAACCGGGTACAGTACCAAGTCAACCCATGCTTTTGTCTCCGCTTCGACCAATAATAATTGTTGTCCGCTATGTAAACAATTAAAACACTATAATTTATATAAGTGTCCCGAATTTGTGAAACTAGATATCGAGAAAAGATTTCAGTTCATCAAATCTAATAACGGTTGCACCAATTGTTTAAGTATTACGCATAACAATTCCGCTTGTAAATCGTCTTATAATTGCCGCCATTGTAATTGTAAACACCATTCGATGTTGTGCCGCAAACAAAATGTGATGAATACTCACACCGCGCTTGGTCAAAATATTACCGTGTCTCCACGCACACATACGCAATCTTCGAGGTTGGTGGATCCTGCCGTATCGGCGACTAACACAGAACATATGACTAATGATTCTCAATCCGTACCAACTGCGAGTAATAATATTTCTTTATGTAACTTACAGCCTAACTCGCAGCGTAATGAAACATGCCTTTTAGGTACAATTCAAGTGATCGTGAAAGATTCTAACGGTATGTCTGTCCGTCTACGTGCGCTCTGCGACCCTGCGTCACAATCCAGTTTTTCGACGGTTTCCTGTTGTGAGAAGCTTAACTTAAAATATGAGAAAATTCCCCGCGCTTTTGTTAAGGGCATCGGCTCTTCATCAAACCCAATTAAGGGTGCGACAAACCTTAAATTGTTTTCACGATTTGATGATTCGGTTTCAATTTCGCTTGACACTTATGTAATCGACCGTATTACCGACAACTTACCATCGGTGCAGGTGGATTTGTCTACGCTTTCGTATTTAAAAGATATCACACTTGCTGATGAAACATTTTACTTACCGGGTGAGATTGATATTCTTATCGGTGCATCTTTATTCGCGGATATCTTGTTATCAGGCCGCGTCTCTGGTCCCCCGGGTACGCCGACGGGATTTCAGACCATCTTCGGTTTTACGCTAATTGGTAATACGCCTGTTTACCAAAATACCGCATGTTCAATTTCGTTATGCTCTTATATGGAGATTGAACCGCCAATAGATTTTATTTTACAAAAATTTTGGCAATTAGAAGAGGTGCATTGTGAACCTGCTTCTAGTCCCGCAAATGATGAATGTGAAAAATTATTTATTAACAATGTGTCACGTGACCCCGCTGGTCGCTATTCGGTTTCTTTACCGTTCGCACGGAATCCTAACATACTAGGAAACTCGTACCATCACGCAAAAAAGTGTTTTATGTCTCTTGAGCGTAGGTTTGTTTCTAACGCAGATTTACGTTCCGAGTATAACAATATAATAAATGAATACCTAACTAAAGGTTACATATCCCCGCTTCATAATGATGACCAATTATCTCTTGGTTATTATATTCCGCATCATCCCGTAGTGCGTGTTGATAAATCAACGACAAAGGTGCGTATTTGTATGAATGCCAGTACTAAGACTGACTCCGCTGATGGTACTCGTGTCTCATTAAATGACACGCTGCACACAGGTGCTAATTTGCAAAACGATTTGTTTTTAGTGTCGCCCGCCTTGAGCTTTGTGCCTCGTTACTCATGTCGAAATTAACTCGTCGTGTAGTTGACGCTTATAAAATACGTCACAATATTGAACGTATTTACTGTTTTACCGATTCTATGGTAACTTTACACTGGATACATTCCTCACCGCACAGGTTTAAAACCTTTGTCGCGACGCGTATAACAAAAATAATATCCGCTATTCCCGCTGAATGTTTTTACCATACAGCTGGTTCTCAAAACCCGAGCGACTGTCTTTCCCGTGGTCTCACTCCCACGCAGTTGATGAGTCACCCGCTCTGGTTCACTGGACCTGCTTGGCTTTATCTGGACGCTAAAGAGTGGCCAATCAAAACAATAGAATCAGCTTCTATTGAAGAAAACTTGCCGGAATCAAAAACAATTTCTCTTCCCGCTTTTAGTAATGAAGAACCGCATCCTCTTCTTTCTCTTTCGGAAAGAATTTCGTCATGGCTTGTGCTTTTACACACAATCATTTACATATACCGATTTTTACGTATTTTACCGCGCTCTAATATTTTTACCGCTACCGATATGGATTTCGCTGAAGTTGCATTGATTAAAGCTCTTCAAGCATTTTATTTTCTTGATGAAATAAAAAGATTAAAGTCAAATAAACTTTGTTCTCCCGCTTTAAATCGACTATCGCCATTTTTAGATAAAAATGGATTGTTACGCGTTGGTGGTCGACTTCGCAACACAGACATGACGTTCGATCAACAACACCCTGTGTTGTTACCTCGTAAAAATCATATTGTCGAATTGATTATCATTCATTATCATCGCAAAAATTGTCACACTGGACCAGTGGCTTTAATGTCAATAATCCGCCAAAAATTTTGGATACTTTCCTGTCGAAATATTGTTCGTCGCGTAATACATAGCTGCAATTATTGTTTTAAGGCGAAGCCGAGACAAACCTTCCCTTTCATGGCAGATTTACCATCATGCCGCGTTAATGAGGCTAAAGCTTTTGTCCACTGCGCTGTGGATTATTGTGGTCCTATCAGTATCACTCCGTATCGAAAACGTGGAGTCCGTCCCGTCAAATGTTACCTCTGCATATTTGTATGCCTGGTGACTCGTGCAGTTCACGTTGAATTGGCAACTGATCTTAGCACGAACACTTTTCTTTCCGCGTTCAAACGTTTTTTATCTAGACGTGGAGCAGTGTCTTTCGTATATTCAGATAATGCTACGAACTTTGTAGGCGCTAGAAATGCCCTCTCAGAAATTTACAATTTGACAAACTCCGAAGAATTTAAAACGTCTTTCGCGAATGAACTTGCCGATCATAGAATACAATGGAAATTTAATATTCCACGTAGCCCACATTTTGGGGGACATTATGAGATATATGTCAAAGGATTTAAGACGCATTTGCATAGAGTAGTAGGTACTCAACTGTTGACCTACGAAGAATTATTAACTGTAGTTACGCAAATAGAATGTGTCATAAATTCTCGTCCGCTTACGCTGCTGAGTGAAGATCCATCTGAACTTAGCGCGTTAACTCCTGCACATTTTCTGATGTCAACTCCTTTAAAAGAATTACCCGCTTGTAAGGTGGCTGATGAGCCAGTTAATTTATTACGTCGCTACGCGTTGCTTGATCAAATGGTAGAATCGTTCGCAAGGCGATGGAAGAATGATTATCTCCATCTTCTCCAGTCTAGAGGAAAATGGAATACACCTTCCAACCCAATCAAAATTGGATCTGTTGTCGTTGTAGTTACCGATAACACTCCACCGCTTCAATGGCCGCTCGGTGTTATTGTAGCTGTATACCCTGGCAAAGATAATGTCATTAGGGTAGCTTCTGTCAAAACGACGACAGGTGTTTACAAACGACCTGTCGTGCGTCTTTGCCCTCTCCCATCTCAATAACTCCTTTCTTTGCCCCCGCTTCAAAATTTCGTTATTCTCTGTCTTATTTTTACTTTTCTATTCTTATTTTAAAACCAATGGTTTTAACGCCGGGGGCAAATGTTCGCGCCACTTCTTGTGGCTCTCATACTGCGGGGTAGTTGTGAATTAATATTTTCAACTGTCATTTTCGCTGCATCTCCACCCGCTTAGTTTTGGACGCAAATCAAGCAGTCGTCAATCAGAAGCCTTTCACGCCGGAGGTATACGCTGATTGTCATTCGACTAGGTCCTACCTCGACCCTACCGCCCGCCATTTTGAGATCGCACCCGCTGTGCGCCTCATTTTCATCTATTACTATTACGAAGAAGATTAGCCGAGAAGAGCGCAACCAGGCACGAAGAGGAAGAAGAAAACCATCTTGGAGAACACCAGAGACTTGGTGGCTCAGGCGAAGCGTGGTTTGTGGTGCATGCAGCTCCTTCCCAAGGTCAGATCTTTCATCTTCGTAATTATTTCTCTTCACTTCCCGCTATTTTTTAAAACCTATGGTGATACAAAGCACTGCCGTCATATCGCGTGCTCAGTTGTACTGCCTGCAAAATGGTAACGAATTATTAGATTTCAAAATCACGTTGTTGGTTGTACTGCCTGCAAAATGGTAACGAATTATTAGATTTCAAAATCACGTTATTGGTTGTACTGCCTGCAAAATGGTAACGAATTATTAGATTTCAAAATCACGTTATTGGTTGTACTGCCTGCAAAATGGTAACGAATTATTAGATTTCAAAATCACGTTATTGGTTGTACTGCCTGCAAAATGGTAACGAATTATTAGATTTCAAAATCACGTTATTGGTTGTACTGCCTGCAAAATGGTAACGAATTATTAGATTTCAAAATCACGTTATTGGTTGTACTGCCTGCAAAATGGTAACGAATTATTAGATTTCAAAATCACGTTATTGGTTGTACTGCCTGCAAAATGGTAACGAATTATTAGATTTCGTAGTATTTTAATTGAGTCTTGGCATACTAATCCGGAGATCGTGGTTTCAAATCCTGTTCGGGCACAATCTTTGTCTGGTCTGCGTGCTTTGGGTTGGTAGCGACTATTAAAAGGTGGTCGTTTACTATACGGTTATTGCTTGTATTCACAGAATTGTACGCGTCACCACAAAAACCATAGAATACGGGACCTCACTATCTAACTTCAACATCTTTTGCTTTCTAAGCTATCGAGATTGGCTAGAAATCAAGTTTTTTTATATATTTTTTATTTGTTTCTATAATAATATATTTATAAAGTTTTACAAAGATTTCCAAACTGCAAAACAGTTTGTTGGTGAAGCGCATATATAATTCCTTGTATTTAAGTAAGTCTAATTAATGTATCTACTAATACAGCAAAATCGCAATTTAACAATTTGACAGTGACGTCACAACATCATTTCTAGCCAATCACGACACCTTTGAAAGCGATAGATGTTGAAGATAGATAATAAGGCCCCCGGTTTGCTGTACAGATCGCGCGATTTTACTTGATTTTACTAAGTTAGTATATAACAAATCAAATACATAACAATAAAAAATTATAAAATTAAAACTTAATAATATTTAAAATTAAACTAAATAAAAAATTGTATCAAGATCGCTGCCGTCGTGCGGGAGAGTACCTAGCAGGCTGGCAGCGTTACCTCGTTGGTTAATTAGTTACCTAAGTTAGTTAGTTCCTGAAAACTATATCTGGGCAGCTTTTCGAGAGAGCCTCATCTCAGCACATAAAAATAGATCTACAATAAATAATGATTTCACTTCACCAACGTCATATTTCTATGGACTCTACATATATGTTCGCAAATTATGAATCCTTGTGCCTCTAATATAAGCAAAACCTGGTGTTAAACGTCAGTCGCTGAGGCAATTCACTCCAATAGTTAGTATAAATTCGGTGAATATATCAACAGTTTAAAATTGAATGCTCAATTATCGAAACAAACTTAAATAAAACTGAATTTTCAGCTTGTTTCTACAAATTTCTGATTAATTAAATTTCAAACTAAAACTAACTAGCACTGAACTATTGGCATGACAGACCAAAATCTTTTTCACTTTAACCGATAAACAAGAAAAACAAAGTCAAGTTGTGCAATTTGCACTGAGCGACTGACTTTTACCTTAAATTACTCGTCATACCTAACAAAGTTGTAGGCGATCAGGAAATTGGGATTTTGTGCTCTACGTATTACTCGTACCATTGGAGCTGCATTGAGTACAATCCAGTACGAAATCTAATTTCCTGATCGCTTACAACTAGGTTAGGTATGAATAATTCATGAAGAGAAAATTAGGATGCCATTTAGATCACGAAAACCACAGTAGCACCAGCACAATTAGCAAAGTGCAAGGTAAAATATTGATGCCTCAATTTTATACGCAATTAAGTAATTATTAAAGCCGATTCTGAAGGCTTTCATTTTAGTCTTAGTGCTGTCAAAACTAAATTTTCTTTGATACAAAATAGTCCTAAAGAGTTATGATTAGAAGCTAAATTTCTTTGGAAAATTTTAAGCTTTGACAGCACTAAAACTAAAATTAAAGCCTTCAGAATTGGCTTTATTGTTTAGGTATTATCGACGCAATGCACCTTATGTCCTAATAGCTGATGCTAGTTCAATAAATTATATAGTACTTAAATAATTTATTTTGAATTTACTAACATTTTTAAACAATTTATTAACATTAATAACAAATGATTTACAATCGATTTCTATTACTGTCTATCCTACTGTCACTTTATCTGTAAGCAAGTATGTTCAGCTCTCTACTATGTAAATAAGGCTTTTTTCGCAAAAGAAAAATGTAGAATTAAATGTTGTTATTTTAGCTAGATAACAACGTCTAAATTAAAACACAAAGAACTTTTTCCTAGAAATGGCTGGTAATTCTGTTTACTTGGCAGCCGTAAACAAAGTTACTCAACCTTATTAAAAGATCGTTCCTTTTATCTTCACTAATTTTCCTGCAATTTAAATAAATTTCTCCGGGCTTTAGTGAAAAACAGGTTCACTATCAATGTGAGAAACGAGATTTTAAAATCACGTTTGGTTTTCTTTTCTTATTTGGTACATGGCTACAAATATACACTAAGACTATGGAGATTTTTCATTTCCACAGGTGTGTTTCTTGGGGAAAGTTGTTAGAATGGTCAATAGTAGATTATGTGATTTTATATAAGGGGGAACGATAAGTGTCCGCTACGAAACACACAAATTAAGAGGATGGCATACCCTACCAACTTTTTTATTACCCGTCCAGCACAATAAGTCTAAAGGCAAATACCTTATTTGCTTTTTATAGAGGCGATTATGTGTTGGCTCTTTGGCCTCTCGTTCTTGCAAACGTAATACTAGTGATCACGCAGCGAAACAACAAATTGGTGTGTTTTAGCTAATACTGAAATATTTTGTGAGGAAAAAATATTGAATTTAGGTAACATCCCTTCATATTTCTATTGCCTATTTTATAAAAAAAATCAAGTTCATCGCTTAACCGCGTCTTTGAAACGAACATTTGAAAACCAAAAAAAGAGGGTGAAAAACATTTTTTTTTTGACAAAAGTATAAATCTAAAAAGATTGTTTATAGGTGAAATTTATAGGATAAAATATTTTCTTCAATATGAGAGAGACCTAGTTTCTTCCAATGAACCCTTGAAAACCTGGTGTTGTTGATGTTCTAGCGTCAGGTGTCCCGTTAATATGGTTCTTCTTAGTTTTGAATTAAAGATATTGCAGTTTTTTTGGTTGGTTTTTATGACGTCATCATTTTATGTATGTCATTTTTATGTATTTTTTTCTAAAATCTATCGTGTAGGGTACCAATGAAAGGCCATTGACACCTCACCCATGGTTCAATAAAATCAAGGAGCCCACGGAAAAACACCTGCCTCAAGACAATTTAGGATGGGCTGCATTCATAGTTGCCACTTCAATTTTATTCTTGTCGCTAGATTTATGAGCAAAAGTCACCAGTTATAATTTTTTTATAGAAACATCGCCTATAAAGTTGCTAAAATGTTTCAAACGCTGTTGAAAAACGAAAGAAATTGATCGCCAAGGGGATCGAAATACCCTTTGTTCCCAGTAGTTCTGTTGTATAGCACTGGATATATCTGCCAGCAAAGATTTCAAAAGTAAAGATAAGCCCTTAACGTACTATGACAGCACCAAAACGTTTCCACCTTTAAATGGGTGACGCTCACACGTTTGGAATCAGTGCTCATCTGAACACAGTGATAGTTGGACGCCTTAAGTGCACTTAAAGTTTTGAATTTTTACGACTTTAGTAGTCTGATCAGTTTGCTGACCGTAGGTAGTCAGATTGCGCACTTATATTGTGCCCGCGTCGGCATGATGTTACACATGTTACATAACGCACACATTTAAAAACAATGCAATAGGTTTTAGGTGCCAGGGCTCATCTAAACTTTTAAAATCTTTGTCTGCCAGAGGTCTTGTTGTGCAGTTTAGTTGACTGAACTGGTGGCTCTTGTTACTGAATAGTTCTGATCATTCCCAGAAGATCCATAAGTAAGATCCACACCAGAGGCCTTTTTGACTGTTCAAAATCTATCGTTGCCGTTTTCAAATGTACGCGTGATTGGCTAGAAATTATATTGATGATAGATACTCATACACACTGGCTGCGTTCATATATTTGAGGATATTCTCAGGAATCGCAAGCTTTTATAAATAAGTTTTACTCGGCCGAAACACCTTGTAAAAGGCATATTAGAGTTATTTTCGACGAAATAACACTAATTTGCGGTTAAATATCGCCCTCCCCTCGCGGATCATCTGAGCTTCATTATGTAAGAATGCTCTCACTTTGTAACATTGCTGAACGAGTGAATAAGACGAGGCCTTCCTTAGGCGCACGAGCGGCTTTGCAATTATAACCCGTAGACTAACTTACATAAAATTGAAAATCGCGTGCGCCTAAATGCACGAGTCTAATTTTTCAGATTAAAATCGACAAAAATTGCAATATTGCATTTAAGTAATTTTTGAACTTACAACGGTTAATAAACAAGATTTTCGTATTGAGAGTAAAATATGACTCATAAAAATCAAATGGATTAAACACAAAACCAAAAACACTCAAAAAGAGACTATTTTCAAAAATAAAATCTATCGAGCGAAAGTTTTCCAATTAGGTAACGCTACTTGCAACGTAAAGATAAAGGTTTGAAAAAAATATATATAAGTTTCATATTGATTGCGTCTGTGGTAGATTTAGTATAAAAAAGATGGCCTCCTCTTAAATAAAACCCTGTAATAATGTTGATGACGCCAAAAATTAATAGACGTTAAAAAACTCAAACATTTACATGGTTTTTGGGAAGTTAAGCCATAGTGATAAAGCGAGGCCCGCCCGACTAGCCATTGGCCGGTTTTTTATAATTCGTAGTTTTTTTTAACAAACCTCACTACTTTTTGATCATCGTCCAAATTCATACTGGTGGCTTGGTAAGTGATCAGTATCATGCATCAGTAACAATTTTGGTGAAATTCGTAAAATGAAATTTCGACTCCCCATAGTGATTCACTCTAGACTGGAACTGAATTTATATGGGAAGCCGAAATTCCATTATACGAATTTTACAAAAATTGTTACTGATCCAAGATACTGATCACTTATCAAGCCTCCAGTATGAATTTGGACGATGATCAAAAAGTCACCTTGTGTATAAGTACTTTGCAAAATAAACTATTTGAATATTTGAATTTGAATTGGATTTGTCAATCCTAAAAAAAATGCAAAAATGTTAGTACTTAAAATTGAGTTTCCTTCAAATTCTCTATAGAAAACGGCAATTTCATACGTAAATCCCTAATATAAGATAACATATTTCTATATCTGTTTTAGGGTCTGTCCGTCTTGAGAACTTGATACTTTAAAACAAAATTTGCCCACACGATATCTGTATACAATGATAAATATTTTTGAATATTTTTGAGAAATTTTGTATGGAATGTGATAATAAATTTATTTGCATTTATTATATTGAGGCCAAAACCAAAATTTTCATGATTTTTGTTTGTCTTTTTCTCTGTATGTATGTTCCGTTTTAACTCGAGAACCACTCAACGGATTTGGATGCGATTTTCTTTATTTTCATCGTAGTGGCTTTGGTCTACTTAATTAATATAGGCTATAAGGGTTGTTGATAAAATAACTACCAAGCCAGAAACTGGGCAAATAAAACTGGGCCCGGCATCAGTCAAGTTGAGAAGTATCGATTGTATAAATGAATAATGTTCATAAAATTCAAATTTAAAAAATTACGTAAGTATACAAAGATTGCGGGAAAATTACAGTAAAACTGCGCGGGTAGAGACGTGAGCAAAATACTAGTAAGATAATAAGTTTTAGAATGTCTATATGAGCTATGTATAAATGAGTACAAATTCACAAACACCGCTAAAGCATTCAAGACAAGCAAGTTGATCGTCCGTTGACCGTCAAGGAAACCATTCTACGGTGCACCTAAAATTGACTTTGCCAATCGATTTCAAACCTTATTTGGAAGTTATAAGTACCAGTGGAAGTTGCGGTAGAATAATCTCCGCGGGTAATAAAGCAATTGTACACAATGGTAGTACCTACTTCTCCTAAGTACTATATTCATTCTTGATTGTGTGTGGCGACAGCGATGTGTGCCATCGACACTTTGTGAAATCGGTAGCGAGAATTCTACTCTTGGTATTTCGTCCTCAAACAAATTTTTTAATAACAAAATCCAAATACCTTTGTTTTAATTAGTTTTTTGTTTTTGGGTTGTCTCAAGGGATCGGGCTGTAATCTCAGGATAAAGAATCGTAAAAACTATTAAAGCTCAAGAGTCGATTGTCCGGATTTGTAACAAAATATTAGCCCGTTGGCTTATAGCTGTGCCACCCAGTAAATCAACGTCACGGCAAACGTTCAGTATGAGTAGTATTTATATTATATTATATACAATATGGATATCGTTGGAAAGCTAGAAAGACAAACAACAATAAAAAAATATTACAATAATAAAAAACAATTGTGGGTTGTTGTTTTTGACCTAAATTTTACGCTACCGTGAATTTTTTGTTTTAAATTTAGTTTGGTTGTAGTTGTATATTTTTTTTAATATTTTACTTTTTCTTTATATTTTTTTCAATATTGTAATATTAGAATCGACATATACTATATAGATATATATTCATGTATATAACCAAAAATGTATTTCTATATAATTTCTCCCGTACATAAATAAAAAAAAACACGTTTTCTTTTTTTTTAGCTTATATAAAATTTTATCTTGTTTTAGAAAAAGAAAATCGCATTATATTTTGACAACTACTTTAGGAGATAGAGCCAAAAAAAAATTGACTGGAAAAATTGGCGGGGAAAAAAGAATTCGCCAATAATTCTATTATAACGGACAAAATACAACTTTTAGCTAAGAGCAATTTATACCAATAGTTTACTATATGCATAAAAGTATTCATAATAGTTGGTTCTCCATAAGAGTGAAGTCAGAATATTCTAATAAAATTTTTCTTACTTCGCTCTTATGGAAAATCCAATTATTTTCAAGCTACCGTTTCTTGATATTTTGTTAGGAATCCAGAGAATCGATAAGAGTCAAGAATCAAAGCTTTTAAGCTAACAAACAAAGGAAAAGACCGACTTTCAGATTTATTATTATTATGAGACGGGAAATCAAAATTAACATTCATACCATTAAGATTCCTACAGTGCTCCCTAAAATTGTACGCTATCGTATTTTACTACCATACCCTATATTTAATAATCATTATTATTTTCTGTCGTATACTTTCAGACACATTCGCAGAGTTTTAAAACATAAAATAAAAAAACCGGCCAAGTGCGAGTCGGACTCTTGCACGGAGGGTTCCGTACCATTATCTATAAAAACAGCAAAAAAACATATATGTTGTATGGGAGCCCCCTTAAATACTTATTTTATTCTGTTTTTTAGTATTTGTTGCTATAGCGGCAACAGAAATACATCATCTGTGAAAATTTCAACTGTCTAACTATCACGGTTAATGAGATACAGCCTGGTGACAGACGGACAGACAGACGGACAGACGGACAGCGGAGTCTTAGTAATATGGTCCCGTTGGTTACCCTTTGGGTACGGAACCCTAAAAATAACCCGTCTACAGAAAAATGCAACAAAAATGTGAATAGGTATGATTTCCTGAGGAAACGAACCTTCCCGACAACAAATCTGTCACCAAATTGCTCTATCACGTCGATCGTTTTAGATATGATTACATATATTTCTTTTCTGTACTTGTAAAGAAATATTAAAAATGAGTGGATGTAAAGCACGCGTGTTTTTCTGCTCCGAGGTCCAGGAGCTGTATTTTTGAATCATTCGAATTTCAATACGCATATGAATCCGCATGATTCGCATACGAAAACTTGAAATCAGTATTTTTGAAAATTCTCTCCGTGAATTCTGCAACGAGTGGTCTAACCCACTCGTTTTCCGATTTCTACTAGTAGAAACTATGCAAGAATGACTAGAAGAAAATGTCGATATCGATGCATCGATGAGACTGACATGACATTATAACTTTTTAATTTACGTTCCGTTCACCTCCATTCATTACCGGTTTTTAAAATCAACGGAATATTGTTTTCCGGTTTTAATTTTTACTGCGTGAAACGAAACCGTTTTCAATGATTTCTACTGATTTAAAAATACGTAAAATCGTGACCAATCGAATTGAATTCCACACGTGAATTTTTTTTTGTGCGTGAATGTATGATTCACAGCGAGTGATTCAAAAATACAGCTCCAGGACCGAGTTCAAAAAAGAAAAGGCCAGCGCACCAAACTATTGACTAAATCGTGAATTTTGATACGTTTCCGATTACAGTCGATAGTTTTGACGGTAGAGACAATATACGTAATCGTTAAATTTAGAATTAAGAGGATGGCAACCCTAGCAACTTTTTTTATTACCCGTCCAGCACAATTAGTCTAATGGCAAAGACCTTATTTGCTTTTCATAGAGGAGATTATATGCTGGCTCTTTGGCCTCTTGTTCTTGGACGCGTAATACTAGTGATCACGCAGCGAAACAACAAATTGGTGTGTTCTTAGCTAATACTGAAATATTTTGTAGGGAAAAAGATTTTGGATTTAGGTAACATACCTTCATATTTCTATTGCCTATTTTATAAAAAAAAATCAAGATGAACTCTGTTTTTGAAACGAACGTTTGAAAACCAAAAAAAGAGGGTGGAAAACATTTTTTTGACAAAATTATAAATCTTAATACATTGTTCAAGGTGGAATCCCTAGATGAAAGATCGATAAATCAAATATATTTTCTTCAATATAAGGAGAGACCTAGTTTCTTCCAATGAACCCTTGAAAACCTGGTGTTGTTGATGTTCTAGCGTCAGGTGTCCCGTTTACGATCGAAATCGTTCATAAAGCGATCGCTATCTTTGTCAAAACTGCCCTGGGCGGCTCGCGTTGTTAATGCAGTGTGATGATAATTTTATCGAGTAAAAGACATGTACGACATGACGTAACGAATCTGCGCGAAATGTTTTTACTTTAAAATCTTGATATGTTTCAGTACAAAAAGCTTCTTAAAATCACCCGCCTCGCTGTTCTGGTCAACTTTTTACAAATATAAAGTAAAAATTACTAATTTATTGCAGCACGTCCCCTTTATCAAAAGCCCTATTCTAGTTTTCTTTGCAAAACAAAACAAAATTATTACCTACTCATATTAATTACAACAAACATACTTGCGTACAAACAGTCCTCATGATTAAGAACGGCTCAGTTGCTCAGTACTTAAGCCAAGTGGTCAATTGATCAATAGATGATTGAAGAAATAAACGGTATTGTCATCAGTCTTCATCACATTATTGCTAGGTACGTTATTTGAATGTATCCAACTAGAAGTGTCTAAACAAAGTCAAGTTCTACAGATAAATAAAACTAAAGTTACATTTTTTAGTTTTATAGGACATCAGAATCAATCTTGAGACTAAGATTCAAATTTTTCCGGCAAAGCGGGTAAAAAATTTTTTTTTTCCGAATTGCATCTTGCTGAATGGTGAATAAAAACACTGTGAGGCAAACCTGTATGCCCTGCAATAGTGCACTCTCGCCAAGACCTCTCGGCCGAAAATCTCGGGCATCTTCGCGCGAGAGTTCCCAGCGCAAGTACGACCCTGTACATTCACGTACCAATAACTCTCATTTTATAGTATTTGAACACAAACCATGGTGGCATATTCGGAAGTGGTGGATTGAATGATCACTATGCATCGAAACAGAACCAAGATATGTCCCACTTCAGAGCCATACACATCATCTGTTCTAAGGAAAAAAAAAATAAGAAACTGGTATTTCATTTCAAGCGCAAAGACCAGTGGGTCTACCGCGTAATTCTCATTTTCATCAACATCAACTTGAGATTGAAATTTGACGTGCGTGCGACGACGCCCGCCTAACATGCCATCTCTTTTGCACGCGTTGAATTTCGCATGCATTTGCTTGAAGTTGATACAAATGAGAAGTAGAGCCCCAAGTTGAAACCAAAAGCATGCGGGACGAGGCAAGAGCAACGATAGCGTACGCTATTTCTGTACATTCTCGCCCTCGGTCTGTCTAGGAGTGCCTCGGTGAGAGTAATGTTGGAATTACGATTGTTAAAAGTTACATTTTAGCCATTATAATTATTTCAAATCCGGAGAATCGCCTCTTAAAGTGAAAGGTTTTTAATTATTAACGCGTAATTGGTGGAGGAATCAGTTGTTTTATATCAGTTTACGCCAGTCGGGGAGGCTCCTCGCAAGCAACCCGATATAATGCCCGTTATAGGGCATTATGTGTGTCCTACTCGCACTTGACCAGTTTTATTATAACAGGGGAACAGCTTTAATATTACGATATATAACATGTTGTTATTAAAGCAATACACAGGATCGTTGTAAATCATAGAGGTAGCATAGCACCTAGAGGGTTTAGGCGATGGCCTAAATAAAATCTTAATGCCCGCCTCCATGACTTCCGAACTATCAAAAATAATGTTACTTAAAGGATATCAAATCAGCTAGTTATTGCTAACGGCGGAATTTTACTATTTGCCTACGACATAATGTATTAAGCATCTCTCATGATTTAAGTTTAATGTGCAGTTGTATGTTAATGTTTCGACTAAGATTCCTGCCGTTCTTCTCAGTGCAGCACCGAATTCTAATATTTAATCTATGAATGTAGATCCTTATCTGGATCATCAAGAATTCATAAATGGGGATCCACAGGCAAAGCTAATTACAGATGACGCTAGAATAGGTCCGGCCAATAAATACTACGGTCCGGCTATATCAAACTTTGTTGTTGTTGTGTGTTCCGGTTTTCCTACTCTTTTTCTCCAATATCTCGCGTTATTTCACCTGTATTTATATAGCATATATAGCATATTATATTTGTTATTGTTTTTAATATGGGGTTTTTCGGGAATAAATTAACACCATTATTAAAGCAACCTGATACGGCACACAAAGATATAGTTCCAAGAAATTAATCGAAAATCACAAAAAAAACGGCCAAGTGCGAGTCAGACTCGCGTACCTAGGTTCCGTATTGTGGACGATACATTTAATTTTGTCATTTTTTTCGTGAATTTCTCAACCGCTTTATTTTTCCTGTAATCTTTACGTAGACACATATTACCATGATCTTTTTCATATTTTTCAATCCACCAGTTTTGGAGATAAGGGGGGGACATAATTTTTTTTATGGTTTTTCAAAGATTTCTCGAAAAAGATGCAATTAAATATATAATAATAATAATATAACGTTTATTGCGAGCATCTAGCACCAAACCACAAAATTACAAATAAACAAACAAACAAACATACACTTTTAAAAGGTTAACAATAAGATATAATGAACAGAAAATCACTTGTACTATCCCACAAATTTATTTAATACTTCCTGACCGGTTTCGCCTTTATGGCATTATCAAAGGAATTAATATAAGATCTTAATTACACAATAAATAGTTTACATCAGCCAGTGCGATCAATTACACTAACACATTTTTGTAGTGAGGGTAATAGTTAACTTATCCGTTCTAGTAGATACCAACCGAAAAACTTTTTGCCTAAGAGTGGGGAATTTTAAATTCATGTTATGTAAATATAAAATAAAATTGTTATTGTAAATAAATGAGAATTGATTAAAACAAAATAATAAAACAATAAAAATAATTATAATAAAGTCATTAGATTTCAAATTATGTAAAATGTGTGCATGCAATGTCAATTTATAAAAGTTAATCTCTTTAGTTAAAATATTGTAAAAGGGGGGATCTATTATTGTCAAGTTGATGGTTTAGAATCGTGTCTTGGTTGAGAAGTACTAATTTATTGATTTCAAGGGCTTCTAAAGCATTCAGTTTTTTGCCTTTATTACAAATGTGAAGGGCTTTGAAATCTTTCTTAGCGTCAAAGGTGTGATTGTCGGAAATCAGATGTTCTGCAAAGTTCGAATCTGTCTTTTTAAGTCTCCAGCATCTGCAGTGTTCCTTGATTCTCGTTTCAAAGGATCTGCCTGTCTGGCCTATATACTTTTTATTACATTGACCGCACGACAGTTCATAAACGCCACTTTTCTGAAAATTTGAAGTTTTATCTTTATTTTTACAGAGTAAATTTCTTAATGAATGCATAGTGTAAAATGCTGGTTTGGAGATGTGCAATATCCTAGAAACTTTATAATTTTTAAATTTGTGGGATAGTACAAGTGATTTTCTGTTCATTATGTATTCCAAGTTCCACCAAGTGCCAACAATCAACAGTGTAAACATTTTTAACAATAAGACATTAAAATAAAATAAAATAAAATAACCACATCTTAATAAACTTACAAAATAAAACATGAAAAACATGTAAAACACGAATACAGAAATAAATATGAACTATTACTATTTATTTGTACATGAACCCAGTGTTTTATAGCATGGCTGTCCAGTCTATTGGCTAAAGTATTCAAAACAGTGTTAGAGCTATCGCGCAATCTACAGAGTATAGCCAAACTATATATTTTTACAATAAACTTTTTAATAACTACAATTTAATACCCATAATGTACTTTATAAAATATCGTTTTTATATTCATTTTCTTTTTTTTTGTATTTCTCGTTTGTGCTTTTTTTTTAATCGCTATAGTTTTCCTTTTATGTGAAGTTCCAGTTATGATCTATAATCGACATTTTTTTCATATTTTTCGGTCTACCAGTTTCGGAGATAATAATGGGGGGGACATACACATTTTTGGTTTTTTAAATCTTTTTCTCGAAACCAGTGCCAGTAAATATAGTAAGTAGTATATATTTTTACAATCAACTTTTTAGTATCTACAATTTGATACCCATGTTGTATTTTTAGGATATCATTTTTTATTTTTCTCGCTTTTGTTTTGGAAATATTTTAAACAGTGTCAAATTTTTCATAACTTTTTTACAATGTAATATGTAGGTAAACTATTGGTATTTTTGTGCCAAATTTCATGTTTTAAACTCTAACGGTGCTAAAGTTATGATGCTGTGAAATACTGACGAACGTAGATTAGACTTTATTTTATCGACACAGGGCTATTTCTTTTTATCCATAGTCGTTTACTTATTTAATGATAAGTATTCAAGTAGAGCAATAACTGTCATGATACACTTCGCGTCTCCATAAGAATCTACGCGAGGGAAGTGAGCAACCGTGCGAGCGGGAGGTAAAATGACGTCGAGCTACACAACACACTCTGAACGCTGCGAAGTCCCAGTGAAACTGAGGGAAATTTCGACGCGTTTATGTATTTTAAACTCTCGATAAGTTTCGATTTGATAATGTTTCTAAAATATTTATTTAAATACAGATTTTTGTTATTTGACTTATTAATAGTTCTATTATATATTAATATTCTATTATACTATATATATTAATATTCTACGTGTTTTAAATTTGACTACGCTAAACGATAATTTTCAAGTAGAAAAAAAATGTAGCAGTTGTCGAATTCATAAAATTATAACTACTTAAAGCACTCGAAATATAAAAACTCAAGCATTATCCAAAAAAGTAACCAAATAAGATTATTATCAAAGATATGAGAATAAATATTACTTGAATAAATTTCTTGTTTTTGTCATAATTTTTACGTGACGTGTGCATGAATGAGACTCTCAACGTGTAGAAGGTATGTTTAAAGCCTAAAAAACCTATTAAAAGTAGCATTAAAGTAAATGAAAAAATATGTTTTGAAATTTTCTAATTCCACACTTTAAATTAACGTAAAATGTATTTTATTTATTGCTTTCTTACTAACTCAAATAAAATCTTTCTTTTCTGATAATTCTGCAAGAATACTGATTTATAGGGGACTGGAGCCTTAAAAGTGCTAAAGTTATGAGGCTGTGAAATACAGATGGACAGACGGACAACGGAGTCTCACCACAAAGGTTCCTTTGTACCTTTTAGGTACTACGGAACCCTTTAAACTACGCCAAATCCGTAAAAATGTACAGAAATGACATATTTTCATGGCTAGATCGATGATGCGCCATCTACAGGGATAATTTGCAGTGTGGATCCCCATTATCATTTAAATAACTTGATTGAATTTTTCAATCTAGCTTGTTGTTTTCGCATGTATAATTTAAAACAAAGTTTCTTTTTTTCATGTTTCTTACTATATTTTTGATTACTATAGCAAAGAATATAAACTTTTATCGTTAGACCCGTTTAGCAGTCGGACTGTGAAAAACCCGCCTTAATTAGAATTTTAAAATTTTAAACTTTAAAAAGATGGCATACTCTAGCAACTTTTTTTATTACCCTTCCAGCACAATAAGTCTAATGGCAAAGACTTTATTTGCTTTTGACGGAGGCGATTATAATGTTGGCTCTTTGGCCTCTTTTTTTTGGACGCGTAATACTAGTGATCACGCAGCGAAACAACAAATTAGTGTGTTTTTAGCTAATACTGAAATATTTTGTAGGGAAGAAAATATTGAATTTATATGATAAACCTTCATATTTCTATTAACTATTAAAAAAAAAAAAAAAACAAGTTGTTCTCTTAACCGCGTTCTTGAAGCGAACGTTTGAAAACAAAAAAAAGAGGGTACAAACATTTTTTTTGCCAAAAGTATAAAAGTAGGATCCCTAGAGAAAAGATTAATAAACCAAATATATTTTATTCAATACAAGGAGAGTCCGAATTTCTTCAAACGAATCCTAGATAGCCTGGAGTTGGTCATGCTCTAGGCTCAGGTACAGTCTTAACATTGTAATTTGCGGAAACTAATGGAAACTTTGTGATGACAGTGTACACTGTTTCGATTAATTAGAAAAAAGCGGGTTTTTCATAATCTAGCTGCTAAACCGCTCTTAACGTGAACCTAAACTGAAGTTTGTATACAATTTTAATATCTATATCTATGTATGACGATGTAGCTCTAGCACTAATACCTATGTCTCTATGTTATAAATGCAAGTACATATGCTCGTAAAGCCTGGACAATGTGAGGAGCCATCAAAATTAATGTCTCTCATAAACACGACATACTTAGCAATCGCAATATTTTCCGATATAGGGCCATTATTTTGTGAATCGAGTTCTATCGGAGGTGGTGTGACCTATTTAGAGTTCCTTAGGACTCAATTTTAAACCCAAGCTCTAAAGCGAGCCTGTAATAGTTTGCTAAGCAAATAATAAATAAATATATCGTCACGACATGAATCCCCGGGGTGTCAGAATTGGTCTCGAGAGTGAACTTTGAAATGCAAGTCACAGTCCACACTCGGTACACCCGCGTTTCATCGACGATTTTTATGTCCCAACGTGATGGGTGTGGTGAGCCCTATCGCCGTTCTTCGGGCGCAAATACACGCTTTTTAGGGCATGCAGGTTTCCTCACGATCTTTTCCTTCACCGATCAGCAAGTGGTAACAAAATCTATGCACATAAATTCCAAAACACTCATTGGTGCATACCCGATCGAGAATCGAACTTTGGTCTCGAAATTGAGAGGCCAGCGTTCTGCCGCCTGATCTACCGCCGCTAAACAAATTATGTTTTAATTACAAATTTAAATTGATGCTAGAGTCGGTATCAGGGTCTTAAGTAAACATTTTCTACAAGACTAGAATTAGGGTTATCGGACGATAGGATTTTTCGCGACTTGTCCTGAATTAAATATAACGTCTGTTTCTATAAAACGTATAACAAAAAGGTGTAACCATATTTGAAAAGCTTATTCAGTCAATGATATAGAACAACTTTTACTATGGAGCAAACCCAGAAATCTCAAAAAAAAAATCTACCCTTACATATATTTCGGCCGAGCGGCATTGCAATTTTCTATGAAACAGTTATTTTTTTTTCGAGATACAGGGTTTGTTTCATAGTAAAAGTTGTTCTATATCATTGACTGAAAGAGCTCTTCAAATATGGTTATACCTTTCTCTTAAAAGTTGTATAGGTATGTACGCTTTTAACTCGAGAACCACTGATTGGATTTTAATGCAGTTTCCTCCATTAGCTAGAATATTTCTTAAATAAATAATCTTTTTTACCACACTGTTACTAACAAGAGCTGAGCAGTAATGGTTTTAGTCTATATTTATCTTTGCTACTAACTCCAGAAAGCGGCAGAGAGCAGAGATTCTAGGGTAGAGCTTTGCCCGTGGGCAAAGATTTAATAAAATTATCTACATTTCAACGTCATTACAAAGGATTTCTCATTTAGTTAACTTTATTAGGGTTCCGTACGTCAAAATGAAAAAACGGAATTCTTTTAGTTTCTCTTTGTTGTCCATCTGTCTGTCCGCCTGTCAAGACCCTTTTCCTCAAGCACCTTTGAGATATTAAGTAGAACCTGATACCTCCTACAGTAGTCTATGATGCTTTAAAAAAATTCGGCTTCTAAGTCAACGCACAAAAATGCCCCTTACATAACCAATTTCATACAAATTTTCACTTACAATAGACTTAGAAACTCGAAAATGTCAAGTCGTTTCATAAATGTCCATAGATAGTGGCAGGTCCTATCCGTCAACCGATCTCTTATCAGAGATAATCTGATAAAATGTAGCAGCAGTCCAGCGAGATAACGACATTAGCCAGCCAGACAGTCTCCATTTGGAACTAGATTGAGGAATTAGCTGCAACTTGCGATCAAATTGAAAACTGGATTGGGTTATGGATGCTTCTCCTGGGATCTTCTATCCAATAAACCAACACTTTCTTGTTAGAATTTACCAAATGGGTTTTACTAGTTTATTCTTTTTTTATCACTTTTTTATACTTAACACACTGATTACTCTTAATACACACATAGATAAATCTAGGAAATTGCCACGGAAACGTTTTTTGAACGTGGGGCTACGGATTTTCGCCTGATAGTTCATATGAGAGTCAACGAATGATTTTGATGCAAATTTCACTGTTAGCTAAACGGCAGAGTAGTAGTTATAATATATACGTCGCCACGGCATGAATACCCAGGGGGTGTCAGGGTGTTTCCAAATGTCTACTGTGAAATGCAAGTCACAGACCATACTCGCACACCCACGTTTCACCGATGATTATTAAGGCGATTACCTTCGCAAAATTACTAAATGTAATTTAGTATGTCAAACTGGATACCTGCCCGTCAAACAGTTTATTTTTTATAAACTAGTACGGCGAGTAGTCTTGATTTAACTATAAATCTAATTATGTAAAACTTTATTGTTAAGGGTTTTGCTAACTGTTATTTATCGTAAATAATAAGCTTTCAATGTACCTTTGTTGTGAATAAATTCATTCATTCAAAATTAGCAGCTCGATTTTTGTCACTACGAATATCAACGGAAACGACATTGAAATAACGTTCATATCAGCGCGCAATGCAAAGTGGCTGTTACGACGCTCGCTGCGTCTTTGATAGGGCGAAATAGGAGAAAATTATACTTTTCACTTGGACGTGATTACTCGATTGAATAATCTTATGTTATGTTTATAGCTATCAAGTTTATCTATTTATCAAAGCATAGATGAATTAAATCGACCAAGCCACTCAGGACCAGTAGGGAATTTGAGGTCAAAAAACACCATTCAATAAAAAAAAAATTCATGTAGAAGTTTTGGTAGTATGAAAACGAAAAATGTTGCATATGTTGTCTAAGAGTTGATTATTTATAATACATTTTTTCATTATTTTTGGTTTGGCCATAAACGAGGAGTAGGCTTTAGAAAGTACCCATTTGGCAATAGTAAGGCCCTTAAGTCCCAGCGTGATGAGTGGTGTGCCTTCCGAAGCACGCAGACCAAATAAAACTGTGCCCCTACGGAATTTGAACCCGCGACCCGCAAATTAATACACTATAGTACTCGACCCATTTGATCAAAGAGGCTCGATCAATATAATTATTTTAAAATTTATTAATTTATGAATATAGGTGGATCGTCAATAACAGTGTCCTCAGTAACCAAGCAATGAAAATAAAGAAAACTTTCACCGACCAAATATCAAAATATCCATTATTTATTGATGCGTTGAATTTGTTCAAAATATTATCTCCATTAACACAGCTTGATGAACTCTCAAACGTTCATCGCATTGCATTTATACTGCATTCGATATCGTCATCAGCAGCCAATGTGTTATTCATCAAATAATATTATTGTTTATTCCATCAAAATATTCTTTGAAATGCATTTTGAATAGACGCAGTTATTGCCCCAAGTGCTATATTTGTCAGCGGAGAGAGTAATTTTAGAATCACAAAGTTTGTAGGTCATAATGACAAGAAGATGCATTCAGCGATTGCTCACAGACCGCAAGCAAGTGTGCAATAACTTTTTTCGCGTCAAGTTAGAAAGTCTGATTTTTTTACAGCACCATGGGGCCATAGACTTCTGTAGGAGGTATCAGTTTCAACTTGATATCTCAAAGAGGCCCGAACAAAAGGGTGTGGACAGACAGACGGACAATAAAGTGAACCTAAAAGAATTCCGTTTTTTCATTTCGAGGTACGGAACCGTAGTAAAATAAATGAAAAATCCTATCTAATGACGTTTAAATAAAGATAGTTTTATTTAACATTTGCCCACGGGCAAAGGTCTACCTTAGAATCTCTGCCCTCTGCCGCTTTTTCTCCGACATGTTTTAAATAATTCTGGAGCTAGTAGCAAAGATAAATATAGACTAAAACCATTAGTTAGGAACACCAAAACGGTCTTGACAGACAGACAGCCAGATAGACAGATAGACGGATAACAAAGTGACCCTATAATTGTTCCGTTTTTTCATTTTAAGGTACGGAACCCTAAAAGATGTCAAACGTCCTTGTTGATTGTGAAAAGCCGCTATATCCACAACATTCTAACTTAAATAGATAAATAATAAAGCCGATTCTGGAGGCTTTAATTTTAGTTTTAGTGCTGTCAAAACTAAATTTTCTTCATTGCAAAATAGTCCTTTATAGTTAGGCACAGAAGCTAAATTACTTTGGAAAAATTATTGCTTTGACAGTACTAAAACTAAAATGAAAGCCTTCAAAATCGGCTTTACTAAGATATTAAAATTAAATTAAAATTAAAATTCATTTATTTCAAGTTACTAAGACTCATATTGGAATAAAACATAACAGAGATTAAATTAAATATAACATTCAATTGTACTAATAATAATAATAAAACACATAATATATATAATAGCTTCTCACTACAGTTACACATACATGCCTGTCGTATGCCTGTTGCAACAGTGGCGTATATAGGGACAATCAAGCCTGTCCGAAATATAAAAATATAAATTATAAAATACCAAATTTACATATAAGCTAAAAAAAATATTAGCTCACCATTTTTTTTTTATTAAATCAATTTTCTTAAAGTTTTCTCCATGGCATATGGTGAGTTTTTGAAATCGCGAATTCGAATATGTTAGCGGCATTATATTTTGGCATTCCGATTTTGGACACAACTAATCCACGCGCCATAAGAACCTTGTAGCACGTATGTCGTAGAACACAAAGAGTTCAGAGATATTAGGGGCCGACCACACAGAGCCGGGTTCTGCGTTCACTGTAATCAATGCGATAGCTTGGATCTTTACCATAGTTATCATAATATTATTGTTCATCTTTACACATACAATGTCAAGGAGAACCCGCGTTCTGATTGATTGCACCGCAGAAAGGACCTGTTGGGCCAGCCCTTCATTGATCTTTTTGTTGTTTACTAAGGTACTAAGGTTGGATTAACTCAAATAAGACTCCGCTTAAACGTACCCACGTTTAAGTGGTAAAATAAGTAGGAAAATTAAGTTCGTAAACATCCTCGAAAATACCTTATATTCAACCGCCCTCGGTAAAGCCAGAAGGAGGGTTATGGAGATAACCGATTTTTTAAAAATTATAATGAATTGTTATTAATAGGCATTCTTATATTAAGAGGCTATGCTAATTTTATTTTTGTCACTGTCACTCCAAGCGAAAACACGCTCAGTGCGAAATGCAATTGCAAGTGGAAATGCAAGAGCGGAACCTATGCTCCGGGTTGGAAGTGTAAAAAGTCATAACACTTTATTGCACACAATAAACAAAGATAATTTAATTTAGTACTAAGAGAAATACAAGGCAAAGGCGACAAATTTCTGAAAATTCTAAATACTGTACTAAAATAATATATAAAAGTGAGATTTTACCGAACTAGCCCCTCAAAACATTACCAATCGAAAACCGTATTACTCGTAATTATCGACAAACTTCATTTAGTATTATTTCAGACTAGTATTTAGTATAGCGGCCCAATTAACATATTATATGCACCACGTATGCAGTTCTAGAACTTAAAAAAAATCTTTTTCGTAGGTGAAACTTGGTATATACACTTTAATTTTTTTGTTCTCTCTACGTGCTAAATTATCAAAAAATTAAGTTTACTCTTAGCACTATATAATTAGGTACGTAGGAAATTAAAAAATTTATAGCAAGTTTTGCCTACGAAAATAACATGTTTGACGTTAAGCAGCACTGCATACGCGCTGCAATAGAATAGGGCTCGATCTGAGCTGAAGCAGTAAAACTACTTTTATTGCAAAATCCTATCCAGCGGTTGACTGCATCGTGTAAGGAACTTAAACATGCTAATGAAAAAAACAAGCGCTTTTTTTACGATTACAGTCGGGTCAGTTTATTTTGCTGTTAAGGCCCTTAATACCGCCAAATGGGTACTTTCTAAAGCCTACTCCTCTTTTATGGCCAAACCAAAAATATTGAAAAAATGTATTATGCATTATCAACTCTAGGACAACATATGCAACATTTTTCTTTTTCGTACCACCAAAACCTCTATATGAAAAATTGTTTCAACTGAATGGTGTTTTCTGGCTTGAATTTCCTACTGCTCCTAAGCGGCTTAGGTGATTTAATTAATTTATGCTTTGATAAATAGATAAACTTGATAGCTATAAATATAACATAGAATTATTCAATCGAACAATGACGCCCATGTGAAAAGTATTATTTTCTCCTATTTTGCCCTTTCAAGGACGCAGCGAGCGTCGTAAAAGCCACCACGCATTGTCACTGATTTGAACTTTATTTCAATGTCGTTTCCGTCGATATTCATACAGACAAACATCGAGCTGCCAATTTGGCGACGGTAATCGCCTTAAGTGAAAAAGTGTAAAAGCTTTCGTTAGACTACGTATATGTTGTCAGGGAAATGATGGCGGTATTGTTGAGGTAAAACGCCTGCTTAGCTCAGGCAGATGGTTAATTCTCTAAAATCTTCCGGTTCTTTCGTTATATTAGGGTTCCGTAGTACCTAAAAGGTACAAAAGGTACCTTTATGGTGAGACTCCGTTGTCCGTCCGTCCGTATGTCACAGCTTCATAACTTTAGCACCGTTAAAGATAACGACATGAAATTTGGCACAAAAATAGCATTAACTTGCCCATATATTACGATGTAAAAAATATGAAAAATTTGAAATTGTTCAAAATATTTCCAAAACAAAAGTGAGAAAAATAAAAAAAATATCATAAAAATACAATATGGGTATGAAATTGTAGATATTAAAAAGCTGATTGTAAAAAATATATACTTATTCTAAATTTACTGGCACTGGTTTCGAAAAATCTTTTAAAAACCACAAAAATATGTGTGTCCTCCCTTATCTCGGAAAATGGTAAACCGAAAAAAATTTCGATTATAGATGATAACTGGCCAATTACAGGAAAACTATAGCGATTTAAAAAAAGTTGAGCACAAATGAGAAATATAAAAAAAAGAAATAGTATAAATAAAAAAAATGTTTTATAAAAATACAATATGGGTATCAAATTGTAGGCATTAAAAATTTGATTGTTAAAATATATAGTTCGGCTATATTTAATTGCATCTATTTCGAGAAATCCTTGAAAAACCATGAAAAATATATGCCCCCCCTTATCTTCAAAACTGGTGGACCGAAAAATATGAAAAACATCATGATAATATGTGTTTACGTAAAGATTACAGGAAAAATAAAGCGGTTGAGAAATTCACGAAAACAAATTACAAAATTAAATTCAACATCCACAATACGGAACCCTAGGTACGCGAGTCTGACTCGCACTTGGCCGGTTCTTAAGTGAACTAGAAAGACGATGACATTTCCTGGTTAGTCAAAGATGGCGTAGTAATTGCTCAGAACTTCGACTCTTAACTTACAGTATAGATATTCTATACTATGCTTCTGTATTGGCCCAAATGACTGACTGATGTACTGGTGTGTAATAGTAGTTTATGCTACAAGGGCGAAAAGGAATAAATTACGAGGACGATTTAAAACACGAGCGTAGCGAGTGTTTAAAACGTAACCGAGTAATTTATTGCTCTTACGCCCGTGTATCATACTACGTTTTTCAATGCATAGTGTGAGGAAATAAAACAAATATAATCTTGTGAACTTTAAATTATGATTGGCTCAAAAGGACAGTATACAGAGCCGTTAAACAGTGGAAAAAAGTATAACATTTATGGTACACAGGAAAGGCTGCAGGTCAGCCAACCATTGCAAATAAATAAAAAAATAAAAAAAAATAAAGCCCTAGGGCAAAATAATCGACTTTCTGTTCGGTTTTGATGCAAAAAAGTGGGCCTTTACGAGCACTTGCATTGAAAACCCCTTTATCGGTTTCCTCGCTTGCTTATCGGAACGTAAGTGGTCCATATCAATTTTATCTTGTTTATTTCATCTCTTCTATTGAGCTTATGTATACCTAGTACATGATCTATAGTACCTTTATTTTGAATTTATAATCTTGAAAGCAGGTCCTTGTTGATATAAATATCTTGCGACACTACAATCTTTCACCTTGATATTTCAAGCATATCTACTAAATATCTCTATTCGTCTTGTCTAGCTCCCTTTTAAGGCGATACATAAAAGTTTTAGCGTCCCTGTTACTCCATATGCGAAAAAACCCTCAGTGCGACGGATTCGTGGAAAAGTAGCAAAAAGTAGTTTTTTATTAATATAAAATTTACTAAGCTATTTTGTCAAAAAGATTTTCAAGGAGACTTTACAAATACATAATATCCACATTTCGAATGCAATTTCACAATGAAATTAGTCAGGATTTCAGAATTACAGGAAAAAATAAAACAATTTAAAAGTCTTTTCGGAATTAAATTCTATCGAGAAAATTTTATCCAATCGCGTTTTCCTTCAGTGAGAATCTTAATCAAATACTCAATAAACATTTACCCAAAAATGAAATACGTAGATGACGCTATAGTGGAGTAAATGGATTCGAAAAAACATAAACTGCTGCCGTTAATTCGAGAGAATGATGACAGATGGAGTGTGGCGATATCTCGAAAAAATACTACAAGTCAACAAGAGGTTCTTCACGACAAAAATAAATAAAGACACGTTAAAAAAATATCAACGGTACAACAAATGGGACGAAATAAATCCAAATCATGATTATTTAAACTTTTTTTATAAATAAAAACCCTGGAATAGAATATACATACGATCTTATTATTTGGTAAGGTATATCAGTTTTATAATACGACAACACTGCCTTACACCGCAGATATTATAAACCTTTTTCTGAAATGTCGATTCAAAAATTCGAGGATTCATACTGCAGGCATTATGATTGCTGATTTGACAGAAATAACTTGACAGTATCGCTAATAGACAACTTTTCGCCAAAAATAATATTTTTCGCGCTTTTTTTTAACTTTTACGTAGAAATTGAGTCAGTTGATTCATTAAGTTTTGTACTAGGAAGTGGAAAATATATACGACAAAAATACTTTTTATTAACAAATGGGAACTTTTAACGATATACAATCTACCCTAAAATCATCATGATAAATATAAAATATTGAAATGCAAAACAGTAAAAAAAAGGTTTTAGCCCCTGACATTTGCAAACGTCACCATTCTCTCGAATGAACGGCCGGAGTTTAATTTTTTTTTGGTATCGCCTTAATGTTCTACCAATAAAATAAAAATCTTATAGAGAATCTTGGGTATCCGTCTGTCTGCCGAGAAATTAGTACCATAGGGATAAGTGCCCCAAACCAATTTTTTCAATTCCATTACAGACGTAATTTTTCTCCCATAGAACTTGCAAAATACATACATACATGCACATATACTCACGCCTGTCTCCCCGAGGGGTAGGCAGAGGCTACAGATTTCCATCTGCTACGATCCAGACACACCTCTTTCACATCCATCAATCTAGTCGTACAAGCTCTTCTATTCCGGGTACTTTTGACATGGCCCTTCTTCAGTATGTCGCCAATTTAGTCAGCATACGTACTTCTAGGGCGGCCTGGTCGAGCTGTACCTCGATAAATTTCTTTTGTCACTCTTCTTTCATTCATCATCTATACATGTCCTTGTAAAAGTAGTTAAGAATTCCTTTTTATATATAAAAGTACATGTCACGCACGAATAGGCCTCGTGCCCTAAAGGGTTCAGTTCCGTTATGTCAAATAAGTTAGTAGACATGAAAAACCTAATAGGTGACCGGAAAGTACTCTACAGGTTATAATTGTTATAACTAGTTAGTGAGTGGAATTTTTAGTATCAAAATACGCTTTGACAGTCTGTATATTTTTTATGTGTTAAACCAGAAACTTGAATGAGCCCGTCACCTACATGAAGATTTTTATGAAAATCATTTAAAAAGCTAAAATCAGTAGTAAAATTATTTTTACAATATCTCAAAAAATTACGAAGTTATTGGCAATCAAAGTGAGCTTAACGGCGTGTATCGTGACGTCATCTGATACGATCTCATACTAAAAGTGATAATATCGCTATCGCAAATTTTGGGACTAACAGGAATTTTTCAAAAATTCAAAAATTTTTATCCTTTGCAATAACTAATTAATCAGTTACTATAAAAAATATACTGATATTTCACTACAGGAGACACGTGCATTATTCATAGCTAAATAATTATAACATAAAATATCTAAATATCCGTCCCTAATATTAAGTATTTAAGTATGTATGCGTATTTATTTATTTACGTTTATTTTATTTATTTTAATATTTGTACGTGTATGTATTTTTTATGTTATATATAAAATATAAATTAGATTATTATGTTAATAAATATTACATTTTGGTTAAAATTAGCACGTTGCTTTTTGTTAGGATTAACGGTACCCTTTTTATCGTTAACATCTTTTTCATTCCACCCAAATGTTGCCTGGAAGATATTGCTATTAGCAATAAGGCCGCCTTTGTACACAATGTCTGTCTTTTATGTGAAAGTGTGTTGTAAGTTATGTTTGTAAAGGTACAAACAACGTAATAAATAAAAAAATGAAAAATTATAATACATATTCGATATTAAGTTCAACTTGATACTTCAAGCTGTACCTGGGAAAACCTTGACACATGGACAGACAGTCAGAAGGATCATAATGGTTCCATTTTTTTATTGATGAGATACGGAACCCTAAAAAATATCTATATATTTTTTTTATTTAAATGCAACTGATTCGTAACCATTTCAGTAGAACGAGTTGGAGAAAAAGGGCCATGGCCAAGGGCAGCGTTTCTCATTTAGTGCATGCAACAGTCTTCTTACTAAGTACTTATTTTATTACCTATCGTAGGTACAATATCAGGAAAAAGCCAGCATACAAATATTATAATTGACTTATTAGTAAACAACGAGTCAGCAAACTTTCTTCTTATATTTCTTCCCTTTGTTAAAAAACCTTACCTTACCTTTTTTAAAGAAAAAAACTTTCCTCGGTGGTACATATTTTTGCTTGAATTTCTTTACAATCGCTTAGCACAATCGCTGGAGAATTTTCCTGGCTATATATATATATATATATATATATATATATATATATATATATATATAAATTGACCTATAGATACATGAATTTCAATTATGATTGAAAATAGCTGAGTAGTAGCTGTTTTAGTAAAAGAAGTTAGAGAAAAAGGGCCAAGAGCGTTACAAAGTAAAATGTATTAATGACTTACTCAGAACATTAAAAGCACATATGCTCTACTGATCATAGAGAATTCAGTTCGATAGAGAAACTTTTGAAACAACGCGAATAAAAAAGTCATGTCTCAACATTGAAGTATAATGTAATTACTAAGTACCTCAATGTGTCTCCACGTACATTTTTAATGCCTACAGTAATTTCCAAGAGGAAAGCGTATCTTTTTTACTGATATTTGATCAGTGAGCATTGGTATAATTTTCTGAGCACCAAAATGTACCAAAAAGTCAACATAACGAGTGATATATATGTTACGGTTAGAGTTTTAAATAAGATTAGTATTAATAATTACCGGTAAACATAAGTAATTCGTACTGGTTATTTGGTCAAAGTGATCTTCGATGGCATAATCACTTTAATCGTTAATTATCATTTATATAATACGTAGTTTACTTATGGCATTGGTCAAAATGATAAAAATAGGTGCGACGACGAGCGAAGCGAAGCGCGTTGCTTGTGATCATAAATTCGAAGCAGAGCGAGGCGACCCCTGTAGTTCGTAACATAAATTTTATTTCTAGGAAGAAAATTGAGTGGGGATCCCTGAAACATACTCCCTCCCCAAAATTCTTAAAATTAATTTTCTGTTAAGGACTGCAGGGGTCGCTTCACTTCGCTCCATCGCTCCTTCACATTTATGATCACTGGTAACCTAACACGCGCTCCTCCTCGCTTCGCTCGTCTATAATTCCAAATTATAAAAGTAATAGTAACTTTAATTCCAAATTAATTACTTTTACTGTGGCAATTGAAATTATTAATAACAACCAGTCTATGCAATAAATGTATTAATAAACTACAATTTATTACTCTGGCCATAACATATAAACGGGTAAATAGTGAGCCAGGGGAACTTTCCCCGATGAAACATATTTTTGCTTAACTTTACACAATCGCTCAGCACTATCACTAAAGTTTACAGTATAGTTTCCTACATAGAGATAACTAGACCACTGATACTGATTTAGAAAGGCCTGCCTCTGTGGTCTATTACTTTAAACTTCTCGATCTCCAATTCGAAGGTCACGGGTTCAAATCCCGTAGGAGCACATATTTTGTGTTAGGTCTACGTGTTTTGGAAGCCTTTATGCCCGATGTACGGCGATAGGGCTTTGGTAATTTTTAGTAATTTTATTCAAATACAATTTATATTGTTTGTGAATTAATAAATGATGATGATGATGATGATGGTACAAGTTAATTTAAATTCGAAGCCTTCAAGATCTGTCTTCACTGAGACGAGGAATATTTTTTTTTTCCTTTTCGCAGAAAGACTCTTTACACATTTATGTGTTGTGTGTGATTGTATGTATGAATGTTACTTCCAATTTATTTATAATGTATAAATTAATAGCTTGGCTTTATATTATTGGGAGAATGTCAAATAAGAAAGTGCTTATAAATGGCATATGGGTTACAGACACAAAGATTTTATGAATTTTACCGCATTGTCTACTAAGAATATGACTTGTGAAAGATCCATAGTTAATGTAGTTATACTTACAGTACAAAATATTGTCCTGATAACAATATCAAGGATTGTGTAACAAATAACAATGCGACAGGAAGGAAAGCCAAAACTGCTGATAACGAAGGAAAAAAAACAACAAAAAGCTATACTATAAAAATAATGTTATTGTTAGCACATATACACGAAATTTTGTTACTTACATGCGCTGAAATAGCTTTACGAAATAAACCCTCAAATGGATCGTATTTCGAGGGTGGTAATATCGAACGAAAGTTACTAAAAAGACCGGCTCACTGCACAGAAAAACCGGCTGTTACGTCACAATTTGTCCGTTTTGTCACCTCAAAAGGTCAGGGGTTAGATTTTAATTTAAATATAGAAGTGCATTGATCACACGAGAAGCGTTCAGGGTTCAAGCGACATGCGCTCGTGATGAGGGTCGCGGGTATACTAGAGGCGAACCATTTAACTGAAGTTGGTGACTGCGTGCGACAGATTTCTACCGTTTTGGTAGAAATCAGTCAAAACGGTTGACTGTTACTAATCGTGCTTTTCTGTTCGTCGCTATGTTTTAAACTTACAAAAACCATTAGAAAATTATGAGATTATTTAATAGAAATATTGTATACAAAATCGTCTGTGTCTGTTAGTGTCTCCCACTGAAAGTACAAGGCATGATTTTAATAATGTTGATTTTAAGTGTAAGTGTGTCACACACAATGTGCGGCTCCGTAAGGTTTTTTTTTTATTTTCTTTAATTAGCTCAATCTACCATGCCATACTCGAGTTATCTTGTGGACAGAAAACAATAATAATTAAGTAAAAGCACTGATGATTGGCTATTATATGGGTTTCCAATTCCAACGGAACCATAAAAATATTATATGTTACCCATATCTATTGAATTTAAATTGAACAAGAACAAGAAATCCGAAAGTAATTGTTCAAAAATGTTGAAAAGTTCTTGTAAATTCTCATTTTGCAACTGAGGTTGAGTCTTTGAAACAATAGTTTAAGGTTCCGCACATAATTATGAACGACCAATAAAAAATATGAACTAAAATAGTTGTTCCAGTTTCAAGCGATTTTCCAAAAAATCAAAATAGAAATGCGTTTTTTAAAGAGTCAGTGTATATAATAAGCTTCTATTCTACTATTTATTTATTTTCTTATTGGTATAATTTTCGCGTGTAATATTACAAGCTAAAGGTCTGGCCACACTGAATTACAGGTTTCCGAGGTAAGGGTGAACTGAGAACGTACCCCCCTTGCCGCTTTCCCGCCCGCCCAGGCACAAGAAAGTGCCGCCAACGTTAATTTGCCAAAGCGAAGTCCTTATCACCTTGTGATATGTACGACAATCCAAAAAAATATGGAGCTGTTTACCAGACCCGATGTCTAAAAAGAAACTGTCTGGTACAGAATGGACCTTAGAGGAAAGGAATAGTGGAGGTTTTGGTTTGGCTATAGGTCTATGGTCGACTTTTTTTCAAGATAAAGTTAAATACGCACGCACAACCCTATGAAGGTCTTGTCCTTTTATGAGGTAGGGAATAGAAACATGGAAACCAAACCTATACATTAGTTAAATTATAAATTTGCCAAATTGCCAGATATTCCTACTTTTTCTTTTCGCCTACTTACAGGGAACAAAAGAAATCAGAGGGACTGAAGTCACGACTGTGAGGAACAGCAAAAAAATAAGGTAAAAAAATTGGGACAGTGCGAGTCGGACTCGCGCAAAGGGTTCCGTACCACCACACAATACGGCTACGGAACCCTAATAATTTTATGGTGAGTAACAATGTGTATAGATGCCATAGCATCATTGAAGCGACAAAAACAGACCGCTACTCGTAAAATGGTAGCGCCTCGCTAACAATTCGCGGCTCCCGCTGGGTACGGAACCCTAATATCATAACCGCTACATTTTTCCTGTAATGTTTACATAATCATATATTGCCATATTTTTTGTTCCTCTCGTTTCGGAGATAAGGCGCGGGGACATGATAACGTTAAAAATGCTACTTTTTTCGAGGTTTTTTTAGGGGATCCCTTATGTTTTTTTTTTTTTTTTACTTAGGTTATTTGTCGTGAAAGATGCCATAGTAACACGTAATCTATGAAAATTTCAACTAGCTACCTATAACGACTAAAGCTGTATACCCCTATGACAGACAGACGGACATACAGCGAAGGCTTAGTAAAAGCCTGGGTCCCTTTTGGCACCCTTCGGGTAAGGAACCCTAGAAGCGATTTTGGTGAAATTGTGTTCTGTGCATAATTTTTTATATCAGACGTTTCAACTTTACTTTTCTAAACTTTGTTTCAGGCTGTATATTAATAGAGGGTTTCGACACGAGATTTTTGTAAATCCCTGTTTTTACGGATGCGAATGTGAGCAATCTTTTAGACCGCGTCTTTGGTCTCTGTTGCTAAAAACCTCGTCAAACATAATCTAATGCTACTTTTGTGTACTACATTGTGATAACTGACCTAAAATTTTCAAAATAGCCAACATTTTCATGCTAACGTTAACGCTTGGTTAAAGTAGATATAAGTCATTTGTAGCAAGACTAATCGAATGGGCAGAGGTAGGCATGTATTTATATATGTAGCCTATTAGTATGTAGTATATAGGACTTTACTCCCAAACTTGCAAAAAAACTGCCAATTGAAACTCATAAAAGACTACGAAATATTTATAGAAATGACGGCACATACAAAGAATACAATCAAGACTCACTGCAAGATCAATACGATAAGTTTGAAGCCATGTTAACAGACTGCGTTAAACAAATTACAATGGAAACCCTCAGAAAAAAGGAAGCAAAAATCCTAACAGAGGAAACAATACAATTAATAGAACAAAGAGAACAATTGAAAAACCTCGAAAATAAAACTAAAGATGTAAGAATCCGGCTAAAAAACTTATATTGGAAGTCCAAAAAAGCAATGTAAGAGACATAAAAAATCATAGAACGGAGATATTTATGGAATCCCTAATAAAAACAGGAGTTATAAAGTTAGCACAGAGGAATCTTAAAATACCAAAAAAATGGGTACAAAAACTAAAAGACTCCAAAGGAAATGAAACAAGGAATAGACAAAATATCATACAAACTGCTACAATTTTCTACGAAGAATTATAGAGAACATGCAATAATGAAGTCAAAACCAAACCTGGATACTCACAGAAGGCCAGAGAAATAAATAAAGGGTATGCCAAAGAGCGATCGAAAGAAGCATTTTACACATAAAGATTATAGATAAGATCAAGAACAAGGTAATAAGAGAAAAAACAAAAATAACTGACTGCATCGCTTTCATACAAAGACAGAAATGGAGATGGGTAGGGCATGTTATGAGAATGAGAGATGACTGGTGGACAAAGAGGACAACCGAATGGTATCCCAGAGATGGAAGAAGATCTGTAGGAAGGCAAAGAATGAGATGGAGAGATGATATTGTGGAAGAAGCCGGACCAACCTGGCATAGAAAAACAAATAATAAAAGAGAATGGGAAGTTATGGGGGAGGCCTTTGCTCAGAAATGGGCAGCTGAGATTTAAATTTAATTTTTTAAAGATTTTAATAATAGGTATAAGTAAATAATAGTTAAGATGCATTAAATAATAAATAATAAGAGAATTATTAACAATTAAAGGAATACATTTTTTAAGATGCATGAAATTATTAAAAAATATTATCAATTTGAATGCAAACATATGTGTATATAATATAATATATTAATGTAAAATAACCTAAGATGCCCACATGCTCAGAAATAAAGGCTATTTTTTATTTTATTTTTATTTATTTATAGCACACCGTGCGTAAAACGACCGCTTTACGCACGCTGTGCGTGCGTAAAGTCGGCATTTTCCGCACTTGTGCTATAAAAAATTATACGAAACTCGTGCGAGAAACTTTTTCTGTATCGTAATGTACTATTATATAGGATGTGATTTGGTCGGCCGCCTGGATTCGTGCTGGTGATGATTGAACCTTGTTCCTGGTCCCTGGCCGGGTCTCCGGTAAGGGTTCGGGCGGTTGATTGGATTTCACCTTGGATAATATATATTTTACCTATCATTTTAATCGTATATATATTGCTACATAAATTAAATACACCTTTAATCTAGTCCATGTACATTTATTGTTTTATTACATATCTTTTTATTAGATTAAATTTGACGTGTAAAAAGTGTATTATATACCTACTTTGCAAAATAAAGTATTTGAATTTGAATAATGTTTCGAGGTGCTTACAATTTTGGCGGTAACTCCATCTACAAACAACATGTCTCGCTATTAAGGCGATACCAAAAAGAAAATGGGTTTTTTTTCGAATCCATTTACTCGACTAGGTATAACGTCATCTACGTATTTCATTTTTGGGTAAATATTTATTGAGTATTTGATTAAGATTCTCACTGAGGAAAATTTTCTCGATGGAATTTAATTCCGAAAAAACCTCTAAATTGTTTAATTTTTCCTGTTATTCTGAAATCCTAACTAATTTCATTGTGAAATTGCATTCAAAATGTGGATATTGTGTATTTGTAAACTCTCCTTGAAAATCTTTTTGAACAATTAGCTTGGTACATTTTATATTAATAAAAAACCGACTTTTTGCTACTTTTCCACGAATCCGTCCCACTCGCACTAAGGAGTTTTTTCGCATATGGAGTAACAGGGACGTAAAAACTTTTACGTAGCGTCTTAATCGAATTACTTAAGTATGTTTCGTCACAGTAACGATTTCCGAAACACACGTGTAAAAATCTAAATGCCCCTTTTCAAACCCCGAGGGTGCAAGAGGTTTTAATTGTCGAACTTCGGGCACAAATATAAGTATGCAGGCTCCCAGCTTGACGTTCCTACCGAAGCACGTAGATTGAACACAAAATGTGTTCCTATGGGATTTGTACCCGCGGTCTTCGGTTAAGTGGTCGAGATGCTCTAACCACTACACCACGGAAGCTGTAATTTTCAAAATCTTGCAGCGTTTCTTGGCACTTTGCCACACGAGCCTGTTAACTATTTTTATTTCTGTGAGCAGATTGAAGTATCAATCGACAATAACATTTCCTTAGACCAAGGTCATGATGAAGTGAGGTTCTGAGCACACCAGCATTTTTGTGATTCACACATGCTACTGCTGTTGGGTAGAGCAAGGTGGGTTCTACAGCGTAGCAAAGAAGGGACCAATTAGACCCGGCCCACCCCAGAATTCTTATGGCCCACCGTAAAACAAAAGTGAATCACGATAAAAACAAGAAACATACGCGATAACAGGTGGTAGAGCTGATGCCGGGCTTGACTGTGGAGCTACCACCATCTCACCCCTCGAAGTAATTCGGGGGAGAGTAAGAGGACAGCTCACAGGCAAAAAACCAGGAGGCCCACCATGCCTGGGACCGATGGATGGCGGTATAGCCATCCCTAATGGCTGGGCCTTATATGGAACAGAGTGGTGACGGGCCCGCCTGCCCAGCGTGTGTGAGTATGGGCAATTATTCCAGGATGACCGCCGCCGGGAGTGTCAAAGTCCTGGAAAGGCTTATGTCCAGCAGTGGACGAACAAGGCTGATGGATGGATAATCTAAAAAAAAGTGACACGGAAAAAGAATGGAAGAGTAAATTTCAATTACTCAAACTGGTGATAGATAGTGATAATGTAAATATCTTTTAATTGTACTCAACTGTTTCGGCAGCGGTGCTCTTCTCCAACTTTTTACCCTTTAGTAAAACTCCTCAGTCAAACTAAATCGAACAAAAGTAAAAGTAAATTGTATTAATTATACGGCTATTTGTCGCCTTATAATAAATACATTTAATTTTAAAAGAGGTTGCAAAAGTTGAGCGATTTATATGGTTTCGTAGCCCGTAGTCAAGCCTAGAAACCCTCCTAAAATGTAAAAAAGACAAGAATTATTTTTTTGGTATCCACGGGCAGTCAGATTATACTCTTAAGTTACACAACAAATAAAAAAAAATAGGATACCTTACACAGAGAGAGTGTGCCGATTGTTTGTCGGGGGCTATCTTTTTAGCTGCTCGTTTTTGTCGCCTTGACGTTCCTATGTTGTTGTTATTTACCATGTTTTCGTACCCGTGTTGTGTAGGTGGTAAGCGAGCACTTGAAATAAAATTGACACCTACCTCTCCCATGCTTCTATCGTCAAGGAGCCCTCGGGAACTGAATTCTTAACACTTGCACATAAACTATAGTTATAATCAACGTTTGATTAAATCACACAGATAATATAATATTAAATTAAAGAAGACATTCCCTATTTATGTAAAGAAAACCTATTGATATTAGATAGATTTCAATTAAAATAAAAACAATATAAGTACCTATATCAGACGAAGCAATATAGCTGTAAGTAATTATCTTTATTCATAAATTAAAATTTTAAAAAGGCGTGGGTTGTGCCAGAGATACTTAATACCGCAAATGATTTAAGTGGATACTTCTCAAGTCGCCTCTTTACTCAATCAAGGAGGAATTAGTTGCGACAAATAATTAACGTTTATTTAATTGCTCTGAGTGTTTATTTAATTAAAAAAAATTTAAATGACATTAATCGAATGTCAGAGGCTGCCATTGATTCATTCCTCTGTGATTGAGTAAAGAGGCATCTTAAGAAGTATCCACTTAAATAATTTACAGTTGTATCCACGGATTAAACACAAGTATCTCTGACACAACCCGCTGCTTTTTTTGAAGTGTATACTTCTTTGTTCGCATCTCACTACGTCACTTTCGGAGCGAAGGATAATTTGATTTCTGATTATATTTAGAAAACTAAGTTTTTTTTAAAGATCTGTGCTCTTCTCTCCATTCACCTTTGCACTCCGTCTTTTCTTTAACTTCTTGATATTTACTTTCTCTTTCACCTGATCTATGGATGTTATCCTACTCTTTACTCTCTCTCTCTTTTCCCCTAAACTTTTCTTTCAATGATGTTTTCGATAAAAATTGTCGTGTCGTATCAAATGTTCCAATATTAACTGTGGTCTTCATCAAAACTTGGCTTTCGCTTACAATATGCAGGACCTCTTCATTTACATCCAACTTATTCTTTCCATTCTTCGCTAACACCACATTTAAAAAGCTTTCAGTCTTTCTCTGTCAAGTTTCACATTCATATAGAGCAATGCTCCAGACGTACTCTTATAGATGTTTCGGAATATTCCGCGATATGTAAGCTTTGAAAAGGTGCTTTTTGTTGTTAAAAGCTTTCTTTGCCATCGCTATTCTAGCGTCTATGTCTTTTGGACATCTGGAGTCGGTAATCAGACTTCCTAAATATCTAAAACTGTTTCAAACTGGTTTTGAATTTAATTTTATTGGGTTATGTTTTGTTGTAGTTTTGATGTTATTTAAGTTCTATTTACATTTTTTAAACCAATTTCTTGAAATACTAAATCCATATTTGCTACAAACTCCCTTTTGGATTTTCTGCAAGTGCTGCAATATCATCAACAAAACGAATGAACTGAACTTTTGTTCCATTAAACTTGCTCTCCCCTTTTCCTCACTCTATAATAGTATATTACGATATGAGAGCGATGAAACGTTTTCTGACGAGTGTGAGTTTGCGGCACGAGATATTTTATGTATTATGTTAAATGCATATAAGCGGTGAAAGTGGACACCCTTGTCTAATCTTCGCTTTTTCCTTCTCTTCTCCTATTTATACTATTGTTTCTTGGTTTTCGTATAAGTATTTCAAATATAATTCTTGTCTTTATAATCCAATCCTTCTTTTTTCAAAATAGTCATCATGTGTTTCCAATTAACTTTGTCAAATGTTTTTTTCTAAATCTATAAAGGCATAATGCGTGTCTAAATCCAATTACATCCTTCTATCTATTGCAAGTCTCAAGGCTAGTATGGCTACTAGTGTTCCTTTATTCTAACGAAAGCCACATTGATCTGGTGGTCCCAGATAATTTTCAGCGACAGGTCTTATTCTATTTTGTATAATTTTGCTGGCTTGAGATATCAAACTGAGGGTTCTATGTTGTTCACATTTTAGAGTGTTAGCTTTTTTAGGTAAGGTTACGGTCTTGCTTATTTTAAAATCTGTAGGGATCTTTCCTGTAGTGTACATTAATTTGATTAACTCAAATTTCAATGTTTTTAAATCGTACATTATATTAAATATATTAATGATAAGTTATTGATTAATAATCGGAATAATACAATAATTGAAACGATCTCGAAGCAAATGCGTCGCTATATTAATGTAAAGATATCTGGCCACAATTCTGCATAAAGAAGTATCCACTTTTATCATTTACGCTTTTTATATGAAAATAAAACCAGTTTTTGAATATTAAAATGTCTATCTAATGTGCAATTTCACAAATATTAATAATGATTAACTTATGGAATAAAATTACACAGCAGTAACGGCAGTACTTTAAATAACAATAAACCTATTACATTTATCTAGTTTATAACACTGTTCTATTTACATTATTAGGAGTACGGGGCACATCATGTTTAGTTTTTATATTTTCCTGAATTATTGGCAGAGTTATATCTGCCGTGGTTGCGGGATAACCAATCCATCATCCCGCGACCATGGCAGATGTAACTCTGCCGGTGAGAATTCGGGAAAATATGTAACTAAACACGGTGAGTCCGATACTCTCAATAATGTTTACAGTGACCGTGTAAATTTATAAATCTCAACTATCCTATTTATCTTGTACAAAAACTATAATTAACGTCGGCTAAGTTAATAAACTCCATTTTAAATGTATGATGTAATTATTGCAATATAAGAATGTCTAATACCACTAAAATCGACAATAATAAATAAGTTTTCTCATTTTGTTATCTCCTGGTTAAATAACCGCAAAATAAAATAATAAAATAAAATAAAATGAAAATTCGAATATAAATGAATAGTATTATTATTATTATTACTTTTTTTACTTAAGGATTACCCCCGTCCAGTAAGTAATAATACTTTTCAAAATGTATTTTTATTTTTTGGACGTATGTTAATTTGATAGAGCCCTTGAGATGTATTCGGGCGCCTTGTGTGATACTAGCTTTTTGGGCGTTTGGCCACAAGTCCGCTCGCGCTGAAAGTTTAATAAACTTGAACGCTCTGTGCCAGACCTTTATACATTTTAATATCGGACCATCGAACCCTTTTTTGGCGAATGTCTGCGTCATACTAGGAACCAACTTGCCAAATTTCACGGTTGTACGTTCGTTCCGGAATTTCGATTTTATATAGATACACTCAACGACACGATTAACCGCCAAGGGCAACATTTTCATACAAACGAAGTCATTTTGAAGCCTCAGCTCTTGGTTAGGTAACGATTCGGGTGAGATCTGATAGCAGCTATCTAGAGTACGGATTGAAGAGGTGTAGACAACTTTAGGCAGGCAACTGATCAAACTAACCGACTGTTTTCACCAGAATTGTCCGTGAAACAAAAAACTACACAGTGTCTGTCTTAGGCGGTCTGGACCTCCTCAATCCGTACACTCGATAGCTGCGATCAGATCTCATCCGAATCATTACCTGATGGAGAACCGAAGCTTCGGAATGATCTCGTTTGTATGAAAATGTGCCGCTGAGTGAACCTAGACCTAACCTAGGCGAAGAACCTAGGCTTCGAAATTACCTCTCCGATTTTATGCACAATGACTTTGACTATTATTGCATCTTTAATAACTTACCAAAAACCATTTACTCTTACTGCGGCTTAAATGCACGTGTTCTAAAATGACTTTGACTAAGTATTATTTTATCTTAAATAAGTTTCCAAAACTTTTAATGTGGCTTATGATCTGATTTGGCAAATGCACATTATATCTTTAGCAGATCTGTACATCAGTTTTTTAGAAAACTTATTTATTATTTTTACCAAAAACGAAAGGATGTTAACTTTGATTTTTAGTTTTTACAGACAACAGAAATTCGTTAAGAGAGGAAAAGGATTACAAGCAAACGTTAAACCTATGATATCTTTTTCCTAAATGTTATAAATAATTAAAGTAAGAATAAAATACGATAAAAAATCTATATATTACACTATCGGGTATTTTAGAAATAAATTAAAAAGCACTTAATTTAATACAATCCAACGTAGAGACCAAGCAAAAAACTTAAACTGAATCTGGTCATTTTAAAACCTATTTTGTCATGCTTACATGGTGTAAATGTATGTGCTATAGTGAATACCAGTCATGTAAAACTTACAAGGAATGTTGCTTCAACCAGTCAAGGGAAAGTTCCTCTGATACTATTATTTTTGCTCTTAAGGCGACAACTACTGCTGGCAACCTTGTAAAGCCGCAAAAAGGTCGGGTTTAATTCAGATGTTATGCTAGCAAAAAATTATAACAAACTGAGAATATCTGTAATGAAACGGCTTAATTAGTATTTTTAATTTTAATCAAAAACTTTAACTAAATAAAAACCACAACAAGGTCCAAATTAAGACTAAGATCCGATTTAATTAATTAATTGTGCAAAAAAACAAAATTTAACTAGGTTAATTTAAAGATATTACTATAACATAACTGAAATCCGTTCATTTTTATTTGTAATTATTTATTTTGGTATATTTCAGCGCATTAGCAGCTTGATTCCTCCTCGAACGACAGAGATATCAGTACGGGACGAGTCATGTGTGATTGAGACGCACACACCCAAGGTCACCAACAGTAGTTGTCGCCATAAACAGTCACAGGATGGGCGTAAAAAGGGCTAGTAGGCCTACCATGAGTTATGTACTCAATACACTTAAGCGCCTGCGTAAAATATTTCGTATGAGAAACTCTGGTTCCTGTCGTAAACCGCTAGGGGCGCTGCGCCGTGCAATTTCTCATATAAATCTTTTACGCAGTCGCTACGGGTGGGTCTCATTATTTCCACTGAGAATAACCATTGACGGTTATTCTGATACTACATGTATCACTATTTCCATTGCGTTTTTAAAATCGCGACGCCGACCACACGGTCGCTTATCAGACGCCGCATTTTCCTCTACCAATAGATAGATACTGGCCACTGAGAATGTTTTTGATGGATTAACTGTCAATAAGTCGACAGTGATACGTAAACATTCTCTTGTGACCGGAACCTATAAATTTCCATAAATAAAACGGAAATGTCTGTATTTAACAGAGGAAAAGGAAGCATTTTGCTTTTCCAGGGACACGAGTACACAAGACATTGTGTATATAAGAACGGCAATATTTTGTGGCGTTTTCACGTCAATGGCTATTGTGAGACGGATTTGCATAAATCTGGCAGTGTCAGAATTTCCATTCCAATGGAAAATGGAAATAATGAGACCCACCCATCGCTACCGTGTATCGACTGCAAAACTCTTCGTAGGCCTTACAGTACATATTCTTCCAATAGAACAATCGACAAGAGACACCTATTTTTTATATTTTGAATTGAAAATATATCTGAGACTTTGTGCAATAAATATATTTAATAAAAACGGGTAATTTGATCTCGTCTCTCTCTTTATCAGAGTCATTTAAAAGAGAGGATAACGTTATAACCTCGATAGAAACAGTCAACCGCGGTTCAGAGCTCCACGGGAAGAAACAATTATTATTACTTTGTTAATTTTATCTCACAGATTTCCTAAATCGTACTTATACCTGATGAAATTGCTGTTGATACAAAAATTACTTGCGTCAATTCCCTACATGCTATCTACACTATACAAAGACGTAAAATATAATCTAAGATTACACTGTTAAGATATTATATATAGGTATAAAACTTTATGAATTAATAATCTTTTCTTACATGGCCAAGGTATGACCACCCTTAACTTCTTTCCTAAAATTGAACTTTATAAACAATATTTAACCTATTCTCTTGTTTTTCAGTTGAAAATCGATAAGAGAACGGTTTAAATACAGCTTACTTTTGTGAAAACTCGAATGTTAACTTAGTTGAAAAGAAATAGCATCATAAATTAAAAGTTCTTGTAGATGACACATATTATGTCACGAAAAGTCCAATTTAGAAAAGAATAACTCCAGTTTCTCAAATGAAAACCCCATAAAATCTAATAAAATAACCAAACAGTCAAACACAGTTCTTTAAGATTTTGGGTCAATTCTTTGTCTTGGAAGTATTTCAAATTGAGAAATCGGGGTTAAGGTGGCCTTAAAACCAGTAGCGCATCTGATGTTACATAAAGAACTCCCTGGTTTCGTGTGGTGGTCAAGTGTGCCTCAACTGACCCGCCGAGTTGCCAGTGGGGCTTTGGAGGTTAGGAGGGTCGATTATCGTGATCTCTATAACTCGCAGTCCTCGGAGAATCGGATCAGTGATGTGTATGCCCCGGGGATTGTAGACTCTTTCGTTTTGAGTGGCGATGAATTTTGATACTTTCCTCAAGTGCTGAAATTGGGAGAAGTAAGATAATGAAAAATATGAATGTGGGTAAAGAGGGATTGGTATACAGCCAAGAATATGTACCCAGAAATTGTATTATGTATCTAAACTATTTTTAGATTGTACATTAAGGTTTGCGGTTTTATAAATTCGGAAATTTAAGCCTGATGTGATTATGATGGTTTGGTTTTATAAATACGGAAATTCAAGCCTGTGTGTAAAAAAGGGATGGAAATCGGAATGTTTTGTTTCAGCTCTAACTTAAATACACACAAATATTTGGTCAGATTGTTGTAAAACAACAAATATTAAATTTAGGGTACTCAGAGTGTCGAGTTAATTTTCAGGTCCCACCATTTTAGCAAAAGGCGTTTTTGTCGCCTTGATGTTGCTTTGGCATCTATACCATTGCTATTTATCTTGTTTTTAGAGACTCGCATTTGTCCAAATTTGTTTTCTTAAAATTTCCAACAATTTAGAGCCTAATTGTTTTTACATTGTGTTGTATTAAATTATAGTAGCTACTTTTTTATATAAACGCGGGTGCTATATGTCTGATTTATCAAAGCACAAAACGCAGTTTTTTTTTTGCTCTACACAGCCAGAATAAAAAATAGTTATAATTAATAATGGGACGGTTTTTTTTTCGTTTTCCGTAGTCTTAAATATAGTAAACTTTGATTTTTTTTCTCTAAAACAATGTTTATTTGGCCCTTTTGGCATAAAAAAATGTGGAATAAGCAGTCTCAATCGAAGATAGTGGAGATCTGTTGTGTTTATATTATAAAATATGTACGGTTTCATAACCGCGCATTGTTTTGCTTGCGTTGCAGCCTACTTTATTTACTTAGCCATAATAATTAATTTTATATTTTACCGTTTTTAAAGCAGTACGAAACTAACTGTCGATACCGACACACATAGACAAAGAGACGCCAAACTGAACTCTGTTTACTTTGATATTTGTTTGATATAAAGTTTTGACTTTGATACAAAATAACTAAAATGTTGTACATAAATATTGATATTTACCTTTTCATAATGTGTTTCGGTACAGATGTAGATGAAGTAAGCAGTGAGACAAGCCAGGCATCCTTCACAGTACGTACTACAATCAGCTGTTTCTGCCATTTCAAAGTGTTCGTTCAGCCGCTCCATTGTGTACTCAAATGTTTGTCGATCCACCTGAAGTTGTGGAAAATATTCAGGTTACTAACCAGAGATTTGACAGTGTTATTATAAAAAAAACAGTTGTACCACCTTCCGTTCGAAAGATATTGGCCGAAACAAAATTTTGCAGAAAAATATTTTTTACCGATTTTTGTTTGTTTGGCACATAATTTAATCAACCGCCTGAATTCATACTCAAGACTCGGTAAGTGATCAGGAACAAAGTACAGTGATCCTTTTTCACGAAATAGTAAAAAAAAAATTTTTTTGTTTCCGTAAGAACTGGACTATTTGAAATACAATTCAGTACGGGAGCAAAATCATTTTTTTTGGAATTTCACCTGAAGGGTCATTAAACATTACAATTTGAAAATTGTATACGTACTCGTACATACATACATATGTATACTCACTCACTCAGTTGGTCACAGTGCCAAAGTACTATACTTTGATACGAATAATACATATATATTTGTGATTTTGTTTTGACAGAAGGTACTTTCTACCTTGCAAATTATTAAGATATGAATAAGAAAAAAAAAAATATAATCTTGCAAAGTTTCTTGCCCTTCTTCTTAGCAAGACTAATCGAATCCGCCCGGAGTTAGGCATATATTTTTAATATTATTTATTCTTTATTCATATATGTTTACATTATTATTACTACATTACATAAATAAATATATTTCATTTCATTTCACCCCTGTCTCCCAGAGGGGTAGGCAGAGACAATAGATTTCCATCTACTACGATCGTGACACACCTCTTTCAAATCCATCAATATATTCATACAAGCTCTTCTATTCTGGGTACTTTACAAATTGCCCTTCTTCAGTAAGTCACCAATCAGCATACGTCTTCCTAGGACCTTCCACTTGCGAACCATAAATTTCTTTCGTCACTCTACTTTCATTCCTCTCTTGAAATCCACTTTACAAGTCAAAACTACCAAAGCATTCCTTTTTCTATTCTAGTCACTACATCTTCTTTCAGACCGAGTATGTAGATTATAATAAACCACACATACGCCGCGCCGTTAAGAAACTAATTTATATTAATCTTGTATCTATATTTTATTACCTATAGCAGCGTTTCTTAACCTTTTTTGTCCACGGACCCCTTCGAAAATCAAGCACAATTTTAATGACCCCCGTATAATAAAAAGCAGCATTAAATTTCAGACTATTTGTTTTAGTTCTACAAATTACAAAAAAATATACCTTTTCATATAAAATACCTTAACGAGAAGGTTGGTGCTGCTTTTTTGCAACTAAATTAGTGATATTTGGGTTTATATTACTACTGAGATTATAATCTAGTAATCGCTTAATCTATCACTAGATTAGGCTGCGGACCCCCATACATATGCTCGCGGACCCCCAGGGGTCCGCGGACCACAGGTTAAGAAACGGTGACCTATAGCACTCTCTCGCAAACCCTCTGTTTTGTTATCTGACTACTACCTAATCCCGCTGGTTTTGTGAGTCTAGAAAACGGAATGTCATGCGACATGATTACATTTTACATACAATATGGGGCCAAATTAACAAGAAAATATAGTTTGACAAAAGTCAAATTAGATTCTGTGTATACCCTGAACAAGAAAATAAAAAACCTCGCCAAATTGCGGAATTAATGTTTTAACTAATTTTTTCTACTGGCAACCTCAACTTTAAAACGTCATTAAAGCCGACTCTAAAGGCTTTAATTTTAGTTTTAGTACTGTCAAAACTTAAAATTTTCCAAAGTAATTTAACTTCTAACCCTAACAGTTAAGGACTATTTTGCAATGAAGAAAATTTAGTTTTGACAGCACTAAAACTAAAATTAAAGCCTTCAAAATCGGCTATAATAAAGTCGATTCTGAAGGCTTTAATTTTAGTTTTAGTGCTGTCAAAACTAAACTTTATTCATTGCAAACTAGTCCTTAATTGTTAAAAAATAGAAGCTAAATTACTTTGGAAAAAAATAATTTTTGACAGCACTAAAATTTAAATTAAAGCCTTAAAAATTGGCTTTAATATGTCGATTGCTGTCAAAGTGTGGTGTTCTTTTTTCGTGCTGTCAGAGTGTTGCAATCATAAAATAAAAATCATAAAAGCAAATGAGTAGGTTTTTTATTTTCCTGGTCAGGCTTTAATTTAAGTTACATACTTGTTGACTTTTACATACATGTCAATATGGTTGTTTCTGTACACTACAATCTGCCAATTTCAGTAATCCACCATTGGACTTGACTATGTCGTGGCAGATTAGGGAATTATATAATAATAATTATAAAATATATATGGAACTCTTCCTAGGGTCCGTAACAAAACGGTAAATAAAAAATAATGATGAGACTCCATTGTCTGAACCGTTAAAGCTAGACTTTAAATTTGGCACAAAAATAGCGATAATTTGCCCGACGAGAAATATACAATAATGTAATAAAACATTTGAATAAACCGAAATGATTCAAAACATTGTCACAAAAAAATTGTGTTCTTTTTTCTACTATGTAAATCAAATTGTAAGTATTAAAGATATTAGGGATTTCCTCAACGAGGATCCCTATCCCCATTAATGCCTCCTGATAGGTTCAATAATAACCATCATCAATAGAATGCACATCTATCTACAAGTGTACTCAGATGATGGAATTATTATGATAGTAGGGAAAAACTTAAGCACGGTGAGATCTTGGATGATCACTGGAATAAGAAAAATGTTGGACTGGTGTGAAGATAAAGGACTTGATCTCAATCCCAGTAAAACCAAACTAGAGCTCTTTACAAAAAAAAAGGTACTACAACCTATCAAATTAAAGGGTATAAAGTAAAGTACCTTGGGGTGACTTGATAACAAACTGAGATTTGATAGTCATGTTAAAACTAAATGTAGTAAAGTCATAAGAACACTTTTCCAATACAGAAGGGGGGTAAATGGGGTCTGACACCTAGCTTAATGCATTGGATATACAAGGCCATCATCACAAAGGCTGCTATGTAGAACAATTGTATGGTGGCCAAAAACAGACATAAAATCCACAAGAAAAGAACTAGGAAACTCTATGATATTTTAAAGTTGTCAATGTCACACTTGTGTACTTGGAATGCCTTGCGCACTAAGTCGCGTGCTACCTCGTACCCGCCAACCCCTGTACCCCGTGGGCGCGGTAGGCACGAATTTGACAAGGTATAGTTTCGACTATTTAAAACTAGAATTATCCGTCCTCACATGCTCGTGTTTCGGCCTCGCTGTAAAGACACTACTCGGCTCGGCGGCAGACAGATATTATAGTAACTTCAGAAAATCAGGAACTTCAATAAAAACTTTCAAATAGCATTATCGAATAGCATTGTCATATCATAAGGACCAAAGCAATGGGAATTGGATGGAATAGCTCCAAATAGAGAGCCGACTATCTGTCTGACTCCAGCAGGCGTCCCACCTCAACATCATCGATGAAATACGGAACCTTTGGCATGACTCCTACTTAATCATTCTTTTTATTATGTATCCATAAGTGTTGCAGTAAATCTATACACATATACATATATATATTTTTTGTAATTATAAATTATTAAGTACATATAAAACATCTAACCCTGAGTGAGGGGGTGGGGGGTGTTACCAAGTGTGTACTGACACAAAAGTCAAATAAAAGTAATACAAAACAGCCACATAATTAAAAGGATGTTCAATTATTTATGAAATATCATTATTTTAATCTACTCTAGTATGCCATTCATTACCAATTTGCAAACTGAACCTTCAATGTATAAACAGGTTTATAAACCGAGTTAACAAAATTGATGTAACAAACCAAGTTTTTGTCTATTACACTTCTTGCTTTTGCTGGAGTCGTAGGATAATGCAGAAATAGTATTTTTCATGCTGAGTAAAAAAATATGCTTTTTCTTAAAGACTTTAAAGACTAAAGTGTTTTTGCGGGTACAAGGAAAATACTTCGGTCGTCACCTGCATCTCATCACTGCGCCTCGCCATACTTGCCAGTTTCCCGTAGACCACGAGACATGCAACTGTCTCGAAACGTCGGGCGTCCCCTTTTCGTAAAAAAGGTAAAAATTGATCGCGGTAGACCCGTTTATATATATTATAATGCTTTTTCTTGCCCGAGGAATAAAGCTACATTCTGAGGGTAAGAAATAGTTGCCTCTGTAGACGACAAAAAACCCCAATATACGGCGTTTGATGATTAAAAGGTTTCCTTTTGCAGAGTGAATACTTAGAACCCTTAGATCATTTTACGAAGGGTAGCCATAAAAAAAATTGATGTAGGAAAGAGAGGGAGTAGTCTTTCGTTATTAAAATATGATAATTCAATATATGTTTTTTTCTAGTTACAACGTTAAGTTTAGTATCATTTTTAACTAAACTTGAGACGTACAGGCCATATACAAAATAATACTTATAGTATTTCATATAAAAATCTTGAAATTAAAATAAAATTATAAAAAAATCTTACTTTTTTGACGATAATTTAATTAAAGTTAAATTTGTCGGGTCCGATGATCCAAACGACTCACTAATCTGTTTAACTTATGTTGAAGAGGCACATAGCCGTATTTTTTTACATGCATAAGATATGGCCCTCAATGGCGCGTCAAAAATTACGGTACACACGGTTGATTCAGATGTTGTGGTTATAGTGATATCCTTTTATTTTTCACTTCAGTAACATGGTCTCAAGGAGCTGTGGATATCTTTCGGCACTGGCAAATACCATAGCTACATACCGGTGCATGAAGTAGCAAACCATTTAATCGCAGATAAAACAGAAGCTTTAAGAGGCTACCATGCATTCACAGGTTGTGACACCGTTTCAGCGTTTCATTCTATGCACTTAATCAGCATTTTTCTAAACTGCCTGTCTCCTTAGAAGACAAATTAAAAAACAAAACTCTCCTAAACCTTCGTAATAAGCCCAAACCTGACTGCGATCATTTTACCTTCAAGACTGTTTCTGAGTGTGACGTTAAGAGAGCAATTCTTTCTATTACTTCAAAGGCTGTGGGTGATGACGAAATTTGCTCTCAAACGCTGCATCTTATACCAGATGAACTTTTACCTGTCCTAGCTGACGTTATCAACTGCTCCCTTGTCACCAGCTCATTCCCCACAGCCTGGAAAAATGCACATGTCATCCCTCTTCCAAAGACTACAAACCCTTCATCGTTTTCTGAGTATCGTCCAATTTCCATTCTTCCTATCCTTTCTAAAGTTCTTGAGTCTTTAGTCCACAACCAAATTTCGTATTTCTTATCTAAACATAGGTCACGGCACTCCTGAAAGTCTCCAATGATATAAGATTAGCTATTGACAATAAGAAACTGACTATACTCACACTATTGGATTTCAGTAATGCATTTAACTGTGTAGACTTCGATGTACTCCTTAGCATTCTTAGCTCTCTTAACGTATCTCCTCTTGTCACAGAATGGTTTGATACTTATTTAAGGGGTCGCCTGCAGTGCATACGCTCGGATGAAGTTTCCTCGGAGTGGTGCCAATTAACTGCTGGTGTACCTCAAGGTGGTGTCCTCTCTCCTCTCCTTTTTTCAATTTTTATAAATTCTGTTTCCAATGTTCTTTCTTCAAACTACTATCTTTACGCAGACGATTTACAACTCTACCGCCACTTTGTCGTAATTGAGGCAGATATTGGTGTCTCAGAAATGAACAGTGATCTTTCAAACATTCACAGGTGGGCGGAGGCTTTCGGACTTTTGGTTAATCCCAAAAAATCTCAAGCCATTATTTTCGGTAGCAGATATATGACTAACCTTCTCAATCAAACGGTAATTCCACAAGTAGTTTATAACGATATCCCTATTGCCTACACTAAATCTGCAAAAAATTGATTGTAATCTGACGTGGGCTACGCATATTAATGAGGTCAGCAGGAAAGTCTTTGCCACATTTCATTCCCTTAAGCGTCTCCAGAAATTTCTCCCCTTTGAAACTAAAGTTACTCTCGCATTTTTCAAATAAGGCATTTTAGTTTGATTTATCACTACCTGGGTCCTGAATACCAGTAACAGGCATTATTTAGACATGCTTACTCTAACTTAAACTGCACCATCTTTTTCTGTCATAAGAGTTTGTGGTCAAAATCGGGTCTTTGTAATTTATAGTGTTCTCGATATTGTGGAGCTTTTTTCTTTTTTTTTCATCTATTTTACTCAGACTAATACATCATGTGGGTACTTTTTAAAAGGGAGATTAAATAGGCTTTTAAAATTAATAATTTTTATTTTATCATCTGTTAAATTAAAAATGATATGGACGACTTTGTACAAAAAAAAGGAAAATGATGATTACATATTTTCTTTTCTTTTAGCTTTTCTGTGGAAAATATTGCAAACTGAATAGCAGAAATGAATTCTACGTATTTGATTTACTCGAAAATGATACCCAACTTGACCTTTTAGCTACAATGTTAATGTCAGGAATCTCTCCCCCCCCTACCACCCATATAAAAAACTTACATTAATAAAATTAATGGCTACCCTTCTTAAATTATTCTTTCAGTCCTAAAAAGCAATGCACCAAAAGGAAATATCTTAATCATTAATCGCCGTATATTTTAGTGTACACAGGCAACTAAAAGGCCATATTTTACTCAGTACGAACAATACTTTATCTACTAACTTCTAGGTGGAGTAGACATTAATTCATCAGAATCACTTTCTGAAAAATTCGCCATTGGCCAGAACTATTCTGCCAACTATGAGGCCATCAGTTTCGAGTACCAAGACTCATACAAGAGAAATACATTTCATACAATATTTTGTACTTGCAATTTACAGAAAGTTCGGTTTTCGATTTCGAGTATGAGTATGTAATGTCCGGCATGCTCAAATGGTTTAGCTCTTCATATAGGCCATAACATGGACTTTATCTAAATTTACTAAAACTAAACACCAACTCAGTCAACACTTGCTCACCCACTCACTTGTGCAACAAATAGGTTTGGACTCAACATGAAACATGGCTGCCTGTGACAAACTGCACAGGTTTGGACAAGAGAGATTGCACTGTGCCAGCTATACCCAATCAAAATACCCGAACCACCCATACAAACCGGTTTGCCATAGATTCAAACCGAGAAACTTGGTTTAAGGCTCAACCCAGTTTAAATAGAGTTGTTACATGGTGACTCGCCATGGCAGTCAACCAACAGTTGAAGTGAAAGGATATGTCAGTCAGTTGGATCTTGCTCTGCAGTCTTGCAGGGTGTGCAAGGCATATACGGAGTAAATCAATGTCATTGTTTTGTATCTCAGTTCACGCTTTCGGCCTGAGGGAGTCTACTTTTATTTGCTCCAAAAATAATAAAATTCATCAGAAAGACAGCCTTGGCTGACTTATCTATTATGGTTGTGATCTTCGACCAAAATAAAATGAATGGACGGGCCTTGTCTTTACAGTTTCCTCACTCATAACGAGTCTAAGCAATTGGATATATACTTCAATACCTAATTTTTTATGTTTATTTTGCTTTTTGCACTTTGTAAATGCACAAGAAGGTATTTTTTCGTCAGTTATTTGTATGGCATGTAATAATAAGCGTACGTGTCACTCTTCTAACAGACAGAGACAGAGATGAAGTGAGAGCCGGCGCTCATTTTACAGACTTCAAAAACGGCTATTCATTTCATTTTCATTCATTTATTTTATTTTGGTTGAAGGTTGTGATTGGTCCAATAGTCTTTACCTGTACAAATCTTGTAACCCATTTAGCAAAATGAGCTCCACATTAATGAAATTCTCTGATATCTCTGGTAACGAATGTGCCGATCGTTTAGCTGAATATGCCTGCACTCATCAGACTGATGAAAAGTACTTACTCTGTCTTCAAGTTCTGCGGGAAACCTGGTTTGAAATTTGACAGCTGTGCCTTCAGAGTAGTCTCTCTGTATAAATACTTTTATTCCTTGATGAGTGGGAGTTTGTTGACTGCCAGGTGTGTTGGGGCCAGAAGGGATTCGGTTATTGGCCATTCTGATCAGTGGATGAACTCAAATCCACATGAAAACGGAAACAAACAATTTTTAATCTGGTCAGCAGATCGTCGTCAAACAAATCACAATCACGGCTCTAACAAAACCTAACCGTAACTAATTTTTAGTGAGGTCTATTCTCTTAAAATTGGCACTATACTGATAAAATCTCGAGAGTTCTTATAATTTTTTGTCGTCTAAGCTCCGAAATGCCACTCGGCCAGAACAGAACAGACAAGACAGACAAGGAGACAAGTACAAGCAAGACAGATAGACATGAGACCTCAGAGAGACAGAAACACGGAACAGACAGAAGTTTTTTTTTCCTTTATGGAAAAGACTAAGGGCTTAAGCCCATACTGCCTGGTCTTAGTGTCTTTTCTTCTCTTATAATTAATCGAGGCTAAAAAGCCTTGTCTTTCATAACTATTATCTTCAATTTTGTATTAGGTCAAAATCAAGTCGTCAGTACTGTATAATCGAGGCAAACTGCTTTGTCTAACGTTTATAAGATTCATTCATTTTATAATCCAGTATTTTAATCAGTTATGTAGGGGTTAATTCCGGTATTGTTATTTTTCAAATAACTACGATGGTATTCTTGATAAAATTATAAATGGGTAAAATGTTTCTGTCACAGAACTGTATTGGAGTAGATGACACAAACACGGTGAAATGTATGAAAACCAAGCGTGTCAATTTTTTACTACTTTCTGTAACGTCATGATCGCATTTTAGTGATGGGCGAAAGACACTGACATGTAAACCGTGAATCGATTCATAGGCGCGCCGCCAAAGCGATTCAAAGGCATCGATCGCCACAGGCAGTTATGTCACCATAGACATGATTTGTCTCTATGCTCATTGTCTAAATGACAATATAGCCGATTCTGAAGGCTTTAATTTTAGTTTTAGTGCTGTCAAAACTAAATTTTCTTCATTGCAAAACAGTCCTTAACTGTTAGGGTTAGAAGTTAAATTACTTTGGAAAATTTTAAGTTTTGACAGCACTAAAACTAAAATAAAGCCTTCAGAATCAGCTTTATTGACAATGATTTTTCATAAATAAAATACACAACTAAAATTGTTTGAAAAAAGAAAATATAATATTTACTAAGCAACTTGTTCATGACTTACTATCACAAACACACCAATAGTCGGATATCGACATTTTTTTGCTCCAGTGAAGCTGTTTTGATCGAAGTGAATTGAACAAATTGCACTGTGTTTTGTTGGAAACCAATTTGTATTACCCGTCGCTTCAATCCACTTTTCTTTAACTTTTGGTTCCTTTGGAAAGCTGAAAATTTATGATCAAAGGTTCAAACTAAAGCATCATTCGTAATTCAAGAAATTAATCTCGTTCCTCTGTTTAATAATCGATACAATAGAATTATCGAGTAAAAAATCGAAACAAATGTACAGCACAATTCTCTAAATTAGACAGAAAAATGAGAAAAGTTCCCCTACTACGACGGGAATTGCGCATAAAAATATCGATAGCTGAAATTTCCATTGCGTGCTAACTAAATGTACCATGCATATCGCGTCCAGTAGAAGCCGCAATGGAAGTGTAAGTCGTGGCGATACGTTAATAGTGTAAATTGTAGTGCTAGTAGCGATACAAATATAAATTAATTCGTTTTAATATAAAATAAGAGGAATTTGAACCCAAAAAGTACTCACCTGTGAAAGGAAATATCTCCATTCTGTCGGCCAATACTATTTGAGTTATTTTTACAACCCAGTATTGCACAATTCAGCATTTCTGTTATCAACTTACAAGTGTTGCCCCGGCAACGATTGAGAGCAGTCTAGCCACAGTATATGGTCTAGCTTTAGTCGGACTCAACTTTGATAAAATATCAAAGTTTGGACACGCAAGGTAGGTCGACTTATTGCTTCTACTCCAATACAGTTCTGTGGTTTCTGTATTCCTGAGAAGTTCCTGAATAAAGCGCGGCACATCCAGGGCTTCTTTATAAATATTCAATAAATTATCAATTAGTACTAGTCTTTGTATATTAAATTGAGGGCAATCAAAAAATATGTGGTTTAAAGTTTGAATTCCAAAATTACAATATGTACAATTTGGGGAAGGTTTCATTTTCAATCCGTGTAAATGTTCATTAAATTTGCCATGTCCAATTTTTAAACGACAAATTGTTGTATAAAAGTTTCTATGTATATATTTTCCAGTGATGAACCATGGTTTCTTGATATCCAAGTTAATTTTACTACAGTAGAGCCACTGAGTGATGGCGCCTATGACGTTTAAATGCCTACAAAGTATGGTAATTGTTCACGCGACAGCGTGACGACGCGCATGCGCGGATGACGAGACCCCCCGCCGCGCGCCGGCTCTAGGCGCGCGCGGGCGCTGGTCCGCTCTGTTCGGCTCGAGAAGCCTCCCGAGGCGCACGTCTGCGCACTCGCGCGCTGGCGCCAACCCGCGCGTTGGCTCACTCAGACTGTTCTGCCGTAAACGTCGATCGAACGACACGTGTGCACACTCGCGCCGCCAGCCCAAACAATATCGCGTACCTACCCTTTAGGTTGTGAAAGTGTTGTGTTCACAGTATATACCAAGACATTCTGCACATTCCTGACCAAAACGCCGTCTCCATCAGCCCAACAAGGAGGGACGCTGCACAGCGCATTTGCCGGCCCATCGAAAACAACATTCCAACAAGGTCAGTGCACCCACATTGTTTCCCACAATTCTCCCGTGTCAAATCCCATCAGCCCTGCATTCCTGTAGCCAGCGGTTACAGTAATTATTTATAAGCAAGGTGTGAATCAATAAATGTAATATTTCATTGTTGATAGTGATGTACTACTTGTTTCGGTCATTATTTTTCGATTTGAATGTTGCTTTATTGTGCAATAGAATTCGTATTGAAACAAAGATTTTTTTGTTAAAGTTGCTCATTTTTTATAGGTCGTGTTTGAGGTCGCCAAGTTACGCAATAATATTTAGTTAAAAACAAAACAATGACGAAGTTAAACTAAACGAAAATAAATGATAGTAAAATACTTTTTTCGATTTATTTAGATATTTAAACATCTCTTGGGGTCCCCGGGGCACTACACCGCATAGCCCTCCGATAGCTACGCCACTGGTTTTGGCACATTTTTCTTTTGTATCATTATGTTGAATGTTGAATGACGTGTCTAATGTTGAGTAAACTCACACTTGATTTTTATTTTAACCCGAAATTTGAAATGTACCTCATCACTAAATGCAGCTGTCATAAGTGCCATCACTCAGTGGCTCTACTTTAGGTATACCATTTTCCTTTTATTCGTGTCGATTCTTCCCAATGGAGCATCTATTGATGTTTAATATTCGTCTTAATGTTAGTTTTGTAACCTGAAGCTGAATATTAGGATTTTTAGTTATAGAGCTGGCAAGTTTATCGGCAAGTTCGTTACCAGAAACGTCAATATGAGATGGAGTCCAAATAAAACGTATTTCTCTGTCTTGATTGAGCCAAAGCCTGCTACATGTCTGCCTTATGTTATAAACAACGACATTAAAGCCGATTTTGAAGGCTTTAATTTTCGTTTTATTTATGTCAAAACGAAATTTTCTTTATTGCAAAATAGCCCTTAAATGTAAGGAACAAGAGTGAAATTACATTGGAATAATTTTAGTTTTGACAGCAATAAAACTAAAATTAAAGCCTTCAAAATCGGCTACACTATATGTCATTGCATTGGTTATAAATAATTATAGTTTGTGCTAACATTGTATGTAGGATTTGACAGCGCCATTAAAACGCTCATACTGTCCGAAATTATCAACAATTTCTTGAAACTGAGGTTATTTAATTCTATATATTCTAAAGCTGTGTAAATGCCCTGGGCCTCTGCTGTATATATACTTGCATTTGATGGTAATCTGAAGCCATGTCCCAATTTAGTGACAGGATTATAGTAAGCCATGGATACAGTTTGGTTACATCTTGAACCATCTGTATATATTTGTCTAATGTTTCTGTGTTCATCCAGTTTATTATAAACTGCATGTTTATCAGTCAAGTGTCCTATCTAGTAAAAAACGGTCTCGAGAGAGAACAACTTAAGCTTCGTTGTGTCTCTTTCGCACGATTGCCATGTAAAATATTTAATTACTTTAGTAGAATAAGATTGTAAGAAATGAAAATTAAAACGTAGTAAACCGCATATGAACTAAAACGACTTGCATTCGCTTACAGGTCCTCTAAAAAGGCCGCTTTAGATGAATCATGTTATGAATCTGTTCTAATGCCGTCTCTTTTGCACGCGTGAGAAAACTCTGACTCTATCCTACTTTCAAATCATTCTATGATTCACCCAAGTCGGCCTTTTTAGATCCCCAGGTCCTCTAAAAAGGCCGCTTTGGATGAATCATAAATTATGATTCCGTTTTAATGCCGTGTCTTTTGCACGCTTTTGCACGCGTGAAAAATCTCTGACTCCATCCTACTTTCAAATCATTTTATAATTCACCCAAGTCGGCCATTTTAGATCCCCAGGTTTATTGAGTTACTTTGCTGTGCCCGACAGGGTCCGTAATTGATACTTACTATAAATGTTATTTAAGACCTTTCGAACATTATGGTGCAATAAAATTTGAATTGAATACTTATTAGGAACAAAAATATTTCTCACAATAGCACCGTAGGTAATAGTATAAATTTATTACTAGCAATACCGGCAAATATGGTTGTCATGTCAGCTGATATAATTTAATGGCGTCTCATTCGTTGTATTAAAGCCGATTCTGAAGGCTTTAATTTTAGTTTTAGTGCTGTCAAAACAAATTTTTCTTCATTGTAAAATAGTCCTTGAAATTATCAAGCAGAGAAACTAAATTACTTTGGAAAATTTCAAGTTTTGACAGTACTAAAACTAAAATTAAAGCCTTCAGAATCGGCTTTACTGAGTGTTTTATTTAGAAGCTTATGATGCGATTTGAGAATCGATGCGACTGTTCTTTTTTGAAAAATTGTGAAAACTTTCTGTGCTATGAGTGGGTGTCATAAAGAATTTTACCCTGGTTGTGGAATATCATTTAACAGGTGAGTTTATGTTTTTGTAATAAATAGGGTGAACAAACTAAATGTAAAATCAGAACATATGTAACAAATCAGTTTTTTTTTCTAGATTGCCTTTGAATGCCGAAATAAGAAGAAAATGGTTAGATCGTATTCCTGGAAAGCTGACCGATAACTCCGTAATATGAAGCTTGCATTTCAAACTTTATTATTTAATTTAATTGTGTACATTCCTAATATTTAATTCTGTCATTCAATAAATACTACGTATGTTTCTATATATTGTTTATTATTTTATTTGAAAACGTATAATCATCGCGTTCATCGCTATAGGTAGGGGCCCCTGTTAGAATGAACACGTCATGGCATGAATTATACTTAATAGGGGTAGACAGAAGCTCTTACTAACATGTTTTGAATTTTTTTTCAAATTCCCCCCGACAAATCACTCTTTCATGTTTTTTTATTAAATCTCCAACACGACTTATAACAAATTTCAAGGGGTTTTCAAGAGTTTAAACGTGAAATATCCCCACTGGATAATAATGTTAAAATAAATCCCCACTAAGGGTGATTTGTCGGTGGGGATAATTCAAAACATGCTAGTAAGTGCTTCTGTCTTATGACGATGAAAGACAAGATGGAAAATGATGACGTGAGTGATCGCTGTAATTTTAAAGATATACCTAGTGACTACGATTGAAATTGTCATGCTACTAGGTGCTGATGAAAAGGCATCTAACATAAAGACCATCAAGAATCGACGAAATATATAAGGTGGCCTAGTAAAATCCGATATACCTACCTATTACATAAAATATGGTTACCCTACTCAGACAAGGACGGGTGAAGTTTTGAAACCTCTCTTTCGGCTCGCGTTTATAATCAGAGTGAACCTTCCAGTTGTACGTAGTACATACTACGTAGTACATACTAATTCCATGGCGTAAACTAATTTGAGACGTGTTGTCGAACCTTTGCAACTAATAGTATATTACGATACGAGAGCGATGAAATTTCTCGCACGAGTTTCGTATAATTTTTTATAGCACAAGTGCGGAAAATACCGACTTTACACACGCGCAGCGTGCGTAAAGCGGTCATTTTACGCACAGTGTGCTATAAAGCAAATTTACTACGCTCTTTGTCAGTCGGTTTTAACTTGCTGCATATCATCTTGGGGAGGAGCACCGAAAACATTTTATTTTATTTATTTATTATTTTAAACTTTTTTTATTACCCGTCCAGCACAATAAGTCCAACGGCAAAGACCTTATTTGCTTTTGATAGAGGCGCTTATATGTTGGCTCAATGGCCTCTTTTTCTTGGGCACGTAATACTAATGATCACGCAGCGAAACAACAAATAGACTATTCCACAAACAATTTTAAAAAAAATCTTGAATGTAATTTAAACTAACTTAAACTTTGGCGCTAGTTTCATTGTTATACGACAATAATTGACGAAGTTAGAGAAGTTTAAAGTCTTTAATGCGCGGGAATAAATGATAGCTCCCAGAAGGCCGCCCTGAGAGTGACGTCACATGACTTGTCCCAAGCTTGTGCCTGCGTTTGTACCATAGACGAATGTACACAGGGAAACTACTACATCACCCAGAATGAGCAGTCCGTAAAAATGTTTCTATCTAAGCAGCAGTTTTATAAATATTGCGTCGTTCCAAAATGTCAATCAACAACGATATTTACATCTAAAAAATATTTAAAATGGTCGTCGTCAGGTGACAATTTTGTCAATCACTTTTTTAATGTATTTTTTTGACATTAAAAGTTGAGTCATGTATAGTCGGGTCAAAAAGCCCAACAGTCTTAAAGAAGTCAGATATTTTAGGATCTCAGCATTAAATCGAAAATATTGTTTTTAGGGTTCCGTACCTAAAATACAATATGGGTATCAAATTGTAGATATTAAAAAGTAGATTGTACTGGCACCGGTTTCGAGAAATATTTAAAAAACCACAAAATGTGTATGTCCCCCCCCTTATCTCCGAAACTGGTAGACCGAAAAATGTGAAAAAAATGTCAATTATAGATCATAACTGGCCAATTACAGGAAAACTCCAGCGATAAAAAAAAATTGAGCACAATTGAAAAATATAAAAAAAGAAGTAAAATAAATAAAAAAAAATTATAAAAATAAAATATGGGTATCATATATTGTAAAAGTATATAGTTTGGCTATATTTGATTGCATATTTTTCGAGAAATCCTTGAAAAACCATAAAAAAAACTGTATGTCCCCCCCCTTATCTCCAAAACTGGTTGACCAAAAAACATGAAAAAAATCAATAATACGTTAATGTCACAGAAAAAATAAAGCGGTTGAGAAATTCACGAAAAAAATTACAAAATTAATTTTATCATCCACGATACGGAACCCTAGGTACGCGATTTTGAATCGCTTTTGGCCGGTTTTTAAATGTTTACGCATGTAATTATTGCCAAATTATTAAATGACTTTCTCAAAAAGTCCTCTTAGTAAACCCTTTGTTCTAAATTCCTAAAAACGAGAAACAAAGCGTAAAATCTGTAGAGCGTCCGCACACGGTAGAGTCGTGTGACGTCAAATCGGTCAAGTGGGCAACGCGCTCATTTTGGCGGGCGTTTAGCAGTACATTAATTTTACTTCAAACTTTGATTGTTAATATCTCTGTAAGTACTTGGTATTTTTCGATGATTTAAAACTTTCATCTATGTAAAAATACTACTAACGCTATCTGCTTCCCCATAAACATAAATAAGTTAGAGTGGATAAGTCTATTGGTGTGTTTTTAGCTAATACTGAAATATTTTGTAATGAAGTGAAACAATGCTTTTTTTTTTGTATGTTTCCATACTAAAACGTATTCTGTGTTTCAACTAGCTACCTATAACGCCTGAAGCTGAGACCCTTGTGACAGACGCACAGACAGACGGACGGACATACAGACTGACAGCGGAGGCTTAGTAATAACTAGTATTATATTATCTGTGGTAATAGGGTTTATAATAGATAAGGATTTGGCAGTGGCGTGCACAGAGTTTTTACACAGGGTAGACATAAAAACCGGTCAAGTGCGAGTCAGACTCGCGTACCTAAGGTTCCGTATCGTGGATGAAAAATGTAATTTTGTTTTCGTGAATTTCTAAACTGCTATATTATTCCTGTAATCTTTACGTAAGCACATATTACCCTGATTTATTTTTTATTTTTCGATCAACCAATTTTAGAGATAAGTTGAGGGACATCAATTTTTTTTTGTAGTTTTTCGAGGATTTCCCAAAATAGAGGCAAATAAATATAGCTAAGCTGTATATGTATTTTTATGCGCATCTGAAACCGGCATCGTTCCAAACAGTTTGGTTATTTGAACATAACAAGCAGGAGAAACAAAACAATCGATTACTTAGTATGTTTACAACCTGTCAGCCAGTTAAATGTTTCATATTGTTTTGGATTGAATTTTCTAGTTGCTTTACCTTTTATTTGAATCCGGTACGAAGCGGCCTTTCTCGATTACTTCTTTTTTTTTTTCAGCAACACACAGTTTTGAAAACGTACCATTTCTTAATTTTTGCACACACACATTCCCAGCACAACTTTCACAGTAGTTACTACCATCACTAGCCATTTTTTGCAATTTTTAGACCCAATTTTATTTTATTTATACTGCTTGTCATCAATTTTCGTAACGAACGAACGAAAAACAATAATGGATGGCGCCGGCTAAGCTGCTAAGGCGGCTTCGTAAGACTTCGGTAATTTTCGGTGAATGTCGTAAAACTAAAAAGCCGTCGGCTTTTTGCAGAGTTTTCGCATACATCTCGCACGCAAACAAGCAAAAGCTTTTGCATTTGTGTGCCATGTACTTACAGTAACGCACACAACAAAAATACTGTTGGAATAATGACCCACACATATAACCGGCAGCCACCATTTCGCGATGGCTGGTCCGAAATTGAATTACAATGGATCATAACATGAGTCATTCACTTCATATTTCGTAATCGATTTTAGCGATGTAATTCTATTTCGGAATGCTCGAGCATAGATACTTTATCTATGGCTCGAGTTAGCGAGCGACTCGCAGCTGTGAACCTCGGAGAGCTGTGAACTGAGACTCGCAGTTCCCACTAATGACAATAGATGGTGGTCGGTGTGGCTACACTTTTTTTTACGTTATGCGTAAATGATGTGTATTTGTCAGGGTAGACAGTGTCTTTTTGTCTGTATGGACTGCACGCCACTGGTTTTTGATGATAGGCACCCAGTCCAGTTGGCAAACAAAGATACAGAATAAGGGGGCAGGCCGCCCTATAAGGACGTATGCTAATAAAATTGGCAATATATTGAAGAAGGGCCCGGAATAGAAGAGCTTGTATGACTAGATTGATGGATGTGGAAGAGGCGAAAGAGGTGTGTCAATTTTTCTTTAAGATTTTCTTTTAAACAATCTTTGACGTCTATTAGGCCTTCATCGCCAGGAATTATTATTAATCCGATTTTAATGAAACAAAGCCTATATTTTAAACCAGATTAAGTTCTGTCCACCTGTGAAAATTACATGAAAATCCGTTAAGTAGTTTCAGAGATGTGCGCGAACAGACAGACAGACAGAAAAGAATTCCATAAATCGCTGATTTGTGTCCCATTAATCTTTTTTAGTCACCCCCTTTCAATTTTTATTACTTTGCTTCAACACGGGTTCTACTCTTTTATTATAATAATTGATTACTTATAGGTTTAATATAACTTTATATTATTTTTGCTATGCACTGATTGCATTGATATCTACGATAAAAATGTTTTTATGTTTTCCCAATGTTGACTGGAAGAAATTTCATATAGGAATAAGTCCGCCATTGCCTTCTATCTGTTCTTTGTATGTACCTACCTTACCATCTTATTTTTGCGCAATAAAGTGTTTAGTCATTCATTCTTTCATTTACCTCTTACCTCTTCCCCCTGCATCAATCCAGTCACAGTATGTCACAATTTATCTAGTATAGTAGCGACATCAAAAATAATAAGTCGAGCTACTAGGTACCGGCGAAAATAATAAGTTTTACGCGGGCTTTGTTTTAATGTATGGAGTGAGCAATCTATCCTTCCTTTATTTATCTATGGCAATGTACAATGTATATTTCCATAACTCATGTTTATTGCGCACTTTAAAAACTAGATGGCGCTGTCTGTCATGTACATCGCGATATCGTTTGACTTTTAGCTTTTGTTACATGGTAGTCTGTCACCAAAACGGACCAACACCTTTGTTCGAGAAAATTATTTCAATTTAATTTTTGGAAAGGGCTTACATGTCCCTCTGTAATTATACAGGAAGACTAATTCCGGCCCCTGGATGGGTCCTTCTGATTAGGGAGGGATAGGGAGAGGAACGCTGAAGTCAGACTATGGTCCATGGATGAAAAATTTGGCTTCCTTCGGGTACGGAACCCTGAAAACTGACCCTGATTAGGATTCCTTTGTTGTTTGTCTTTCTGTCTCTCAAGACCCTGTTTCTCGGCCCCGCCCGAGGTTATCAAGTTGGAACTGATATCTCCTGGAGAAGTCTTCGGTCACATCTATGGTGCTGTTAAAAAATCAGGCTAATTTAGGCTTATAAAACCCCTTGGCAGTGTTTCGGATAACCAACAACAACTTTCTTGACTCTGCTTATTGATTGCTTATGATAAATTAAACCTGTAATAATTCAATTTAACTTTTGTCGGTTATGTACAGCACAACCTGTCTGGTAAAAACCCGGGTAAATATCTATAGATTTTAACCAGCCACGCCCATCTGAGCTCCTGTTTCCTATGTGATTTTCAAATGCTTTTTGCTCTATGGAATGTCGTTTCAGAAAATAAATATCGTACTTTGTCTTCAAAATAAAACTGGTAAATAACTTACTTGATAATTGATAAAACGCTGCCTCCGTGGCGTAGTGGCCTGAACCTTGGGCTATCAATCCAGAGGTCATGGGTTCAATTCTCACGGTGACAAACAACATTTGATCAAATATACCGATATAAAATTCATGGTGGCCAGGGTCTGACAGCGGGACTAGAAGGTGGATACTGGAACTCACCCCTCTACGGTCAACATTATATTTGACCGGTTTTTATGTATACCAGGGTTCATGGGCGTATATAAAGGGGGGGGGGGGAGGTATGGCATAGGCGGTGTTTAGGGGATCCAAACTGTCGCCTTAGGTCTGAGTTAAGTAGAAAAGTGAGAACATTTTGTCATAAAATTTCAATAAGTGTTTCAATTTCAATAATAAATTATTATTACATACGGCTTGAACACTCACGTGTGATTGTTGTTGACTATATACCAACATATATATAGTCAACAACAATCACACGTCAGTGTTCAAGCCGTATGTAATAATAATTTAGTATGTCAGCTCACCCAAGTTTTAATAATTTCAATAATATTACCCTCAAATATTTGGAACAGGTTGTCTCACTTTATGTAAGTCTGTTTGCTACCAAAATAATGTGTTGATATTAAAATTGTCTCTGTGAACCCCATTCGTGTGATAGCTATGAAATGATTTTCTGAAACATATCGAGTACATAACTTCGCTTGGCTTCCCATATTGTTTACTAGTAAACCATTAGGTTCCTCGCTCCGCTCGTCGTCGCACCTACTTTTGACATTTGGTGAAAGATTATCGACTTAATACTTTACGATCTGCCCAATTCTACGATCTGGCCACGACATGTTCATCGCAGTCCTCAGTGTGGCAACGTGTATTGTTCCATTACTAATATATCTATATTCTTTAAACTGCCATTGGAAACTTCCATCAGGTGGATCGTCAGCCAGTTAGCATCTTGTCAAATAAAAAACCGGCCAAGTGCGAGTCGGACTCACGCAAGAAGGGTTCCGTACCATTATCTATCATAATACAGATCGTGCCAAACTTCTAGTCCGCTCGGAAGTTGCTCTTCCCAAGAACGGCCCATACATTCTGTTCCTGCTGATTCGAATCGCCCCGTGTTTAGAGGAGACTAAAAGTTTGGCGCGATCTGTACTCGTTAACTTGTAAAGCCTACTTAGCTGTGATAGTTTTCCTTTTCATTTCGTTACGTGCTACTATCGTGATTTTTTTCACGTATCCAAATACAACCGTTTCGCTGGCAGGGGGGGGGCGACACTTGGCTTTAACAAAAATTAACACTTTTAAGTTTAATATTTCCCAAACGAAACCCTGGATCGAAAAAGGATCTTCTCACGTCCCCAATATTTTTAAATTACCTATCCAGCGACACCCTACACTAGGGGGTAAACGAGAAAAAAAAATCATCCCCACTTTACGTGTAGGGGAGGTACACTAAAAAAAAATATTTTTTCAAAATTTTATCGGCGTGATAAATATGTATACCCATGCCAAATTACAACTTTCTAGTACTAATAGTCTCTAAACTAAGCCGCGGACAGACAGACGGACATGGCGAAACTATAAGGGTTCCTTGTTGTCGACTACGGAACCCTAAAAACCGGTCAAGTGCGAGTAGGACTCGGGCTCTGGGGGTTCCGTGATATATCATAATTACGATCTAATCACTTCTATGTATCTATAGGTTCTAATTAAGTTGGTCATGAAATTACTCTTTAAATAATTAAATATACGTAACTTTTAGATTTGTCCTTATACGTGTGCTAGACTAACTTTTGAACGAAATTTCAAGTTTCTAAGTCAACTGCAAGTGTCCTTAGGTTTCATGGTGAGTAAATTTGTATAAAATTGATTATGTATTAGGCAATGACTTTTTTTGCGTTGAGTTGTAATCCCAATTTTTTGACAGTGCCATAGAACCGTAGGACGTATCAGTTTCAACCTGATATCTCACACGGGGTCTGAGCAAAAGGGCATTGACAGACAGACAGACGGACAGACGGACAACAAAGTGAACCTATAAGGGTTCAGTTTTTTCATTTTGAAGTACGGAACCTTAAAAAAAATAGTTTATTGTAATAACTAGCAACAAGGTTAGATTTCATATAATATTAGGCTCTAAACTAAAGGCACATTTAATTCCATATTCCTAATAATTATATGTTTATTTTATTTATTTATTGTATTATTTATTTGAAAAAACTCTTACCTGGTGGTCGGTTCTGTGGAATCCTCAATTCGTCTACTTTTCTGTATTTGGCGGTAGCTACGGCGGTAGAACGTTGATCTCTCAATCTTGAAACTCAGGTTCGATCCCCGGTTGGGCATGCACCAATTAGTTGTACGAAATTTGTGGGCATAGTACATATTTGGCTGAACGGTGAAGGAAAACCTGCCCCCCTATTCTGTATCTCAGGTTGCCAACTGGACAGGGTGCCTATCTTCAAAAACATAGATAAAAACTGAACTTTCAATATTGCCTTTAGTGGGTATTGAACTATTTACGAACTGTGACATCACTTCAAGTGCGAACATATCCTTAGACAATCGGAATTCGATAGTGTACCTATGTTTTTGATGATAGGCCATCAGTCCAGTTGGCAACTAGAGATACATAATAAGCCCGCTGGTTACCCTAAAAAGCGTGTACTTTTGTCCGGAGTACGACGAAAGCGCTCACCACCCATCACGTTGGGGCGTAATAATCGTCGGTGAAACGAGGGTGTATCGAGTGTGGACTGTGACTTGTATGAACATAGACGTAACATTACTACACTACACATCGCATAGATTTTACTTTTATTATTTACTACTTTTAGCCCGCGGCTTGGATCGCATGGAAGTGTCTTTCAATTATCGACAGTTTTTGGTTAGATGGTTATTTTGTCAAAACCAATTATAGCCTAGCTATATGCTGACCGTTGACTATGATCACTACAATGATAATAAAGATAACTGCACCTAAATCCGTTGTGTGGTTCTCAAATTAAAACGGAACATACATACAGACAGGCAGACAAAAATGAATAATTTTTTTTGGCTTCTGTAAAATACTAAGCGAAATATTCTATATGTCGATACGACTTTTTTACTACCCTATTAGTATAGATGTTGTTGCAACATGGTAGCCAAACAGTTACTATACATTTTTCCTAAATCTTACAATACTTTCTTCCTTTGAAATGAATTTTCAATGAATCTACGCAAATTATTACGAAATCCACACATTTCACACAGTGTTAGGGTTCACACAGTGACATTAAGAAGATGGCATACCCTAGCAACTTTTTTTATTACCCGTCCAACACAAAAAGTCCTACGGAAAAGACTTTATTTGCTTTTCATAGAGGCGATTATATGTTGGCTCTTTGGCCTCTTTTTCTTGAACGCGTAACACTAGTGATCACGCAGCGAAACAACAAATTGGTGTGTTTTTAGCTAATACTGAAATATTTTCTAGGGAAAAAAATATTGAATTTAGGTGATATACCTTCATATTTCTATTACCTATTTTATGAAAAAAAAAATCAAGTTGATCTCTTAACCGCGTTCTTCAAGCGAACGTTTGAAAACCAAAAAAAAAGAGGGTACAAAACATTTTTTTTTGACAAAAGTATAAATCTGAGTACATTGTTTATACGTAAGATCCCTAGAGAAAAGATTATTAAACCAAATATATTTTTTTCAATACAAGGAGAGTCCGAATTTCTTCAAACGAATCCTAGATAGACTGGAGTTAGTCATGCTGTAGGCTCAGGTACAGTCTTAATGGAACTTTTTACGATCTAAGTGTATGTGAACTGTTTCCATACGAAGAAACCAAAACCCACACGTTTAGCGTAGCAGTTTCAAAACTGCGATGACTTGTAACTACTTTGAAGATTCTGCGACCGAAAATACGGGGCATGTCGTAAAATATAACAGACTAACAGCATAAATGAACAGTACCCAGGCAGAAAAACAAAAAAAATATATGTGTTCGGTTTAAATAATCTTTTTTATTAATAATCGTCATACAAACACGAAAAATTGCGTTCCGCAGCTGCATAAAAATATACTTGAAGAAAAATCGCAGAGCGCATGGAAGTCTTTGTTAGTTCTGTTGGCTAGTTATAGTTAGTTTCGCAGGAGCAAATAGTCTTACATAATGCTATTACAAAGTTACTATAGATGCAAATCGCAGGCAGCCAGTTTACTATTAGTGTGATACACCTATAAATTGGGCCCTTTTTCGGGTAAGTAAGCGCTTAACAGTTCGTTAGAAATAAGTATATTTAGTCAAATAATGGTCTTGGGATAATTATAAAACCGCTTTTTGCTCATTGAGTTAATTACGTATTTATTAGGACTGAAATTGAAATAAAACAACTGAATAAATTATCAAGGACTATTAAAATTAAAATAAATAAATAAATTAGGTGGCAGAAGGTCCATATTGCTGCGTCATCGTTTCTTGACTCGTATCTAAATCTGCGCAGAGTATGCAATGTCGTGCGCGTCCTCGTAGGACCTTGCCTGGTAGGGCCCGTGCTCCCAGCCGGCGCTGTGGTGGTCTACATGGTGCTCCACATGGTGCTGAGGGTAGTGGATCACCTCGTAGTTCACAACTTTCGGCTTCGTGAACTTGAAGATCACCATGGCACCTGTGTGGTGGAGGGGAGTATAAGCTGTGTTTTTGAATTCGATTTTATAGCAATATTTTTAATAAAAAGCAAATAGTTTTACTATAGAATATTCCTTTTCTACTTTGTACAAGTATTGTACGGAACAAAAAAAAACTTTTTATTTTAGGAGTGTTCACGCCACGGGCGATGATTTCACCTCATTATTTTTGTAGCAAAGGAGCTTTCATTTGGAATGGGGCATCAGAATATCATTACGATCATAATTTTAAATTCAGACGTAACGGGGTTTCAACTTCCAGGCACCTTTCTTCCTTATGACAAACACGGCTATGACAAAAATTTGGTTAAGCTGATTTCATCGCAATAATTAGAAGTTTTCAAGTAAAAATAAATTAATATTACCAGACAAAACGAGGGAGATGAGTCCGAGAGTCAGCGCCTTCCAAGTCTTGAGAGCGATGAGAGCCAAAGCCAGGGGCACTAAGACTGAAGCCTTGAATTTCAGACCGAGGAGGAAAGGCAGCAGCACCTTCTTGATGAAGCCGTGCTCTGGGAAACAAAAATAAATGTTAACTGAGGCGTAGAAAACCGCTACGCCGTAGCGCATTAGTTACCTTTCGTAGCACAATAGATTCTGAGAACAAGACACGAGAAAAATATTGTTTTTTGTAGTTCTTATCTAAATATTTACAATTTATTTTACAGTTAACCACCACGCAAAGTTGTCTGAGTAAAATAAAGCTAAGAAGTGAGTTCCAACTTACTGCTCTTGATTCTCAAAGGCTTAGGCAGCTTGATCTTCTTCCTTCTGGCTTCAAAGATTTCCTCGTCATCAGAGTTCAACGGCATATTGAGTTCTGAAGGCAGATCCGATAGCAGGGATCTTGGCACATACTCGGAAGCGGCACTCTTCGTGATCTCTTCAGGCACTTTCACTCTTAGCGAATGGGTCTGCAGAAAACGATCCACCTGGTCGAAGACATCATACATAGGGTCCTTGGCAAGCCTAGGATCAACTTGCTCCACATCTTCTTCAAGTTCAGCTGTCTTAACAATCGCCAAGTCATCTGTGATCCTGATCTCCTGGTCGTTTGACACACGGGAAATCCATTCTAAGGTCCTCGGTTTCACACAAGCCACTGAGTATTGACTTAAGCATTCATTGTAAATGTTCTTTACCAGCTTCGATGCTGGGTACGTTTGAGCACTGGTATAAGCTACAATAGTGAGCAGCACTAGTGATTTAATCATGTTTTGACACCTCATTTTCACTATAGTTTTTAACGGCAGACACGTCTAGCTGCCGTTCGATAAATGATCACAATGTATGCCTGGAGAGTTCAGGGCTTGGTTTATATACTAGCATTAATACGTGACTTGTGGGTAGAGTGTTTGGAATCGCTATCCTGATCAATACTGCACGGATACCTGTTGAAAATTTTAATTGTGCCAGTGAGAGGTATAGTGATAGCGCGAAAACTGTCACTCCGTTCAATAGGGTAATGGTATGAAGCAACTTAGTTGATGATGTTAGGAAGTTGAAGTATACTCAATGCATGGTTAATCAGGATGTGATGTTCGTTATGTAGGCTAAGTACCCGGACCTTTTTGGTTACCTATTTAGTCTAACGTAATGGAAAAAGTTAAACTTTTGAGTCCACGAAATACCTTTGCTACTGAAACTAGGCTTTTATCTTATGCTACTTGTGTGTATACATAAATATCTAAATCGTATATGAGTTGATTTTTATTATTTTTTTTGAACTGCCAAAGTTATTTTAAGAGGAGATAGGCTGCTTATTTTCATCAACAATTTACCTGGGGTTTACTAGCATATGGACGCTATAGGCTTCCAGTTAACTTATAGGTTGCATCTATTTTAGAGTAATTTATAAAAACAGTAACTTTTTGCTTTTATGTTTAGTTTAGTCATAGATAAAAAAAATCGATTACTTAGAGCGTGTAGATCCTTGCCATAGAATTCGTATTAAACTGAAAACCAACGCGACGATTCAAAAATTTTTCCCAATCATTTGATGAATTAATAAACCTACCGATAAACAACACGACGACTATATGGTTTACCATTTAATTTCTTAAAAATCCCATTTTCATAACTAATTACACAATGATTTTTGATGCACGTTGAGAAAACGAATTGAGTCCTCTTGTAACGCTATGTAATAATATGATCTGCTTGCACTGATCTCTAAATAATATTATTATGATATAGTCTATGTATACTTAAAAATAAGACACTACAGTCAGAGAATATAAAGTATTACAGTTGAGGTGGGCAGTGGCGTGCACATAACTTTTTACTGGAAAAGCAAGCAATTGGTCAAGAATAACAATAAAAAAAATATGAAAAAAAAAGTTTGTATTGGAAATTTTCACTCTAGGGTAGACATTGTCTAGCGTCTAGTGTCATACAATTTTATTTTTTCAAAGTTATATTTAAATTTTTTCATATTTTTTTTATTGTTATTCTTGACCAATTGCTTGCTTTTCCAGCAAAAAGTTCTGTGCACGCCACACCACATGGATTTCCAATATTCTTTGTCTTCCTAATTTTTCGTCTTTTTCCTAGTTTTCCATTCGATTCTTCATCTACATGATTGGCCTATCAGTTCTATTGTATTTTTACAAAAACTAAAAAGGGTGACAAAACAAAAACACCGGCCAAGTGCGAGCCGGGCTCTCGCACAAAGGGTTCCGTACCATCACACAATACGGGTACGGAACCCTAAAAACATCATGGTAAATTATTCCAATTTTAGTTATGATGGACCAACTTAGCTTGACACTTACGATCTATTGAAACCTATGTATCTAAACTCTAAAGGATTTAATTAAGTTGGTCATTGATGACTTCCATAATAATTAAATATTTGTAATTTTCAGATATTTTCCTATGTGTTTATTATAATACCTACATGTAAGCGAAATTTCAAGTTTGTTAGTCAACGGGAAGTGCCATAAAGGTTTCATGGTGAAGAAATTTGTATGAAATTGATTATGTCAAGTTAGAAGCCTGATTGTTTTTTCAGCAGCAAGGGGACGTAGATTTCTGTAAAAAATATCAGTTTCAACTTGGTACCTCATACGGGGCCCAAACAAAAGGGTCTTGACAGAGAGACAAATAAACAGACGGACAACAAAGTGACCCCATAAAGGTTCCGTTCTTTCATTTTGGGGTACGGACACCTAAAAAGGAATTCATTATAGGTTTATTTTCAGAAAAATACATAATTTTTAAACTCCTATACTAAAGATTGATCAACTTACCTAAAAACCTTTATTTTGCTATATTCGTAAAAAATATCAATCGGTCGATAGAGACTATTATAAAGTTTAGACTAAACTTTCCGCCTTTTTCAACTAAAATTAGTTTCTTTTACTTATTTTTTTTTGTTTTTCTTGAATATGGTACAGATGTTAAGGGGGAAGATGATGCAAACAGAAATAAAATTACAGACTTTGGTTGATTGTTGCAATAATTTATTGAAAAAATATACGAGTAGCTTTGTTCTTCAAACATATATATGAAGTAGTTTTGACCAAACCGCGTCATTAGGTACATTGCCTTACTGTAAATAAAATCTTTTATAACCCTCGACTATAGACTTTTTCTCTTATGTTTCGATATCGGGATTAAGTTCCTAAATAATTCGCGTCATAAAATTCGGTTGTCGTAACAGCCACCGCTCAGAGAAGAATGTACGTATCATTATCTAGATCTATAGTAATTATACTTATGCAGAATAAAGACAACCGGCTGATCTCTGCAGTCATGAGGTGTTGTTGAAGTCCTCAAATTCACCGTCACAACAACGGTACTCCAACCCGCTTAAGGCAACATTTCTACACTAACATATGAATGAAGTAGGGTAAAAATTTCAAAGCTGATACCAAATTCAGCTCATATAACAGAAAGTGAAAGATGCCGCTAAGGACGGATGTGCACCAACGTGACAGGGATCTGAATTAGGGACAACCTGATTGGGATGCATGCCGTAGGACGTAAAGGATCAAGAGAAATACGGTAGACCGTGAGGTAAGAGTCTTTCTCTCTCTTGTAAATCAAATTTGGATTTTCTTCACATTTCTCCTTGTCTTTGGCTTTTGTTGCGAGGGGGAGATATCTTTGTAGCTGTTCTATAACCATCACAATCCTGGGTCATGAGATTGTATAAAGGAACAACATTGTACATGACATGACATGTACATGACACAATCCTGGGAAATGAGATTGTATAAGGGAACAGTGTAGACTTTGAAAAATGTTTGTGGATGGTCCGTTTTCCTAAGCTCTAGCTAGATGAAATTGTCCTTGAAAATTATCTATAATTCTAGACCACAAATAGTAAAAATCTTTATATCCACCTAATAGTTGCTTATAGGTCATTTCATGATAATTGATCGCCCTTTGTGGTTCGAGAATTAGACTACTAGTCCAGGTGTCACAGATTGAACATTTTGTATTTAGTGTAGGTATTTAGTCTGCGTGTTTTGGAAGACGTACTTCATCGCCACGTCATTACGCTGGGACGTACAGTCCACACTCGGAGACACCTCTGACGCCCCTTCAAGGATTTATGTCGTGATGATGTTTTTTTTTCTAGTAAATAAATAATGGGGGTATTTCATACCTATGTACTTATCTCTTTATTCCTTACTGAACGCTATTTGACCCTATTACAGTATTCATTAATATTCCTGCAACACATGTTCCCTAAACGACAACGCATTATGAGTACCAAAGTACCAACACCATAACACCGTATACATATATTAATGTGATGACCATAGTGACAAGACGTGTTTTACGACGAAAGCAAAGCGTCGTCCCGAAGCAATTTCATTGTTTTTAAGGCTTAGCTTCTACTGTATATTCGACACCAATATCTGGTTTAGTAAGTAAACCCAGAGTCTTGTGTCTTCTTCTTAGTATTGTTTTTTTTATAAGTTGATTATCATGTAAGTTCCTAGTGTAAAATTATGTATATTTATTGTTTAGTACAGTAAAAACCATTATTGGCACTATTAGCTGATGTAATGTTTAGTTAATGTTTACTGTATTTGTTGTGGATTTTTCGTAATAAATAAAATAAAAATAAATCATACATTTTCAATCTAAATTTTGTCGATTTAATTCTGCACTAAAAATAAAGTATTAAAAAGGTTGTGTCTGTACATTGAATTGAATATACAAGGTGACTTTTTGATCATCGTCCAAATTCATACTGGTGGCTTGGTAAGTGATCAGTATCATGGATCAATAACAATTTTGGTGAAATTCGTAAAATGAAATTTCCACTCCCCATAGTGATTCACTCGGGACTGGAACTGAATTTCTGAATCTGAAAATTGATCCAAGATATTGATCACTTATCAAGCCACCAGTATGAATTTGGACGATGATCAAAAAGTCACCTTGTATAATTTTTGCGAAATTTTTAAATGTTATTAGTATCGTACTGAGCCCAAAACTAAAAGTCTTACAAAGTATAAAATAACCCGCCAAGGCAAAAACTGACGATAATTGAAATACACTTCCACGTCAATTATATAGTTTTACGCAAATCTGCGACTTATACGGTTTCGTATTCAGTAGAGGGTTAGTTAGTGTAGAATTTTCTTGAATCTTTGCTGTTCAATAGACCAATAGAGTCTACCGCATGCGGTAGTATTGGGGGTATAGCTTTGGCATTCTAGCATGCGCATGCATATTTAGAGGGTACCGTTTTGTTGCGCTGATTAAAAAGGTTGCAAAGGTGCTCATTGTTCATAGTAATTTCATTTTGTAAAGTTGATCAAGACTTCCTTTGAGTATTGAATTTAATAATAAATATAGTAGAGGACGCAGCAGTAGTAGCTCAGTTGGTAGGCCGCCTTGAGTAGGGTTGCCAGATGATATCCTAAAGGAGGACATAGTCATAAAATTTTTCCGCTCGTCCTCCCCCACCTATCAATTGTCTTCCTTTTTAAAATTTTACACCTACCATAGAGACACCGTTTAGTTAGCCGACACGGCACGGTTCATTCTCCTATTTCTCTCGCGTCGAGTTGCTGTATCGCTGTCGCGTTTACTCATTGGACTTTCGTTGCACGCACAACCACGCAAGTTACAATGGCAAACCATTCAAATGTCAGGTTAAATAGGTAGTTCTGATAAAAGTTTAACAAATAAAACATAAAAAATATTTCTATACTTTTATTTAAGTATGTCTTCTTTTTTTTTCTAAAGTCCTCCTTTCTTTGCTTAGTAGCACAGATTTGTTTTCCTTTTTAATTTTTCCATCTGGCAACCGTACTCTTGAGAACCGGGGTACTTATAGTTGTATAATAACTTGCAAGCCCTTCAGGATCAGTTGCGCCAAACATGCTCTCGCGTTGTTTGAATGTTTTTTTGGTTTTGCGTTTAATCCATTTGATTATTATCTGTCATATTTTACCATCAATACGAAAATCTAGTTTACTAACGAATGTAAGTTGGAAAATGACTTAAATGCAGTATTGTAATTTTAGCCTATTTAATCTTAAAATTAGACTCGCTCTGAATCGTTTCGCGCGTATTTTGGCGCACGCGATTTTCAACTTTATGAAAGTTAGTCTACGTCGGACTCGCGGACGAAGGGTTCCGTACCATTATCTATAAAAACTGTTGCATGGAAGCCCCCTTAAATATTTATTTTATTCTGTTTTTTAGTATTTGTTGTTATAGCGACAACAGAAATACATCATCTGTGAAAATTTCAATTGTGTAACTATCACGGTTCATGAGAATCAGCCTGATGACAGAGGGACAGACGGACAGACAGACGGACAGCGGAGTCTTAGTTATAGGGTCCTGTTGGTTACCCTTTGGGTATGGAACCCTAAAACTCTGTAATTATGTGTCATACTAACATACCCTTAAAGGATTATGTATTATTTACATCAATTGTATGCATATAATTTACATAAAACAACTTTATATAACGATACAAATAACGATTGTCTGGGGTCTGTATCTAAAAGGTGGTAGAGCTGATGTCGGGCTCGACTGTCGAGAAGAGTAAGAGGACAGCTCACAGGCAAAAAACCTGGAGGCCCACCATGCCTGGGACCGATGGATGGCGGTATATCCGTCCCTAATAGCCGGGCCTTATATGGAACAGACTGGTGACGGGTAGCGGCGTCACTGGTGCGAGGGTTCCGGCACCGCGCTCACAATACCGCCTGCCCAGCGTCTGTGAGTATGGGCAATTCTTCCAGGATGACCTCCGGGAGTGGCAAAGTCCTGGAAAGGCTTATGTCCAGCAGTGGACGAACTAGGCTGACGGATGGATGGATGGAGTCTGTATCTAATAGAGGTGATGGAGCCAGCAGGGTTTCCACGAACACAAAAGCAACTTATGATTTCGAAAAATTGGGATCTTTTTAGTGATTAAAGAAATTATATATACATATATACGAAAACACAAAAAATATAATTATAGGTAAAATATATTTCGACCACTAATTGTGGTCGGCATCAGTTACACAATTATGAATAAACGTAAAAAATTAATAATTATAGATTATAGATACTTATGATACTGAATATTTAAATATTTTTTGTGTTTTCGTATATATGTATATATAATTTCTTTAATCGAAAAGACAAGAAAAGTCTATTATCATTTTATGTTGATCTTTTTAGTGATTTTATGATAATTAAAACCACCGTGGACAACATCTAATAAAAAAACAACTAATTAATTGTAATTCTTTTATTTAACAAAACCCTTCATCTATACAATAAAAAATAAATAGTAGCTAAATAAACAAAAAAATGAGATAAAACAGACAGAGTCTTACATGTGTTAATAATATTGAAAATACTATTGTCCTACTGACTGGATTGTAATATACCTAAAAATTAAATTTAAATAATCTTGAGACTTCCTTCAAGTGATTCATTAAAAATTGTAATTTTTGAAGTGGATACTTCTTTGTTCGCACCTCGCATAGGGGGCGTGTTCAGACCTGGTAAGTCACTTCCAAGCAAACTTTTTTCAAGGAAAGTTAATTTGATTTCTGGTTTATTATTACGTTCATTATTACGTTTTTGAATAGTTTTTTATTTGTTATAATTATAATTTATAATCAGTTAATGCTTATTTGATTAGAATAATAAACAAAAATTAAATTACCCGAATGCGCCGCCAATACAGACATTCAATAATGTTTGTGGCCGCAATTGATTCTTTCATTATAAGAAGAATTTACGGTTGCATCTCTGACACAATCCGATGCATTATTGTATAGATTTGAAGTAACGTATTAGGTATCAGATTAAATCTTCAAAAAGTAGAAATTGAATTCTGGATTGAAAGTTGGTTAGCTCATCCAAAATACTAAACTAATTATGTATATTTTTTTTTTTAAATGAATCGAATCAAAGTAAGCCTCTTCATAGCTATATTATACTCGTAAATAAATTAACATGTAAAGACTAACATATAAAGTTTGCTAAAAACAATAGCTTTTGGACGTATAGCTGTATACGCGACCACTTATTTAGTAGTTAAATTTAATAGTAGTTTATGCTACTAGGGCGAAAAGGAATAAATTACGAGGACGATTTAAAACACGAGCGTAGCGAGTGTTTTAAACGTAACCGAGTAATTTATTGCTTTTACGCCCGTCTATCATACTACGTTTTTCAATGCATAGTGTGAGGAAACGAAAACAAATATAATCTTGTGAACTTTAAATTATAATTGGCTCAAAAGGACTGTATCCAGAGCCGTTAAACAGTGGAAAAAAAAGTATAACATCTATGGTACCATAGAGTAAATTATATATGGTACACAGGAAAGGCTGCAGGTTAGCCAACCATTGCAAACAAATTAAAAAAATAATAATAATAAAGCCCTAGGGCAAAATAATCGACTTTCTGTTCGGTTTTGATGCATAAAAAGTGGGCCTTTACGAGCACATGCATTGAAAAAATACATAAAACTATGTGTACTTACTTACGTCTGTTGAAGTTTTACATTTTACATAGCTAGGTACTTTTAGTTCTCTCATGGTTTGTTCACCAATTTTAATTTGCGGTCACTTTGCTTCATACAGTTACGTAGTAGTACTATACGGTTAAATTTATACTGGAGGCTTGGTAAGTGATAAGACTTCAAGTCTTAAAACTTGCAAAATTATAATATTTTGGCCCCTCATACTTTACCGAATGGGCCAAATAATATTTTTCAAAGTCACAGAATAGGTAAATAGAGAAATATATTATTTTTGCATAATGCCTTCGCTCTAAATTTGACCATATGATATAACAAAGTCACCAGGTCGAGGCAGGTCCATACATCCACACACTTAAGTAAACAGCCTAACACTTAACACATACACGCTTCTTTAAATGAAATAATAATAATATATAAATTAAATATTTCACACTCTTATAAGAAATTACAAATGACATGTGTCACCACGTTTATTTATACAAAACATATATTATAATACGTATGAAGTGTATTTTCTAAAAATATATGTGTATTTAACCACTTTTCTTAGCTTTTTATTTATAATTACACAATATAACTTTAAATATATACAATAAATAAAAGAAAATTATAACTTAAAATAATTAAAAAGCTAATTAAGGCATACTATAATATATTTATTAAAGTAACCACTTTTCTGATATTCAAAAGTCTCTAATCTATTCGACACCAGCTGCTGAAGATGTGGTTTATATTTAAGTTAAACTCAAGAATCTGAATATCGGTTGATGTACAACCGCCAGCATAATAGCCTTCTTAGATTGGCAGTTTTCATTGCGTCGTTGCAGCCGTTATAATAAATAGTTCACAAGTAGGGAGCTTGAATTACAGGCGACTGTACAATCTGTACATATTAATTTATGATTGAAAGTACACAAAATAAACATGTGCGCGAAAAGATAGTTTATAATTAAGTACATTTAATCCTTTTGTTCTTCTGTATACCCTGGATTAACGGGACACCTGACGCTAGAAGTTTTCAAGGGTTCATTGGAAGAAACTAGGTCTCTCCTCATATTGAAGAAAATATATTTGATTTATCGATCTTTTATCTAAGGATTCCACCTATGAATAATGTTTTAAGATTTATACTGTTGTCAAAAAAAAATGTTTTCCGCCCTTTTTTTTTTTTGGTTTTCAATCGTTCGTTTCAAAAACGTGGTTAAGAGATCAACTTGTTTTTTTTTTTATAAAATAGGCAATAGAAATATGAAGGGATGTTACCTAAATCCAATATTTTTTCCCTACAACATATTTCAGTATTACACACCAACTTGTTGTTTCGCTGCGTGATCACTAGTCTTACGCGTCCAAGAACAAGAGGCCAAAGAGCCAGCATATAATCGCTTCTATAAAAAGCAAATAGGGTCTTTCTCACTTATTGTGCTGGACGGGTAATAAAAAAAGTTGCTATGCCATCCTCTTAATAGTTCGCTTTTCCGGGATACAATGTAGCCTACATTAAAACTTTAATTGTTTGCAAAGTTATGAAATCAAATAAACGCTCGGATATGTAGCACGAGTGTTGCTTACAAATATGAAAAATACATATACTTGTAGAAAGAAAAGAAGCATGTCAAGACATGTCAAAGTTGAGATTTTTATATGTATGTTTAGCTGTACGTAATCCACAACTCTTTATGAACTTAATATAATTGCTTGAGCTATATCAGAGTCTAGAATTATTTCTTAAAACTCATGTCACAATTAGGATATAAGGCGGTGCAGTTGTTGCCTTCTTGTCCATCTCTGGCAGCTTGCACGTAGCGGTAGTATAAAACGGCCACTTTGCTCTCAGCTGGTGGAAGAAGCTCGCTGGAGTCCCTGTAAAAGAAATAAACGTAATTTGAGATGAGGGAGAAGGATGATTACATACGAGGGAGAAAAACTAGGGAACCTAGGCACCACAAAAGTTAACCTCACTGCTTCATAGTGCAGCTAGAGTAAAATACATAGCCACGTTTTTGGTGCGAACGATTCTGCCACTGCTTTTACCAACCCATTTTCCCAGCGAGGTAAAAAGAACAAACCCTCCTATAATAGCAACTTTGCAAAATGAGCCAATATTATGATGCACTATAGGAGAGGCCTAATATCCAGTTCGGACTACTAAGGCTGTTGATGATGATGAAAATATTGTGACTTTTGTTTGAGAAAAAATATGTGAACCTCAAAAGTACAATCAGGTACGCCTAGAAAAATATATCACGCACCAAACGAGGTCGACTTGACCCTTTATCATTGCACTACTAAATATCATTGCACAACTTGATCTGTGTTATTGTTTTATTGATGTAAGCTTCTACTCACTTGCTAAGTTCATTAGAAACGAGATTGCTGTATGGTGTATGCGCGAAGGGGTCTTTATACAGAGCGCATACAGCTCTCTCTCTACATCCGATGTCGTTTGCTCCCATAGGATATAGGATCTTATCCACTCTGTCCAGCAATGGCCCGTAGAATTTTTCCGCTGCGATTGTGTCCTGGAAAGCAGAAATAGACATATTTATTATTTATCGTATGATTTTCGTGCTTTTTGAGCTACCAGAAAGAGCGGGGCACGGATTTGTGGAACTCCATAGTACAAGTTATTCATAAAACGAGAGTTAATTATTTCTGGGACGAAAATACCAGCCTGTATTACTATAGTGTAAAACATAATAGTCCTCCAAATCAGGGAAGTGCGGGAGGAGCGGAACGTTGTAATTGGTCAAATTTACTTTCTTGTTGTTTTTATTTCTCTCTCTTACCATTACCAAGTGATTTAAATTATCTGGACCCCGAATGTTTTATAGTCTTGGTATGCTTCTTACCGGGTCTTGCGCAGCCAGTATCTCCTTCTGTTGTCTAATGAGTTCAGCTTCGGTATGAATTCGGTTGTTTTCGGTGAGTCTCGCGTTTGAAACTCGTAGGACTTCATCTCTGACGGGAGATGGTGGCGCTCGTGCTGCTAACGCAGCTGCTCTGATCTGGGATAGAATATTGAAAAATGAATCTTTTGATTCTTTGGTAGATAAATTTTTAAAAGGTTTTAGTGACTTTATATCCAAAAAAAAATTTGATAATAATAGAGACGCTGTATATAAAACTTTCTTATAAAAATAAATGAAATTCCACCAAGACATTTTAAATAAAGTAGTTTGCCAAGACTCGTAAGGTTTTCACTGTTAAAAAGTAATGAGATCTCATGTAAAGGCAAGCACCTAACTCTACAAACTCTACATTTTGCTCAAAAAGTATGATTCATAGAACTAAGATTTCTTACCATAATTCCATGAGTGTGTGACGACCGCGAAACGGCCATGCCAAACTTTATGACTAAGATGCAGGGTTTCTAGAGTTAGGGCTTGTAGAGTTAGAGGCGTGGCTCTACATGAGGTCTCATAACTTTTTAACAGAAAAAGCGTTATGAGTCTTACATGAAATGGATTTGGTGAGATAAGTTATGGTTCTGAGATTAAATCTTACCAGTGCTTCTTTTTCAGGATCTTTGGGCGTTACTTTCTTGTTTCTGTTATATGGATTAACTGGAGGTCCAAGGGGCCTGAAATTTAAAATGTACATATTTGTAAGGCAAACGTGAATGATTACTAAAACAATAATTAAACATTTAAATATGCAGTTTAAGCTCTGTCAGTGGAATTTGTGTTCTTGAAATGATGATTAATTTGATTTTCCACATGAAAATCGCCATGTTGAAAATCTTAAATAGACTGAAGATGCACGGAATATTCGTAATTTTAATGACAAGTCATTGGCATTTATAGAATAAAATATCCAAAAAAACCCTTACCTTCCAGAATTGAACGGTGGACGACCATTTGGATTCACAACATTGGGCTGGTTGTTGCTTGAACTGCTCACCTCACCCAAATTCATTGAAGGACCTTCAGTAATGACAAAGTTTTTAACATTTTAGCAAGTTGGTATGGGTTTATCAATATTTTTGATTTATTATTTTGTTAAGAAAAATGTCCTTGTGGAGAAGTTGGTGCACATTTTCAGATTCTTGTTTACTTTTCGTAAAAACACCAAACGTGATTTGACCAAAATCACAAGATGTAAGAAATATGAAAATTATTTGAGTATAAAAGGGAAAAGGTTACTTAATAAAAGGTATAGGTATTTAACCTGGTGGTAATCCAAGACCCCAAGCATTGATGTCATTGACGTCGTTGACGTGTGGTTTGAAGTTGGCGATCGCGTTCCGGTGAATATCTGATGCGAGGTACCTGAAAACAATAGAGAGGCAATAATTTACGATTGCAAACATCATGATGTAGTGATTAAGCAGGGCGGTAAAACAATAAAATAACTGATATAATATAAACAAAATAAACCAATCCAAAAACAAAGCGGATATGTCTCAGCGACGGATTTGAGAAACACATTGTTTATAGACACGTGTATAAAATCAAGAGGGAATAGAAGACTATACATATAAAAGAGGGGATAGTTGAGTTTGCAAGTAGTGTCCCGACGTACAAACTCTGGTTTTTTGAACATAGACAGGCAAACTATAAAAACAAATACAAAGAACTGGCCACTGATCAACTGATCACAATCTAAGCTAACCATGAGAAATTTAATTAAATTGATGTTATGAATGAAAGCATCCGTCACACATTGTCGCAATGTTTAAGGAGAAGCCTTAAAAATATAATATCCAAAGAGTACGTACTCGCTGCCAAGTCCAGGTCCAGAGAGTTCCCAGTCCTGAGGATAGTGATCGAAGGCGGGTCCTGAGTGATGCTGCTGCGGGTGGACAACCACCGAGCTGTGAGGGTGCGATGTTGGAGGGCCGTATACTGGAGCGGGATGGCCGTGGGGTGGCTGAAATTACGGAGACTTTGAGCTGTAGATTTTCTATCTCCACTATAAGCCTTTAGGAATATGTGAATAGAAAGAAGTGCTTGACCAATCATACTGGAATAATAATGATAGGTGACGAACAATATTTCTGAGAAATACTAGTAGCTAAACACAACTATAGAAGCTCTTTAGCAGTTGAAAATTTTCTTCTCCAACTTTGGTCTTTTAATTGATTCGTAAATTAAACTAAGATGGCAGACATATGTACCTACAATACATACATATCAGGGGCGAAAATAAATTGTAGTAATCTTAAGTTTACTGATAAATAAATTTCTGTAAAAAAAAATTGCATCCCTTTCATATCCGGATAGCGGCCGGGTTGGAGTCGCATAATATTATATACCTTATGAATGAGCCGTTTAGACTGGCATATGATAGCACTGGATAGCACGCAAATAATAGTACATAATAGTATTAGTGTGAGATAGACTATCTCGGGCATCTCTAGCGCTAATATCAAAATTCAAGCCGTCTTACTGCGAGTCATGATGGAGGTGTTAGCTCGCGAAACGCCTGTGTTGAAATGCATGTAGAGATTTTGCTATTTGTTGCGCAGGCGTTTTTGAATTACTTTCATATAAGACAAATTAAACTTTTGTATAGTACTTGCTACCTGTAGTAATTTTGTAATATAATAGTTGTTGCCTGATTTTGAAAGGGAAGCCGATGGTTATCGTGTTATTTGAGTGCTTCGCCACTGATACATAAAATAAACCATCGCGGTCAGAAAAAAATAATAAAACATTTACTGAAAGACAGATGACACTGACTTAGGATCATAGACAAAACCATAAAAGCATGGGGTAAAAATAATTAATTGTAATAGTAATTGATTATTACATTTTTACTTCAAGATTACTCTAGAAGCTTAATGTTAATTAATTTGATATTTGATTAATAGATAAATAGATGAATGTAAAAAGTGATAGTAAAAAGGATATGAGACCGGTAGACAAAGACATATTTTTTTCCTCATGACATAAATTTCTTCCATCTTGTATTTTTTATCCTTTTATTTTGAGTAAATGTAAGTAAGTATATTAAAAAAAAGATATGATCTTGCTGAGTTTCTAGTCCTTCCTCTCAACAAGACTAATGGGCGAAGTTAGCAAATATGTTTGTATTTTGACTTTTTTGTATTTATTTATTTACATATATATTCTGTTGTATTTATTGCCTCATGTTTATTCCTATATATTTTTTTGTAAGTATATACTTTTAATAAATCTAATAAATTAAGCCAATATATTTAAAAAATGCTTTTAACCCTTTTTATGTTTAGCAAAAATTTATTTTTTATTATTTTACATTAAATCTGACCTGTAATAAGTATATAATGTACCCATATTACGCAAATAAATATATTTTATTTTATTTCACATACATATTATTTAATTTCATAAATATACAATGTGTAACAGAAAGGTGTAACCATATTTGAACAGCTTATTCAGTCAATGGTATAGAACAACTTTTACTATGGAAAAAACCCTGTATCTCGAAAAAAAATTAACATTTTCATTGAAAAATGCAATTCCGCTCGGCTGAAATGTATGAAAGGGCAGTTTTTTTTTATTTCAGGGTTGCCTCCATAGTAAAAGTTGTTCAATACCATTGACTGAATAAGCTCTTCAAATATGGTTACACCTTTCTGTTACATCTTGTATAGGTATGTACTAAGAACAAAATATACTCGACAGCGATGCTATTGGTACTAAGCGGCAGAAAACAAATGAGGTGCGAGCGCATTAGCAATTTACGGGGATTATACTTTAAAAACTTGCACGTCACAAATAACATGGTTATAAATATCAAAATTATAAAATGAGAAAGTGTTCACTACAAGTTATCTATTACACAACCAATAGACACTAATTTAAGTTGAATAAACTCATGTATCTTTTAAATTTCTTTGAAAGCAACTCCATGAATATTTCTCTAACAAAAGTAGAACTGTTGTATTCAGATTGTTATTAGAAATTTCCAAACTCAACCACGCTTTCACAGTTTTTTAAATAATCTGGTAATTAATTGAGCTAATTGGCTTAGTTAGATTTTAGGTAATGAAGCGAATTTATAGCAAAGTACACCGAGCCAGCTATATAGGTTTCGATTTTGCGACAAAACCCTTCAAAGACGTGTTACTTTACCTTATGGTGATGATGGGTTATCAGATGATGATGGTGATGGAACTTCGTCGTGTGATAGTTCTGATGGTACCATGAGCAGAGCTTGAAGATATGGCTCAGGGCTGGGAAAAGGAACAGAACTAGCTTGAGGAAAATCTTCTTGGCCGTCGTCACTCCGAAGATCACTGGTAGAACAAAGATCAGCTTCAGAGCAATTAGTTTCACGACCAGTACAATGGCTATCGCCGCCATCACCAGCTTTCTCCTGAGGTATTTTTCTGAAATTATAAAAAGTCTTATAAATTTTTTTTCTGCACTCTATGTATTTACAGACTAAATCTTTCACAAAATTGTATTACGTGCATTGTAAAAATGTAACAAAAGAATTTAATAATGACCGCGGTAAATAAATATGAGGTGTTCAAAGAATAAAAACCATGTCAAGATGTAATATTTAAATATTTTCCTTAAAGCGATATGTTTATTGAACAAGAAGTAGAACTGGCAGGTAGTGAAACATGTTTGTGTTTGATGGAAATCTGTGAATACCTTTTTGGAAGCAAAGCGTGTTTCTATACGTTTTACAAAAAGGCAGGATTTCATTTTAAGTGTATAGATATCAAAGTTCCACTCACTAATCTTGTGAAAGAATATCCTCCCTTGTCCATACTCCTCAACTTTTGGCTCTAATGCTATATGCACCAGGGCTCCAGTCTTAGTCAATGCTCGTGGTGACACCTTCAACGTAGCTCCATGGAAGAAGACTTCGGGTAGCTTGAGGTCAATGTCATGAGTGACGAAAAATTTGATGCCCTTATCATAAAGAATGTCAGTCACTTCTTCAAGTGGAGTTTCTGGAAAATAGATACAAGATATTACTAAACAGTCTTACATTTTGTTGTTGTAGTCTGTTTCAAAGACGCTTCTAACACCTGAAGTTACCACACAGTATTGGCGAATGTGCCACTATCAGCCTTTTTAAGAAAAACTAAAAGAGCACTACCTTTCGCTTTCTTAAAGTAGGTAAGTTAATTATTCATAAAAATATATATATATTTAAGTTATTTATTATTAAGATGCGTGTATATTTAAGTAGGTATATATTTTGATTTGATGTGTTAATTTGTGTATGATAAATAACATTTTTTATTTCCCCCTAGGATTTGCTGAAAAAAATATCTTTTTAGAGATTAGCTCGCCTGTGTACATACCTTTTACTTACTCGTATCTAATTGATCTTCTCTGTGTACAATAAAAAAAAAGAATGAATGCAATCTCTGCAAACATTTTCAGTTGTTGTTTTGTGGTAGGTACACAAAGTTTTTGTATTATTTTGTAGTTAAACAACAGATGGAAGAGCAAAAATAAAAAAATATTTTGAGGTTTAATGGCTCTAGGAGTTAAAAATACAATAAACTAGCTTTCGCCCGCGTCTTCGCGCGCGCTTATTTCGTTTGCATTTCTCCGGCTCATAAACTATCTATATGCAAAAAATCAAGTCGATCCGTTGCTCCATCGCTGCGTGAAAGAAGGATAAACCAACAAACATACTTTCGCATTTATAATAGGGGTATGGATTGTATCAGGTATTTTTCTTTTAACCCTTTCATTAACTTCTACCTAAACATTTCAAAAGTAAGAAAACGTTTTGAGTAATTATCTAAAATTAGAAACTTATCAGAACGTGGCTTCGTGTGGTTGTCTCTAAACTCTATTTTTAGTGAAAATTACAAATTTGTCATCCCCACTTTTCACATCTATCATCATTAGTCATTAAAACTTGTTATCTTTCCATTTCCTACCAGACAGTTACAGTCTTCAATGTAATCTCTTCATTTTCACTTCTTCACTTCTATATTGTCTAAGCCTCTACTTCCGAGGTTTTCTTCCAAGTTTCCACGGTCCAGATTCTAGATATATTGATTGTTACTTTGTCAATGGAGAAAAAGTAAAGTTATAACAGTCTTTTCGACGTTATGAGTATTTTCCATTACGAAATCTTGTTTTCTCTAGCATTGTTTCCGCATGGTTATGATTTTGCATGCGAAAAATATATTATTGAGTGTTCTGTCTGAGGAAAGTAGCTGCTTTTACAGATCTTACTTTCTTTGACATTATTTTGTAAATAAATTTCATCTGCATTCAAAACAATACGTCGTGAATTAAGATTGTGTAAAGTGTAATCCTTGCGTTTATTACACACGCAGAACATAGGGCGCTGCAAGTTTTGACAGCTCGTTGACCAATGACAGCCGTTTAAATCTGGAGCGCTTGACGTGCAGATTGTGCATTAAATGTGTTAATGATTTGATGAGTTATTTATTATATCATAAAAAACATTAAAGATTGAGAAGCGATGATGAGTAAACGGTTAGCTTTAACAATTTTTAACCATATTCTTGTGCTTATGAGGCATATCTAATCTGATTTGTTCAATTTTTTAATTAAAATTGACGTTATATGTATATTGCATAAACAAATTACGAGTATTCAATACGACATTCAAGTTTTCAATACATATATATAATTATTATTGGCACTAAAAGAATAGATCTCAGTCTAGAATCTAGACTCTAGATCGATCAATACAGCCCAGAAGAGATTTTTTGTTTCTCGAGATCAATTAAGATATTTTGATTGATAGGGATATTTACATCATATATGTTACTTTAATTGTTTGAGATTATCTTTTTATTAAATAACAGGGGTAACAAAATAATGTTTGACTCTTCCCACAAAATAATAAATCGAATGAACATGTTTCGCAAATAACTAAAAACAGTACCCGGTAAATCGTTTTGCTCAGAACAATAATTGTGAAAACAAATACTCGTATGTACACCTAAATATGAGCATTTAAAAAGCAGGCCAACTAACATACATAGATCAAAGGTAATACATTTACAATAATTAGCATTCAACTACAATACACATTAACCCTAAAGAAAGTAGCAAACATAAGACAAAACCAGCCAATTCAGACCTTAAGTCTTGACGTTTCAAAAACTAAGAGAGGCCAAGACAGAATGGACATGACACTTTTCCTAACTCTCTTTGACGAATATGGAATGAATGCAAAGGTATGGCTTATTGTAAGTCTATGTAAATGTTTCACAGTTAATGCGTACTGAATATCATTGAATTTCTAGTAATAATACATTTAATTTATTTTTGTTCCAACATATTTTTGTCAATAAAACGATTGATATATGGGTGTGCTGTGTACGAGCTTGGACCATGTCGGCAACAAAAGAAGTTATGCTAAATTTAGAAATAAAAGTAGTGATTTTTTTTCATCTGAATTTTGAAATCGTTGTTCTACGTTTGACAGCAAGCAATAAGATGTACCCATTGAAAAATGATTGTTTGTAATTAAAATTAAGTGGCGGAAACTACAGGAAAACTAAAAACCAACTAATTAATTTTTCATGGCCATTAATTAGTAAAAAACGCAAATTTTGCAGTTTATGAAATTGTACTAAGTGTTGCAATTAAAAATACATTAACTTGTAGATAATAGGTCTGGGCTAATGGAGTGTACATAATATACTATACTATAATCATTATTATCATATAATTTATTTAAAAAATATAAAAATGCGTTTAATTATGAACAAAATTAATAAAATGAGAGGAGGGTACGTGTTTTAAACCAAAAACCTTAAAATGACTCTATCCTTACTTTGTAAATAGTTTTTTTTGTAACAAGCCTAGTAGGTAGAAAACTTACCCGATTCTTCTTCAACATAATCTATCGTATTTTCTTCATCTTCATCAAGTTTTCTTCCTTCTTCTAACTTCTTCTTTTCTTCCTCCGTACTACCATTGAGGTATATTATATTAGCTTCTTTACTATATTTATCTATATCTACATTGTTCTTTTTAAAACACACACCGTTAGTCAATTTTAAATCACCGTTATAATTTAATCCCTCGTCTAAGTACGTGTAAACGTTTTTCTGTAAACAACTCACTGAGGGCTTCACCGTACACTGATTTAAAATATTATCCCACAAAGTATTGCCCGTGTTAAAAGTCCCATTTCTATACACATCACTGATTATCGCTCTTCCTTGCTCTATTGCATTTTCAATTTTATCGCTATCTATATAAGAACCGTTCTCAGTTGCACTAGATTCTACTAATTTAAAATTAATAGTTAGTAAAACAATTGAAAATATGACTATTTTGAGCACATTGTATTCTATTAGTTTCTTTACGTGTCGTCTTTCGATTGTCTTTTGCCTCGTGCAAGCGTCCTTCCTGTGGCTTTCCATTGTTGCTATTGAGGTGATCACATTGGCTCCGGTAAATACTTCACTTCATCTTTGCGTTAGCTTGGAGTGATTTTCGAGTATATGCATAGAGTTTCCATGCTCTTTGGGTTCGAAATTTGAATTTTAAAACTGGAAAGTAGGCTGAGCATCTGTATTGACCTCAGATGAGCGTCACTTATGTAGAAGAGTTCTTGAGAAAGTCAATGGCGATCGGCGTCAGGTGGCATCTGGAATCGATAGAAAACGAGATTTTAGGATCAAGTGTCGGGCGGCGGTAACATGATAGTTTACGCAAAACAAAGGTTAATAGCAACGAAATAACTGTTATTTAATGATGTTTAATTTTTAATACCTAAGTTATAAACATTAAAAGGTTGATTCTAGAATGATGAAAGGAAACAAAAAATAAAATAACTATTATTAACATACTGAACAAGAATTATGCATATTTAAAGCAAACGACATAATTGGTAGTTGAAAAACAAATAACTACAAAGACTTATTGATGCATAAGTATCCAGTTAACCGTTCTACTTTTGTCATGAGTTGGTGACACTTTTGTCATTCTTGTAAAGACTGGACATGTTTAAAGGCAAAAATAAAAAGAAAAGTACTGAGACGTATTCGTGATCTTCTTGTGAATTCCAAAAGTGAAAAAGAAAGTATGAACTGCTTCCGGACACGTTACTAACATATAAATTACCAAAATTATACGTCGCGGAGCTGTGTAATAAATCTGCTTTGTGAATAGTCGTAGAACTTTTGACATTTATGTCGTTATTGTATTTTGTTTCAAGATCGTTATCATTATCATACATCATTTATGTTACAAATGTCACTTGAAAAGTGAAAATCGGGTGAAATAAGATAATCTGTGATATAGTACATTACTGCTAAGACCAAGTAAGTGAGGTCTCCCTGGCCGAGTAAGTTAAAAGTCTGAGCCCGCCGGGGCGAGGACTTTTATATACGAGATCAGGGAGGGCTAATTACGTTCGAAGATTGTATAGTGCTTTTCTCAAAAATAGAAGGAGACAATTTACAGTAGGTCTATAGGATAAGGAGATAAATTAAATTAAATGAACTCATTATATTGAAAGTCACGTTGCTCATATTGGGACAAAATTTCGTAAAGGGGTATGAGATAGCCCTATTTAAACTTACCTCAAAATTTTAAATACAAAAAAGATTCGTTTCGTGGAGAGCACTTCAAAGCGGAAAATTCGATTCACGATGCAAATTACTAATATTTTTTTCACAACAAATACAAAAAATACAAAAATATTTATTTTCAGACACATGGGTTAACACATATAACTAAGATTTTAGTGGCTCTCAGACTAGAAGATGGGTAGTCTGTTTCGTGGGTGCGTCATGTAATGTCATGTCGTGGGTATGTCAAATAAGCGTCATGTTTCTTTTTTCTCAAACTTGGACGTTAGTAGGCTGCGTTCATTTTGATCGTTGGAAGACGCCAACGCGACGCTCGCGCCTGCCTTACCCTGACAACAAGATAGCATATAACTAAATTTCAAGTATTTCGTGGTTTTCAAATATACAAAATCCACAAAATGTATCTGTATTCGTTATTATTATTACAATTATAAAATAAAGCAAATATCTCTACATTCTGAACACGAAATTACAGTTCATTTTATTTATCTTTTAAACTGGCTGCCTTAAACATTATTCGAAATCATTTTTAAAATTTAAGTAGAGGTTTGACGAGAATCATAAACACAAAGACACAAATAGTTTTAGAAAAATTATCACATGGTATGTAATGGATTTTCATACTAATTTACTGAACACTTATTGCGACACTTACTGGAGAAATGAATTAGCTCTCCAGGATGACGTACGTATACTGGCTTGTACTGTACTGTACTGTACTGTACTGGCTTGTCTTTACGGTATGAAATGATAACATTTCAATGTATTTTTGAGAAAAGATAATTTAAGATATTTTATCATGCGATCGTAGCAGCTCCATCTTCAATAGCATGCATAGTAATAAAAATTGATGCAATGCATGCAAGTTTGTCAATTTTGTATATATAAACAAGCAAAAGAAAAAGTACGGCGACACTAAAATAAAATAGGCAAGAATTAAAACGTCGCTAAAATCTTATTGGCTAGAAATGTGTAAGTCAGAAAGCCAGTTAAGTAAGCCATAAAATCATTTAAAGAAAATATATTTTTTGGAACCATAACGGAAGATAAGCAGTTAATACAGCTTATTAATCACATAAGAATCTCAAACTCGTAAAATACATAATACTTATAATCATCTTTATGACAATTGCCGATACAAACGTGAAGAAAGAAGGTGTACGTGTAACAAACCATAGAAAAGGTGGGGCAGTGACACTCCTCCATAGATGGGAAATTATAGTTTGTTAATGGGAGACCACTGTTATTTTTCTCGGTCCGTTGCCTGCGCACGCGCTTCCAGACAACTTCGAATCGCTTACCGGTGTGTTTGTGCACGTTTGATTATAGAAGACCTGGTATTTGAAGATGGTAAAGCAAATTTAAATGGAGAAGGTACTTTGAAATGTACAACTCAAAAATTTTCGAACATAAAACAAAACTTAAAGCATTTGCTTTAACGTAGTCCTATTTGTAAATTTAACAAAATGATACGGAATTTTATTCCATGACTTATTGTTTTAAACTTGCGACAAATCTATTGGAATACATAAATTAATAATATTTACAAGGATTGGTGAACCTCTATTATGAATGTAGTATGGAATGTTATCATGGTCAAAATTAAACATTCTGACATATTCAATATTATAGTTGACATTTTATTTACAGGTGATAATTTATAAATAATGCAATGTGATTTGGCAAGATAAAGTTCTTCGCCTACATTAAATAAAAAAAAAACAAACAACTTTATTAACTTCCACTATTTTACCTCAGTTATCATTATTTCACAATGTTTTATATCACAGTATAGAAGAACCTTTTTGCTACTAAGCTATGTAGCGGTTAGTCCCGCATTCGCGGAAACGCCTGTTCACTTTTTTAGTTCCGTGGCAGCAAATAATCTCGAGACCAGTCGAGTAGCACTCACTACTGACCAACAGACATACTTAAAAGACATACTTTATGAAAAATGAATGTTCTTCTCTTTGTTTGCTTTATTGTTTATCGTTTATGTCGATAGTTAAAAGCAGCAACGTGAATTAAGCTCGTCTGAACGCGTTACATACGAAAGTATGGATATCGGTTATTTGGAGAAACGAATCTAATGTAGAAAGCAAACGTTAATATTCTGTGAAGGTATCATTTTGAATGGAATTTTTTGACTTCTGAGGCCATGACCTTTTCTAAGTTTTAGAAGGTAAAGACCAAACTTGCAATTCAACCAAATTGTAAATAGATATAGTAAACCCAAAGCATAAAAAAACCGGCCGAGTCCTGGAAAGGCTTACCTATGTCCAGCAGTGGACAAACTTGGCTGATGGATGGATGGATGGATATAATAATTCCACTTGTAGTTACAAGAGACCAACTTAACGTGATACCGTGATACTTACGATCTAGAAAACTCCGTGAGTTTAAAGGGTTTAATTAAGTTGGTCATTGATAACTTCTTAAATTATGAAATATTTGTAATTTTCAGATTTTTTCCTACGTGTTTGCTATAAGGTCTACCTGTAAATCAATTTAAAGTGCCCTATAACTTTCCATGGTTAGCAAATTTGCTCACCATGGAAACTTATTTACATTGTAAAGTGCAATTACTTTTTTTTCGTTTTGAGTCTAATTTTTTTTGAAGCACCATAGCCTACCTTCTATAGGAGGTATCAGTTTCAACTGGATATATCATACGCAGCCCGAGCAAAATCGTCTTGTCAGACCAACAGACAGACGGATAACAAAGTGAGCCCATGAGGGTTCTTTTTTTCATTCTGATATACGGAACCCTAAAAACAACAAGTATTTAACAAAAATTAAATACATTTTTTAATTGTTATGTGAATGTGGTCCATTGCTTCTTTTTGTACAAAGAAAGTTCATTTGTGTATATATGTACCTAAAGTGTTGCTGGTTGCTTAAATAACTTGTTTTATTACTAGGGCTGGGATGTCATTAAAAGCTTACTCGCCGGTTGACAGCCGGAACCTCCCGTTCTCAGCCGGTTTACCTGCATTGACCCAAGACTTTGTAATTACCAGAGCCCATCCACTGCGATGGCTATGTAGAGAGATAGTATGCACCTAAGACATTTTGTGAAATTATCTTAAGATTAAATAGATACATAGAGTTAACAAATTATTTTAAAAATTAGAAAACAAGTGAAATAGCAATTAAATAAAAAAATATAAATCTTGTACTTGAAGTTTTTAATGTTTATTTTCCTAGGCATACATTATTGAAGTGATAAATTCGAGATAGGTAGTAATTTTATGTTTATATTCAAGACAAAGAGGTATAATAGCATTTCACTGACGTAGTTGTTGCATGCGTGGTACATAATTTATGGATCTATTGAGAATGATCCAATGGTCAGAAAATTCTTGGGGTATTAGGCCTAGTTTCGCGATAAATTTATCCTATAGAGTATAGAGATTAACTTGCCAGTTTTTTTTTTTTTTTTTTTTTCACTTTCTTCTTCTTTTTAATTTCGTTGTAGTGTTCCAATTAGTATTTATTTTTATTATATTGTGAATATTTTGTTATCCACATTTATATTTTAAATTTCGTACCTCTATTAACTATTGTAAGGCTTTTTTGTTGTTCCTTATTTTTATCAGATCATACATTTTATAGAAGAGACCGATGTAGATACTGCGTGTAAATCTTTCAATTTACCAAATAATCTACTGGTCACACTAAAAACATTCCCAAAGAAAGATATTATGTGCAAATGAAAAAATAAATAGGGACAGACCATACAAAATTCAAAAAAGGGTTTTCAAAATTTGTAAGGAGTTATATATTTTATTTTTCATTTCCACATTTATGTCTTTGGGAATGGTATGTTGATTATCTGGTTGTCAAAATACATCTGGTAATATTTTGTTATTCTCGATATATTTGGTGCATTAATTCAAAGGCTCACAATGCCAAGTGATAAAGGCAATGCACAATAAACGATGCGTTTAAATGATTTAATAAGCTATTTGTGCGCGATCGAATTATTCGTTCCGCTTTCTCGGGTAGAAGAGCGTGCATCTTATGAAGAAGAGTCTGATTCTAAAGCTAAAACTGCAACTAAATCTTACTTCGGCACACTACATACAAAGATGACAAATAAAAAATGACAAATGACATTTCATACAAACAGATGCACAAAATTTTGGTCGTCTTCGTGCGCGCTGCCATCACAGAAAGTAGAATTTGTGAAATTCGGTAGATTCATTCGCAAATACAATGAACAATTGTGTGCTTTTAATTCCTCCATTAACATATCATCTCACATACAAAAACTGAAAGTAATAAAAAATCTCTCAAAGAACATGCATGACGTTTTGATTACATTGTAATCTAAATTGTTGTTACAAGTAGATTGCAGCTGTATCTTTAAGAAATTACATCCAGAAAGGGCCTCCCGTCGATGAAAAACCAATTTATAAAAAGCCAAATTCATACTGGAGACTACAAAGTTAGCGGAGACATAGAGTTTATCTTCAAAAAGTATGAGGTAACTAAAATATTATTTTAATAATGAAAAAATACCTTTGTTCCCAGTAGTTCTGCAGTTGTACAGTTTTGCAACAAAACTAGTAGCAATTTTTTTTTGGTGTTGTTTTATCAATTACCTAATAAATGCATTTAATTTATGCCCAGGAATATCATATTTCTGTAAAAATTAGTAGAGTCGCCTCGCTCCGCTTCGCCCCGCTTTGCTCGGCTCCCCGAATGTATTTACATGTGAACCTAACAATTTTTTGTATTTCGGTAAAGGTTTTCGATTTATTCAATATGAACATATTGAATATATAAATATTTTATGTTTTTTTTTTCATAGACTTAAGAAACTGATCTATTTATAAGGTGACAGATCTATAATTTTGATGATTGTACGAATTAAATAAATTTTTTGAGGACAGATCTTATATTCAGGCTGTAGAAAAATTAAATAAATGATTTAAGATACATATTGACATTCATTTTGTGATTCATACTTAGAGACCGTTTTGACTAATGTATTTCTTGGGAATAGATATAATAATTAAGGTATTATTAGTGACACATCTAAATTTAGGTGAAAAAAGAAATTGATCTCATTCTGTACACAAAACACATGGGTCTGTGAATATTTATACCAGTGTTGGCTCTGGATTTGTGTACCAGTATTCTTGTTGAACAGTTCTGTTGACTGAACAAATTTTCTTGGATCATTCTCAGTAGATCAATAAGATCCATAAAGTAAGATCCAGTGGATCTATTGACACTTTTTTTTTCTTATTGGATCCATTTTTTTACATATTTACATACGTTGATAAAAATGTTGTTTTAATAAAATATAATACCAAAAGCAATCGTGCAATTTTTTAACGATTTTGCTCCGGTCAAAACTTTGAGCGTCAGAATAACTATTTTGAGGGCTGCATGCAGAGAATGCCTATCGTTGGACTTTTGATTTCGAAAGCATAGCTTGGTTTCAATAGAGATTTTTTAATTGGCGTTGAGGTAAGAGTGTAATTTTTACTTAGATCTTGAAAGTATATCTGCATAATACTAAGCTAATTTATGTTTGTCCTATATATTACTATACCTATATATTAATGTACTTTATTTGTGTTGTAACTGTTTGTTAACCTATGTAAATAAATAAATAAAAATATAGAAATGTCCATTGCGAATAATATGAAATTTTTGTACATGATAATGAACTACAATGAAATCGATTATGTATATACTTAGAAATACTCGTAATTATCAGAGTTTTTATTAGAGGTTTTCGTGACTATAAGAGGTTTTCGTGACAAGAGCAACAATCGGTTCAACATAAATTATGAAAGTATTAATTTGCTTTACTGTTTTACTCTTCACATCACTATGAACAAGTATGCTATAATGTTATGTCACTCTCAAACTTTAAGTGACAGCATCATTGAAGTGGCAAACTTAAGTGTCAATTATGTTACGTACCTACCTAAATACTCGTGCGCGTGATATCAAAACCTGGCAAGTAATTTTTGATTATATAATATTGTTAACATCTTTATTAATTTTATTATAATTAAAAAAACTGGTAGCTGAATCGGTAGGACGGCCGACCTGATGATTTTTAGACCCGAGTTCAAATTCTGCTGAACGGGTAAGCACTAATAGTTTCCCGTAGTTGATGTGCATTTAGTATTTCCATTCTTACCACTTGCTGGTTATAAAGCGTGTAATATGCATGGCGATAAGATTCACCCCTATCAGGCTAATGCGCTCCGAAGTCATTCGTTTTCGGCCGCTTGTATATACCTACCGTTAGCATCGCTGTCGAGTATTCAATCCACGTTAAGGCGTCACGTAAAAGTTTTAGCGCCCCTGTTACTCCATATGCGAAAAAACCCTCAGTGCGAGTGGGACGGATTCGTGGAAAAGTAGCAAAAAGTCGGCTTTTTATTAATATAAAATGTACTAAGCTATTTTGTCAAAAAGATTTTCAAGGAGACTGCAAATACATAATATCCACATTTTGAATGCATTTTCACAATGAAATTAGTTAGGATTTCAGAACTACAGGAAAAATAAAACAATTTAGAGCTCTTTTCTGAATTAAATTCTATCAAGAAAATTTCATCCAATCGTGTTTTCCTTCAGTGAGAATCTTAATCAAATACTCAATAAATATTTACCCAAAAATTAAATACGTAGATGACGTTATAGTGGAGTAAATGGATTCGAAAAAAACCCATTTTGTTTTTGGTGTCGCCTTAAGGCGATATGTAAAAGTTTTATCGTCCCTGTTACTCCATATGCGAAAAAACCCTCAGTGCGAGAGGGACGGATTCGTGGAAAAGTACCAAAAAGTTGGTATCAAAATATCGTTTAACCAGGTCTTAGATACCGTTAAAACCCATCTAATAAAATATAATTGACGTCCATATGTCATTCTAAATTGTCAAACCAGGAGAATTAGTGTCGAATAAGATCTCATTTCAATAAATATTTCTATCGAGCCGAATTTCTCCAATCGCGTTTCTGTTTAACAGATCCGTAGAAAAAAATTCCAAAAATAATATACTTATCAACATTTTTTTCCGTAGCACCTTAATTGTTTGAGTACTTATATAGTTATGGTTTTGTTTCTGAATGTTTATGATCCCATGTTACAGTGACGTTTCTCTTTCAATAAATGTATGTAGTTATTAAAACGATATTATTTTATCACTAAAATATTATAACAATTTCTAAACAGTTATGGAACTGAAATTTGCATTGCTAAGAAATATCATAAATTCTAATTATACAGTGCGAAAAAATGTACCATTTCGAATCAACCATGCGAAAAATTATGGCAAGAGCCACTTAAATCTGAACGACAAATTATTAAAAAACTTGTTAGGTTACCGCTGTACACGAAGCGAGTAGAGTGGAAAATAGTTTTTGAAAACAAATGAACAAGTGGAATTAAAAATTAATTATTTAAATTAATTAGACTTTTTTCTGAATACGCATAAGAGTGTGGCATAGGCTATCAAAAATGTGACTAGTGACTACCTGTCCAACATAAAAAGGCCAATGGCAAAGACTTTATTGGCTTTTAATAGAAGCGATTATTGGTTGGCTCATCGGTCTAATTTGTCTTCGACGGGTAATACTAATAATCACGACACGAAACAACAGAATGTTTTTTTTTTACCTTATACTGAAATATATTAGATTTTAGTAGATTTCTTTCATATTTGTATTGATTATTTTTTGAAAATGAACTGACAACCTAAAGACGGGGCTCTACCGCGTAATTCTCATTTGTATCAACTTCAAGCAAATGCATGCGAAATTCAACGCGTGCAAAAGAGATGGCATGTTAGGCGGGCGTGGTCGCACGCACGTCAAATTTCAATCTCAAGTTGATGTTGATGAAAATGAGAATTACGCGGTAGATCCCCTGGACTAATATTAAGTAAGCGACAGAGATCTACAGACTGACTAAAGATCGGACAAAATTTAGAGAGATGGTAGCCGACGCCCGTTAGGGCATGGTACAGGAAGAAGAAGAATTTTATGAAAATAAAACAAGTTTATCCCGTATTCGCGTTCTTCTAACGAACACTTTAAAACAAAAAAAAAAACAGTCTTGAAATATAATTTTTCTTTAGACAATATATTCCTATATATATATATATGTATATATATTCCTATCTTAACAAATTATTTATTAGTACGTTCCTTTACTAACAAAAATGTAATATATTTTTTTAATATAAGGGGTGTCCTAATTTCTTCAAACGAAGCCTCGAAAACCTGGCGTTGTACATGTTCTAGGCTCAGGACAAACGTTATTGTGATTAGGACAAAGTCCTAACGCATTAGCAATTTGCAATAGTGGTGCAATGACGTTTGATTGTTTGCCTTTTAATGGGGATCCACAAACAAAGCTAATTGAGAATGGCTCTAGCATAGGTCCGGCCAATAAATACTACGGTCCGGCTATGTCAAACTTTGTTGTTGTGTGTGTTCCGGTTTTCCTACTGTTTTTCTCCAATATCTCGCGTTTTTTTTTACTTCTTCTTATCACCTGTATTCCAATATGTTATATATTTGTTACTGTTACTATGTTTTTAATTTTTAATACGAGTTTTCCGGTATAAATTAACACCATTATTAAAGCAACCTGGTATGGCACAGAAAGGCATAATTCCAAAGAAATTAATCAAAAAACTACGCAAAAACCATCACAATGTACTGAAATGACAGATTTGCATGGCTGGATCGACGATGCGCCATCTACAGGGATAATTTGGCAGTGTGGGTCCCCGTTGTTTTCACACTAAGATCACAACTGCCCCTGCGTTCCGAAATAGAATTACAATGGATCATAAGCCATTCACTTCATACTTTCGTAATCGATTTTAGCGATGTAATTCTATTTCGGACCGCAGGGTAAGAAGTTGATTGGGTTATCTCGCTATCTTTGTTTCGGTCTATCTGTCCGCTAGCCGTCATCCGGTAAAAACCCACTTTGCTTTATACGGGTGCATACGACTGGCGTGGCCAGCCTGAATCCATTTTAATTTAGAATAAAATATAATACTACTTTGCCTTAAGCAAATGAAACTTTAAACAACCACAGACCGTAGCAGGTTTAGCAGATGGTAGAGCTGATGCCAGGCTCAAATGTGGAGGTACCACCATCTTACTTGGAGACCCACTCGAAGTAATTCGGGGGAGAGTTAGAGGACAGCTCACAGGCAAAAAACCAGGAGGCCCACCATGCCTGGGACCGATGTATGGCGGTATATCCATCCCTAATAGCCGGGCCTTATATGGAACAGACTGGTGACGGGCAACGGCGTCACTGGTGTGAGGGTTCCGGCACCGCGCTCACCAACCGGCCTGCCCAGCGAGTGTGAGTATGGGCAATTGTTCCAGGATGACCGCCGGGATTGGCAAAGTCCTGGAAAGGCTTGTGTCCAGCAGTGGACGAACTAGGCTGATGGATGGATGGACAGACCGTTATAAATATAAGAAATCGTACACTGTTCTGATCCTTTATTATAATTTAATAAATGCTGTGCTCAATAAATCCCAATCGGTCTTTAATGATCACAAATCTCTCAGTTCTAAACAAACTTACAAAAACATCATGTCTGGACACTAGTGCGAAATGATAAACAAAAAGCAAACAAAACGTCCGCCACGCCGACTTTGTTGACGATAAAAATGGAAAAGCCATTTGCACCTTCATTGTCAACTTTATACAGAGATGCATTTACCATTTCTAAGTCCAAAAATAGATACATAAAAACTTTCTGCTTTTCCTCAAGTAAGTTTCTGGTAATGTTCTACAGAAAAATTTGTCCAAACTAAAATAAAACTTGTTGTCCCTCAGATTTGTCGAAAAGTAATCGTATCGAAAAGTAAAATAATAAGTAAAGGCAGGCGGAACAAAAGTATCCGGGCGCACGGCAATGCCCCCGCCAAGACGAACCGAAGGAAGGAGGGCACTACGTCTTACGTTTTCTCGAAGCGTTTCGTCGTATATTCGAACCCCCATCGCTTCGGCCTGGATAATGCTAAAAAGACCAAATTTTGAAGATTAGATTTTAAAAGCAGACTAATGAATTGCGCCAAGTTTTATTTGTCTGGCTTTAAGGCGAATGGATACGCCAACTGCAATTTGGACCTGTATTTGAAGGCCTACTCCTCTCACACGGGTGGTCCAAAAACTTTCATCAAAATATATAATAAGCATAATAGAGTCAAAAATAAATTTTAAGTTTCATAAACTGTTTTTCTATTGTAAGTTTTGACAAAAAAAATCGACAGTCATCGAAAGTTTCACATGATTAACACAAGAATTCTCTTACTCCTTCCAAACGCCTAAAGCGATTTTAATTATTATTTCACCAGTTTAAAAAAATTCAAAAAATTTAAAATTTTTAGATTTAAAAAATTTAAGTTCAAAATTTTTTTCCGTTCATGGCGTCTTTGTGAAAAGTATTATTTTCTCCTATTTTGCGCTAGCCGGAGACGCAGTGGTTGTCGTAACAGCCACTTTTCAAGGCATGCTGAAATGAACATTATTTCAATGTCGTTTCCGTTGATATTTGTACCGACACAAATCGAGTTGCTTATTTAGCGTGGTCATACACCTTAACATTGGATTTTATAAAAAAACAAATTGTCATGACATGAATCCCCGAGGGGATTTCAGACATGTTACGAGTGTGAACTTGCGAAATGCAATTCACAGTCCATACTCGGTACAACCGCGTTTCACCAACGATTATTACGTCCCAACGTGATGGGTGGTGAGCCCCGTCACCGTACTTCGGGCATAAAAACATGGCTTTTAGGGCATGCAGGTTTTCTTACGATGTTTTCCTTGTCCGTTCCGAAAAACTCATTGTTACATGCCCGACCGGCAGTCGAGCTTGGATCTCAAGATTGAGAGACCAGCGTTCTAACCCTGAGCTGCCGCCGCGAGCCGCACAGTGCCAGGTAAATTAGGTACGTTCCATATACATAGAAATAACAGTTCGGTTTAAAAAAAATGCAGGGTTGTGATAACCAACTTGTTGTTCAAATACATGATGAAATCTTTATCGTCACGCAAAGTGATTAAAAATTAAAAATATAATTTTTTTTTTTGTTTGGAACAAATATTTTTTGCTTAGTTCAAACTGTTAAGCTGCCATTGATACTGTGTATAGGTATAGTAGAACCCCAAGATATGTCACATGAACTACAGCACGCGCATGTTAGCCATTGTTTATATTAACACAAATATACCTATAGATATAGATGGTATAATATGAGCTAAGGAACAATTTGTGACGTAGACATTAAAATAGTCCGACATGTGGAGCCTTGAGTACCTGACGCGTTTTATTTAAGGCGAATGGATACGCCAACTGCAATTTGGACCTGTCTTTGAAGGCCTACTCCTACCACACGGGTGGTCCAGAAACTTTCATAAAAATATATAATAGGCATTATAGAGCCAAAAATAAATTTTAAGTTTCATAAACTGTTTTTCTACTGTAAGTTTTTACAAAAAAAAAATCGAAATTCATCGAAAGTTTCACATTATTAACACAAGAATTCTCTTACTCCTTCCAAACGCCTGAAGCGATTTTAATTATTATTTCACCAAATTATAGGAAATTTTTAGATCTATAAAATCTTAGTTCAAAATATTTTTTCGTTCATGGCGTCCATGTGAAAAGTATTATTTTCTCATATTTTGTGCTAGCCGGAGACGCATTGGTTGTCGTAACAGCCACTTTTCAAGGCACGCTGAAATGAATATTATTTCAATGTCGTTTCCGTTGATATTTGTACCGACAAACATCGAGTTGCTTATTTAGCGTGGTCATACATACGCCTTAATATCTTTTCTTCTATTACGCGCATCGACTTGCCAGTTCGGCCGCTACACATCTTCAAAACTTTCAAAATTTGCACTGCAACATTTCACTGGGAATGTATATATTTCTAGGTAAATTAGGGTAGTATTTGCAAAAAATAAGTGTTTATGATGAAACCGTTTTGGTCCTTCTTTTTTCAATATTTTGTAATATTTTAAAAACAAATATGACGAAAGTTGTTGCTACCCATGATGCAAGTCTCAAAAATGCAACATCCAGCGAGGATGTTCACCTTTCTCGCCGGCCTCGCCGTCAGTTTCTGAATTACATCGAAAACAACTTACTAGTAGATATGACTTTCACTTGCTCTTGTGTACACCGGTTTCAGAAATTTCTGGCGCATGCTTGAGCGTAGTAAGTTGGACGGCTATATCACAGGTGCCACCAACTATGAATGAATTCTTTTTTTGTGATATGTCTTAAGTTAGTGAAGAAGCGTTGCTAAAATGTGAAAAATGTAGAGAAAATTTTTTTTTGTTATAATTTTTTTATTTAGGTATCGTGGTTTGTACATACATATTTTTATCTTAAAGAAAATCACGGAAACCCTTAAGGGTTTATATGTGATATCTGAGCTACATCTTAGCAGCGCAGTGTATAACAAAAACACAAGCAAATAGGAACCATTAGACCAAAAAGTGTCTGTCCTAATTAAATGACCAAACTGGTACTCAAAAATGTATATGGACAATTTAGTGAAGACGATGCGACGTCGACGGTTTGTAATTTAGTTGGATGGATGGAAACCAAAGAAACTTTATAAGGCTTTAACACTCTCCCCCGACTACAGAAATTATCGTTTAAGATTAAGATTCGATAGAATGATTATACATTGAATTAATCGCAGTAGATAATGGAGAAAAATAAGGTTTTATAGTAAACCAAGAGTTAACAACAAAAAGATAGTATAGAGACTATTTTTGGACTTCCGTCAAAAATGGATATTTGTATTGCAAAATAAAAATATCCTTTTTGGTGCTTTCTTAGTGTTACTAGGAAATTTGTACAAATTCAAATTCAAATAGTTTATTTTGCAAAGTAGGTATATATAACACACGTTTCACAAGTCAAAATTTGATCTTATAAAAATATATGTAATAAAATAATAAATGTACATGAACTAGATTAAAGGTTTATTTAGTTTATGTAGCAATATATATACGATTAAAATGATAGGTAAAATTTGTATTATACAAGGTAAAATCCAATCAACCGACCGAACCCATACTGGAGACCCGGCCAGGGACCAGGAACAAGGTTCAATTATCACCAACCTAGCCCCCATCACGAATCAAGGAGGCCGACCAAATCCCATCCTATATACTACACATACTAATGGTTACATATATAAATACATGCCTACCTCCGCCTATTCGATTAGTCTTGCTAATAAGAAGGGCAAAAAACTTAGCAAGATCATGTCTTTTTTTTAACATAAAACTTATACTACCTATACAAATTATTTATATTTACTTTAAGAAATATAAAGGATAAGAAAATTCAAGACAGCAGGAATTCAGGTTAATGCAAAAAGAAAAACATATATATCTTTGTCTACCTGCATCATATAGTCTTTTTCCTTTTACATACTGTAATTAATTAATGTTAACTCGTTAGAGGAAACATTAACTAGGAAATTATACTAGGTAACTATCATGACAAATATAATTATCACTGTAACACCATGCTTCACCGTCATCCAAATATTCATTTATTTTATAATATGCTTTTTTCAGTAGGCCCTACTTAACATACAGTTTAAACTTATTCTCTGACAAAGTAAGGACCTCCTTTGGAAGTTTATTGTAAAATCTTATACCATGTCCTACGAAAGAGGTACTCACCTTGGCAAGTCTGATTTTTGGAAAAGCCAGTTTATGTTTATTTCTTGCTCACCAATCCTTGGGAAAGACTCAATATTTTTTCTTACATATCTAAATACTTGGTAAATAAATTCACAAGGAACAGTTAACATATGAATTTCTTTGAATTTTTCTCTTAACGAATCCCGGTGCTTCATATTATAAATTGCCCAAATTGCTCTCTTTTGCAAAACAAAGACTGCGTCTATATCCGCGGCTCTACCCCACAACAGCATACCGTATGACATGATGCTGTGAAAGTTACTAAAATAGACGAATCTAGCAGTATCTACGTCGGTAATTTGCCTTATGCGTCCTACAGCGTATGCGGCTGAACTAAGTCTACCAGAGAGGGCTTATATATGGGGACCCCACTGAAGACGAGAGTCTATCGTAATGCCTAAAAACTTAGTTTCGTAAACTAACTCCAGATTGCACCCCTGCAAAAGCAAATTGACATCCTTTTGAATAACATTTGGTAACGTAAACTTTATACATTTTTAAAACTAAATTATTTGCCGTGAACCAATCAAGAATCAGTGATAGAGTTGTCCATTGACAAGGTCTCTGCATTATCATCTGTCGACAAAGATGTTGTTTATTGGTGTCATCTTCTAAATTTATGTTTATTAACAAAAATGTTGTTTTAGTTCATTTAATTCTATAACAAAGATATTTTTTAAATACCTTATTAGGAATATTTCAAACTTTTCGCCAGTATGTCAAAACTCGAAGCATGAAGATGTGCGTGCGACTTTACGCGTACTTAAGTTTCTCAATTAAAACGGGCCTCAAAATAAAAATATGTTTAAATTGCGCAATAAATATCGTCTCTTTATTGAAAAAGAACCTAAAAGATTATTATGACAAAAAGATGTTTTTTTAGAATATTTGCAATCTGTTTAAATTTGTTTCTGATTGATTTCCAGCTGATAATGCACTCCAATAATAATTAGAGTATCCAAAGCGATGGATTTCGCAATAAAAACATATAATCTTAGTTAATGAGAACTGTGAATTTCTTAACTGTCTGATGCAACAAGTATTGTAGCGACGACAGCGCCTTCTGTTCAGAATGAACAAGGCGTGAAATCATATAAGGCCCTCGTGAGCGTTCAGTATGTGCATTACAATTCTTTGAAGTGTTAGTTATTTGGTAAATTCACACGCAAAATATCAACACAAAGCCACGGGAAAAAGCAAAAAAAAAATATATATTATGTGTGTTTTCAATACATATAGCTTAATTAAAAGAGTCTGACATCCAAAATGCTCGTGAAAAGACATTGTTTTGTTTATAGCCATTTATAATAAATCGTGTATATGTTATGGTGAGAGTAATTAATTGCAAATTATTAATAATCTTTGGTAGTTATTACTTGGGGACCCCCTCGAAGTAATTCGGAGGATAGTAAAAGGACAGCTCACAGGCAAAAAACCAGGAGGCCCACCGTGCCTGGGACCGATGGATGGCGGTATATCCATCCCTAATAGCCGGGCCTTATATGGAACAGACTGGTGACGGGCAACGGCGTCACTGGTGCGAGGGTTCCGGCACCGCGCTCACCAACCCGCCTGCCCAGCGTGTGTGAGTATGGGCAATTCTTCCAGGATGACCACCGGGAGTGGCAAAGTCCTGAAAAGGCTTATGTCCAGCAGTGGACCAACTAGGCTGATGGATGGATGTGTTATTAATACACGTACCAACTCAGATGGTAAAAGTAATAAGTTTATCATATTCACCAGCTGTTATGAACTACTACATTTTTATGACCATGTGGTAAAAGTAATGAATTTTGAATCAAAGTACCATTACGGGCCGACGACAGTTTATTATTTTGTTGATTGGAAGATTTAGTGATTTATTACTTTCACCGTAACATATGCATATAGAAAACTATACAAAACTTCCAGACAGTATTCCCAATTCCAGGCCAATACATAAATCGTCATGATTTCTCATGACCAAGAATCAGAATGCCTCAGGAAAAACCTTTATATGTACTAAGTAACCCCTGATACTAAAATTCATATTTATTGCTTTTTGTCCACTAGTATATGTCTGACGTTTAAATTTCTTCATGCTTTACGGTTCGGAACGGTTTTAGTGGCACAAAACATAATTTAGCCGAGTAATCATCGATTGTCAACACATCATTCAAAGATTTTATAGCCGGCTCTCAGCTCCATGCCTTGTGTGGTTTTCTTCGTTCTATTTAAGGGAAGCTGCAATATAGCTTCGGCTAAAATACATAGTTATAAGTATTGAATAAATACGGATGGTTCTTCTTTCAAAGTCTAGCTTTTGATAAGATTATCGCTCATTAACGTCAGGACCCAATTTTGATGCGATTGAGAATACCTTTTTAATTGAGATATCTCAGATATCAATAAATATAGTTACTTCCTTCTTAGAGCTCCTTGATTTGTTTTAATGAACATATATACTATAAGTGTATACTATATAATTAAATAAAACAATAAAAATAGGTTTTTACTCGATATATTTCGGCCGAATTATATCGAGTAAAAAACTATTTTTATTGTTGTAATATTCATAAATAAACAAAATAAATACATGAAGCTTAAAAAAGCAAAATATAATATATTTATTTCCATAATTAAAATAAAATACATTTATATCAAAAATCCTGAAGATATATTTCAGGCCCGATCTGGGCTGGACCCGGCGGCATTAGTTGAGTAAACATATTTATTATTATTGACACTTGATATATTGGTTCAATCGAGGCCATGAAAATATGTAATAAATAAATAAAAATATACATATATACATATACTCACGCCCGTCTTCCAAAGGGGTAGGCCGAGATTACAGATTTCTATCTGCTATGATCCTGAGACACCACTTTCACCTCTTCCACATCCATCAACCTGACTATACAAACTCTTCTATTACGGATACTTTTGACATTGCCCTTCTTCAATACCTCGCCAATTTGGCCAGCATACGTCCTTTTAAGGCGGCCTGGTCGAGAACCTTCGACTTGCACACTGTAAGTTTCTTTCGTCACTCTTTTTTCATTCATCTTCTCTACATGTCTAAACTATTCCGAAATATTCCTTTCTCTATTCCGGTCACTACATCTTCTTTCAGGCCGCAACGATCTCGTATATCGATATTTTTCAGTATATCATTCAATGTTAAACCACACATACTCCCTAAGGAACGCATTTCCACTGCATTCACTCTACTTTGATCTTTATCTTACCATTACCAATATTCACAACCATAAATAAGTGTAGGAGCCAACACTCCATTATGAACCACCAATCGTACCTTTGGAGTCACATTTTGACTATCCATACAGAAGTGCAGGGCTCCGTTCACTTTATTTCCCGCATTCACTCTTCTTTCAATTTCACCGTCACATTTTCCATTGTCACATTTTCACAAAAATATGTCAAATGTCAAAAATAAAATGTATAATCAAGCTCAACTGATGTGGGGTCCAGATCAGACTCGAAATACATATCTTGAGGTTTTTATGATAAAAAATTATTTTATTTTATTTTATATGATAATTCTATATATTGGTCCACGGTCCGAAATTCAACCCGGTAATTGACAGACAGACATGCGCATGTATTAAGTAGTATTTAGTACTCCAAAATATATGCGCAGCTTATCGTTACGTCAATTACCGGATGGAATTCCGGACCGTGGACAAACTCTCTTATAGTCGTAACAGATTCTCGATATAACTTCCCATGAACCGCTGGTAGACGGCACGCGCGCCGCGCGACTCCTTTACTAGAACTTTATGATATCAACTCACTGTCATTCAAATGATTTGCAGGTTAAAAATTTACCAATTTGTAAGCGGGTTCCGTAGTAATTGGATTGCCAATCTCAAGTCGTATTCAAAAAGATGCAGGAATATCTCCATAAAAACTAGGCAGATTGGCGTTATTAGGATTGTTTTCCGGGTTAGTCTGGCCCACAGACCACGATCCGAAGTTAATTTTATCATATCTTCAAGGCCTCTAAATAATGGGAACTGGATAGAATAGCATCCATCCGGGGGCCAATAATCCGCCTGGGCCTAGCAGGGGAATTATTGTATATACATATAGAATCTACTCACAAATACAATAATATACATATACAGGTATATACATATAGTATACAGACTCAAGGGGATATGTGAAAATTACAAGTTTGGTGACTGATTCTGTAGCTGTACAGTTAGGTATTGATCATGTTTTTGAGTCAGGTCCAACCTTAATTTGTTACATGGCATCTATATTGTTGTTATTATATTTTTAAGGTTCCGTACCCGTATTGTGTGACGGTACGGAAACCTTTGTGCGCGAGGCTGGCTCGCACTTGCCCAAATTATTACTCAACTGACTTGATAGTCGAATTACGAAGAGTTGAATTACCCCAAAGATGATGACTGATTGATCAAGTCTCAAAGAACCATTTTAATTTTATATTTATACCGTAGAAAAGTTTAATGTATACATAACATATAAATTATAATGCTCATATAATAATATTATAGTTTTGAAATGCTTAATTTACGACATTAATTCTATCTACATATTTACAACGAGAAATAAGCCATTTCCTTTCTTTCTTTGTCTGTCATTCCTATCTTTCAATCAAAAGTAATGCTGCATTAAAAGTATGTCATACCGTAGATTGGAGGAATTTTAGCTATTACTGAAATATTTTTTAGGCAAAAACATAAAGAATTTTAGTAGATTCAGTTCATAATTCTGCTACCCATTTTTGCAAAAAATAAATAAATTCAATCCCTTAACCGCGTTCTTCTGAGGAACGATTTAAAACAAAAAAAAAAATAGGATGGAATTTTCATTTTTACTCAAATATAAAAATCTTAATACATTTTTTAATAAAACGTTCAGTTAATAAATACCAACGAACCAAATATATAATTTTTTTAATATTAGGAGACACCTAATTTCTTCCAAAGAACCCTCGAAACCCTTCTATGGTCAGGTCCATTGTTAAATCCAAATCAAGACTTTTTTAGGGTTCCGTACTCGAAGGGTGCCAAACGGGACCCTATTACTAAGCCTCCTCTGTCTGTCCGTCTGTCCGTTTGTTACGGGAGTCTATCTATATTACAAAAAATATTTGTAAAAAGGCGTATAGAAACTTAGGTTTTATAGGTACTTCGCACGATTCACGGGTTTACAAATGTTAAAGCGATTGTCGCCTCCTGCAATGGGATAGTGTAGAGTTAGCTAGAATACAACGTAGTGATTTGGGCTCCACATGATACTAAATATAGTATATGTTGGAGAGGATTCAGAATAAATTTACTAGGTACCTGTATATGAGGCTGTGCGGAGTGTATCCTTTCTATCCTTTGATGTACCTAACCATATTTATTCATAGTATGGTTGGGTACAACAAACTGAAAGTGAGGAGATACCTTGCACTGGTTCATATTTATATAAAATCCTAGTAGACAAGATCCAAAATAGTGATATACTAGACTAAATAGGGCTGTGTGTTCCCGACAGTTACGTGCAACGGCGGCGTCGCGTTTATGGAAACCCTTCCAGTATTCAGAACCCCAGTACATCTGAGCTGGCGCAGTTTGATGGATTAAATACTACCCTGCTTTTAGTTCTGTAATGCGGGAGGCTTTACAAACACAATACTACTGCTGTGGATATAAATTCCTACCGTTATTCAGATTCGTCTACCCTGCTTTTAGTTATGTAATGCGGGAGGCATTACAAACGCAGTACTAGCGTTGTGGATATGAATTCCTACCGCTACTCAGTCTAAAATTTGGCTTATAGGTTTAACAGAATAAGCTCGGTAAGGACTTCTATGTAAACGAGTGAAGATTGAAGAAATAATAATAATTTGAATTGCATAATAAAAATAATGTAATAAAAACTCATGACAGTTTAATCATAAAAATTTTAACATTAGGTAATAATTTACTAACAACAAAATTGTCGAGCGTAAGGCACATTCTTGCTTGTTTTTAAATAATTAATCCATCTTTTTAGGAGGTTTCCCGGTAGAGATGCGGTTTTAAAATAATTGTTTTCGTGACAAAGTGGTAACGGAACTAATTTAAATTAAAACAAACAACATAGAGATAAGTATGATATCGCTCTCTCTCTCTCTCTTTGCACGTGCCGTTTGCGATCTGAGATCGGGGAGCATAGCGCAGAAATCCCTCCCGCGTATCAGATCAAGTACTTTTATGCTTTCTAGGGATCTGAGTAGAGGAAGCTTTTTAGCTATCAAGTATTGATTACTAAACCGGAAACAATACCCGAATCCAGATCGTTCGCGACTCTGAATACCGGAATGGTTTAAGGTAACTTTCTGTGAATTAATGCTAGTAAACCCTCCCGCAGCTCAGAATTACTGGGGTTCTGAATACTGGAAGGGTTTCCATATACGCGGCGGCGTCGGCTACTGGCGGCGCCGCGTTTATGGAAACCCTTCCAGTATTCAGAACCCCAGTACATCTGAGCTGCGGGAGACTTTAAGCAATTGAACGCTCAGTTTGATGGATTAAATGCTACCCTGCTTTTAGTTCTGTAATGCGGGAGGCTTTACAAAGGCAATACTAGCATTATGGATATAAATTCCTACCGTTACTCAGATTAGTGTACCCTGCTTTTAGTTCTGTAATGCGGGAAGCTTTACAAACGCAATACTAGCGTTGTGGATACTAATTTCTACCGTTATTCAGATTAGTCTACCCTGCTTTTAGTTCTGTAATGCGGGAGGCATTACAAACGCAGTACAAGCGTTATGGATATGAATTCCTACCGCTACTCAGTCTAAAATTTGGCTTATAGATTAAACAGAATACGCTCAGTAAGGACTTCTATATAAACGAGTGAAGATTAAATAAATAATAATAATTTGAAATGCATAATAAAGATGATGTAATAAAAACTTATGACAGTGTAATCATAAAAATTTTAACATTAGGCGAATCAACATTACAAACGCAGTACAAGCGTTATGGATATGAATTCCTACCGCTACTCAGTCTAAAATTTGGCTTATAGATTTAACAGAATACGCTCGGTAAGGACTTCTATATAAACGAGTGAAGATTAAAGAAATAATAATAATTTGAAATGCATAATAAAGATGATGTAATAAAAACTTATGACAGTGTAATCATAAAAATTTTAACATTATTATTTTTAACATTTTAACATTCAACAAGTTATTAACAACAAAATTGTCGAGCGCTAGGCACATTCTTGCTTGTTTTTAAATAAATAATGCATCTTGTTAGGAGGTTTCCCGGTAGAGATGCGGTTTTAAAATAATTTTTTTCGTGACAAAGCTGTAACGGAACTAATTTAAATAAAAACAAACATCATAGAGATGCGTATGATATCGCTCTCTCTCTCTCTCTCTCTTTGCACGTGGCGTCCGAGATCGGGGAGCATAGCGCAGATATCCCTCCCGCGGATCAGATCAAGTAGTTTTATGCTTTCTAGGGATCTTAGTAGAGAAAGCTTTTTAGTTATCAGGTCTTGATTACTATACCGGAAACAATACCCGAATCCAGATCGTTCGCGACTCTGAATACCGGAATGGTTTAAGGTAACTTTCTGTGAATTAATGCTAGTAAACCCTCCCGCAGCTCAGAATTACTGGGGTTCTGAATACTGGAAGGGTTTCCATATACGCGGCGGCGCCGCGTGCCAGGACCAACCTGCTGGCCGAAGCGCCCGCTCAGATCACGCGAGCACTGCGCACCCTCAACCTCATAGCGGAAGAACTTGACCTCTTTGTCTGTGCTCTGAGTGAATTCACCAGGATAGCTTTCTATCATATATCTTAAAATTGGTTTGGTATGTATACATATCTTTATTTTATATTTTATTGTAATAATTTATTAAGCATTATTAATGTTTTAACTGCACTATCATATTAGATTCAGACCTGGAAAAATGTATGTTTTGGTTTAAATTAATAAATATTTCCGCAATATTAATAATAAATATTTCTGAGATTGTGGAAATTCAGAACATGTATTTTTTTAAATAAATAATCACTTATTTAACATTAATCAAAAAAAATAATAAATAAGTGGCGAGAGAGGAGTAGTAATTTTAAAATTATTTGTTTCTGGTTACAGTCTGAAAGTTTGAAAAATATCTTAAAAATTTTCGTTATTTATATGCATTTTCGACTCAATTTGTTGGAAATGATCTGTAGTATAACTCCTTTCAAGAAATAGGTCGAATTTCCATGCATCCTGTATATATATTATAAAAAATTCACGATATGAATACCCGAAGGGTGTTCCGAATGTGAACTGTGAAATGCAAGTCACTGTCCACTCTCGGTATACCTGCATTTTACCGATGATTATTACGACCCAACGTGGTGACACTCTATCGCCATACATAAATATAATTTTGTGATAATAAAAAAGGCAGTATGATTTAAATATGTGTTTATTTGTATGATGATGATGAATGAGCCATTACATTTATTGCATTACTAATATTAAGAAATAGTGATAACAAAGCAATAACAGCAAAGTAATGCATAAAATTTGACAAGCCTGACACTCTATGTGTAGCTTGGCAGTATTTGACAGAACCAGCTCTCCTCAAAACTTACAATAAAAGAAATGTAGTGACATACTTGTACATTCTACATATATGAAGTATTATGGTTCAAATGCAGAACTGCGGAACAATTTAAGTCACAATTGTCACATTTAGCTTGATATGAACAATTTGGTAAATCAGGTCAGTAATGTTCACGGTTCAGCTAAAATAACGGGTGAAACAGTGTGAATCTTTGTTTCTTGTATAATTTTCTTGTAAGATCTATTTCTTCGTACGAATCAGTCATGATTTAGATTGATCCTAGATGTTAGTAATGTTTTTTTATTTCTATTTGAAACTGATGACAAAATTACCACGATATTTGTGTGTGATTATATCGTTGCGGTTTAGTTTCTAGTAGAATATTGAATAAGTAGTAATAATAGTAGTTTATGCTACAAGGGCAAAAAGGAATAAATTACGAGGACGATTTAAAACACGAGCGTAGCGAGTGTTTTATACGTAACCGAGTAATTTATTGCTCTTACGCCCGTGTATCATACTACGTTTTTCAATGCATGGTGTGAAGAAATAAAACACATACAATCAAAGAAAACAATTTAATTATTAAAGTTGAAAGTTACATTGTTACAATTTTGCAAGTTAATGATTGTCTAAAAAGAACTATATCCAGAGCCGTTAAACAGTGGAAAAAAAAGTATAACATTTATGTTACACAGGAAAGTTTGCAGGTTAGCCAACTTCTCGTAAATAAATAGAAAAAATAATAATAAAGCTCTAGGGCAAAATAGTCGACTTTCTGTTCGGTATTGATGCATAAAAAATGGGCAAGTGCGCGTCGGACTCGCGCTCGAAGTGATCCGTACCATTATCTATAATAATACAGATCGCACCAAACTTCTAGTACACTCGGAAGTTGCTCTTCCCAAGAACGGCCCATACATTTTGTTCCTGCTGATGCGAATCGCCCCGTGTTTATAAGCGCGGTCTGTACTTGTTAACTTGTAAAGCCTACTTAGCTGTGATAGTTTTCCTTTTAACTTCGTTATGTATACTATTGCCGTGATTTTTTTTACGTCTCCAAATACAACCGTTTCGCCACTTGACTCTAACAAAAATTAACATTTTTAAGTTTAATATTTCGCAAACGGAACCTTGTGTCGAAAAATGGTCTTCTTACACCCCCAATATTTTTAAATTATCTATTCAATGACACTCCACACTAGAGGATAGACGAGAAAAAAAATCATCCCCACTTTACGTGTAGGAGAGGTACCCTAAAAACAAGTCTTTTTCAAAATTTTACTGTACCACTTTATTGGCGTAATAAATATGTATACCCATGCCAAATTACAGCTTTCTAGTACTAATAGTCTCTAAGCTAAGCCGCGGACAGACAGACAGACAGACAGACTGACAGACAGACGAACATGGCGAAACTATAAGGGTTCCTTGTTGTCTACGGAACCCTAAAAAGTGGGCCTTTACGAGCACTTGCATTGAAAAATATTATAAGACGATAAGAATTAGTTCATTTCAAAGTTTTTTTTTACAACAGGTATAATAAACCTGTATTGGATATAATTTACTGTGTGGCTGAACGTTCGCTGGCGGAATCACACGGACAAATCTTTAACCAGCCCCCCTATTCTGTATCTTTAGTTGCCAACTGCACGAGGTGCCTATCATCAAAAACATAGCTAAAAACTGAAATTTCAAAATTGCCTTTAGTGGGTTTTGAACTATTAACAATCTGTGTCGTCACTTCAAGTGCGAAAATATCCTTAGGACATCGGAATTCGATAGTATATCTATGTTTTTGATGATAGACACCCAGTCCAGAAGGCAACTAGAGATACATAATAGGCCCGCTGAGGGCCTATTACGTATCTTTAGTTGCCGTTTGAACTGGGTGCCTATCATCAAAGATATAGAAATACTATCGAATTCCGATTGTCTAAGGATATGTTCGCACTTAAAGTAACGACACAGTTCGTAAATAGTTTAATACCCACTAAAAGCAATTTTGAAAGTTCCGTCTTTAGCTATGTTTTTGATGATAGGTACCTAGTCCAGTTGGCAACTAAAGATACAGAATAGAGGGGCAGGAGCCGTATTTTTGAATCGTTCGTTTTCAATTTACGTGCGAAGTATATACCCGTCTCACGTAGCACATCAGAACTTTTCATTTGCAAGATGAGACAGGTATATATTTTCGCACGTGAATTGAAAAAGAACGATTCAAAAATACGGCTCCAGTTGTCATGATGAACGTTACCATTCCCTATTCTTACAATGAAAACACTGCGTATGTGTGCGTTTAACCCGCCCGCTGTATTGTAAGTAGGTTTATACAAGGTGACTTTTTGATCATCGTCCAAATTCATACTGGAGGCTTGATAAGTGATCAGTATCTTGGATCAGTAACAATTTTTGTGAAATTCGTAAAATGAAATTTCGGCTTTCCATATAAATTCAGTTCCAGTCCCGAGTGAATCACTATGGGAAGTCGAAATTTCATTTTACGAATTTCACCAAAATTGTTATTGATCCTTGATACTGATCATTTACCAAGCCACCAGTATGAATTTGGACGATGATCAAAAAGTCACCTTGTATACCTAACTAGGTTTAAGTTATAAATAATATATTTGTTTAAAATCACGGATCATCCGATATCTAGACAAACCTTGCAAGGTTTATTGATATCGTAGAATCATGTAATCACCTAAATCACCTAAATCTATGAGCAATATACAACGTGTAACAGAAAGGTGTAACCATATTTGAAGAGCTTATTCAGTCAACGTTTACTATAGAGCCAACACTGAAATCTCAAAAAAAAATCTGCCCTGCCGTACGTTTCGTCCGAGCGGCATTGCATTTTTCTATGAAACAGTAAATTTTTTTATTCGAGATACAGGGTTTGTTCCATAGTAAAAGTTGTTCTATACCATTGACTGAATAAGCTCTTCAAATATGGTTACACCTTTCTGTTACACGTTGTATATTGCTCATAGATTTAGCTATACCACTATTCTTCCGCCGCGCCGTTTTAAAAAATCGGCCAAGTGCGAGGTAGACTCGTATACCTTGGGTTCCGTCTCGTGGATGATAAATTTAATTTTGACATTTTTATGTCGTGAATTTCTCAACCGCTATATTTTTCCTGTAATCTTTGCGGAAACACATATTACCATTATTTTTTAACATTTTCCGGTCCTCCAATTTTTTGTAGTTTTTCGAGGATTTCTGGAAATAGATGATACTAAATGTATAGTAAACTACATATTTAAACAATTAGCTCTTTAATACCTACAATTTGATACCCATATTTTATTTTTATATAATATTTTTTTCATTTATTTTAATTCTTTTTTGTATTGCTATTTTTTTTAATCGTTATAGTTTTTCTGTAATTGATCTACAATTGACATTTTTTTAAATATTTTTCGGTCCACCAATTTCGGAGATAAGGGGGGGGACATACATATTTTTGAGGTTTGTTAAATATTTCTCGAAACCAGTGCCAGTAAAAGATTTATATTTTTACCATAGGTCAATGATTTTTACAATCACCTTTTTAATGCTTAAAATTTTGTACCCATATTTTATTTTAAGGATAATAGTTTTTATTTTTCTGACTTTTGTTTTGGAAATATATTGAATAATTTCAAATTTCAAATTAACGGTGCCAAACTCATAGACGGACAGACAACGGAGTCTCACTGTAAAGGTTTCTTTTGTACCTTCAATGAAGGTACTACGGAACCCTGATTACCTTCTCTGAGTCTTACATCAGGATCCTCTTAATGGAGAAATCCTTTCAAAATTGCATTCTATACCATGATATTATCATCGTGTTTGGATTGTTTGGTTATGTATTTTGAGAAAGATCAAACGATATCGCGATGTAATATACAAGTAGCGCCATCTGGTTTTTAGTAGCAAACGAATGACTGCGGCTTTTCTAGTAAGTAAATGGAATGTCGTTGAAGTAAATTGACAAAAGTATTTTATGGTTCCGTACCCGAAGGATGACAAACGGGACTACTATTTTTAGCCTACTACTTGCTTAATAGGACCCCTTGCGACTTTGTATACTACTTTGTATAAGACGCCACTTGGAACAGATTGACATGAGGTGACCCCCTCTGAGATAGGTGTTAAGCGGGGAGGGGTGAAAGTGTATCTCCCGCGGAAAGAAGAGTGCCTTTGAAACGTGGGGTGTCGTGGAGGGCATATCCGGCTGCTACTGAAAGCTTCAAATTGGCAATGCAAGGAGGGTATTGATCGAGCTGCCCCAATACTAGAACATTTGTTATTGCAATGTATGATAAGTAAGTAAAAAAAAGATATCAGAAAATTAGAACTGAGAGAAACCAGAGTTATATCCTATATTTTTTAAATGATTTTTTATAAGTATGCTCAGTACTTTCCATGTTATTAATATCATTATAGAAAGTACATTGGAAAACCTATTAATAAATGAGTTAGGATTTAGGATCCTATTTTTAAGATAGACATAGAAAGGAATGTTCGATCGAGTTATTTTTATCTAACTACGAACCATATAATTTTAGCTCTCTACTTTGAACTTAGCAAAAAATATAAATCACAATTGGTGATTTTACGTCTTGTTCATATTTTTATGACTGACTATTATGTATGTCTATATATAACTGAACTTATATTGTTCATATTTTAGTGACTGTTTATTTATAAAAAACCGGCTAAGTGCGAGTCAGACTCCCGTACCTAGGATTCCGTATTGTGGATGATAAATTTAATTTTGTAATTGTTTCGTGAATTTCTCAACCGCTTTATTTTTCCTTTAATCTTTACGTAAACACCATGATTTTTTTCATATTTTTTGGTCCTTCAGTTTTGGAGATAAGGGTGGGGGGACATACATTTTTTATGGTTTATCAAGGATTTCTCGAAATAGATGTAATTAAATATAGCCAAACATTATATTATCTGTGGCCAAACTATGTATTTTTACAATCAGCTCTTTAATACCTACAATTTACTACCCATATTTTATTTTTATAAAATATATTTTTCATTTATTTTACTTCTTTTTTTATGTTTCTCATTTGTGCTAAACTTTTTTTAAAACGCTATAGTTTTCCTGTAATGAGCGTTTTTCCATATGTCAAATTTAGTGTTAAATAAGATTCCTAGATGGCACTGTCGTGTTCTTTAGCAATAGAATCAAAGATAAAATTTGCACCGATTAAAAACAAACGAAAAACCACTTTGACATTGATTGCTACAAAATACATTTTATCTATGGTGACATGGAAAGCGCCATCTGGAGGAAAGCTAAAAACTAAGAAAAAAAAACGACGAGAAAAACGCTCATTGGCCAGTTATGATCTATAATCGTAATTTTTTCATATTATTCGGTCTGCAAGTTTCGGAGATAATATATATGTCGGGGACATATACAGTATATATTTTTACAATCAACTTTTTAATATCTACAATTTGATACCCATATTGTATTTTTAGGGTAATATTTTTTATATTTCTCACTTTTGTTTTGGAAATATTTTGAACAAATTAAAATTTTTCATATTTTTGTGACATGTGGGCAAATAAATGATATTTTTGTGTCGAATTTTATGTCTTTATCTTTAACGGTGCTAAAGTTATGAGGCTGTGACATACGGACGGACGGACCGACAACGGAGTCTCACCATAAAGGTTCCTTTTGTACCTTTAATAAAGGTACTACAGAACCCTGATTACCGTCGGAATCTGACAGGGATCCTCTTAAAGGAGAAATCCTTCCAAAAATTTTCACATCAATAAACTTCATATCTCCTCACAATGTACAATTACATGTTTGGTTATATATTTTGAGAAAGATGAAACGATATCGCGATGTAATGTACAAGTAGCGCCATCTGGTTTTTAGTAGCAAACGAATGACTGCGGCTTTATAGTAGTACATTGACAAAAGTATTTTATGGTTCCGTACCCGAAGGATGACAAACGGGACTCTACTAGTTAGCCTACTACTTGCTTATACAACGTGTACCAGAAAGGTGTAACCATATTTGAAGAGCTTATTCAGTCAATGGTATAGAATAACTTTAAACATGGAACAAAACCTGTATCTCGAAAAAAACATTTTTACTGTTTCATAGAAAAATGCAATGCCGTCCAGCCGAAATATACGAAAGGGCAGTTTTTTTTTTTGAGATTGCTGGGTTCGCTCCATAGTAAAAGTTGTTTTATACGCTCATCGAATATGGTTACACCTTTCTGTTACACGTTGTATAGGACCCCTTGCGAACTTGCGTTCTGAGCTGATTTAGCCCGATTGACATGAGGTGACCCCCCTCTGAGATAGGTGTTAGGGGGGAGGGTGAAAGTGCATCTCCCGCGGAAAGAAGAGTGCCTTTGAAACGTGGGGTGTTGTGGAGTATCTGGAGGGCATATCCGGCTGCTACTGAAAGGTTCAAATTGGGAATGCAAGGAAGGTACTGATCGGGCTGTCCCAATACTAGAACATTTGTCATTACACGTAAAGCTAACACGCTCCTCGCTTCGCTCGTCGTCACACGTAGTTTTAACATTTTGTTGAAATTTTGTTTAAATATTGTTGTTTAAATAACTCATACACCTGCACTCCTATTATGTATCTTTATTTACCAACTCGACTGGGTGACTATCATCAAAAAAATAGATATACTATCGAATTCCGATTGTCTAAGGTTATGTTCGCACTTGAAGTGACGATCCAGTTTGGAAATAGTTCAATACCCACTAAAGGCAATTTTGAAAGTTTAGTTTTTATCTATGTTTTTGATGATGGGCACCCAGTCCAGTAGGCAAGAAAATATACATAATAGAGGGGCTGGTTATCAAAACCTAGTGCACCACCATTACGCCAACGATTCGATATCTGAAGCGCCAATTCAAGCGAAGGCTAGACGGTTACTTTTTACCGCGATTTCGTGTCCTAGCTCTTAACATTTTTTTGGTATCCTGTTTAGCCTACATACCAAACTACTGCATTTTTCAAATGTTAATGAACTACCACGGGGTCAATATGTATCCAAATTCTTGAAAAAATGTTGTTATTTGAGAAAAATCTGTGTGGAAATGAGACGTTTCGGAGCATAAAATACACGATTTCTGTGTACTATGTTATATTTTTGAAACATGTTGATTACCCAAAATTTGAATACGGACAGGAAGTATAAGTTGGGTGATAGATAAAGTTATTTTAATTTTTATTCTATTTTATGCATTAGCGTACAACTGAGACGACAATTATTTTTGTACGGCATCAAAATATGATCCTCTTCCCTTAAGGCTGCGCCGAGCGTAGAAAGATTAGACACCTCGCTTGTTCTCTCGTGGTCGCCTTTTATCGTGGTCGTATTTATTGAATTTAACAGAAAACAATCATATTTAATTTACCAGACAAAATTTTAAAAAATGTGAAACGGCCCAGTTGTATTTTATAATGTTTGTGATTGTCTTGTGAATTGTGGTTGAGACAAAATTCGACAGTTAAGTTATTGAGATGACTAAAACCCCAATACCTTTTTTAGATTTTGGGCCTACTTTAGATAGATTTGTTTCTTACACCATAAGTTATTTTTAATATTCGCTCCGGCAGCGGAAGTGTAGATACATTCTATGTGATAATAAATATATATTTTATTTGTTTACCATTGAAATATTATTCAATAAATCAATTTAACAGTGACTGTCGTTTTAGATTATTTTGCTCGGCGCCCTCTTAAAGTTTGTCACGTTTGAGCGCGCGGGCGCCTTTTATCATTTTTCCTATAGGATTCTGACGTGTATAATTTAATAAACAAAATAAATATTGAATCTTCCCAACAGTCCAGAAAGTCGGATCTAAGACCGTATAGTCTTAAATCCGACTTTTAAATAGACGCAGTAAAATGGCAGTTCGTGAAAGTGGGAAATGCGCTTTTAACTCCTATGGTATATCACTATAACGAAATGACATTTTACTGCATTACGAGTTCAGACTCGGAACACCTTTGACACCTGTAATTATTTATTAAGAATCGAGGTTTAGTTTGCAATCTGTGGTAGCTTAATTTTGTTGTTTTTTTTTCTGCCGTCAATTAAAATACAAGAAGGATTTTTGCGTATATTGAATGAATACTGTTAAAACTATTTTATTAACATATCAATCTACGAGTAACACGCTTCTCCTCACTCTGATTTGCTCCGCTTCTACTCGCTCGTCGTCGCCAAAATTTTTGATTTTTGGTTAAGGCGATACAAAAAAAAGGGTTTTTTTCGAATCCATTTACTCCCCTATAACGTCATCTACGTATTTCATTTTTGGGTAAATGTTTGTTGAGTATTTGACAAAACATTCTCACTGAAGGATGAAATTTGGATGAAATCATGGATGAAATCATTGAATGAATCATTTGGATGAAATTTTCTCGATAGAATTTAATTCCGAAAAGACCTCTAAATTGTTTTATTTTTTCCTGTAATTCTGAAATCCTACCTAATTTCACTGTGAAATTAAAATGACACTCGCACTGAGGGTTTTTTCGCATATGGAGTAATAGGGACGCTAAAACTTTTACTTAGCGCCTTAAAAGATAAATTTCCTAACTCTGATAAAAAACACCAAGAATTAAAACTTCCGACATGATTTGAATGGATACAAAAACCTAGTGCTGTCACAACTACACTAGCGATTCGATATCTAAAATGGAGAATCAAAGCGAACGTACACAAGTTAGTGATGTGATCTCCCTATCGGCAGAATAAAACAAAAAATTCAACTACCAGGTGGCCGACTACCGAAAAATATTGCCTAATTTTGTTTAGCCACATTTTAAACAAGCAAATAAAATATTATTTCTTTCAAATCCTTCTTTACAGATTGAGGGAGAGGACACGATGACTCACGAAAATGGTTTCTTTTTTACATATGAACCACAAAAAGCTAATAGGCCTAAGCGCACAGAATTAGAACTGATGAACACAGAAAGGTTAAGACTTAGAAAATATTAAAAAAAATATATTTTAAAAAGTACACGTTATTTATCTGATATCAAGGAGAATTTTACCTGAATAAAAAAATTATGTCAATAATTTGGTTAGTCATTATTTTATTACCTACGATAATCTGCTTCCAAATCCAAATATGGATTGCCTATTAAACGATGTCCAAAGTTGATAAAATCTGACCTTGTATTCCAAGTCCAAGCATGGTCACGGACCCATACATGGTCACAGGCGTGTCATCGTACTTTTGTGTCACAGTTTTTTGAACAGTGAAAGCCATGAATTTTACTTTGTCTGTATACGGGAAGTCCACTTTTGTTGCTTTCTGAACCTGTTTCCTTGTATTAAATAAGACTTCGCCTTTTTTTGGGATTCTGTACACGGGAAAAAAGTTAAAAAAGTAAAAGAAGTCCGTTCTGTCTGTCCGTTTCTGTATATGTTGCAGCCTCATAACTTTCAATCCACTTAAGAGCGGTTTCGCAGCCGGATTCTGAAAAACCCGCCTTTTTCTATTAATCGAAACAAAACACTTAAATTCAAAAATCACTCAATAGTTATCCAACAAAACCTTGTTACTTATGTATTGTGTATGCTGCCATCGCAAAGTCTCCATTGGTTCCCGTAAATAAGAATTTCAATTTTTTTTTAATTTGGACGTTTTTAGGTTCTAGTTTTCAGAAAACAATTTCACGCTTTTTTCAAGCGATTCAGTTTCCATATTTCAAAACCGATTGAAACGAAACCCCAATAAGAAAATATCATCTTTATTACACAGAGAATAATGTAGCCGCGATTTCAAAATAACTTAAATTTGCGTGCGCGGCATCTGATAGAGCAGGATAGAGAGTTAAAAAACAAAAGCGTTAGAGTAGGACTGAATTTTAGCATTGTGCAGCCCAAGAAGATAAGTGAACAGACAGAAAAGCAAATATATGAAGTATTTGCCAAATAAACTGTGTCCATTCATTTAAAAACTATTTTTTTTATTTTTTATTTTTGGCTCTGAGTCCAGGACATTTCTGAGGGCACTCGCAAAAAAAATAAAAGACAAATGGCAAGACCACCACTCCGTGTCGTACTTGGCGCAAAGGATTTCCCTAGCTATCCAACGCAGGAATGCAGCCAGCGTAATGGGAACCTTTGTGCCGGGTACGATGAGTAGTGGTCTTTTTGATAGTTAGGGTTTTATTTGTAAGTAAATTTTATTTTTATAGTACCTAGGTTTATTTTAAGGTTAAAGTTTCTGTTTATTTTTAGTTTAGCTTGTAATACGTATTTATTTTTAGCAGTTTAAAAACGAGTAAGTTTTGAAATGCCACTTGCAATGGATTTACGCTATCAATGATGCGGAAAACTGGACAATCGTGATTAAATTTTCCAATATTTGACTGTAGTGCTCACCGCCTGGTCATGGTGGGACGCAAAAATCGTCAGTGAAACGTGGGTGAACAAATGTGGACTTTGACTTGAATACAAATATTTTTATGCTTTTTTGCGATCATGCGCAAACGGATCGCGTCGATTATACGCAGAACCAGCGACAGCGACATCCTGAGGACATTTTCTGGTAAATTTGACAATCCTATGTTGAAGCATTGGAATGTCAAACTTTGCTTACCTAATAAAAAATAATTATTAATTTAGTATAATAATTGTCAATAACTTCACCCTAATTCTTATTATTATTTTTTTTAATTTTTGTTATTTAAAGTGTGTATTTTTAATGTATTTTCATGTGTTTTACAATGGGTCTTCGTAACCTTAATAAAAAACTATTTTATTTTATTTATTTTATTATTATTTAATATAACTGAAACAGTATAGTTTTTTCCATATGTGGTTCCAACCATGCAACCGAATATCGAGAAAACTCCGGAAAAAGTGCGATAAATAAGCTCGGTAGGAAAAGGAATTTTAATTCTTTAAGGCTTTTTTGGAATTGTTCTTGAGTATGATCAGTTTTATACTTTGGAGAACCATCTTCGGGGTTATAAGCTTTTAGAAGGAAAAAAAGTCGAGGTTTTAATTAAACGAATATTTGTCATTGAAATATAAAATGACCAACTTTCTTATTTGTTAATTTTATCTGCTTCAAATGAATTTAGAGATGTATATTATATACATGAAAAAATGTTTACATAGAAAATATTCTCTTGATATGACTCCCTTTGCGCCCGCGCATGAAATTCATTCAAGCGCTTTTAGTAAATTTTGCTGAAATATCTACAACAATGCTTTTCGTTAGAAATTTTATTTTTAATGATGTATCAGCAATAAAAATATGGTCAAACTTTTATTTTACAATCGCACAACCAGGCATGTATGTGATACGCACCTCCCGGTGTCTTCGTTAGCAGAGAAAGTGGTGGGTGCCGATTTTCACTTCGGTACACAAGCAGACGGACAAGTGAAATCTTATTTGGGTGATGTTAATTCATTATATAGCAGCTAGCTACTCTTTTTGTAACAGTGTAAGGTTATACACTCGTTTCAAAATTATTATCATAGAAAAAGTGAAAGAAAAACCTTTTACAAAAAATTATTGTTTATACAAACAAAATAAATAGGATGTGGATTTTGATAAAATTGGTAGGACCAATCGGATGTTTGATCACTTTTTTTACTTTGAAATAACTTCATTCCTTAAATTAGTATATCCATAATATTTGGGCAACACACTTTTTCAAACAGAAACACAGTTTTTTCTGCTATATTCTTTAAAATATATAAAATAGCGGAAGCCCCGCACCGTTTCCCTTGATCCCGTAAGAATTTCCTAAAATTTCTTCCTAGTGGATGTCTGCGTCATACAAGGAACCTACAGCCCTAGTTTCATGTTCCTAGGTCCAGCCGTTATTAGGCCTAGCTGTTGATAGACCAGTCAGTCAGGGTATTCTGATATTAGTAACAATAAATATTATAACGTAACTCTCAAACTTCGATCAACAATAAACAACTGTTGCTCGAAGTTCTCAAATGAAGGGTACGCGGGAAGAAAGATCATTGTCAGATTTTTCAAAATTGAGTAAATAGTGCCATCTCCTAAAATGTCTCGATAACAATGATTGAGCGAAAACAAAAACTTGAAAAAAATAACACATTCCGCAGAATATCGCTTTTAAAAATAAACCGGACTCAAGAAGCTTAAAAAACTAACTTAAAAAAAAGGTCATAACTAGAAACAAAAAGTAAAAAAATTGTCTTTTAACTGTGAATATGGGGGGCTATGGGCTGATAAAAAAATGTTATTACAATAATTACCTGTGATTATAATAACTAAGCAGAGTTCTAAAACAATAACCTAAGCAAGTTTTATCTACTTATTTCAAATTTACCTTCTGTTTACTATAATCCCTCTTCCCGCTTACCCTTCAAATGGTAGTGATCTACTCACAGCTCAGATCATTAGTGGTCTAAAAATAAGATAAAGTTTGGATCGTCGCTACATTCCGTTTAGCATTTCAATAACATCATGTTTTAGTTTACTGCTTAAATTACAAATTCTATGTTTTAATTTTATTTTGAACTAGCTGTTGCCCGTGACTTCGTCCGCGTGGAAGAAGATAACGCGGCCACAGTGGGGAATCAGCAATAAAAAGAATCCCAGTTTTTAAGGCGCTACGGAAAAAAATCGACACTTTAAGGACTTGCATATCTAATTCAGTAAATAATGTATTATTTTGATAAAATAGTATATTATTTTTGGATTCTTTTTCTAAGGATCTGTTAAAACAGAAACGCGATTGGAGAAATTCGGCTCGATACAAATATTTATTGAAATGAGGTCCTTTTCGACACCAATTCTCCTGGTTTGACAATTTAGAATGACATATAGACTGCAACTATATTTTATTAGGTGGGTTTTAACATTATCTAGGACCTGGTTAAACAAAATTTTGAAAGCAACTTTAGTACATTTTATATTAATAAAAAACCGACTTTTTGCTACTTTTCCACGAATCCGTCCCTCTCGCACTAAGGATTTTTTCGCATATGGAGTAACAGGGACGCTAAAACTTTTACATATCGCCTTAAGTTGGATAAAAAGTTTTTGAACAGTGATCTCCCTTCCTTCTTTATTTGTAATCTATGTCTTACTGCTGAGGATCGGACAGCGGTAACCGCATAAAAACCCGATCAGTAGTTTTTGCATGACGCATGAAATACCGACAAAAATTCATTTTCTTTTTTGTATCCTACAAAACTAGTTTTTTTTTTTTTGGAATATCGTCAATGTACAAACAGACACAGCTCTTTTACAGTTTTTACTAGTATTTAATATACTAAGCTTTACAATTTTCAGTTATTATATTACCTAGCCCGTTTCATTAAAGAAGGTATCACCAGCTGCAACTAATTTCGCATTACAACTTTTTATTTACCATAGATGACGCTATTTAAACGAAATAATTAAATGTTTATTTATGCGCGTTCTAATAATGTACAGCGCCACCTGTTGATTTTTATGTACTAAAATTTAATACCCTACATAAAATTTTTCTTGTATTTTTTTTTAAACAATCGTTCGTGACGTCTATAGGCCTTCATCACCAAGAATTATTATTAGAAAAGTAAGTTCAAAAAATCTTTACATGACCAATACTTTTTCCAACACCCGATTTCAATGAATATATATTATATATTCTAATCCAAATGAAGCTCTGTTCACCTGTGAAAACTACATGAAAATCCGTTCAGTAGTTTCGAAGATGTGCGTGAACAAACAAACAGACAGAAAACTATTCTAAAAATCGCTGATTTGTGTTGTTTAGACAACATTACTATTTTTATTACTTTTCTTCAATGAACAGACACCGGGTTTTACTCTTTTATTATGTATTGATGTGATAACAAAATGACCGGTGTACTTAGTGCACCAACATTTGAATGGGAAATTGTCATTATTATAAGAGTGAAATATCGTACTCGCTCTCTAAATGTCAGCCTTAATAAATCTGAGATTTAGACAATGCTGTTTTATTATAATTATTTAAAAGACATAATTTTAATTGGCAATGGCAGACAAATTTTAATTTAAACAATTTTATTTAAACACAAAAACTTACATAACATAATAACAACTTAAAACTATCGTATAAATAAAATAAACCTATTAAAAATAAAAAACTGAATCCAGATCGCTGTCCCTTGGTAGGGTGTCTAGAATGCTGGCTACATTACCCCTCTGGATGGCCAGACTTATTCTCTGGCAATGATTTAATAATTTAATAAAAAATACTATTTATCATAGAAAATTGTCATGATTATTTTTCATTAAAATTTGCAACAAAGGAGCACCCTCTTGTGGATCATCTCGATGTATACCCGCATTGTATAATGGATAAAATTTGGGGGGGCTAACTTACTATAATCGAGTTGTGATTCAAATATGCGGATGGAGATTTGGACGAAAACTGGTTTAGAAAACTCCTTGATATTACTATAACATTCTTTTGAGAATTTGAAGACAAGTAGTCAACATTATGAGGTCAGCTTACTAGTTTTAAAATATTTTATGTTCACCTACTTAATACTAGTTTTGGTCAAGGTTTGGCAGTTAAACCAAATAGGTTTACTTTTGATTTCACTTAAGAGCTGTTTCGCAGTCGGATTGTGAAACACCCGCATTTTTCTAATTAATCGAAACAGAACATCTAAATTCAAAATTCATTCAATAGTTATTCAACAAAACTATATTCTGTATGCTATCGCAAAGTTTCTGTCAATTTGAATTTCAAAATTTGTTTTTTTTTTTTTATAAATATTTGCGTGAATAACTATTGAGTAAATTTTGAATTTAAATGTTCTGTTATGATTAATTAGAAAAAGGCAAGTTTTTCACAATCCGGCTGCAAAACCGCTCTTAAGCAAATGGATAGGAATTGTTTCACATCAGTTTGATTGCCACTTTCTTTTTCAATGCAGTGGTAGGGGAAAAGCGCATTGCAATCGTTATGTTGGTCATAATTTATTCATCGCCTAACGATCGTGTATTTAAAGTATGTAGAAAAATGCTGAATTCCACTTTCGTTCAGTGTGACAGTGATCTGTCACTGACGGCGGCGGCATGATCACACAAAATTCCGCCGCTGTGCTACGGCTTCACTCTGCCGAATATTCGGTATCAGATGATCACGACCACGGTTCTCAAACTTTTTAGCCTAAGTGCCACACTGATTCCCCTACTAAGATCCAAGGGCCAAGACTTAGATAATTCCAAAATACTGTAGTTTTGACGTGCAAATTTTCGTATTGGTACTAGCCGGTCAGTGAGATATCTTTTGTGCAAGGCATAAGACAGTACTACGCTCCGTTTGCAATTTAGGTTGGTACTTCGGGCAAGTGTCATTAAAAACATTGCGACGGAGTCAGCCGAAGCGTGATCTGTGCACCTTGAAATAGTTTTGTAAATAACATTTTTATAATAACGCTACTTTTAGACAAATACGCATGATGACCTTTCAATTAATATTGGTTGTGAGTTTTGATAAATCATAAATAGTAAATAGCATTACGTTATTATAATAAGTTTCCGAATTTTAAATAAACTATAGCGGGCTAGAAACAGGGCATGTCCGGCCAGCGACCGTGGGCCGGATTGGTGGTCCTCGCGGGCTGGTCTTGGCCCGCGGGCCGTTGTTTGGAGACCCCTATTTATGACTAATGTTGTGATGTTTGTCAGACCAAGATCTTCACTGCAGTAAAGCTGCACCATAAGAATGATCGTTCGACCCTCAATATATCCTGTCATATCATAAGCTTATCATGATGTGATGCCTTAAGGTCTCAAATAACGTCAAATGGTTACTTTCTAAAGTCATTAAAGCCTCGTTTATGGCTGTACCAAAAATTTACAAAAAAAATTATATTCATTATCAACTCTGGGACAACACACGAAACATATTTTTATTCCTATCACAGAAACTCCAATATAGAAAAAAATCAACCGTATGGCGTTTTTTGGCTTGAATTTCTACTGATCCTATGTGGCTTGGTCATTTTTTTAAATTTATACTTTAATTAATAGAAAAACTTAGTAGCTAATAACTGAACACACGATTTTTTATTTAAACAATCGCGTCTATGTGAAAAGCATAATTCTCTCCTATTTTGCGCTTTCAGAGACGCAGCGATCGTCGTAACAGCCAATGTGCGCTGATATAAACGTTATCTCATTATTATTTCCGTTGATATTCGCATAGAAACACCCCGTTATTAAGGCGATATGTAAAAGTTTTAGCTTCCCTGTTACTCCATATGCGAAAAAACCCTCAGTGCGAGAGGGACGGATTCGTGGAAAAGTAGGAAAAAGTCAGTTTTTTATTAATATAAAATGTACTAAAGTTAGTATCAAAATTTCGTTTAACCAGGTCCTAGATACCGTTAAAACCCATCTAATTAAATATAATTGTTGTCCATATGTCATTCTAAATTGTCAAACCTGGAGAATTGGTATCGAAATAGACCTCATTTCACTAAATATTTCTATCGAGCCGAATTTCTCCAATTGCGTTTCTGTTTTAACAGATCCCTAAAAATAGATTCCAAAAATAATATACTAATTTATCAAAATAATACATTATTTACTGAAGTAGATATGCAAGTTCTCAAAGACTCAAAGTGTCGATTTTTTTCCGTAGCGCCTTAAGCATCTTAATATTAAAGTTAGAATCCCAGGTCAAAGCCATGGTCACATCAAAGATGGTTTTCTAGTTATTAAAGAAAACAATTTGAAAAGGGGTATGTTAAGAGTTTATAACTATGAAAAGGAGACATCACGTACGTTTAAACAAAGGAAGCTACTGGCAATAAACCACCAACCTACGGCTTTTAAAAACGTTTTCTCTTGGGTCAGTTGTTTTCAATGACGTCATCAGCGGGCCTAATACCGGCTTTCTGTAGGTCGTTGTAGTGTCGTCAGTCTTGCTGCGGCGTGTGGCACACTTCTGAGTAATCCTGCCGTGACCGGACACGGTGCACGGGTAGTTTGCTATCGTGCGGTTTTGAAGGTTTCACCCTACAAACCGCAAGAAGATGTTACAGAGTCAGCGCATGGCTCTTATCTTCCACTGTACTTTGTAAGGCATATCTTACTGCCAGTAAAGATAGATGCTTTGCCGGTTTTGGCTACCAGCTTCAACGCTGAGTGAGTAATTACCTACTCGTATGCTTGCAACATGATACAGGAAGGTTCTGAATATAGGTAAAGACAAAAAACTGAACGAATTTTTAATGGAGAAACCGTAGGGCTTTGAGATTAGAATGGCGATCAAATTTTTATATATAAAATTAGGCATCTTTATCAATTAGTTTCAACAGTTCATAATATACCTGTGACGGTTTGGATTGGAATCCACCAACCTGGTTACAATTTATTACAAACGAGCCACGGTGATTTATAGGCAAAACTACATAATATTCTGCGACAGCCTAGAAACAACCGAGCAAAATACGTAGGTATCATATCATTAAAATTTGGGACCGTCTCTTGGAATGGCGGATGAAACCTCAACAAATTGACACAAGCAACATATTCATTACCAACATTTCAGGACTTATATGGCAAACCGAAAAATTTCAATATCTTGAAACGGTTTTGCCGGGCGTAGTCAAGACTGGGATTATTATTCCAAGCAGCCTTCTGCTACCTTGAAGTAACTGCGACATGTCTCGTTTTCAAACGCATAACTTCTTTGTGTTTTTTTAAATTTTGAATAAAAATAAAAAATAAATGTTGTTAATGACATTACGCGATTAGGCTTTTCTAGCAAAGTTTTGTTATTTTATGCATTACTTTGTAAATGATCCTGCACATCGACTATAAAGAATTTTTATGTTTACCAAGTTTTATATTTAATTACCAACATTGGCATATTTTATTTATCAATCTAATTATAATTTATTTACAATCTACGTATTTTCAGCCTCTATATCGACCTACCATTGGGCGTATTATATATAGGCTGTTGATTTCGTCAGCAACGTTCGTGAAAGGGCAGGTTGTGTTTACGACTCTTATTCCATAAAACGACATACAAAAAATACCAAATAAAAAAGAAGAAATGCCTTTTTATTTGTACCAGTTGAAGTAAACACCGATATACGGTGCCCCACCCCATCCTACCTCCACGCCGCTCCGCCAGTGCTCAGTCAATTCCATCAAGTGTGTCGTACACTAAGTGTTTTAAACCGCCTCCAAAATATAGTAAAAGTAATATATTTTTTTTTTTCGTCGTCATTGTCGTGAACATAACCTACCATGTGACGAAAGTTGCTGACCAAATTAACAGCCTGTAAACTTTTCCTTCTTTTGAATTAAATAAATATAACGAATACTCTTATTTAACCTTATTTTATGTTTATGCTCGTTGATAAACTTTTTTTGTCTTTTTCCCCTTTCTTTAGTGAATATCGTGGGTTCATGGGCAAAACACATTTTGGTGACGCTGCAATATCTCTCTCTCTTAAATATTGCAGTTGGTGACGTAAACTAATTAATGATGGTAATAATAATAAGCTTTGCCATGATAAGTTCAAAACATACTGTACCTCCTAAAAAGGTCTTTGCTGTTAAGGCGATACGTAAAAGTTTTAGCGTCCCTGTTACTCCATATGCGAAAAAACCCTAAGTGCGAGTGGGACGGATTCATGGAAAAGTAGCAAAAAGTCGGTTTTTTATTAATATAAAAAGTATTAAGCTATTTTGTCAAAAAGATTTTTAAGGACACTTTAAAAATACATAATATCCACATTTTGAATGCAATTTTACAATGAAATTAGCTGGGATTTCAGAATTACAGGAAAAAATATAACAATTTAGAGGTCTTTTCGGAATTAAATTCTATCGAGAAAATTTCATCCAATTGCGTTTTACTTCAGTGAGAATCTTAATCAAATACTCAATAAACATTTACCCAAAAATTAAATACGTAGATCACGTTATAGCGGAGTAAAAGGATTCGAAAAAACCCATTTTTTTTTGTATCGCCTGTGTTTTCATTGATGCGGAACAAATTTTTGAGTTTCCTATGACGGCAATTTGACAATGACTCTCCAAATCTATGTATTTCACGCTTTGACGATGGTGTGATTACCATGAAATCATCTTTTATTTATTACCGTGAGATTTTTACGAAACAAAAAATGTTTTAATAATTAATCTGTTCTTTTTGTAAGGTAATTTTAGGGTTGTACCGATATTGGAAATATTGGAAATGTTATTCCATCCTCACTCCTTTAAATGCTGATAACCCTGCGCTGTGACAGGATATTTGATGGCACCCTTATGTACTTATTTTTCTTATTTATATAAAAACACATAACAAGAAAATAAGAAAGCCTCATCAACACAGAAAATCTCACAGTAGATACGTCCAAAACCTCTTTGCAGAAATTAATTGAATTATTGTAAATACATTTTTTATCATTATAAATAGGAGCGGAAGTTTTCTTGTCGTGTTGAGAATAAGTTGTACTATATTCGTCTGTGCTGATATCTCAACTGGGCTATATAACAAACAAAAGGAGGGTGGTCAGAGTTCTGAATCAGTCAATACACGTACACCCTTTTTTCACCAAAAACGTTTTCTTCCCTATGTGTTAGATAAGTATTTATGAGATATACACATTGGTCATGGTAATGGATAGGTCAATCGTCTTTATTTTTTACAACATACCGATCATTGCTCTGTGTGTACGTTTTATTTAACACATATATAAAAACATATCATCATGACATGAATCCGCAAGGGGGTGTCAGAGGTGTTCCCAAATGTAAATTGTGAAATGAAAGTTCGTAGTACACCGACGACAAGGGCGGATCCAGCCTGCGAGCCAGGGGGGTCACAGGCTCCGAATTAGTCCAAATATATAATACAATTTTGTGTAATTATATGTAAATTTTGCGTGTTTGTGTAGAAAAATCTAGGCCCCCCATGACGCCCCTGGATCCGCCGTTGACCGATGATTATTACGTCCCAAATGGGTGTAAGATTTATTGAGATGAACTTGTTGCCACAACGGCGCATAGAATCGACGGTGATAGAATGAAATGATCTTCCTACACTATCACATAGTCGCAAAAACACATACAAGAATTTCGGCGGCCAACCTTCTTCATATGGCCTGATGCCTTTTGTGATATGGTAACAGACTTTTGAAATCGAGGTCGGTCTTATTAGTAGTTCAAGAAATGTAAATACATGTTTTAGTAAAGAAACAAAAATACATCAAATCAAATCAAATCAAAATCATTTATTTGTTCAACAAAAGTAATATTAGATATTACATATTGGTTGTCCAAGCCATGCTGCGCCTTAGTGGCATACAAATATTAAAGTTTAATAAAATTAATATATACACAAGAATTAAATACAAAAACTACAAACTAAAATTACAACAAACAATACACAATGCAATGCCACAGAATATCACAACATTTTCTTCATATCATAAATCGGTCTTGCGTGCTATGTATCTTCTAAAAACTCATTTATGGTATAATATGCTTTTTGTAATTGAATTTTCATTAGAGTGGATACATATTACTTGATAACAATCTGATAATGATAGTTATTGAGAATTTGTTCAACGATTTTTTTTAAACTTCTTCTTTCTTAAGAGGGCGCCGAGCAAAATAATCTAAAACGACTGTCACTGTTAAACTGATTTATTGAATACTATTTCAATGATAAACAAATAAAATATATATTTATTATCACATAGAATGTATCTACACTTCCGCCGCAGCGAATATTAAAAATAACTTATGGTGTAAGAAACAAATCTATCTAAAGTAGGCCCAAAATCTAAAAAAGGTATTGGGGTTTTAGTCATCTCAATAACTTAACTGTCGAATTTTGTCTCAACCACAATTCAAGACAATCACAAACATTATAAAATACAACTGGGCCGTTTCACATTTTTAAAATTTTGTCTGGTAAATTAAATATGATTTTTTTCTGTTAAATTCAATAAATACGACCACGATAAAAGGCGACCACGATAGAACAAGCGAGGTGTCTAATCGTTCTACGCTCGGCGCAGCCTTAAGAGGCTATGCGGATTTTATTTTTGTCACTGTCACTGCAAGCGAAAACACGCTCAGTGCGAGAGGGGCGGATTCAGGGCGAAAGCGAAAAATGTTAGTTTTAAATTTTTATAAAAAAACTAAAATAGCTAGCAAAATTTCAAATATCAAATCTTTAGATATTGTTGAAACACACCTAATAAAATATGTTTCAGTTATGTATATGGTTCCTATTTGTCAAACGAGGAGAAAAAGTGTTTTTGAAGACCACATTTATCGACGAAAATTTATCCAAACATGTTTTCCAATTTCAAAATCCTAAATTATATAGTCAAAATTTATTAAAATTTTCCGTGTTTTTCTAAATACACAAAAAAGAAGAACCTCTATTTTTTTACATATTGCCTTAAGGAATAACTATTAATAAAATTCATTAAACAACAGTTTATTTCTTCAAAACAATGAAACAATGAATATGCCATAGTTTTGATGAGTTCATAAGAAGTTCTTATTTTAAATCTAACTAAAAAAAAAAGTTTGAGCTGTATATAGTAGTTTATATTATAACTGATGCATGACAAGGGTTGACAAAGGTTATTAAAACAAGATTGTGAGTTTAAAAACCAACCTCTCCTACTTAACAGCGAGGTTGTTATATTAATAGAATCACACGAGTGTTTTAATATCTAACTATGTGCAATTTCATTTCAATATGAACCTCGGCTGTATGGGTTAAGTTCACTTTGCCTTTTTTCTTAGTATAAGAGCATTTTAATGCCTTTTTAGGGTTCCGTACCCAAAGGGTAACCAACGGGACCCTATAACTAGACTCCGCTGTCCGTCTGTCTGTCTGTCACCAGGCTGTATCTTATGAACCGTGATAGTCAGAGAGTAAAAATTTTCACAGAACTAAAAAGCAGAATAAAATAAATATTTAAGGGGGCTCCCATACACCAGACATGTTTTTTTTGCCGTTTCTATAGATAATGGTACGGAACCCTTCGTTCGCAAGTCAAACTCATACTTGGCTGGTTTTTTTTAATTGAAGCATTGTTTTGTAAGGAGAACAATGCTTAAACTCAGTTCTATTTTCTTGTTATAGGCGTTTATTTTACTGTTTTTACTATCTAAGGACGCAAAAGCCATTTTATTAGTATATAAAGCGGCGGTAGCTGAACAACGCTGCCCTCTCAATCTTGAAATTCAGGTTCGATTCCTGCGGGTCTACCACGTAATTCTGATTTCAAGAACTTCAAGCAAATGCATGCGAAATTCAACGCGTGCAAAAGAGATGGCATGTTATGCGTGCGTCGTCGCACGCACGTCAAATTTCAATCTCAAGTTGATGTTGATGAAAATCATAATTACGTGGTAGACCCGCTGGTCGGACATGCCTAATGAGATTTTCGGAATTAAAGTGCATAGTATTTGTTCTTATTTACCACTTGCTGAACGGTGAAGGATAATTTTGTAAGGAAATCTGCATGCCCTAAAAAGCGTGTACCTATTTGTGCCCGAAGTACGGCGATAGGGCTTACGACCCATCACGTTGGGACGTAATAATCGTCGGTGAAACGCGGTTGTACCGAGTATTAAATGTGTGCGTTTCGCAGTTCACACTCGGAATGCATCTGTCACCCCCTCGGGGATTCATGTCGCGGCGATATGTATATATTTAATGTTTTTTCCTCAAGAAAATCATCTTAATTAATCAGCCAGTCAGTTAGTCAGACAGGACTTTGAATTTTAAATATACAGATACTAAAATTTGATACGTTACATACTTCTAACCAAAGCTATCTTGTTTTCGTTTATCACTCACTCGTGACGTCTATAAGCCTTTAACGCTAAAAATCATTATTTGCTAAGTAACTTCTAACAGTAAAAATGTAAATTCCTAGAATCGATAAATGACAATAACTTTTTTCCCCGTCGTTCGATTTTTAAGAAATAAAGCCTATAGTCTGCTCCAAATTGAGCCGCGTCCAACTGTGAAAACGACATCCAAATCCGTTCAGTAGTTTCGGAGATGTGCGCGCACAAACAAACAGACAGACAGATAGACAGAAAAGAATTCTAAAAATCACTGATTTGTGTTTTATTCTTATTTAGTCACCCCCTTTCTATTTTTATTACTTTTGTCCAATGTACAGACACAGTGGGTTCTTCTCTTTTATTATATGTATTGATATATTGATTTTTTATATCATCAATCACTCACCTGTGGGTTTTAGGATCGAAGTGTTTACGCTGGGCCTTGTTATCTATGTCTTTTACTGTCTGTACATAAATACATATATAACAATACAGTGGTAATTACATTTCTTTTTTCTTTGTTTGTTTGCTAATCATAACCTGCATACCAAATTTTAGCTTTCTAAGGCTTCAGAAAGTACTGTAGAGGTTTTGATGATCATGTCGTGTCAGTGAGTCAGTAAATGGAGAATACGACGTATTTAAGTTATTAATAAATCCAATGTACAAAAGCTAGACATAAATGATGCTGACTGGTTAATCTTATCCTGAGAATTTGGGTTTTCTAGTATTATCCGGACCGAAGGTTTGAGGATTTGAAAATACGACGTAACGCTTCTAGAAAAGGTACGTGGTGCCCTACTTACTTCTTCTCGTTTTGGTGTTTCATGCCTGACTCCAAATTCAAGAGGCTATGCGAATTTTATTTTTGTCAGTGTCACTCTAAGCGAAAAATCGCGCAGTGCAAGAGGGGCGGATTCAGGGCAAAAGAGAAAAAAGTTGGTTTTATATTTTTATTAAAAAATAGATATTGTTAAAACACACCTAATAAACTATGTTTGAGTTCTGTATATGGTTCCTATTCGTCAAACGAGGAGAAAAAGTGTGTGGGAAGACCTCGTTTCAACAATTAAATTTATCCAAACATGTTTTCCAATTTTAAAACCCTACATTTTATACTCAAAATGAATATACCCGAAACTGATTATGATTTTCTGTGTATTTCATGAAATACACAGAAAACAGACACCCGTATTTTTTTCGCATATCGCCTTAAATCTACACTGATATTGTAAGGATTATAATTTATTTGTTTGTATGTAGCTCACTGGAACTACTGTCCCGATTTTGAAAATTCTTTCTTTGTTATAATAATTATACTATTTGCTTGGACATAGGAAAGATTTTCTAATAGTTTGTTTCCCGGGGATGGGCAGTTCCCTAGGAACCTAGTCATTAATAGGGTGAAACCGCGGGCATAAAGCTAGTCTTTGATACAAAAATAATCCAGGCAGGATTTAAGCACTGAAAGCTGAAAACTATAGGGATAGTACTAGTTTATACGAACACCGTTTATTAAAATTTATACTTGCGATTGTCGGCACTTGGTGAAACTTATATATATAACTTATATATAAAATGTATAACACTTGTACTAATAGTTATATAGAAATAAAGTACAAGTGTTTTTAATTCAAAAATAAAAAAAAAAACAACGTTCATTGTGAAGCCAAAACTGAAATCGGGAAATCGAATAAGACCGTGCATTCAACACAATTACTTTTATTTGTCTTCTATAAATAGTTTAATTTTGGCTTCGATTTTTTATTTAGTATAGTTTTATACTTGTATATTGATAGGTAATTTTAATTTATAGTTAGTTTAGTTTTTTAATGTTACAGTATCTGGGGGCATTTATTTTTCCCTACTTGTAATAAAATATCCCATTAGTTAAATTTTTGCTAAAAAGTTTATTACAATTATTTGTTTTGGTATAAGTTTTAATATGGCTATGGAAAATGGGGCTTCACAAGTATTTATTTTTATACTTACAAGAAGGCCTCAACAATGTTTTTGTTATAATGTGTTTTTTACCGAAATAAATATTTTTGTTCATTTTGTTTTTTTTTTGTACAATTCAACTGTTCCATACACTCAAGTACGTACCTATAGAAAAGGTACCTTTTCTATGGAATAATAGAATTAGTTGGCTCCATATACAGGATGTTAAGACTGTACATGAGCCTAGGGCATGACCACGCCACTTTGGAGGATTCATTTGAAGAAATTCTTATTTTATCTTAGTTTATTGGTCTTTTGTATAGGGGTTCTTCTTATAAACAATGTATTGAAATGTATACTTTTGTCAAAAAAAATGTATCCACCCTCTTTTTTTTTGGTTATCAAACGTTCGTTTCAGAACGTGTTAAGAGACCAACTTATTTTTTTTTTTCATAAAATAGTTAATAGAAATATGAAGGTATTCTACTTAAATTCAATATTTTTTTTCCCACAAAATATTTTATTTATTAGCTAAAAACATACAAATTTGTAGTTTCGCTGCGTGATCATTAGTATTACACGTCCAAGAAAAAGAGGCCAATGAGCCAACATATAATCGCCTCTATCAAAAGCAAATAAGCCATTGGACTTATTGTGCTGGACGTATATTAAAAAACGTTGCTAGGGTAGGCCATCCTCTTAAGATGAAGTTGTGGAAGCCGAAAACTGGCAGTAGAACACGCCCATACGAAAAACTGTCCGTGATAAAAATTTGAGAAATCAAGAAAAAGAAACCTGTTGTTTCATACGTTTTGGTCGGTTAGCTACATAACAGTTGTTTTTTCTTGGCTCCATATTAAAATTTGTTCATCGACAGTTTTCGGCTTCCGTAACTTATAAGGTGACTTTTATTTATGCAGCCAAATTCATACTGAAAACTCGGTAAGTGGTCAGGGCCAAGGTTAAATGACACTTTTTGTGAAAAATGCACAATAAAATTTAGGCTTCCTATACTTATTGACTCGGAGTTCTTTGTGAATTTGTACAGGGGCACAATTTTTTTTTTCGTATGTATATACTATACATCGACACGGCATGAATCCCCGTGGGGGCGTCAGAGGTATTCCAAGTGTGAGCTGTGAAATGCAAGTCACAGTCCACATCCTAAATCCGCGTTTCACCGACGATAATTTTTTTGTATTCTTCAAAAATGGTCATTGAACTTTGGTCATGATCACTTACAAAGTGTATAGTATGATTTTGGGTATATAAATAAAAGTCACTTTATATACTGGGAGCTGACGACCTCAAAGGTGAGGTAATTTTTTTTTCAAAGAAAGTCAGGATCAGGTTAGCTCTCAGATTAACAGTAAAAGTTGATCATACAACGTGAAATTTAAGTCATTTTGCTAACGAAAACTGGTGATAGTACTTGTCCATCTAAACAACTTTTACTATGGGGCCAACCCTGAAATAGTAAAAAAAATATCAGCTGTTCCATAGAAAAGTTAAAAACCTACTAGTTGAAAACCTACTCGATTTCAGGGTTGGCTTCATAGTAAAAATTATTCATATAAACGAGTACAATCACCAGTTTTCGTTAACAAAATGACTTAAATTTCACGTTGTATACGAGTACTATGTATATATAATCAGTTTTCGAGTTTTCGCCAACTGAAAATACATATAGCCATCGTATAATCGTATCAAAGGTGATTCTTATAATACATTAGTGCTTAATATTCAAATTATTACATACTAAAATAGCGAACTGTAAAAAGTAATAACAATTCAAATTGACGCGCGATACATTCCCTATCGCTCCCATTTTGTCACAATTTAACAACATCTAAAATGTCAAAATATAAGTGGCGAAATGTATAGCACGTCAGTTTAAAAGCTCGTGCTCGCAGCGGTATAATTAATTCGCAAAGATCAAGGATACGCACAGCTGATAGGTAGGCCCATTCATTTTCTCTAGTTTTCCTAACGTTTATAATATCAGAGTAAAATTATAAGAAAATTTCAAGTCAAACTAAAACAATGAAATTTATACATTTAAACAGCGCGATGCATGTCAGATCTAAACGCAGCAATAAAAAGATAATAATGAAAAAAAAAATGCATATTTACCACACTTGAAACTTTCTATTGTGGCCAAAACAGCTTCAAAACTTTCACTTTTAAGTCCCAACCTCGTCACGTGAACGTGAAAAATATAGGTTAATTTATATAGGTCACGGACGTGCAGGTTAAGTTAGATTTAAGTTACTTAACGCACACATGAGCCGAGCAAGCGCGCGGTTGCTTTACTAAGTCAAGCCAAGTTATCTCGGATGTCCAAAGAGAGAGGGAAGAGAGAGGTGTGAGCAGTCTCTTTCACTCTCTTCGCTACTAGTGAAGTGATTTGTCGACATCGATAGAGTATTTCCACAGATTTCAGAAAATATAATGAGATAAAAATTTACATACATATATCATTGGGTTTCTATAGCACAGAAAACATTATTTCCATCACATCAAAAATATTACAAGGAAAAGAAAAACTTAGCAACTCCTGATTTCAGAAAATTTTATGTATCTACCCTATAAAACTTAGGGATTTTTTGTTATGAACAATAATTTCAAATTGTATGAGAAGAAGCAAGGGCTAGTCGGTAACGAAAACCTTACTTGCTGTTAACATGCAAGAAACGACCATTCTCAGTAGGTCCATAAAATAAGATCCAGTGGATCTACTGAGACTTTTTTATCTCATTAGATCCAGCATTCAAATGTTGGATGTACTGAAACTTTTTATTCTAATCAGATTTATATGGATCTACTGAAAAAATCTGGATCTTACTGAGAAGCCTTGATAAAAGATGGATCCACTGAGACTTTTTTTTCTCATTAGATCCAGCCTTCAAATGTTGGATGTACTGAAACTTTTTATTCTAATCAGATCCATATGGATCTACTGAAAAAATCTGGATCTTACTGAGAAGCCTTGATAAAAGATGGATCCACTGAGACTTTCTGTTATGTATTTTTTTTCAGGTTTAACTAAAGATACTATGTATGCCATATCTATAGCTGAAATATAAAAAAAAAATATGTTTATTTGCAACCAAAAAGAAATACAAAAATATTTTATGCACTATTGCTATGTTGTTGACAAGTGTGTCTTTTATAAAACTCTAATCCCCGCATTAGTATTTCCTGGGTTGTGGGAGATTAGACCCATCCTGGTGAGTCTGACGATATGTTACAATCTTATCCTGAATTAAAAAAAAATATGTAGATGACTAATTATTGCTGTAGAGTGTAGACAATAAACATTGTTACATTAATGTCAGAATTACCAAAGTTACTTTTTGATGGATTGGGAATTGGTAGCGCAGGAACAAGATTTGTGGCCTCAGAAAAGGAAGAACTTTGCACAGTCGGGGCACATAAATGAGTTATTTACAAAATCTTTAGTAAATTATTTGAGTTTGAGTTAATTATGTGTAACTCACATATTCGTATACGTATATAAATAACTATAGTGTACTTGATAGACATCATAAAGTAATTTTTTGAAATGATCGATATCGATAGTTCTGCTCAGTGCATTACACTAGTGTTCGCCAAACCATGCTCACAAGCAAGACCAAGGTGAAGATCTAGGTCTTTGACCGCATACTGATAGGAGCAAGTACACCGCGCCGTGTTAAACAGAGTTTAATTAACGGTTATCTTGTAAATCGAAAGTGTCTGAATTTGTCGAAATACATAACGTGTGATTGATAGTAACGACTATTAGTAAAGAAACTAAAAAATAAAATATAATTAATAATTTTGGCGAAAGGTTATTACCTAAATTCAGACTGTTTTACAAATGCAGTTTCGGCATTTTCAAGACACTGTCGTCCTAAAAATGACGACGGCAACACGGTGACCATTCTGACTCAACGTGGTCAACAACGCGTGTTAAAACTGTTTTTCAAAATATTTTGTGTGGCATAATTTTTTTCGTTTGTTTGTAGCGTCATAAAACATTTTATACTTCTTGCTATTATTTTTTTTTACTTCTTAAAGATAGAATTGATGGCTTGGTAATTTTTTAATAAGTTAGCCTGAATACTTTATACTTTGGTTAACGAACACGGTGTAACCGGGCAACAATCTTTCGAAAGTGACAACCAATTTGGTGCTTTTTCGCGTCATTGCATTGTTAGTCTTTTTGGCTAAATATTAGGATTTTTTTGCTGTGTACATGAAAAACGAGAGTAATATCTCTCAGATTTGATTTATCGCTTTATTTGGCGTTTCATATTTTTTCCTCTTATAAAACGAAGAGGTATGTATTTAATATTTTTACTATTGTTATAGATAGGTAACTTTAAAATTTAAGGTGTCTCTGCTCTAAATGATAGTAAAACGTATATCTTAGTATATTATTTTGTTTTCTTTTTATTAAATAGCATTTGGGGGCACGGAACTGCCATCGCCAAGACGAATAAATGTTTATAGGTTTTAATAGTATGAGGAAATACACAAGGAAATAATAAAGGTAAGGTTTACACGAAATAAAAAAAAATCACTAGTATAAAAAAAATTAAGGAATAAATAAAGGGTCTTAATATAATATTTCCTTAAAAATTGCACCAAAAACATTTTATGTGAAGTAAGTTACCAAGACTCAAAAGCTCATAACGGTTTCACTGTTAAAACGTTATCAGATCTCATTAGAGCCAAGTCCCTAACTCTACAAACCATTTACCTTGATCAAAAAGCATAAGTTAGCCGTTTCATGGAACTATTGCATGACACAACGTTAAAGACCAGTGAGTTTAATTCTTACCATAAATTCACGGGAGTGTCTGTGCGACGGCCGCAAAACGTCCAAGCTATATTTTTGACTAAGATAAAGGATTTATAGAGTTAGGCTTTGTAGAGTTATTTAAGGGTTCGACTCTAAAACGAGATCTGATAAACATTTTAAGAGTGAAAGCGTTATGAGCTTGTGTTGTGAGTCTTGGCAACTTACTTTACATGAGATTTTTTTGGTGGCATTTAGTTTATTGTAACGCAATGATTTCTCCTCAGTACGATTAAAATATTATTAAATGTTATTTAAGACACAAAAGTCTTGACATGTAAAAATTTTCTGTATTATCGAGGAAAATGCGAAAATCCCTTTTTTTGCTTTTATTAGTTGCACGTGTTTTTATATGTGTACGTATTATTTAAATAAAACCTAGTAACGTCATCGCGTAAACGTCTTCACTCGCCTAGATGAAGGCAGTCTAAATCTGCTGAAACTGGTCGGCTATCCCTATCGTAATACGTATTGAGGTGAGCCGTTTAAAATGGGTGGCGCAAAAGTAATGTTACAATTCGAATTGGCTGCCATTTAGTTATTAATGAAAAAATAAGAGCTTTGTTTTCATAAAAAGTTTATTTGAAAGTGTAAAATTGATGACATTAATTGTAAAAAATTATATCGCTCAAATGGCCACCTCCCGAGTTGTTATATTTGCATAATTTTTTGCAATAATAAATTGTTGCATAATTGCGCTCGTTTACGGCATTTTGAATTGTGGCTCCCAAAACATCTGGCTATCTGGCACCAAATTGGCGATTTCTTCTTCAACATTATCTTTAAAGACTTGCAATGTTCATGGTTTGTTGTGGTAAACGCGGATTTTAAAAAGCCTCAAATGAAGAACTCTGGTGCTGTTAGATCTAGCGATCTGGACAGCCAGTTCGAATCTCCAAAACGAGAGATCAAAATTTGTCAAATAAGCAGTAACAATAATTCCAAGTTCTTGAGGTGTGTATCGCTCCATGGCTTGTTGGCAACTAATTCTGTATATTGTAGCGTTATTTTTAAAAAAAACATTATGTTTTTAGTCACTACATATTCACGAACGTAATTTCGACCTAAATTTGTACTGCCACCAGGCAAGCCTGGTGACAGCCAAAAAAAGAGGTAAATCTGGATAAATAAACCGTATAATTTATCTTTAAATACACAAAAAATAACAAAACCGAAGTAAGAAAAATATGGTACAAAAGAACAATAATATCAGAAGAGTATCGGTACAAAGGAACTTATTAGATCAAAAATTATTATGCCTAATTCCACTTATTTAGGATTTTGATTTCCTTTTAGCTTGAACGACGCATTTATTCATAAACTAATGGATTTTAAATTTGGTTGTCGAAACTAGTTTATAAGATCCTTTAAACTAAGATTTCACGGAAGTTTTGATAACTCCTAATCCGAAAGAAAACGTAATATTAAGGTGTTACGAGCAATCGTTATCTAGCTTTACACTAAGGAATAAAAATAATTGATGCTGAATATTAGGCTACAGATACTAAAAACCTGGTAAGGGTCTCTTCGTGACTTTGGGTGTTTCCGGTGTTCCCGGGAGCAGTCGATGAAGCTTGGCGATTTCAATTTTAATATCGGAAGCTTTAGCTCACCAGGGACGTGGTCCTTACATCAGGCCTCAATAGGTACAACCGTACGAGATGGCGGATGGAATTCAAGTAGAAATGAAGAATCAAACTGGGGAGAACCAGAACCCTTAGAAAATCCCGAAGGGTCGCTGTAAAGAAATAAAACAACAGCGTCAAGATATGCTTATGAAATGAGGGAAAGGAAATTAACGTGTTGGAAACGGGACAAAAAGGATTTTCAGAGAATGAAACCAAAATTACACAAAACTTACCAGGAAATGCAGAAAAACTGGCTTACACAATGCTCAGAGCAAATGCGCTCTGTTTCTATTTTTTAAATACCAAATTTGTTATTTTGTAAAAGATTTATCCTTCCTCTGTCACGATCTTCTTTGATATGAGAAAAATAACAAAAAAAAACTGACAAGATCATTCTAAATATTCGAATTCGAAAATTCAGAAAAGCAGCCAACGATAAAGAAAGACTAAAAATATATAAAAAGGTTGAATACTTGTAGCGAATGCTACAATATACATTATAATTGTCAAAGCACAGTGACATTTGGCGCCATCTGCAAAAATGGCAGCCAATTCAAATTATGACATAACTTTTGCGCCACCTTGTATAAATCATGAAACCTATTAGTTATGTGTGCGTTATTTGGATCAAACTTAATACTCAAAATAACGAAGGATTTATCCGAAAACGTAATTAAGACTATGACCACATATCAAGTGGTCTGTAACTTCTATATCTATACTAAAGTAGTACCAGGTGGTAGAGCTGATGCCGGGCTCGACTGTGGGGTACGACCATCTTACTTGGAGACCCCCTCGAAGTAATTCGGGGGAGAGTAAGAGGACAGGCAAAAAATCAGGAGGCCCATCATGCCTGGGACCGATGGATGGCGGTATATCCATCCCTAATAGTCGGGCCTTATATGGTGACGGGTGACGGGCAGCAACGTCACTGGTGCGAGGGTTTCGGCACCGCGCTCAACAACTCGCCTGCCCAGCGCGTGTGAGTATGGGCAATTCTTCCAGGATGACCACCGGGAGTGGCAAAGTCCTGGAAAGGCTTATGTCCAGCAGTGGAATAGGCTGATGGATGAAGTAGTACAAAGTGAAATGGGGTTATAAGTATATTTTTAATTAATTTTCGACTGTCTGTCTGTCTGTTAGTCTATCTGTCAGTTTGTCTGTTCCGTTTTAACTCGATTATCACGGATTTGGATGCGGTTTTTTTCATTACCATCGTAGTGACTTTGGTCAACATATAGGGCTACAAGGGGTATTGATAAAATAACGGCCAAGCTGAAAACTATTGATACTACTGAAATATTGAAAAACACTTCCGAACCCGCGGACAAACGCTAGTTCTAAATAAATCTGAGGGTATAATTAAAATAAATAATATAGAGTGGGCCGCAATATATCGAGTAAAAACCTATTTTTATTGTTTTAATAAATAAACAAAAGAAATAAATAAAGCTTAAAAAAGCATATACTTATTTCAATAAATAATAATAATATATAATATATTTATTTAAATAAATAATAATACATGGGTATATCTGTTAAGCGTATGATAGTTTCCCAACTAACAAAACTGAGAAATACAAGAGCCATATCAGTATATATTGATCAGTTTTATTGATTTATTATTATTACCTAGTCATCGCTTAGGTATCCCCCTACAGCGCCCTCTGGTATTCACACGATCAACACAATTTCCACGTTTTGCGTGTACATAGAGTGTAAGAGCATTTTGAAGAAAACTTTCTACTTAGTTTCTACAAAGCAAAGCAGATGGCGGGGAAAACTTTCACAATAGCAGTGCCATCTGTAGCTTGGCTTTGAAGTTAGCTACAAAGGAAAGTCTAATCATAAACTACGTTTTCCCGTGAAAGTTGTAGCCGCTCATCGTTGTTTGAAAAACTTTCATCTTCCTTTTGATAGTAGTAACACAAGAGGTGACTAGATGGCGCTTATATTCAAAGTTAACTTTCGATGATTTTATGTAGCGCTTGATCTGAGCTTGCTTACTCGCATAGGTATTAGATTTTCGGCAAGGACACTACTAGCCGCACTACCAGTAGTGTCGTTTAAAATTAACGACACTACCAAGCTTATTTTGGATTAAATTGTTCAGTCAACACCAAGGAATATAATACTCTCTGGTCAACACTGAAGTTTTGGCCCCCTAATCCACTAAGTTAAACTCAAAGTTCATTCTTTTTTTAAAAATGTGACAAAGATCAAACAACTCTGATGATAACCGCGTTCAGATTTATACTTTATTTGGAAAATGTCGTTCAGATTTGAAAGTATTAGTAATACAAATCTAGTTGAGTAAAAGTGCTCAATCCCTTTTTTTCAAGTAAGTAAATAGGCTATAAAAATAATTAGGTAAGTTCCTACATATTTCTACGAAGTTATAACTACGAGATGGCTTTAGGCTACTTTCTTAACTTACCCTGCCCTTTGATGATACGTCATTAGTCATTACGTTTTAGGCTACTTCCTTTCCAACATTACGTGTATTTTTTTATCGATAAATATCTTCAAGGTATTTTCATTTATTAATGAAAGAATAACATACTTCCTTTCCAACATTACGTGTATTTTTTTATCCAAAAATATCTTCAATATATTTTCATTTATTAATAAAAGAACATCATACTTCCTTTCCAACATAACGTGTATTTTTTTATCCTAAAATATCTTCAATATCAATATATTTTCATTTATTAATGAAACAATATCATTTTCTCTGAAAACCGTGATATTAAAAGAAATGGAGAATTTATTATATATACTTACTAAACAAAAAGCAATGGTGTTTAACCTGAATGGTATCTGCTGACGGTTTAAAACTGGAGCTTTAGCTAATGCTCGCATTTATCGCACACAATAACTTGTGTAAAGCAGGTTACACTTTAGTGATGTCTGTGGAATATCGATATCGTAACCGATATAAATAATAAAATTATTAGTTTTCTTGTTATAATTACTTACAATATAATCTTCATTATTATTTCTGTACAATTACATACATCGTATACTATAGTATCGTAGTATCGTATGTAGATCTCTCCAAATTTTTTTTTGGAGGTAATTATAGCTCTTAAGAATGATAACAATTATTTCTTGATACTAATTACTTCCTGATTTTTATAATATAAGTCCTCGTGATACGAATTAAATATTTGCAAATGACACCACTCTGGTACTCTCTAGATTATAGAGTATATTTTTAAGCAGTTGAGGTGTAACGACCTGTAGCGAGCAGCTTAACTAAACAAAAAGTTTGAAAAGCTTTTTCTTAGACCAAGGCAAAGCGTAGCAAATTGAGATGGCGTGCTCGATAAAGCAAAAGAATCTTCATTTATCGATAAGTAGTTGCACTTCGGTGCATCTCTACGTCAGTGTATTGCGGGAGCATGGATTATGGAGCGATACTACGCTTTTATAGATCTACCAACAACCCGGTCACTCGTATGTGAATAGTTTCTGCTTCTTATCGTATTTATTTACACCTTGAAATAAAACATTACTTTGCTGAGTATTTTAGATTTACATACATTTAGTTCCTACCATCCAGCGAATCGTATTGGGGACTAGAGCAGAATTCTTACTTTATTTTAAAATTTGCAACATACTGGACAGTTTCAGGAAAGTCGCTGCTGTATGGAAGATCTGTGACCTATATAGCAAAAAAAATTTTACTTAAACTGTAAAACTACTCAACCGATTTAAGTAAGTGTATTATTATTTTTCCCTAGTTAAGGAGTAACTAAATCAATTCCTAAAAGCAGTTATTATTTTATTTTATTGATATAAAGTAGAGTGAATGCAGTGGAAATGTGTTCCTTACGAATTATGTGTGGTTTATGGTTTAAAATTGAATAATGGAGTGAAAAATATCGACATAATAAATAGGTGTTTTAGACACGTAGAGAGAATTAATGAAAGTAGAATGACGAAATAAATTTATGGTTAGGGTATGCTGACCAATTTGACGACATACTGATGAAGGGCAATGTCGAAAGTACGCGGAATATTTAGAAGAGCTTGTGTGACCAGATTGTGTGAAAGACGTGAAGGTGTGTCAGGATCGTACCAGATAGAAATCTGTAGCTTCTGCCTACCCCTCTGAAAGACAAGCGTGAGTATAAGTACGTGTATGTTATTCGATTTAGAAACGTTGTGTACCATTCTTATTCCCTTCACCTATTATTTGAATCTTATCTACATGTTATAAAAAGACACAAACATTCTTTTTTAAAAGGGTTAATGCAATTATGTAAATACTTTAGCTTGTCATAATACCATCAACATCGATTTTAAATTAGATATAGCTCAATCGTAATGGTTGTCAACTTCATCTGTTAGTTTTGAAAAAAACAAATCTCATCCATGTCATTGGAAGATAGATCATCAATGAACATATCTATCAATCGAGAGTGATAGCCATCACAATATTAAAACTTTTTAGAAAATGCGTTTGGGTCAAACATAAGAAAAGTAAAAAGGAGTAAAAGATTGCGGTATTTAGATTTATTTTCAGAGTTTAGTATTTGTTTTAGTATTTCACAAGCCTGCGTGTTACTAGACACAAAGGAAACTCAGGCACCGACCACACAGAGAGCGTTCTGCGTTCTGCGGTCCAAGCAATAGCATGCTCCGTGTATACTCCTCGGCACGGTCGGCCACAGCTTCAGGCTTCGAGAAGCGCGCCAAGAAGTTCTTCTTGCGACGGCGTCGGCGGAGAGAACAAATGTATGAAGGTGTATAGAGCCGGCCATGGCGCGTCTTGTCCGGCTTCGAGTGACTTGCGCTCTCGGGACGGCGGTGTGCGGGGAGGCGGGTGGGAGAAACAGTGATCGTACGCACATGACGAACCTAGTGTCGAGCGCTTTGAGCGAGCGAGCGCGCTATACATCCGATGCCGTAGAAGGCGCCAACGGGTGTCGTGGCAGGGCAAAGCCCGTCGCAAAAACCGCCTGGAAGCGCAGTAAGAAGCGCCGCCAGAAGCATTAAGGGGAACGAAAATACAAACAGAAATAAAATGTCAGCTTTCGGATGATTTTGTTGCAATAATTAGGTTACGTATAGCCATAAAAAAAAATACATGTTTTTGGTTGAACTTTAAGGTATTCATTTTCCACAAACCACGTTAATCGATTCATATTTGTACTGTCAATGAATTTTTTTGTAACCCTCTATTGCACACTTCTTATCGATTTTGTTTCAGGTATCGCTTTCGCGATTTTGTTGGTTTTTTTTTAATAAAATTAGTGTGAATGATATCTATTCATTTTCCAAATATCACGTTATTCGGGTCAAAAAAAGCACCCCCTTTTTCCAAAAATACGTAAATCCACTGATGCAGTCAGCGGCAGCAAGATATTGTCAGTCTACGCCTAGCCATAGATAATACACCCAGAACGCCTAGCGTTGGCGCCCGTAAGACGTGGAACCTGTGCCCTTTTTTGCAAGCTATAAATATCTCCCAAAACTACTTCAAAATACATTGAAATTAATTTTATAAAGTAATATTTCGAGGAGCATCATATTCCTGCCGTTAAAAACTCAACAAAATATGCGTATGAGTGATTTAGCTACATCGTGCCATAGTCATAACAACAAAACTGAATGAATTTGGAATGAATTCATACTTTTATGCGGGAAAATAATATATGTTACTCTAAAAGAATAATTTTGTGATCGTTATTGAAACCCAAATTAATTTACTTATACTTACTGAGATCTGTAACAAAGGTCAATGACCTTTTCGTGAAATTACCCTCTAGTATTGGCTCACCATTTCAGGTCCAATAAGTGAAGTTTTTTGCAAATTATATAGGTACACTTACTTGGGATAAATCGCCAAGCATTTAAAATATAGAAATTTATTTTGAAATATTTACAGTGCATGGCAAAATTATTAGATCGTAGATAATCCTGTCGGTACATGTTCAGGTTCTGTTACGCAAAATGAAAACAATGAAACTCTTTTAGGATTAATTTGTTATCCCTATGTTTGTCTGTCTGTCCGTTTGTCTAGACATTTTTTTCTGGGTAAAATTAATAAACACCAATATAAACGGCCCTCTATAGAGCTGTAAAAACATACTTTTGACGTTTTTATTTATATTACGTTTTAGGTTTTTACGTTTTTTTTTTTACGTTTTTCATACAAATTTTCTCACTATGAAAATATAGGGATGAACACTTGAGATAATATTTTGCATTTAAAAGTCAACACAGAAAGGAATTGTTGAACAAATAATGTTAAAAATATGAAAACCATGTTATTTTATTCTAAAGGGATTAATTATCTACTGTTCAATGTGGCGATAGCTTTGTTTATTTTTTTCCTTGAATTATTTTTTACTAAGGTAACAAATAGTTTAATACAAGGTTTTCCTTAAGAGGTCCCTTTACCCCTGTATTTTTCTTAAAATTCATAGAATAGGTATAAACCGAATGTGAAGTCTACAGCTTATTTTCTTCATATCTTTTTTCATGAGTATATTCTAGTGACATGTAACTACGTCTCTATACAGCCCAAAAAGCTAAATTTGATAAAACACCATCATAATAGCTGTCAGGATATCGTCAATATTGCCTCGTTTTTACACAAGGTTTAACAAGTTTGTTTTTTTATCTATACTGGAAATAAAAAAGAGAGAAATACAGGCGTCGTTCATGTTAAGATGACTAAGTTTACACACTTTGCTAAGTATAAACAATTACCGTTTCATGGAAAACTGTTTTGACCTGAAACCATTTCACAAATTCAATTAACTTATTTTGAATATCTTGTCATCTTGCACTTCTTGATGAGAAATACAATTTCAATAAGTAAAAATACAACTTTTAGTTAAGAAAACTTATAGTTAAAAGTCTGCTGTATGCATTAACATATTTTTAATTATACTACAATAGTAATAAAATAATTGGCTTATCCGTCGTCGTGATACCAGCCGTAAATTTCTAAAATAATCTGATATCACGCTTATGGAAAACCCAATTATTTTGAAGATACCATAATATCATTAAAATATGTTTATGCATTTAGCAAACTTTTAACAATAAATTGTCTTAGCTAAAAGTTGTACTTTACCGTTATAATTATTTCTTAATATTTTGTTACAAATTCGGAGAAATAGCCCTTAAGGAAAACCTTGTATGAAAATATTTGTTATCTTTGTAACAAAGAAAAAAAAAATAAACAAAGCTATCGCCACATTGAACAAACAGTAAATTATTAATCCCTTTAGAATAGAAAGATATGGTTTTATATTTTTTACATTATTTCTTCTACAGTTTCTTTCTGTGCTTTCTTTCAAATGCAAAAAATTATGTGAAGTGTTGATCTCTATATTTTCATAAGGAGAAAATTTGTATGAAAAAGTTAAACAAAAGGCCATAAAAACGTTATAATATGTATATTTTACAGGGCTGTAAATATTAGCATTTATTGATTTTACCCAGAAAAATTGCCTAGACAAACGGACAAACAGACAAACATAGGGACAACAAATTAATCCTAAAAGAGTTTTGTTTTTTCATTTTGCGTAAAGGGACCTGAACATTTCAAACTATGATACAAATAAATTTCTATATTTTAAACATTTGGCGATTTATTCCAAGGGTAAACAGGTGTCCCAAAAGTCAACGCTTTCCCTTGGAAGGCTGGTAGGCCAGCTCATGACCAGAATATGAAATTATGACCTCAGCAAAAAGTAGATAGTCTTCGAGTTGATGGTACTTTTATAAATTCGAATAGATTTTTGAGAGTCAAAGCTAACCAGTTCTAAATTCTAAGAATAAAATTTTTGTTGCGCAACTCTGAATAGTCATGCTATTGATAAAGTCAAAAATAAACCTTGAAATGCTGTTACATCAGGAAGAAAAATAAAAACCCAATTTATGAGCAATTTTTTGTAATTAGGTTAGTTCGATACCACACCCTGAAAAAAAATGTCCTATGTTAGTTTTGCAAATTGTCTTAAATAACGGCTCATCAAATATTGTTTTTCAAATGATCTCGCAGTTTCTGTGTATTACTTTTGAAAAAAAAGTTATTGCTATTTTACTACTAAAGGAGCTGCGTATTTTTTAAAATAATTAGAATTTAGAATGAAAGAGTGGGGCAGCAAAAATATTTGACGTTCATTAGAAATGCCATTTAACACGCGTTAGAGTGAGATAAATAGTGACGCTATTTAAAATGAGTTGGAATGAGATAGTAACGCAGTTAAACGTGGTTGAATGAGAGAGGCATAATTGATATAGGCTACAGTGAGATAGATAGTGACGTGGTGCATTCCTTCTGAGAATATTTGGTAGTTTCCACTTTTTGTAATAACAACTTTAGTAAAAATTTTTTGTAAAGAAATTTTTGGTCCAATTTATTTTCCCGCAAGTGTAAAACCAGCTCAACGGGCGAAAAATATTTAAAGAATGGGTAATGGTGACAATTAACCGTCACAATATTATTATGTATCTCTAAAGGAGTGTCTGAAATGTTCCGAGGGTCAACTGATAAATCAAACACTCAAAAAACCACTTTTAGCCGACCATAATAAATTTACGTCCTGACGTGATAGCAAGTAGGATCAATGAATGCCGTGTGACGATGATCGAAATACACTAATAAATTAGATAAAATAAAATACGTATTACTTTTGACCCTGCCTCGTCCACTCTATTCGTATTTTTGCTATGGTGACGCGAGCTTAGAGACCGGGACGAATTTCCCCCCGCGCGCTATCGTAAAATAGAATAAGCCACGCCCGGAACTGGTTTTTGTTTTGGCTATGTCATACTCTTAAGCTGTGGCCCTGGCGTAACTCCTCAGCTACACGATGCTCCTCGCGCTGCTGTTCACCTTGATCTTCGCTTTGCCCTACTCAGTCACACGCTGCGCTTCTCGCCTCATGTGGTCATCACCAAGTATCTCCCATCTTAGGCTAGAACATATACAGCATTCACCTAAATAGTACTTACTCGTTTCCTCCTTACCGTAGTGCGGGCACGAATGATCCTCATGTACCTTCATTATTAACAGATGTCTATTCAGCCTAGAGTGGCCAGTTAGAATATCTACCAACATACCTAGGTTGACTCTGCTTAGGTTAGGAATATACTTTACTTTTTCGTACACGATAGTCGAGAGAAACATTTAAAAATGCAAGTTTTGATTTCAACAGATTCGATATTGTCAAAGTGAAGCATGACAAACCACTCAGACGAATTCTCCGAACTACCCTAATCTAAATGCGATGTACATACACTTGTGAATGTTCACATCAATACTAGGGGGTAATTTGTCGAGAAAGCAAAGCGATTTGCCTAGAAACATACAAACAAACGCGTGCTTTTAATAGGAATATGCGTCGTTTGAAAGTGACGGTAATGGCTGCGCGAAAGTGGAATATGTCTTCTTGTCACATATAAACGAACAAATTTAACGCTAAATTTTGAATTAAGTTGCATTGAAACTCAAATTCAGTAAAAAGATCAATGTATATAGAACAGTCTCCAACACCACACTGCATGCAACAATACTAATTTATTTGTATACCATAACAAGGTAATGAATGCACTTAAATTTATCTATCTTATAAGATAAGCACAAACAGGCTACATTATCGCTTAAAGCGATCTCTTCCAGACAACCTTTTGAAATTTATTACGGAAGCGGAGCGGCGCGGTGGTGAAAATGTCTAATAAACTTAAAATGTATAATATAATGTATTAATGAATATATAGTATTCATAGATAATTATAATTATCTTATATTTAAAAATATTTTCATTTATACTAGTAAATACACGATCATAAAAAATGAACTGTATACTACCGCGGCCTTGTGTACCCATAGCTAGGTATCTTCTATAATGTTAAGAGTGTCCATAAATACGAGTATGTGAAATTTTTAATGAATGTTTGTAAACTTTGATCAAAGGTGAACTTTGTTCATTGGTATAAATAGAAATCTTGTATCTTATAGATCGGGAATTCAGTCACCAACAAAAATTGTTTCACCATAAATGTTTCTTCTTTACCAGTATCAATCGGGAGAGCTGAGCTACAAGACATTGCGAAGACATTTTATTCGGCTAGTAAGGCGTTGGAATTTTAACAAGCCATACCTATAAAAGATATCAATGCGGGCAGAATATTCTATACGTAAATATTTTACAGCATAACATTTATTTATAGAGATCTGGCTTGCTATTTTAAAGTAAATATCCCTTTTGCTAGCTGACAGCAGTTAAACCGGCAAGTAATTACAGTTGGAAGAGGATCTGAGGGGAGTTTGAACACATCATGCTGTTAACTAAAGTTTTTTGTATCAAAAGCGTATGTACCCATAAATCAAAAAGTGCCCTTTGGGCGTAGAGGTGCACCTACTTTTTGTTTTTCTTAAGAGGATAGGTTCCGCTTGCATACTTCACTGTTACTCCATGCGGAAAGACCCGCAGTGCGAGAGGGACGGATTCTGGAAAAAAGTCAAAATGACAACATTTTTCACTCATTTTATTATTAAAAAAAAATCAAAGGTACTATGAAATATTATATATTTGTCCTGTTAAAAGTTTAATAAAGTTTATACAAAATTTAATCCATAAATAATATTAATGGGTTTTTACTTTAATAAACTTAAACCTCGACATGAAAACTTTTCTTAGAGCCATCTTTGGCACTTTATTTCTCAATAGTGGAATGACGTTTGACGATTATGTTCCGATATGAGTGTGTATTATATTTCCGAAAGAAAATTTTATGTAGATTCTTCAAACCAGGAAGAATAAATTATGGTTTTGCGGAAACTATCGTCTTAAAGAATAAAATACAAGGGGAAATTTAATAAACCAACCGAATTCACACTGGACACTCGGTTAGTAATCAGGAACAAGGCTCAGTGAAAATAATTTTCAAAATCATAAAAAAAACAGTACGGGAGCAAAAAAATATTTTTTTCGCATTTTACCTGAAGGTTCATTAAACATTGTTCCTGATCACTAACCAAGTCTCCAGTCTGAATTCATGTGGTTGATTAAATTTCACCTTATATATGAAAAAAATATTTTTTCTTTATGTAAAAATGGAGTGTTTTCTCCATCTGTACCTTTATGTAGGTATGTTTACTAGCTTAAAGTCAAAACAAACAAAGCGGATTTTAATGTTTTTTTTTTAAATAATTTTCAGCTTATTGAGGAAGGTTTAAGAGTATGAAGCATTATAGGTACACTTTATATAATGGGAAGCTGATCAGTAACAAACAATCTATATATTTACCTATAAATTATACAGTTTTGTGACTGACTGACTGACTGACTGACTGACTGACAGACTACGCAAAGCCTAAACAGTACATAGCTGACCATAGAACATGAAAAAGCACTTGAAATTGAGGTGCACTAAAAAGGAATTTTCGAAATTCACTCACGTGTGTCAACCTTTGTATAGAAAATGAATTTCCAACGGGCAGAATGTGCTGTTTATATCGTACCTGAAATCCACGCGGACCGACCATCCTCTGGTTAGATTATAAGCCGATAGAAAAGTAACTAAAAGCGGACTATATTTTTCAATTTAACATTATTTAAAATCCCTGTCTTAATTTAACGTGCATGGTGTTATGTGTTGAGACATCTCTAAACCACTCCAAATGTAGTACCTGGATATGCAATTTTCATCTGACAAGTTTAGTCGAGTATTCCGGAAACCTGCTTTATTGCAGGAAAACACAACTATTGTAATAGAATGTCTATCTTATTTCTTAACACGTAGGAACTATTCTAAAGGGATACCTAGATAGATTTCCGAAGCGTTAAAATTTCTATTAAAACCCCAACGGATGTAGCTGTCCCTAGATAGATAGTTCCCAGACAGCATTATGCAGGTGAGATGCGCAGGAAATCCGGAGTTTATTCCGGTATGATAAGAAAGAAAATGGGAATGTAAAAGAAAAACTAGAAAGTAAGAAGCTAAGATTTTTGCGTTTGTAGATAAGTAGTTGAGTTTTTCTAAAGGCTCTAATAGTAAAACTGTATCAAAACAATTTGCAGGGTAGCAAATTTAGTAGACAATTATGCTAGTCCAAAATACTATCAGAAGTAATCAGAGTAATCAAAGTGATACGTCTGCTGTGAAAATGGATAATTTTACCAAAATTTGAAAACTACCAGTGATTTACTAGTATATAGGTATATAAACATCAGATTATATATACAAGGTGACTTTTTGGTCATCGTCCAAATTCATACTGGAGGCTTTATAAGTGATCAGTACCTTGGATCAGTGACAATTTTTGTGAAATTCGTATAATGAAATTTCGGCTTCCCATATAAATTCAGTTCCAGTCCCGAGTGAATCACTATGGGGAGTCGAAATTTCATTTTACGAATTTCACCAAAATATTTATTGATGCATGATACTGATCACTTACCAAGCCACCAGTATGAATTTGGAAGATGACCAAAAAGTCACCTTGTATATGTACTATCAAAGTGCTAAAATAAGCATGAAAATATGCACCAAAAAATGGCTTAAATATGCGGTAACACAATAGAAAACACAACTGTGTTATTATAGATTCTACATTTTGCAATCTTTACAGATGAGAGCAAAAAGGTAAATTAAATAGGTTAAGAAAATAGGTTAAATGTGTCATTTTAATGTTAACTCTATTTTGTTTATGATACGTTCCACATTCGACTGACGACGACCCCAAGTGGATCGAAATATTATATATCGAAACTTTCCTTTTTTATTTAATTTCTACCATAATATTCATAAAAGTCTGTATATATATAATAATAAAACAGTAAAAAAAAAGCTTTTATTGAGTAAAAATATTTATTACCTTATTTAAATAGTCATGGTTAAAAGTAATAATTCTAATAATGTGCGATTATGTCCTAAAAATCGAGATATGTATGTACATGTGTATGTGGGTATATGTGCATGAGGTATAAATGCAAATAAAAGCGAGGTTCAAATTTTTAGTCCACATGCATCTTTGTCTGTCTCCAGAAAAAAAAAAGTGTCATACTAAACGGCTCGTTTTCTCAAGCATTATTCTTAGCATTCTTTACAATGAGGTCTTGAAATACTTGCCGAAGTTAATTATTAGGTTGAAGCTCCCGAAGAATTTGCAAACAAAGAGAGTAAAAGAAATAAGGTCAGCCGTTATTGAAAATGTCATGTCACGTATTAACATGATTCTTATTTATAAAACTTTAAGGTGTACTTTACTTTAGCGTTTAGCAATGGATCGTTAGATAAAGTCATCCATATGACCCGGTGAACTTCATCATGAGATAAAAACCTTTGGGAAAACAAGCGTGAGAATGTTGATACTCGTAATAATAGAAAAATGTTCTTAATAGTATAAAGTCTTATAAATATGAAATGAAACATATTTATTTCTGTAATGTAGGTATATCAAATACACTTATTACAGGTCAGTTTCAATGTAATATAAGTAATTAAATAATAAATGTGTGTAAGTAATAGTTTTATGTAATAAATAATAATATGGGGAAATAACAAAGGTCGGGTTTACTTATTTTAATTTAAAAAAAACTACTTGAGACTAGCGGTGTTACTACAAAATGGTGTTTAACTTTAGACAGTGTTTAAATGTGTTGTTGTCGCCTTTTGTTTCATATTTTAAAAAGTGACAGCAACAGATTTAAACACTGTCTAAAGTTAAACATCGTTTAAACACCCTTTTGTAGTAACATAGTAGGCGTCTAGGCGATTTTGTGAGGGAACTTCAAACTTCAAAAAAAATGGCGCTATAATCTAGCTATGAACATTTTAGTCAAGCTAATTATTTGAATACTATCAACCACATTTGAACGTAATTTTTACTTTTTAACCGACTTCAAAAAGGAGGCGGTTCTCAATTCGACTGTATGTTTTTTTTTTTTTTTTTTTTTTTTTTTTTTGGCGTTGTTACTCCATAACTCCGTCATTTCTGAACCGATTTGAACAATTCTTTTTTTGTTTGAAAAAGTGTACTTCCAGGTAGGTCCCATTTTAGGTTTGGTCATGATCTGATGAAGGTCTTCAGAGATAGGCAGTGGAACTCCTCAGAAAATGACAGCATACCTCTCGAAATTGAAGTAATCGCTTTGTACCTGGGTGCTGATTACAAGGTATTACTTGAAAATCATCATTCTTTCACCTGGCCTTCGATCCTGGCTTCATCACCATATTCACCATAGAACTCCTCAACGGATCAGAGCACATAACTCGAGATTGCGGCAATCACTGCGTTAGGGTGCTAATTCAAGGGTATTACTTGGAGATTACCAGAATACCCACCTGACCTTCGATCCTGGCTTCATCACCATAGAACTCCTCAACGGATGACAGCACATAACTTTGGATTGCGGCAATCAGTTTGTGTTATGGTGCTCATGGCAGGGCATTGCTTGAAAATTGCCAGTGTATCGACCTGACCTTCGATCTTGGCTTCATCACCGTAGAACTCTTTAACGAATGACAGCACATAACTCGAGATTGATAGCAGGAAGCTACTCAAACATAGCTACTTATACTCACTTGAACTTCGTTTCATATTAAAACCACGTTTGCAAGAACTACCCATATTTCACAATTTAACCCAGCAACACTAAAAAATGTGAAATAAAATAAACTTTTAACAAAAAAATAGCAACCGACTTCAATAGTAACAGCAGTCATTCACTAAAAAGTTAATAATAATTCTATAAAGACCGATGGTACCGAAGCAACACTTTTGCCGACTTCTTTCTTCCTGAAACATTATGTTATCTAGAAGTCGGCGTATTTCCTACGATATAGCAACATAGAAACCAATATAAGAACGCCGACTTCTAGATAACATAACGTTTCAGGAAGAAAGAAGTCGGCAAAAGTGTTGCTTCGGTACCATCGGTCTTTATAGAATTATTATTAACTTTTTAGTGAATGACTGCTGTTACTATTGAAGTCGGTTGCTATTTTTTTGTTAAAAGTTTATTTTAGCATAAGTTTTTCTTTAAAAAGGTTTTAAGGTATATTTCATCATGCTATGGACATAAAGACAGCTAAAGTTATAATTTTGATAAAAGAAGTTGGAGAAAATCATCCGAGGACATTCTATCCAGCAGGGGCAGAACCACTGACAAAAGCATGTACATGATTTAATAAATATTGGTAATGTTAATAAATAAGCAAAATAGCTTATTCTCAATGTGTAATATTATAAATGTGAAAGTGTATTTATTAGTTTGTCCCTCTTTCACGCAGCAACGGGGCAACGGGTCGACGTGATTTTTTGCATAGAGATAGTTTATGGGCCGGAGAGTGACTAGCTACTTGTTATCCCGGAAAATGCAAATTAAATCAAAATAATGCAAAATAATGTTTGTTTCTCACTTCTCATTTCAATGGTTGCTATTTAAATTTGGTATTTCCGTATTTCCACTGAAAATTTCAGTCACACAACAGACGTGCCAATCAAAGAAGCAAAAACCAATAAGCTTAGACCATAGGATCTCTTTTCCAATCAGCATGGAAGAGCTGAACATATAAAAATAAGTAGGATTCCCTTACTTTCCGTTTGTGTGCACCCAGAACTATGCTCTTGCAATTATATTAAAAAAAAAAACAGCATGCATGGGGAATACCGACAGAGGTGAAAACTTTACTGTCAAAATAGCATGTCGGTGTCGGTAACGTGTTTTGGTAAGATTTTACCCAACCAAAAATCTCTCAACGCGCCTGAAGAAGTTTTCACTTCAATAATAAGTTATATTCTATCAACAACGTTTGCAATCCCGAAAGCAACCCTAGCTACACCGGAACTGTGACATTTTACTCTCGTTTGAATTCAAACTCATGCAAGAAGATCAGTATCAAGGTCATCGATCTTCATCAGCTCGGCACTAGGCTACTTCTCACAGTAAGTGTCACATGTGGGAGAAATGAATGGGTAGCATTCGAGGCTGATGACAAAGATTATGGAGGAAAAGCTCTACTAAATGTTGTTCATAGCGGATGTAAATTTGCGGCTTTGTTAGTTTCCCAGATGTTAGTAAAGTTTTAACTGATTCTTACACATAAAGAACCTACAAAGAAATATATCAATTTTAAATCTTACTGTTTAATAATTCAATAATCGATCATTCTTCTTTTTCCAGTTTAAACTCAGCGCTTTCGCAAGGATAAAACAAAATATGGAGATAATATAAAATAATACATTGACTGACTGACTGCTCTATTAACGCTTAGAACTAGACCAAATGGCTGGCTGGACCTAAAGGAACGTGATATTTGTATTATAGGTTCCTTGTATGACTTAGACATTCACTAAAAAGAAATTATAGAAAATTCGCGCTGCGTGGCGGCCATTAGTGAATAATAAACAAGAATAGGTACATATTAAAGCCGATTTTAAAGGCTTTAATTTTAGTTTTAGTTATGTCAAAAATAAATTTTCTTTATTGCAATATAGCCCTTAAATGTAAGGAACATGAGTGAAATTACATTGGAATAATTTTAGTTTTGACAGCACTAAAACTAAAATTAAAGCCTTCAAAATCGGCTACATTCTGACAATAAATATACATTTTACACCAAGGCAACACTTACTGCAAATCGCAATATTTTCCTGTGCGTGAAACTAGGAAGCTATAATATTCATATTGTTCTTAAAAAAATAAACAATCTAAATAAACAGCTGGACGCAACCTGGAGCATTTTGTACAGTAAATCACGTCTATAAGTAACAAGTAGGGCCCTACAACGTTCTATAGAGCGTATCAAAGGGTGCTTAAAAGATAAGGTTTGTGCGTCCTATGTTGGTACTAACGTGAGTCAGCCTGATTTTATATAAATTATATTTATTTGAAAAATCGATTCAGCATCGTTTTCAGCTAGATGTGGCCAATTCGTAGTTGTGTGGGAAAAATACTACATCAACATAAATAAGGTTGCCTGGGTGCAACCTAAAGCATTTTGTACGGTCAGCAAAAACAAAATGCTCCAGTTTGCACCTAGCCAATCTTATTGAACGAGCGTGTGAAGTTCTCTGAGTCTACTTGAACAATCCGGCGTATGTCCAACGATAACTTGACTATCGAGATCGGAACGTCACGAAATTTGGTAGGCGAGTAAATGAGACAAAAAGAGTTTTCAAGCTCGAACATGAGTCAGATCGGGCAAGGGATTTCCGAAGATATGGGGTTGGGGTTCCGCGAGTTCACAGTTTGGGGCAAACTTCTAGTTTAATTTGATGTAGTTTTTTTTCTACACATGTAAAAATACTACTCGATAAATAGGGTTATCGACTGTACGCTCCTAGTCTATTAGGGTGATATGTCTCACCTCACTGTATGGCTTCTAGTTTTCGAGATCTGAGCCGTCGGAAGCAGATCATTTTCGTGCGTGACGCAACTTTTTGTAAAATAACCTTTGTCTGAGCCCAAAGACGTTTCATCAAATTCATCAGTTTTTGTACGAGTAAAAGAGTTCAACGGGATGCGCAAAGGAAGTGCGGCTGTAGACTGGCCATATTTGTCGCGGACACGATGGCCGTTGAGGCCGAAAAGCGTTCGAATGGAGATCACGTACATCAAAGCGTAGCGTAGACCTACCTCGTGCCCGCTGGACCGACGACACGAAGGTCGTTGCGGGTGGCGGCTGGATGAGGATGACGCAGGACTGCCAAAAGTGGCGAAATATTGGAGAGGGGAATGTCCAGCAGTGGACGAACACAGGCTGATTGAATGGATGGCTTAAAATGTTGTTTAGCTTGGAAAAGTTCAGCATATAATTTTTAATTCTTCCGTCAAGCTAAGTTGACATTAACGTAGAAATTTGCTCAGTTCAGAATAAATAGAGAGATGAACTACGAAGAGAAGGATCAATCTCAAAAATTCCGTTTATTACCTTGAATAAAACTGTTAATAGAGAAGATGAGTGAGATAACCAGCTTATCTCCTTATTTTTTTTTCCATGATATTACTACAAAATTACATTCATCGTAAGAACAACAATTTTATTTAATTAAACGTTTCTGCACATAGACTAAATAAAAAGTTATTGTTTATATAGAGATTTTATATTTAGGATAGTTAAGTTTTTTGATTGGACAGTTTTTGAAGAAGAAATTTCATTCCGAAAAATTAATTGTACAACATTTAAACTCGTCTGAAGTTTCTTCCAACGAAATTGTACAAAAGTCTCAAGTTATACGTAAACAAGTATTACGTAGTCGTTTTCCCCAAAAATTATTTTGTATTGCTAAGAGCACTTTCAATTCACAAACATTTAGCTACTGATGAGGCAGAATCACAATTATTTACCTACAAAATAACACTTTTACTATTGTTTTCATATCATCTATAAAATGGCGATTATCTTCACAAGGAAAGGTATTACGTGTATTACATAGAAAAGTTATAGACGTGGATAGATTAATGGGTTTTTATGCAGTCACATGCAGTTTTGAAATTAACATATTGCTTCCCATAACATTTAAGGCCAAACACAACGCACGCTATTCGAAAGATACTCGTAGAGACATGTCGAGATAAGTAAGTTCGTGATCGGATGAATGATAAAAGTGCTAATAATAATTAATAGGTATATAGGTTAAAGTAACCCAACATTAATATTGCCAAATTTTTACTGAATAAGAAGGTAACTGTTTTTGCGGTTTCGCAGCCGGATTTGAATAACCCACCTCAAAAATTTGGAATTCTAATTTACAGAAACCAATGGAAACTTTGCGACGGCAGCATACATAATACATAGGTAATAAGGTTTTGTTGAATAGCTATTGAGTGAATTTTGAATTTAAGGCGATATGTAAAAGTCTTAGCGTCCCTGTTACTCAATATGCGAAATAACCCTCAGTGCGAGAGGGATGGATTCGTAGAAAAGTAGCAAAAAGTCGGTTTTTTACTAATATAAAATGTACTAAAGTTGCTATCAAAATTTCGTTTAACCAGGCCTAGATAACGTTCAAACCCATCTAATAAAATATAACTGCAGTCCATATGTCATTCTAAATTGTCAAACCAGGTTTGTGTCGAAAACGACCTCATTTCAATAAATATTTCTATCGAGCCGGATTTCTCCAATCGCGTTTCTGTTTTAACAGATCCCTAGAAAAAGATTCCAAAAATAATATACTGTTTTATCAAAATAATACATTATTTACTGAAGTAGATATGCATGTTCTTAAAGTGTCAATTTTTTTTCCGTAGTGCCTTAAGCGTTCTGTTTCGGTTAATTAGAAAAAGGCGCACTCCGGCTGCAAAACCGCTCTTAATACAATTTTTGGTTTCCCATACTGAGTTATAAAAAAGCAGCAGTGAAAATTCTAGGCTATATTGTCTTTATGATTTTGATTTTCAAACATTATTAAACCTTATAATGACTGTAAAACTACAAAGTGGTCTGCGTACTGGGCCTCAAGCCGTATAATGTCAAATGCACACTTCAAATGACCATTTCACATTACGTAACTTAGTCAATCGGTTGAGTCAAAAGGTAGATAGTAGACTATACTTCTGATGGACACGTCTTAGCAAAAATGCAACAGCACACTCTATAGAAAAAAAAATACGGAATAACCTGCAAATTTTATGGTTTTCAAGTGTTAAAGGGCCTTCCTTAAATCATAAAACCTTGAACTTTGTATTAAAATCACGACAACAAATGACCCCGTGGGTAAAGTTTAAGAATATTTAAATAATTTTATCTAGAATCCGAGCTAGTAAATAAAAGCTCGGTTTTTCGTGAGCGCGTGTTTCTTAGTGGTCGTAACAGCCACGGTTCAGAGCCGTTTTTTAGTTTTTAAACTAAAAAGAAACGTCATAGAGTTCAGTTATGATTGTTGCAAAATGAGGTGCTCAATCTGACTTTATATGTACCCTTAACACGTTAGTTTTTGTACAATGAAAAATATGTAAAGTGTTCGTAATAATACTTATGCTTATGTAGCCATCGTTTGATTTAAAAATATGCATAAAAGCTCTGTTAAGTTAAGATTCTTCCTTCTTATGCCCAAAATATACGGAATTTGATATAAAATTATAGTTTTGGTTGAACGGGAATTGGGATCCAGGATGGCAATTCTAACAAATGGTACAAGGCCACGTGCGAGTGATTTATAAAATGTATCAAATCAAGCTTTTAAATTAAAAAAATGTTAACATGTCTTTTAAGTAATTTACTTAGTAAAATTATCATCACACAGCATTCATAAACAAAATCGTGAGAAAATTAAACCATGTGAAGATAAAAGCGAGGATACCTGGGTCCTTAATTCATGCTTGGTCGACAAGACAATAAAAATCCTCAATAAATAAAAGTTGCTGTAATTTTTTCGTTTCAGATTTCAGCAACTGCAAATTGTTCCCGACATTTCATCAAAGAAGGAGTCACAAATTCCATACGTTCCGCTTTTCCGAGAAAACAGACTATCCGCCCGATCCGGGCGAGATCCGTCTGAAGTGAAAGTGGGCGAAAGCAAACCGTGGAGCTTTGTGATGGGTGACCACGCTGCTAAAGTAAACTATACTTTAACCGTCTTTCATACACATAGGACCAAGGTGAAAAAAAAAACAACATGCTCTAGAATAAACCAAAATAACTATATCTACTCCCATACTAATAAGGTAATTACAACATCAAAAGCAGGTTTATAAATACCTACATTATTTGACCGTTATAATAATATTACATTATTAACACCGCTAGAAAACCAATCACAAGCAATAAGGTCTGGCTTAATTTCTAAGCCCAATTTCTCTTTAAACATGCTCGCTTCTGATTGGTCTGATCCGGCATGTACATACTAATTCCATGTATAAGCAACACCTTATACACGAGTATCATGACAATACATGACGAGTGTAATTTTCTCATTTTTCGTTAAAATTGTAAGTTGAAAATATTATAAATAATATGACGCAAAGTAAAACATTGACGCAAATACAATATTTTTGATGGTCATAGATAAAATATTGTGTGCAACTAGACATATTGGACATTGGTACACTCGTGCAGTTTATTAAGAAACTCACTGTCGTGTTCCGATGTCTCACATTATGTCACAGTTGCTCCAAATACTATTGAGAGTGTTCTTTCCTCTAAGTCAGCGTTTCTTAACCTGTGGTCCGCGGATCCCTGGGGGTCCCCGAGCATATGTATGAGGGTCCGCAGCCTAATCTATAGACTGAGACATTTACTGGTTTTTTCAACGACATACCTCTGTGAAAAGGCATTCGCTGCTCTTGTGTATACTTAAAACTGAAATCTGAATCTGATTTGAGACTACAACTCAGTAGTAATATAAACACAAATATAACAAATTTAGTTGCAAAAAAGCAGGACCAACCTTCTCATTAACGTATTTTATATGAAAAAGTACATATTTTTGTAATTTGTAGAACTAAAATAAATGGTCAGGAATTTATTGCTGCTTTTTTATTAAGGGGGTCCTTAAAATTGTGCTTAATTTCCTGAGGGGTCCGTGGACAAAAAAGGTTAAGAAACGCAGCTCTAAGTCAAACAGTCCAGTAATGCTAGTTGTGGCTATCTTCTAAACTAACCTTAAATTCTAAATTAACCTTGAAAAATTACTGGGAATATAAAACTGGAAATGTTCCAGACGAGAATCATCACGGATTAACGAATAAAAAAGCATAAACAAATAACCTTTTTACCTCACTTGCTCGAAAAACGCGCCTTTGTTACGTTAAATGAGTTAGCAAATTTCGTATTTCATTGGCTGACGAAACGTTCAGCAATTCCATAATTAACTGCTCAAGGGAAAAAGGGATAGCAAACATCAGCATAGTGGCTATCTTTTTCACTCTTAAGGATTCCATACACCTTGGGAGGCTATTCACAGGCCTGCAACTTGTCGGATTTCATAGACAAGGTAAACTTCTCGTAATCCTGTGTATAGCCTCCCGGCGTATATGGAATCTGTACCATATATTATATATGAACTCACCCGCATGATGATTGTGTTGATTTGCGTTTTCGATCGGTTTATCAGAGATTTTCCGATTTTTGACGGCTTTTGGGATTCAATTAGAGAAAGAAGAAAGGAAATTAAATTTATTCTTCACAAATAAAACACGGAAAATTCTCAGAATAAAACTAAATTAAAAAATTAAACTTACAAGAAAACAATTATATACAAAATGTGACGAAAAGGAGCAGACTCAGTATCTGCTGTGAGCTGTTGAGCAGCAACACAGCACTGGTTTTCGGTCCGTCCCTGTACATGCACTAAACATAAATCTTTTGCAGGTAGATAGTACACCATCATCATAAACAAATATAAACATAAATCTAAAAATACAATTAAATTGGGCTTAAATTTAACACTCCTTGCATTTTTTGTATGTGAAATATTTTTAAACAAAAAACCATTGAATTCTTATAAGTTCGTTCAAAAATATAGTTGTCTTTACATCGTGTATTTTTCTCGCTAGCGTAAAACTAATAAGCGAGTAAAACTATCGCTTTACCCTCGCCAGTGAGGTGAAAAGTTGTATGTGTCACACGAGAGCAAGTTTATTTTGTTTCTTGTGCCTTTGAATCCCTCACCACGCTCAGGATTCTAATTAAGAATCACTGGCTATTTTAAAAACTTGAAAATGGAATGTCTCCATTTTCCACTGACTTTATTTATGACAGCCGATCTGTCTCCCTATACAACATATTTTGTAAGTAAGTATATTAAACTGGCAGCTTATTTATTATAGTTTGGAATCAAAGTAAAATTAGACGTAAATTTTTGCGAATTTCATATTCATGAATAGAGTATTAAAAATCATCAGGTTATTTGAAATATTATTAAATAACTAATAATAAAACCGAACCCATTCCTATGAGAAATGAGAAATAGCAACACTGAGACTCGAGAAAAAAAAAACAGCAATCTCAAAATCATGGACGCAGCATCGTTGATAGAACCTCATCGATATGATGATTGTAGCATGCAGCACCACAATATAATATAATTGCGTCTATTACTTGTAACGGAAATGGCTGTTCGATCTTATTTCAACGGAATACGACTTAAAATACAATGTTTACATATAATGTTTTCTTGTTACTTAATAATGCTTCGAAAGGTCATATAATATTTTCTTGATTAATTCAAAGTCTTTCAGGAAAACTTATATTGCCAGCTGTTTAAGGTTGACTGAAATGTATTGTTAAAAAAGTTGGCCAACAAAAAAGAAAAACAACTTTCTGTGTTTAATAATAATAATAAATTATTAAGATGAATATTTGAATACCCATATAAATTACTTTATACCTATATATATTAATAAGTGTACTTGCTGATAAGTCACGATCTAGAACTAGATTAGGAAACAGAGGTACTCCCTGGGTACCAGAATAAGCTCTTCCAATGTATATGTGCCTAATTTAGGAAACCTTGTTGTTTGGTAAATAAGTAATTTGTCATATCTTATCTCGAAGTCTAGCTATTAAGGCCCTTAATACCGCCAAATGGGTACTTTCTAAAGCCTACTCCTCTTTTATGGCCAAACCAAAAATATTGGAAAAATGTATTATGGATTCAATCAATCAATCAATTTATGGATTATCAACTCTAGGACAACATATGCAACATTTTTCTTTTTCGTACCACCAAAACTTCTATATGAAAAATTGTTTCAACTGAATGGTGTTTTTTGGCTTGAATTTCCTACTGCTCCTAAGCGGCTTAGGTGATTTAATTCATTTATGCTTTGATAAATAGATAAACTTGATAGCTATAAATATAACATTGAATTATTCAATCGAACAATGACGCTCATGTGAAAAGTATTATTTTCTCCTATTTTACCCTTTCAAGGACGCAGCGAGCATCGTAACAGCCACCACGCATTGTGCACTGATTTGAACGTTATTTCAATGTCGTTTTCGTCGATATTCATACAGACAAACATCGAGCTGCTAATTTGGCGACGGTAATCGCCTTAAAAGATGAGACTGGAAACACGCGGCTAGTAAAAAAAAAACATCGTAAGTGAATACTGGTTGTAGTATTCACACAGGTGATAAAGGGTTCAGTTGTATTTCAAGTATAGACGGTATGGTTCCGTTAGCAAACATAAACCATAGAGTATATTGAATAACATATACGAGTTGTATTTCAAGTATAGACGGTATGGTTCCGTTAGCAAACATATACCATAGAGTATATTGAATAACATATACGAGTTGTATTTCAAGTATAGACGGTATGGTTCCGTTAGCAAACATATACCATAGAGTATATTGAATAACATATACGAGTTGTATTTCAAGTATAGACGGTATGGTTCCGTTAGCAAACATATACCATAGAGTATATTGAATAACATATACGAGTTGTATTTCAAGTATAGACGGTATGGTTCCGTTAGCAAACATATACCATAGAGTATATTGAATAACATATACGAGTTGTATTTCAAGTATAGACGGTATGGTTCCGTTAGCAAACATATACCATAGAGTATATTGAATAACATATACGAGTTGTATTTCAAGTATAGACGGTATGGTTCCGTTAGCAAACATATACCATAGAGTATATTGAATAACATATACGAGTTGTATTTCAAGTATAGACGGTATGGTTCCGTTAGCAAACATATACCATAGAGTATATTGAATAACATATACGAGTTGTATTTCAAGTATAGACGGTATGGTTCCGTTAGCAAACATATACCATAGAGTATATTGAATAACATATACGAGTTGTATTTCAAGTATAGACGGTATGGTTCCGTTAGCAAACATATACCATAGAGTATATTGAATAACATATACGAGTTGTATTTCAAGTATAGACGGTATGGTTCCGTTAGCAAACATATACCATAGAGTATATTGAATAACATATACGAGTTGTATTTCAAGTATAGACGGTATGGTTCCGTTAGCAAACATATACCATAGAGTATATTGAATAACATATACGAGTTGTATTTCAAGTATAGACGGTATGGTTCCGTTAGCAAACATATACCATAGAGTATATTGAATAACATATACGAGTTGTATTTCAAGTATAGACGGTATGGTTCCGTTAGCAAACATATACCATAGAGTATATTGAATAACATATACGAGTTGTATTTCAAGTATAGACGGTATGGTTCCGTTAGCAAACATATACCATAGAGTATATTGAATAACATATACGAGTTGTATTTCTCTGTTGTGAGAAAAGGATAGCATTTCGCGACAAGGATGGCATTCGATGTTGGAGAGGGAGTCACACATGTTTGAAGAAACTCTACGGGAAAATTTTCTTGTATAAAGTTGGCTAGGTGCACGTTAGATACATAAAAAACTCAGTCTTTAACTAGATATTACCTTACATTTCCAAAAAACTGTAAGGTTTTTAAGTTAAATAGTAACAAGAAAGTAATTTTACAGAATGTCTCTTTTCATATTGTTATATTATACGATACATAATTGAGTATTCTAAACAAAACCTTCAGTATGCCCAACGACATACATATTGATGAGTAAGCCCTTATTTAAGCATATAATTTATTCTTAACGAGGCCTTTTTAAAGTTCCTGACTGGAAAGGTGCTAAGCGGTACCCTATTAAAAAGACTGCTGTCCGTCCGTCTGTCCGTCCGTCACAGGGGTCTACCTTCAGCCGTTGAAATTTTCCCAGAAAACCTATTATTATGGCCTCTAACACGAAAAATAATAATTAATTTAAATAATATAACTTGAGAGGGGTCCTCATACAAGAAACCTCAAAAAAGTAGCATGTTTTAGTTATTTTTGTCAGCTCTATCTTAAAGACGGTAATACATACAAATTTCTAATTAAGTCAGATTGTTGTACATATTCTAAAGTACAGCAACAAATGATAAAACATTTGTTTCCATACTCAGAGGGTTCCAAATTTTTTGTAAATCACTACCATTTTCGCACCTTGTTTTTTGTCGCCTTGTTGTTGATAATGGTACCTGTATATTATTGTTATTCACTAAAATGTATTAGGTTCCGTACCCATATTTTGTAGTGGTACGGGACCGTCTGTGCGCGATTCTGGCTCGCACTTTTTGTTGTTTACATTTTGCATACCAAGTGCCACTTTCTGGAAATCTGCAATATTTGGTTGACATCCTCATATGTATTATAGAGGAAAGCTTTGCAGGCTCAGTTTTTGCTCTTATTTTGTATTAATTCCAATGTTTGGAGTCTTTTCCATATTTCTTTACATTTTGATATAAAAATAAACATCAACTAGGTATTCCGTGGTTAACAAGTAATCGCTGCTCGTTATCGCTATGGAGTTTACTAAATCGGACTTTCTTTTTTATTTCATACTATGCTTCGTAATGTCTTCCACCTGCTTCACAGATGCATTTAAAGCGTTCCCAGATTCGATTCTCGGTTGAGATAAGTGGTTTTTGTTTTAAAAATGGCCAACATCAAATAGTTACCACTTTTTTTTTTTGCTGGTGATATTAACGTGGGAAAGATAAGAATTCCAATGTTCATGAAATATATTAGAGATTATACCTGACGAGATGAGTATAATTAGGTACAATACAAGTAATAATTGATACATCATTCAATGAACGCATATGTTAAAAAGTAATTAAAAGAGTATAAAAGGAAATGAGTGTACTTGTTTTTCTTAAAATTTATAATTTATTTGCTGTATTAATAAACTTGAAAATGCCCATAATGTTTTTTTATTCTAAGTTTATTAAACCCAACAATACTTAGTTGAAATGTAAGTAATATGTAAAACAGCTCGTTAATAAACCATGAAGCAATTTGAATAAATATTTATATGTAATAAAGTTTCGTCGTACGATTTCGTTTCGCGGCCATGAAATCGCGATTTTTGTGTTTTTAAGTGTTTAGATTTTATGTTTCAGAATGTTTGGAATGTCTATTCGTTTCAATTTTAATTTATATGTGAATAGTGCTTGAAATTGGTGGAGCTACGTTCTCCTAGGTGGTAGATCTGATGCCGAGCTCGACTGTGGAGGTACCACCATCTTACTCGCAAACCCCTCCGAAGCTATTCGGGGGAGAGTAAGAAGACAGCTCTCAGGCATAACCAGGTGGCCCACCATGCCTGGCGGTGTATCCATCCCCATTGCCGGCTTTTTATAAAACAGACTGGTGATGGGCAGCAGCATCACTAGTGCGAGGGTTTGGCACCGCGCTCACCAAACCTCCTGCCCAGCGTGTGCTAGTATGGGCATTTCTTCCAGGAGGACCGCCAATAGTGCCGAAATCTTGGAAAGGCATATGTCCAGTAGTGAACGAAGACAGGCTGATAGACGGATGGAGGGCTTGAACTCAAATTTATTATAGGTAGTATTTTTCATTTTATAATTCTCTTTATAGCCAAAAACAACGACTGCTTCTGCGCTATATTCCGAAAATTTGGCCGTTTTGATAATTTTTTTCTTCTATAGTTTTATACAAAATTAGTAAAATATGTTTCACTTATGCCATAGAAGACTTTGTTACCAATAAACTATATTTTTGTCATCCGATTTAAACTATGATATCTACGAAATACAGCCTAATATCTGAGCCCCTTACAGCGAAATTTGGCAAAACGGCTTTCAAATCAAAGTGGACTGAACTGAAATAAACTTTGATTTGTAACGGTATTTTATACCATATGTATGAAAATTTTATTAAAATCCTTTCAAAACACCGCAAAATGTCAAGAGATATTTTAGAGTATATGGGGCCTAATCTTATCATCGATAGTTGCTTGAACATATGTAAATGTTTGTAATATTACTTAGCAGCTAAAACCAGCTGTATCCAAAAGCGTTAGTAGTATAACGCGCGATAAGGTACTTTGTTCCAAAAATTGATAATTTTTGCATGTCCATCTGTCTGTTCCACTTTAACTCAAAAACTACCCAACAGATTTCGATAAACACGAGATAACGTTACAAATAGGTTACAAGGGTTGCTGTCAGAATAACTGCTAATTAGAAAACTGTTGATAATTGAAAGACACTACGCGAGCAAGCCGAGGGGAACAGCTAGTATTGAATAAATATATAATATACAACAACCGGTGGCTTTGAGCTGTATTTTAAAGTTACCGGGCGGTTAATAGCACCAAATTTGGTAGGTATGAGGGTACTTTAGGGTGTACTCATAAAAGTTAGCAAAGCAGAACGCCGAAAAAAAAATATTTTTTTTTTCATTCGATTTTTTTCTTTCTTATTGTCTTAAAGCTGTAAGTGTAAATTAAAAGGACAAAATTTAAATGTTAAATTTCGTTTTTTTGTAAGAATTAAAAGAAAATGAAAACTTTTTGGGCTCTTAGGCGAATTTGTCAGTTTAGTGCTATTATTCGATCAGCATTCGTAGCACAGAGTTTAATCGCGCGCGACGCATCTTAGTTGAATCACAAGTGCAAGGAGCGTGACACGATGTTTTTGCGATTAAACGTGCGATTAAACACTGCGCTACGGGGCCTGGTGACGGTAATTTCACCAAGCTATCGTACTATTACCATCATCTGTAAACAAAACGGAACTATCGTATACCTAAATGTATTTGTGCTGCCAGAGATACTTTACTGTGAGAAGATTCCAAAATGAGTCATACATATCACAATACAATGTTTATAATCATATCTGTCATTATGTCATATCAATAGAATAAAATATATTACCATGCTTACGTCAGAGTGGAGCAGATAGTCCAAGACGTCAGCAAACCAGTTTCAATAAGTTTAAATACGTGAGGCTATCATATAACTTAAGGTTTTGGGCACACATCACACACTCTTGCTACTTTTTGCAACATTTTCTATAACAAATGTTTGTCCAATTTTAAGTGTTAATGTAGTAAATAAGTAAATGCTTATTTAGGTAAGATTTAAAGCTTTTTTTTTCACACTCGAAATTGTTGTTTTATGAGGAATACTATAAACATTTCTAACATATTTATTCCCATGAATACGAACATTTTCCGTATTTTACCTGTACGTAGTAAGGCCTACACATGGACGAAAGTATACTGTATCTCCTATACGTATATATGGTTAAAATAGATGTTGTATGGACTGACTCGTAACGATCGGACAAAAAAACAACTTACTAAACTCCGGCCGTTAATTCGAGAGAATGGTGACATTTGCAAATGTCAGGGGATAAAACCTTTTTTTTACTGTTTTGCATTTCAATATTTTATATTTATCATGATGATTTTAGGGTAGATTGTATATCGTTACAAGGTCCCATTTGTTAATAAAAAGTATTTTTGTCGTATATATTTTCCACTTCCTAGTACAAAACTTAATGAATCAGCTGACTCAATTTCTACGTAAAAGTTAAAAAAAAGCGCAAAAAATATTATTTTTGGCGAAAAGTTGTCTATTAGCGATACTGTGTTCACTTGAATTTAAGAACCTTATATAGAGGATGTCATTTTATTTATGTAGCGGAAATCATATTGAATTAAGACTTTGTATCTAAGTGATCAATGTTCTATTACCCTTTTTGTGAAACTCGTTAATTTGTTTTTATCGTTTTCCCGAGTCCAGCTCCGAGTCAGTTACTATAGGAAGTCAACATTTTATTTGGCAAAATTAGCAAAAAGTATTACGATCCGTGTTGCTGATTTATTATTATTACTTGCCAATATGGTAGTTTGGCTGTATAAATAAATGTCACCTTTCAAAGAGCTCGTGCTATAACTAAAATTTCCTTCTGCTCATTATTTCTGTCAAATCAGCAATCATAATGCCTGCAGTATGAATTCTCGACTTTTTGAATCGACATTTCAGAAAAAGGTTTATAATATCTGCGGTGTAAGGCAGTGTTGTCGTATTATAAAACTGATATACCTTACCAAATAATAAGATCGTAAATATATTCTATTCCAGGGTTTTTATTTATAAAAAAAGTTTAAATAATCATGATTTGGATTTATTTCGTCCCATTTGTTGTACCGTTGATATTTTTTTAACGTGCCTTTATTTATTTTTGTCGTGAAGAAGCTCTTGTTGACTTGTAGTATTTTTTCGAGATATCGCCACACTCCATCTGTCATCATTCTCTCGAATTAACGGCAGCAGTTTAGATGTATTTTAAATCTCCTACTCTAAAATTCATTGACATTGTTTGCACCGAGTGTGCCACTGACTTAAAATCTTGTTAGCCGATACTTTTAGCATGTTTTAAGTTGAATGTTCGTTTACGGTTTCGTTAAGAATACGTAATTTTTGTTACTTATTTTACGTTTACGAGTCACTCACTATTTGACGACTTTTGACGCCATCCTTCTGCACAGGTGTTGGTGTATTAATATGTACAGTCACCTACGATTCAAGTTTCCTATATTTGTCATAGCTATGACACGGAAATAACAACTGCCAATATGTAGTCTGTCATGCTGGCGTCCGTGCATACTCGTACATACATATACAACGTGTAACAGAAAGGTGTAACCATATTTGAAGAGCTTATTCAGTCAATGGTATAGAAAAACTTTTACTATGGAATAAACACTGTATATCGAAAAAACAAAATTTACTGTTTCATATAAAATTGCAATGCCGCTCGTCCGAAATGTATGGAAGGACAGATTTTTTTTGAGATTTCAGGTTTGGCTCCATAGTAAAAGTTGTTCTATACTATTGAATGAATAAGCTCTTCAAATATGGTTACACCTTTCTGTTACACGTTGTATATGTATGTTGTGATTTCTTGTCTAAATGATAAATTTTAAATGAAATTACATAATGTAGTCCTCAAGCAAGCAGAACCCCATCAGAATCTCACCGAAGATAATGACTAATTATGTTTTATAACCTCCCGTACTTTCAGTTCTTGTAATTAACACGGGGCCCCGAAGAAAGTTTTTGCAAATCTAAAAATCTTAAGGCTCCAGTCCCCTAAAAATCAGTATTCTTGCAGAATTATCAGAAAAGAAAGATTTTATTTTAGTTAGTAAGAAAGCAATAAATAAAATACATTTTACGTTAATTTATAGTGTGGAATTTGAAGATTTCAAAACTTATTTTTTCATTTACTTTGGTGCTACTTTTAATAGGTTTTTTTAGGCTTTAAACATACCTTTATTTATGTTCTACGCGTTGAGAGTCTCTTTCATGCACACGTCACGTAAAAATTATGACAAAAACAAGAAATTTATTCAGGTAACATTTATTCCCATATCTTCAACAATAATCTTACCTGGTTACTTTTTTGGATAATACTTTAGTTTTCTTATTTCGAGTGCTTTAAGTAGTTGTGATTTCATGAATTCAACCACTGATAAAATATTTTTTTTCTACTAGAAAACTATCGTTTAGCGTAGTCAAATTTAAAACACGTAGAATAGAACTATTAATAAGTGAAATAACAAAAAACGGTATTTAAAAAAATATTTTAAGAACATTTATCAAATCGAAACTTATCGAGAGTTTAAAACACAAAACGCGTCGATATTTCCCTCAGTTTCGCTGGGACATCGCAGCGTTCAGACGTGTGTTGTGTAGCTCGACGTCATTTTACCTCCCGCTCGCACGGTTATTCCCTTTCCCTCGCGTAGATTCTTATGGAGAGGCGAACTGTATCATGAAAGTTGCTCTACTTGAATATTGCACTTATCATTTAATAAGTAAACAACTATGGATAAAATATTTTTTTAATATTTTAAGAAATCCCTGTTTCGATAAAATAAAGTCTAATCTACGTCCGTCCGTATTTCACAGCATCATAACTTTAGCACCGTAAAGATAAAGACATGAAATTTGGCACAAAAATAGCATTAATTTGCCTACATATTACAATGTAAAAAAAATATGAAAAATTTGAAATTGATTAAAATATTTTCAAAACAAAAGTGAGAAAAATAAAAAATATCCTAAAAATACAATATGGGTATCAAACTGTAGACACTTAAAAAGTGATTGTAAAAATATATACTTTTACTATATTTACTGGCACTGGTTTTGTGAAATCTTTAAAAAAACTACAATAATGTGTATGTCCGAAATCATAACTGACCAATAACCGGGAAAACTATAGTGATTTAAAAATATAAAAAAAGTAAAATAAATTAAAAAAATTTACACAAGTTATGTAGGTATATAAAATGTCAAAAACAATTAAAAAATATATTTATAAAAATACAATTATATCACATTGTAGGTATTAAAAAGCTTATTGTAATAATATATAGTTTGGCTATATTTAATTGCATCTATTTCGAGAAATCCTTGAAAATCTATAGAAAAATGTATGTCCTCCCTCTTATCTCCAAAACTGGTGGACCGAAAAATATGAAAAAAATCATGGTAATATGCGTTTATGTAAAAATTACAGAAAAAATAAAGCGGTTGAGATATTCACGAAAAAAAATGATAAAACTAAATTTATCATCCACAATACGGAACCCTAGGTTCTGACTAGAGTCTGACTCGCACTTGGCCGGTTTTTTTTTTTCAAGATGTTTGCGGTAGGCCATTTTTTTGGGTGGTTTTAATTTAGTTTTCGGAGCTTTTATTACTACCCTTAATTTTTACCATAAGTATCCGGTTATCCGGATAATACATTATCCGTTATCCGGATAGTAAAAATCTGCGAATAATTGCATGCCCTAATTTGCTTAGATTAAGTTATGTTAATGTGTGTTAATTCGAAAACCCGTAAAGCCGTATTTTAGAAGTTGTGGTCTAAAAAACCCACGGGGATGGCGTGACACAAATTTTATACCAGCACCGCTATCGCCACTTTTTGGAATAACTAAAGCCGAAGCTACATCCTTTTTATTACTTTACTTACTTTTCTTTAAAATATCTTAAAAAGCTATCGAAGTCACTAAAACTGACAGTCGAGATAACAACGTGCTAGACAATAATGCATCAAAACAAAAGAACGTACGCAGCTGCGGTTCTTATCATTAAAACATCATATTTCTAAAACTATTTTTTTTTTCCTTTTTTATTGCCCCTTAGTCATAATCATGGACACACAAACTGACAGACACTTAATTACCGTAAGAATTCTATTTTTGATATTATATTAATTAAAGAACTGATTGTAATATGTGTGTGAGTATTAGGAATACATCATTTTAAATGTTTTCATTGTAACGATTTGATTATTAATTTTCTACATTTCCAAATTTTATAAAGGTATTTTTTATGTCAGGCATTAGTTAAACGAAAATCTTGATGAATAAAGAAATTTTCGGGCACAACTACACGCTTTTTAGGGCATGCAGGTTTCCTTAGAGCGATAGGGCTCATCACGTTGAGACGTAATAATCGTCAGAGAAACGCGGGTGTACTTAAAGCATGAAGCAACAAGCCAGTGGAGAGCGTAGAGACACATTCTCCTTCAAAACACAAGTCACCAATATACGGCGGGGGACGTGACAGCTTAGCGAGCTGTGATTGGACAGCTCAAGGTAAAAATTTGATGCGTAATTTGTGTAGGGATGTCATACAAGTGAAACGAAAAATTATCGATATCGATAAAATCGAAAAAATTTATTTGGAATTTTCGAGTTTGTCAAAGATATACCAATGAAAGTATTGTTGGGTAATAAATAAAACAAAATTATTTATTTGACAAAGTAGCTACTCACTGATTTTTGAAATGAATTAATTTGGAGTATATTTTTCTTATATAATCCTTCGGATTTTGATTATTTTTTGTAATGAAGGTTAGCCGGGCATCCACATATTTTTTTATTACACATGAAGCTAAGTCAATCAAGTGATTTGTGGATTCTGTATCAAATTGGTGAAAATTTATGTCTGAGAACAGATCGTATCCCAAGAAAGATTTCAACACAATCTTTATGAAATAATCGGAATTATATTTCGAAGATAAAGTCTTGTGAATGTGAATGACCAACTTAACTTGACACTTACAATCTTTTAAACTCCATACATCTAAAGAGTCTAATTAAGTTAGTAATAATAACTACCTTCATAACTAAATATTTGTAATTATTAGTATTTGTTGTTATAGCGGCAACAGGAACACATCATCTGTGTGATTTCAACTGTCTAGCTATCACGGTTCATGAGATACAGCCTCAAGACAGACGGACGGACGGATGGACGGACAGCGGAGTGTTAGTAATAGGGTCCCGTTAGGCACCCTTTGGGTATGGAACCCTAAAAATGGTATCAGATGCACTGACAGACACTACTGATAAACATAGGCACTTCTGACGCTAAACAAACGCGTATAAAAATATCCCTACATTAAGTACTTACCTTACATACATTACATATACTTACATGCATACAATGTATGTAAGCAACAATACATTGTTCGATAAATTATTAAACACGTAGTAGGACAGCACTATCGAAAAAAAACGAGACAACTGTTGTGCATTTCACCGTGCGACAGAAAGAGAGGACGTGAAGACATCAACGCAAAGCGCAAGTTCAATTGAAATATTTAATTGTTATATTTTGAAGATTAAAAGTATACGAAAACACTTACTTATGAAACGTTACTCCATCTTTTGTGGTACTTGAAGTAGAAGTATTCTTTCCACACCATTTTATTGCACAAGTAGGCATATTTACTGTAAATTTCGGATTTTTTCTACAGAAACACGCTATGTTTTCACGGACACAGCCAAACTCTGACTAAAACCAATGGCTTCGCTTCAAGCGCCTAAACGCTTTGGGAAGCGGCTGTTTGGCGAGTCGCGTTACCCCCGCATACGCTCTCCACTAGTACTCCATGACTTAAAGGCACACGTACGTATGGGTGGACTTATGACTTGCATCTCACAGTTCACACTCGGAACACCTCTTGACACCCCTTCGGTAAAAATCTGCAAATAATTGCATGACCTATAAAATGTATTGTGTCTAAATACTAATCACTCTTACTGCTACCAATAAGCCATCTATTCCAGGTAGATTTACTTTTGTTTATTTTGCTTTTGCAAATTCATTTTGTTTGTTCCGATGAACAAACCAAACTTTGTAAATTACCGTTACTTGAATAATTAAAAATCTTCACATGTCAAATTTTAAGTAATCGTACACTCATTTAACGAAGTAGAGCAACATTCAGGTGCGGTCTCTAACATCTTAATGCAGCGGGGGGAGCGCCAATTCTAAAGCCTCAGGTAAGATGAAAGCGAAATGTTGCAAAGAGAGTCTGGGGCCTTAACGAAGATTTTTTTATTTTGGCCAGCGGGCCTATTGTGTATCTCGAGTTGCCTTCTGGACTGGGTGTCTATCATCAAAAACATAGATATACTATCAAATTCCGATTGTCTAAGGGCATGTTAGCACTTGAAGTGACGACACAGTTCGTAAATAGTTCAATACCCACTAAAAGCAATTTTGAAAGTTTAGTTTTTATCTATGTTTTTGACGATAGGCACCCTGTGCAGTTGGCAACTTAAGATACAGAATAGGGGGCTGGATTCGTGCTCGGGGCTCGGTTGGTGATCATTGAACCTTGTTCCAGCTGGCCTATTATGTATCTTTAGTTACCAACTGGACTGGGTGCCTATCATCAAAAACATAGATATACTATCGAATTCCGTTAATATCATTTAATTATCATTTAATGATAATTTAATATCAATTATCGAATTAGTTCAATACCCACTAGAAGCAATTTAGAAAGTTCAGTTTTTATCTATGTTTTTGATGATAGGCATTCGGTGCAGTTGGCAACCAACGATACATAATAGAGGGGCTGGTCCCTGGCCGGGTCTCCGCTATGGGTTCAGGCGGTTGATTGGATTTCACCTTGTGTAATATATACAAGGTGACTTTTTGATCATCGTCCAAATTCATACTGGTGGCTTGATAAATGATGAGTATCATGGATCAATAACAATTTTTGTGAAATTCGTAAAATGAAATTTCGACTCCCCATAGTGATTCACTCGGGACTGGAAGTAAATTTCTATGGGAAGCCGAAATTTCATTTTACGAATTTCACAAAAATTGTTATTGATCCAAGATACTGACCACTTATCAAGCCTCCAGTATGAATTTGGACGATGATCAGAAAGTCACCTTGTATATATTTTAGTTTTTACCTATCATTTTGATCGTGTATATATATATATATATATATATCTTATATATGTATATATATATATATCTTAATATATCTTATTATCTATATATATGTATGTATATATATATATCTTCATAAATTAAATAAACAATAAAATGGGTGTTCATTTAAATTTTTAGTTGAAAATATTACCAACTAGTGGATGGTATGTGGCGTTGCTGGCGTAGATCCCGTTTCTCCCGATCTCGTGGGAATTAAAAGAAAACCTGTTTTATTCCTTGCAACTTGAGTACATTTTAAATTAATAAAAATGTGCAAGTGGGAGTGGGACTCGCGCAGGGTATAAAAACGGCTATAAAAACGGCAAAAAATCTGTTGTATGGGAGCTCCTAAGCTAAATATTTATTTTATTCTGTTTTTTTGTATTTTTTGTTATAGCGGCAACAGAATAACATCATCTGTGAAAATGTCAACTGTCTTACTATCACGGTTCATGAGATACAGCCTGGTGACAGGCGGACAGACGGACAGACAGACGGACAGCGGAGTCTTAGTAATAGGGTCCCGTTGGTTACTCTTTGGGTACGGAACCCTAAAAAACGACTATAGGTTATAACTGGACAATTACAGGAAAATATATCAATAAAAAAAAATTATAAGTAATTAAAAAAAGTTATAAAAAAAAATCTGGTAGGTGGTAGACCTGATGCCAGGTTCGACTGTGGAGATACCACCATTTTACTCGGAAACCCCTTCGAATTTATTCGAGGGAGAGTAGGGTCACAACCACAAGTCACAACACAAAAGAAAACGTATGTTTAGTTCTTGCGCAAATTATACACTAGATGGCGCTGCTTGGCAATACATCGCGATATTGTTTGGTTATTCCTCTGACACAAATGATAATTCTACACCGTGCTAATTCCAATTAGTTTTAGTTTACCTCCAATTTTTGACAGGGTTTAATAATCAATTGAATTATTAAACCTTAAGCATTTCAAGAATTTAAGGCGATATTATTATGTGAAAAAAATACGGGTGTTTCTTTTCATGAAATACACGGAAAATAATAATACATTTCTGGTATATGCATTTTGACTATATAATCTAGGGTTTTGAAATTGAAAACACGTTTGGATAAATTTTCCTCGATAGAATTAATTGTTGAAATGAGGTCTTCAAAAACACTTTTTCTCCTCGTTTGACGAATAGGAACCATATACAGAACTCAAATATATTTTATTAGGTGTGTTTCAACAATATCTAGAGATTTGATATTTGATATTTGAAAAACCAATTTTTTTCCCTTTTGACCTGAATCCGCCCCTCTCGCACTGAGCGATTTTTCGCTTGGAGTGACAGTGACAAAAATAAAATTCGCATAGCCTCGTAATGGTCTGTCTACTATGAGTTTCACATGGTACAATATTTTGTATTAGAAATTGTGTTAAATCTCTTAAGCCGCAAAATACAATTAAATACAATCAGATCCTCTAAAAAGGCCGTTTTGCATGAATCACATTATGGTTCTGTTCTAATGCCGTCTCTTTTGCACGCGTGAAAAAACTCTGACTTTATCCTACTTTCAAATCATTTTATGATTCACCCAAGTCGGCGTTTTTAGATCCCCTGCTCTTTAATATCTACAACTGAATACCGATATAGTATTTTAAAGATTATTTTTCTTTTTTTGTATTTTCAATTTTTTTATTTTTTTTACACTGTTTTATGTAAGTGAATTAATCTTATTTTGTGCCAAATTTCAACTCTTGAAGTTGCTCTTCCCAAGAACGGCCCATACATTTTGTTCCTGTTGATGCGAATCGCCCCGTGCTTAGACGACACTAAAAGTTTGGCGCGGTCTGTACTCGTTAACTTGTAAAGCCTACTTAGTTGTGATAGTTTTCTTTTTAATTTCGTTATGTATACTACTGCCGTGATTTTTTTCACGTCTCCAAATACAACTGTTTCGCCGGCAGGTGTCCCCACATGACTCTAACAAAAATTAACACTTTTAAGTTTAATATTTCGCAAACGGAACCTTGTGTCGAAAAATGGTCTTCTTACAACCCCAATATTTTTAAATTACCTATCCAATGACACCCCACACTAGGGGATAGATGAGAAAAAAAATCATCCCCACTATACGTATAGGGGAGACACACCAAGATTTTTTTTTTCAAAAATTTCATTTTACTGTACCACTTTATTGGCGTAAAAAATATGTATACCCATGCCAAATTACAGCTTTCTAGTACTAATAGTCTCTAAGCTAAACCACGGACAGACATATAGACAGACAGACTGACAGACAGACGGACATGGCGAAACTACGAGTATAAGGGTTCCTTGTTGTTGACTACGGAACCCTAAAAAACCGAAATTTTGCCACTTTTCCTCAAATACGTCCCTCTCGCATCTTTAATAAAACTCACTTGTACACTATTTCACACATTTCATTAATTGTTATACAACCAACCGGTTTCGACTAATTAATTCATTTTCAAGGGTTTTATTTATTTATCTCCTAACTACTACAACTACGTGCTGTAAAAACCAATATTATTTTTGACTACATTTGACTACAATAAAACCCTTGAAAATTAATTAATTATTCGAAACCGGTTGGGTGTATAACTATTAATTAAATGTGTGAAATAGTGTACAAGTGAGTTTTATTAAAGATGCTTTCCAAGTTTCACCAAGTGCCGACAATCGCAAGTATAAATTATAATACGTCACTCTCGCGTTGAGGATTTTTTCGCATATGGGACGCTAAAACATTTACCTATCGCTTTATGTTATTCGCTCATATCACCAAAAGTTTGCTTTTAGAAATCTCTTTCAGAGATAAGTTCGCATTTTGCATATACTTTTAGTAAACTACTGTTAATAATAATACGTTATGTTAAGTGCAATAAAAATTTAATTGAATTCTTTCTCGTTCAATTCCATAAGTAAATGAATAAAAGTTTTCTCCATGATCAGTAGAACATGTTGGTTTTAAGTTGGTGGCACGTCAAATACACGTGGTTTAAAGGTATTACTGTCGCAGCTTGGCATTGTTTTCCAAGTTTCATGCCCAAAGCACAAAATAGATACTACCAGAATGCCGACTCGACGACCGACGGAGCGAAAACAGACGCACACATGCATAGACGCGTACGTATGATGATCTCGGCAGAATTTCGTATTGGCATTCACCCGAGTATCTTCGAGATCGTCGTACGTACGCGTCTATGTGTGCGTGCGCCGTTTTCGCTAGTTATTCGGAGTAAACATTCTGTATGTGGTTATTTTGTGCCCAAAGCATCTGACTGACGTCACGTCATTCAAAGTAACAGCTAAGCACAAACTCACTTTTTGGTTTAGAGAAAGTAAATTGGTGTGAGTTTCATAAGATTGAACACGATAATAACAGTGGGAAGGCAAAATTCAGTGCTTAAATTAACTTCCCGGCTTTTATTCCAAAGGCTTTATGACTTTTTACAATTTTGTTTCGCTACGTTGCGATATGTTTATGGGTAGTTGTTATTTTTAGTTGTGGCTGATTTTAATGTCTGAGAAATGAAATGGAAAGCCATTCATTTTCAAGGAGAGAGAAAGAAGAATTTGCAGCAAAGTAGAAAAATGTTCCATAGTAAATTGAAAAGACATGTTAGAATAGCAATCATGGATTGAGTCTGCGTATACCAAATAAACGGTTATTCCGTGGATTTTATACATTACTTTGCAGGGCCTGTTTGGCCAATTGCTGATAGTTAAATGTGACAAATAATATCATATTTAAACTTATATTATGGATATCCCTGTAGTGGTGAAACAGGCTTATATTTTTGAGGCTATCAATATGGTAACAATCATTAAAATTTGGTAGCTTGAACCACCGCCGCCCCAATGACTCCCAGATTCTGAATTTTTCGACATTTATTTTGTTCTCTAGGTAGGTTGATGAAATTAGAAGAAGCCTTCCAAGACACGAACATATTTTATCAACTCCCTTACTGCAACAAGACAATTGCAATATCAAAAGCAGTTCTATAAGTACCTAGATTATTTATCCGATGTTATAATAATATATTGCAACACCGCGATTCTGCGCTGCAATTGGCCGTATTTATTATAAAACAGCTGGAGATCCAATCAACAACGGAGACGAGAAATAAGTTCCGAGCTTATTTCTTAAGCTTTATCCTAATTGGCATTCAAGCCGCATTAGCGAAACGACGCACCTGAGGTTCATTCTTCTTCTTATTTTTCGTGAAACTATTAGTTGAAAATATTCTAAATAAAGACGATATTTTGAAGGTCTGAGATAAAGTATTGTGTGCAACTGAACATAGAAATTTCTTCGTTCGTTTTGTACACAAGCACTCGTGTCCCAATGTCTCAAATTATGTTACAGGTGCACAAAATACTATTTTTTGCATCAAAAATATTATACAATAGTACATTGTTCACCGAGGGAAGAAAGGGGAAGATTACCAACGAGGGTGTAGTTTGAGGCCCCCGGGTTGGGAATCGCACTTTCTCCCGAGTGATACATGCTTTATACTACACCTGCGAGGAAATAGTATAATTTTACTTTTAATCAAGATACAATAAAAGAAACCGACTGACTCGCGTGCGATTGTCACTTTTTATTTCCTTCTTATTTTTTATTACGTACAGGAAAAGCAAGTGGCCAGTATCATTTTTCGAGTTTTATTTACGAGTTCGCAAAATGATACTGGCCACTTAGCCACTTGCTCATTCTTTATGTTATAAAAAAAAACAGCACCTTAACAATGGATTTGCATATACTTTTTCTGCCCGCTCAAGCACGTTATCAATGAATTTTCATACACTTTTTCCGCCCGCATATTTGTATGACAGTAATAGCGTATTTTCTGCATCGTTTTCAAAAAAGTAAGAAGGTACTTTCCGAGCAGGTGTAGTATAAATTAACATTATATCATTGCAGTATAGAAAACGCAGAAGAAAAGTAAATCTGGATGTGGGGAGCTCTGAACCGGGATTCGAGCCCGGGGCCTCTCTCTCAGAGAGGCGATTAGCGAGGGGTCGCATATAATATTAGTCTTTATATCAAAATTTTTTGGTTGCCAACTGGAGGCTTTCAAATGAAAGTATCCATTTGTATTTATCAAAATAATTATTAATGTCATGTCCGTCTCTCTGTTTAGACTTTTATTGTATCAATGTATGCCAAAGACCTCTGTACTCTCACAAGAGCAATTAAAGAGTGAAAGCCATTTTGGTAGAGGTATAACGAGAGAACTTGACAAGTTGATGGAAAAATGTGCCAATTGTGCGTGGTACATAATGTACGGGCTCAGTCAATACAGTACGGAATTTACGTCTGCTATATATTTTTTCAGAAAGAACATAAAATTTTGTACATAGACAATACGTTTTCTATCAGAATAAGGTCGCTGTGCTTGATTATGAAATTAAATGAAATGAAATATATTTTTGTGTAATTTTATGTAATGTGGTTATAAATGGCATACACTTATTACAGGTCAGTTTTAATGTAAAACAAAAACAATTTAAGTAATTTTAATACGGGGAAAAACAATTGAAAAATATTTAAATTTTGGCTTACTTACATTCAATGAAATAATATACTTGCAACAAAATATAGGAAAGTAATGCAATAAAATAAATACGAAATCGTTAAATAAATAAATATTATGACTAACTCCGCCCTTTCGAAGAGTCTTGTTAAGAAGAAGGCCAAGATCATGTCATTTTTCATGTATACGTTCAATATTTTTCCATTAGGGTTTCTGTTTCTGAAAGAACCTTAAAAATATATCAAGAATAGGGACATTGACTATTTCATTGATGTGTTGAAGTACGTACTGAAACACGAAAGCAACAAGTCCTCTAAAAAGGCCGTTTTGCTTGAATTACATTATGATTCTGTTCTAATGCCGTCTCTTTTGCACGCATGAAAAAACTCTGACTCTATCCTACTTTCAAATAATTTTATGATTCACCCAAGTCGGCCTTTTTAGATCCCCAGGTTGAGATTTACCATAGCAATTCTTAATAAAAGTGTCAAATTCATTCACAACAATGGTCTTTTATATAAAATACTAATATTTATTATTTTTTTACTATGTAATTGTAAACACATATTAACAATAATATATAGGTATAATTAATATGTAACTGTACCAAACCACACCAAGTTATCGAATTCCACTTTCGTGTTTTCTTATATGCATTATATTTATTACGTATACATTTGTTGTTACAAATATTTGAAAAAATAGAAGAAGTCAGCTAGCTCTTACACAAGTATGAATTATATTTTTCAATAATATTTTCACACCCGCTCTTTCTCTGGTTACGAAAACTCTGCAAATATAAAATAAGAACTTGTATAATAACGTCGAGTTGTACCACTTTTGTGGGTGTTGCTCAATACGGAACAAGAAATAAAATGACTAAATCAAGCACGTGTTTTAAGCGCATGCGCAGAATTCGGAACAGATGTTCCATGAATGAAACGCTGAATTCTTTCCGCGTGAGTCGACGATATCCGTAGACAATCGTGTTAGCCCGAATCTTTACTTAAGGTATTTTCTTTTTTATGGAGTGCTGGGAAATTAGGTTAATAATTTTATGACTAATACTCGAAATTTGATCATCAATATCTTGATAAAAACATTTGTACTGTTTCACAATATTAATTTAATAGGCGACTCCATCCGGTTTCGCCTCACGGCATTATCAAGGACCCATAAGAAAATGATTAAATATAAGTTTTATATTGCCAATGGTAAATTACAATTTACTTTATTATTATTTATTATTATCCGCAATCTTAAAGTTTAATATTTTTAATTCTTATATTTAATAGATTTTTTGTTACTCCTTGATGATGCCGTAAGGCGAAACCGGTTAGCGTTACTTATTATTTATATTGATACTGTTTACCAGTACGAGTGTTTTTTCAAGTAGTATACTTTACGTAGGGCAGTTTTTGTCTTGTTAACTTACCTATAAGGATTGAGGAGATTCAGTAGGCGTATTGTATCCCAATTCTATCATTACCTCATGGTACTATAAAGAAGGGTTACAAGTTTTGACCTAAGCACAAAGATTTCAAAAGTTTAGATGAGCCCTGGCACCTAAAATCTATTGCATTGTTTTTGAATGTGAAATGTCACACTTTTGTCTTTATTTGTATTTCTTGAAATGTTAGTGCACTTTAAAAATGCACACGATGGCATATTGAGGACCTTTTCTCGTAAAAGTTCATTAAGGCGTCCAACTATCACTGTGTTCCGATGAGCACTGATTCCAAACGTGTGAGCGTCACCCATTTAAAGGTGAAAATATTTTGGTGATGTCATACTACGGTAAGGGCTTATCTTTACTTTTGAAATCTTTGCTTAAGTATACAACGGACAGAAGACTCTGCGGACGGACAAATCGTAAATACATCGTCACGGCCTAGGTTCCTGAGGGAGAGCCAGTACACTCTCATTTCACTGACGATTATTACAACCTTATGTGTTATGGATAGTGAGTTCTATCACCGTATTTTGGACATATGTAGGGAATAACGTGCACATAGACTTAAGGCGATTACCATCGCCAAATTAGCAGCTCGATATTTGTCACTACAAATATCAACGGAAACGACATTGAAATAACGTTCATATCAGCGCGCAATGCATGGTGGCTGTTACGACGCTCGCTGCGTCCTTGAAAGGGCGAAATAGGAGAAAATTATACTTTTCACTTGGACGTGATTACTCGATTGAATAATCTTATGTTATGTTTATAGCTATAAAGTTTATCTATTTATCAAAGCATAGATGAATTCAATCGGCCAAGCCACTCAGCAGCAGTAGGGAATTTGAAGTCAAAAAACACCACTCAGTAAAAAAAAAAAAATCATGTAGAAGTTTTGGTGGTATGAAAAAGAAAAATGTTGCATATGTTGTCTAAGAGTTAATTATTCATAACATATTTTTTCATTATTTTTGGTTTGGCCATAAACGAGGAGTAGGCTTTAGAAAGTACCCATTTGGCAATAGTAAGGCCCTTAAGATTGTACATGAGCCTAGAGCATGAACAACGCCAGACTTTCGAGGATTCGCTTAAAGAAATTCGGAATCTACTTATATTGAAAAAAAAAAAATTATTGGTCTTTTATCTAGTGATTCTACTTATAAACAATGTATTAGGATTTATACATTAGACAAAAAAAAAAAAACGTTTTCCACCCTCTTTTTTTTTGTTTTCAAACGTTCGTTTTAAGAAAGCGGGTAAGAGATCAACTTGATTTTTTTTTTCATAAAATAGGTGATAGAACTATGAAGGGATTCTACTTAAATTCAATATATTTTTCCCTACAACATATTTCAGTATTAGCTAAAAACCCACCAATTTGTTGTTTCGCTCCGTGATCATTAGTATTACGCGTCCAAGAAAAAGAGGCTAATGAGCCAACAATAAATCGCTTCTATCAAAGCAAATAAGGTCTTTGCCATTGGACTTATTGTGCTGGACAGGTAATAAAAAAAGTTGCTAGGGTAGGTCATGCTCTTAACACAAACGTGGACATATTGATTTGAGCCCGAATTAGTGGTTGTATCGTGCAAACAAAGTGTCCAAAGATGCATTCAAATGAAAGATTATAAAACAACAAAAACGTTTCATGGTGGATAGACATTCCAAATAAAGGTAGTGTGTAATATAGCGTAAACATACCTATTTATGCCCCATTTATTATTTATCTTTATTAAAGATCAAGTCATAACACAGTTTTAGTGATAATACTCCATTCTTGTCGGTACAAATGGTGGTTAATTAAAATTGTAAATAGTAAATATCGTCATAATTACAGTTATATGCCTGATTTCTCTCTGTCTCTACTTACTAATGTAGTTTTGTTAAACAAACATTTGTAGAGAGGACTTGCAGAATAATTAAAATAGGTATCCACTTATTTTCCGAGTTTATTTGTAGATACTAAAACAATATTAAACCAATAATTTTTGAAATATTGCAATTAGTCATTCAATTTGGGAACAATTTTATATTGTAAATTAAATAATCCTAACAAAAAAAAAATATTTTTAAATTTTATATTTATTTGTATTTTTATATTTTTGTTTGCTGTTTTCTTATGTCAGTGTTTACGGGTGGATCCTCTTCGGACTAAATAAGAATATTCTTAATTTTTTTGACGTTCGAAAAATATAAATTTGTTTAATAACATCATTTATTGCGTTAGCTAACTGCTGATAAAGATATTGATATTTATGTTTTAATAACTGCGATAGTAGATATATACCAGTACATACTATGTGTAAGTATATTTTAATGTGGTCCGAAATCGGAAACACAGATATTTCTATCATAAATTTCCATCTGATACTAACACACCTCTTTCGCCTCTTCCACATCCATTAACATAAGCTCTTATATGAGTCATATAAGCTCTTCTATTCCGGATACTTTTGACACAGTCTTTCTTCAGTATGTCACCAGTATGGTCAGTATACTTCTTTTTGTTAAACAGGCGTGAGTAAACATATGAATGTATGTATGTAAAGCATACATTTCCTCATAAAAACGTCAACAAACTCGATAAATTTACTTTCTTACAACAAATTAAAATTTACAACATGGCAAAGTTCACTTCACAACCTCTACACAATCAATTAAAAAAAATAAAATCATCAAAAGTCCGTATCTTTATTCACCACTATTACAGTATTTTGTTTCCTCACGCGCCGGTTAGTTGGTACTTTTTTCTCCATTTTTTGGTCTGGATGGTCGCGGCGCGGCGTGGTTAGTTTATATAATACGTGTAATATAATTCTTTTTTAAAAAGCCTGAAGATCAAGGTTGCGCTCTAGTTTAAGTTTCCAAACTGGTTTGAGTTTACTGAACTTTTTATTTGGACACTGTTTCTTTGGTTTATTGTTCTCTTGTTAAGCTTCGTCAAAGTATATTATGTAAATTATTGACATAAAATAACTTTTCACCCGGAATAGAAGTTGAAAAAAATACGATTAATTTAGAAGAAGGAAAAGAAGATTGTTAGGTTCGTGGCAGATAGAAAGCTGTAAGGATGATGGAAGCTTCTCTGTATGCAAGAATGTTGCAGATATCCTATATGTTCATATTATTATTTATTTATTATGGAGTTTAACTAACCTGCATATTTTTCTAGCACTCTAATAAACTTCAACGTGTTTTCACTACTTTCAAACCCAGTTTAGCCCTATAGTTTTCTTGCTTTACTCCTAGACTGGTTTTGTCGGGATTTTCATCGCATTCTGGACCACGCCTTGTTTATATCATTTCACTTATCCTACAAATATGAATCTGTGGAACAAAAAATTATATGTTTAAAAAATATGTAAGTATACGCTTACTATTAGTCTTTAATTACATATTATAGAAAATAAAATACAATGTGAGAGGGTTTGAAATATATCTTACTTACTTTCTATTTTGTTTTATTTTATTAACTACTATTATCTATATATTGTGAATTCTTCTCTAAAATATATTATGGGATTCCTCACAGCAAATAACCAACAAAATTACAAAACCACACATAGAAGGTACCGTAAATGTGTTATCTTAACTATTTATTTTTGTTCCGGTTACATAAGACCTAAGATCTCTGAGCTCAGCGCTCTCGTCTAAAATTACTATACCGGCTTTCACGTCATGGATTATGAAATTTGAATTTTGACCATTACTTTTACTCGCATCCAGACAATTCTGCACTTGACTGGCCGAGAAAGTTCACAAGAATCGCGGTTTTCGGTGTGTTTTTTACACGGAGTACGAAGTGGGATCCCCAAGGGGCTGTGCAGAGGCAGTATTTATAGTGACGCCGCAAAGCGAACGGATACAGTCGAGCTCAAGCGAGCGAAGGAACATCATGTGGCGGACTTTTACTATAGCTCTAGCGCTTAGCGCTTACTGTGCAGCTTTACCTGCCCAAGATACTGGACACTCCGAAAACGAACTGGATGGTCTGAACGACTGTCTCCGCAAGGACTCCACGTCATGCCTCAAGTACAAATTCTTCTCGTTTGTGGACAAGATGCTGGGGCAGAAAGAAACCTTCTCTTTGTCGGAAGGAGTCACCGTGGTTCGAGCTTCAGATGCTCCAGCTGAAACTGGAGCTCCTCGTGCTTTAGATCCGTTATCAAGGCTCAAAAGGTATCTTGAAACACATTCGATTCAAGTAGAAGTCAAAGGATCCGACGTCATAGATACGGTGGCAGGAGTCGGTCGAGCATTGGAAGATACCGCGTCGGCTTTTACTGAAGACAATGAACTTTCGGAAGAGTCAAGAGGCAAGAAGAAGAAGGCACAGAAGATTTTGGGGCCGCTCATGGCTGCGCTTGCGATGAAACTCATGGCATTAATGCCTATTGCCATTGGAGCGATTGCATTGATCGCAGGAAAAGCTCTGCTGATAGGTAAATTAGCGTTGGTGTTGGCGGCCATCATCGGTTTGAAGAAGCTCCTCTCGCAGCAGAAACATGTGACGTATGAAGTGGTGGCACATCCTCATCACTCCGCGAGTCATGACCATCATTCTTCGGGCCATTCTGACTACAGCAGTGGAGGAACGAGTGGGTATGGTGGTGACTCTGGCGGCTACGGCGGTGGCGGTGGCGGTGGCGGTGGCGGTGGCGGGCACAGCAGCGGCGGATGGGGAAGGTCTATCGAAGCGCAAAACCTGGCATACGCAGCGCAAAAACCTCAGTAATCGAGGCACTAGTGCCCTAGAAACTTCCAGGTCAAAGCCCCGCGGAAAGTCGCACACTCTCACCGATTCCAGCTATGCGATCTTGGAAATTTATTTATTTATGTGTGTGTAAGATTGATGGATGTATTTATTGACTGATGTTTTACGTAGCTGAGCTCATTGTTTTTCATTCATTGCCATTATCGCTCAATGTTTTGTATAGTCATTACTTATTTATTTGTATCAACATCGAATCTTATAGGTTTGTCGTGTAGCTATTTTTTGATAGTCTATGTTCATTTGTTGTATATATTTTGCATATGAATTGTATGTGTGTACATATTATGTCGTATACTGCAATTGCGATTATGTATGGTTTTAAAAACCAGTACCTGGCTTTAATATCTTTAAGTATTATGTAAGTAAGATATATAATTATGAACATATGTGAATATTTAGTGTGTATATATCTATACATATTATACTGGTACTTATTTATATATACTTAGTTGCTAGTATTTATGTATTCTAAATAAGTCATCCTTGCCAATTGTGGTTAAGTCTTATCTCATTACTTACAGTATTCATTTAATTATTCGTGTTAATTTTTATATTCTTATTTTCAGAGATCATCAAGTAATTTATATTTTGTTATTGACAAAAATTATTTTTGTTATTAAAAAATTAAAATATGCTACGATTTTCTTTACCCTGCGTCCATAAAATATAAAGATTCAAAATCATGATTAATTAGTCACGCACGAACAGTAAAACTAGACGACGAACAAATTTCGCCTTATAAATCTTTAGACGTGCACTTCACCTAACTATTAGTGGCGAAAAAAATGTTCTAAGCTCAAGATCCGGAACTTTTGTCATCATAAAGACTTAAGGCCATTATCCCATTACTATCTCATCAGCATCTCGTTTAATCATCTTTCACATGCCTATACACAACCACATACAATGCACTTCTATTCTCACTATAGTTCATGTTTTGTATGGGCCAAGTGATAAGCAACAAGAGCTGAAATGAAATCTTGATAAAACTCTGCGTCAAGAAGTGAACACTTTATTTTTAATTTTTCATATTAAAGGCTCACATAACTTTTTACTTTAAAAAGCAATTTATTTATTTTAGTGATGGCTAAAGAGTTCCAAAGTTTGCATAAAAAACTTTTCTATTTGAATAAAGCTATTTTAACTAATTAAAGCTTTGTTTGAAAAGGTGGTCTGTGCTATTTGAACAACATTATACTCTAAAGTCGCAATACAAAATCATAATATGTAAAATATTACGTCTAAGCTAGACAAAATTGAGTCTCAAAATGTTCATATAGGACGAGGTCAAGGAATATTTGTCTTTCCTTCTCATGGCAAATAAACTTTGAAAGTGAATTTATTATTATATTTATTAAAAATAGCAGTTAGGTATAGAACTAAATTAAACTTGAGGGTAATTATGATGTAAATAAACGGCTCACCTCAAAAAATTAAACAAGAAACTTAAATAACATAATTAGGTAACAATAATATAAAAAATTATTAAATCACATTGTTTCACATTTCTTTATTTTCAAAATATACTGTACAGCTATATTATTATTTAAGACACTAGTATCAAGGAATTGGTAAGGAAGATACTAATATCCTATCACTTGGACCATAATAGTCAATGCAGCTTTCCTTAAATCCGGGTCGGCCGGTGCCCCTATGCCAGAGAAAGGTAAGGCAGGTGAAATTTACAGATCGGTCACGATTACGCTATGTCCGTACGTACGTTGTATGAAAAGTAACAACTATTGTTGTGTTACGTACGATTCGGATCATTTCGTTTGAAGCTTTAGAAAATTAAGCTTGATTGTGGCGAATGGAGGCATGAATGATTTCTTTTTACCAGACTTTGCACTAAACGGTACCATATTTTATTCGCGTTTGTTTCTACTGAGAGTGTAATTAAATCACGGAAAAAATGTAAAAATAAATTTAGGCTTTATATTATATAATCTGTAAGATGGATCCAACCATAATCTGAACTGCAATCGATTTTTTACAATTGTTTTTGCGATTATGAGATTAAGAGGGTAAGTCACGGATGACAACTAATTCCTCTTTTCATAGTTCCTTTTTCTTATAATATTTACGTCTAAGCAATATTTTCTCTACCATCGACTTTTTGATAAGAAAAATAAGGTTACATCAAAGCAAACATTCTCCAGTCGGTTAAAAAAACCGCCCAAGTGCGAGTCGAACTCGCGCACGAAGGGTTCCGTACCATTATCTATATCTATAGGTATAAAACGGCAAAAAATACATGTCTATTGTATGGGAGCCCCCTTAAATATTTATTTTATTCTGTTTTTTAGTAGTTGTTGTTATAGTGGCAACAGAAATACATCATCTGTGAAAATTTCAACTGTCTAACTATCACGGTTCATTAGATACAGCCTGGTGACAGACGGACAGACGGACAGCGGAGTATTAGTAATAGGGTCCCGTTGGTTACCCTTCGGGTACGGAACCCTAAAAATCATTGTGAAATTGTGTAATTTGGTAAAAATCATGATTGAGAACTTTTTTTGTGGAATAAGTGATTTAATTAAATTTACGCCCTGATGGACCAATGACGTTACAAAAGCAGGTGGAAAGCGATGATTAGGTTGATGAAGAACCGGAAAGAAGAGGCCTACAATTAAACCCCATTGTGTGCGTTTACTGGGCATAAGTAATGGTTATTTGGATTAATTAAGAAAAAAAAGTGTACAGGTCCCTTCACCTTACCTACGAGTATTGATATTTTATGATTTATAGCGAATAATTAATTAAATTATGGATACATTCTTGTACTATTATTCGACAACACCACTTGATTAAATAGTCATAGGCGCTACATTTCGACCCCTCAGTGGAGTCGTCATCAGGCGAATAGGAAAATATGAGGGGTCGAAATATAGCGCGTATAACTATTTAATTGAGTGTTTATATCTATGTAAAATACAACACACAAAAGATATTTTTATTTGAATTAAAGGGACACATTTAAACTTTTATTAATTTTAATGAAAATAACAATAAAAAGGTTTACACCTATACATACCACTTTGAAAAACCTTGAACATAGTATATGTAAATAATACGTTTGCACTACGAAGTAGTATTAACGGCTATGAAATAATTGAAACGCATCAAAAATAATGCTCTCCCCAGCAAAATTAATATTTCGCACTATAATCAACCAACGATTTTTTTTCCCACTAAGTGGGAAGGCAAAGAGAACTTAGTCAATACAGCCGCGTCCAAGTTTTTATTTAAAAAAAATTCGACATTATTTTATAATAACAAATTATTAACAAGCCAATCATACTGATAACTAAGGTAGATTATAATGTACCAAACAAAGTAACTTCTGCAACTGCTGCCCCTTCGCTGTTGCGTAACAAAATACAGGCACATATACTCAGTTCCGCAACTTCGTCTTGCTGGTCACCTGCCGGCGACCAGCCTTAGCCACTATGGCTTGCACGGGTGCCTTAACTTTGTAACCACAAGACTGCGTGTAATCGAGGTGCTCTAAATCGGTTTTGGAATAGATTCAACATATTTTCTGCGCGGAGTTGGGGTGGTAGGACAAACTGATAGGACAGTGACTATGACAGGACAAATGAGCTTTTTGGGATAGACCCTTCAGATCTTTCCTCAAAAATTTAGTATAAAATGGCTTTATATAGATATTATAAAACTCAGACTAGGCTGTATATATAAGGTCTTTCAATTTAAATGGAAAGTAATTTAGGAGGTGATTCAGTATCGTTAATACATCACATCCCACAGAAATGTACTTTTTTTTTTGCGCGAACTTTTTCTTAACTTGTCCATACAAACTGAGTCAGCTGATCGGACCACTTTGTACTGAGAAGTGAAAAAAAAGTTCGCGCAAAAAAAAGTGCTATGCAGTGGAATGTGATGTATTAGCGATACTGAATCCCCTCCTAAATTACTTTCCATTTAAATTGAAAGACCTTATATTAGGTGACTTTTTGATCATCTTGAATTAAAACACTTGTACTAGTAGTTTCACTTTATTTGTGTTAACTCCCGACCGGTTTCGGATTTTATTCCATTTTCAAGGGAAGATCTTAATTAAATTATTTTACATGACTCCAGGCACTAGCTCTGAGCAACGTAAACAATGATAATGTTGACAGAAACTATAATTAAGTAGGTAGGTCGAAAATGTATCAGTGATGTCATGCAATAAATTACCCGAAAAATGGGGAATTTACATACAATAATATATAAATGTTTATTTAATGTCAGTTTAAATGTCAAATGTGTCCTAATATGCATAAATGTCAAATTAAATGAGATAAAAAAATATAATAATTTAAATTGTTAAATTAATTAATTAATTAAAATAATGAAGTAGCGGCGATCTATTGACTTCTAACTGCTGATTTAAAATGTTTTCCTGGTTTTTGTGTAAAAGCTTATTGATCTCCAATGCTTCTAAGGCGGTCATTTTTCTACCTTTTTTGCACACGTGGAGGGCTTTAAAGTTTTGTGTTATATCAAAGGTATGGTTTTCACTTATGAGGTGATCGGCAAAATTAGAATTTGATGTTTTTTTACGGCGCCAGCTACTTACATGTTCTTTGATTCGGGTATCAAATGACCTGCCTGTCTGTCCTATATATTTTTTGTGACAGTCGTGACATGACAGCTCATAAATGCCACTCTTGTTTATTGTTTTTGTGAGGTCTTTGTTATTACAAAGGATGTTTTTGAGAGACTTTGTGGTATAAAAGGCAGGTTTATGATTTCCCATAGTTCTGGAGCATTTATATGATATCTTTCCTAAAAACGGCAATTTAACCCATGGTTTTGTATTTGAAGGAGTTGGTGTCTCGCCTTGGTATAATAAAGTATTGGCCATTTTTCTTTTCTTATTGAAAATAATTTTATCAACCGTTTTAGGATCATATCCGTTATTAAAAGCAATAGTTTTTAGTGTATCTACTTCTTGCTTGAAATGTTTTTGACTTAACGGGATGTGCAGAAGCCTGTGGATCATTGAGTAGAAAAAAGCTAGTTTATGTGAGTTGGGGTGTTTTGAAGTTGAATGTATTATAGTGTCTGTAGTAGTGGGTTTTCTAAAAATGTTGAACGTGTGTATTCCCGATGTAATGTCAATTGTCAAATCTAGGAAATTAATAATTTTATGTCCGATTTCTATTGTAAAGTTAATATTTGAGTCAATTGAATTAATAAATGTCAAGAAATCATTTAACTCATTTTCGGTGCCTGTCCACAAGCATAAAATATCATCTACATAACGGTGCCAATAATGTATGTGATTTTTAAATTGTTTTGACCTCAATATTTGTTTTTCAATCTTATCCATGTATATATCAGCACATAAAGGAGACAAAGGACTACCCATAGCTAAACCTTTCGATTGTTTGTAAATCTTGTTTGCAAAACAAAAATAATTTTGATCGAGGCATACAGAAATTACATGTTCGATGTCTATAATTTGTTGTGGTTCTACTATAGATTCAACCAAAATTTCATTTATGGCTTTTTTACAACTCTCTATTGGAATGCTAGGGAACAAATTTTTTACGTCAAATGAGACCAACATGGCATTTGAAGGTACATTAACGTCCTTAATCTTGTCTACTAAATCTAAACTGTTTTTTATGGCGTGCTTTGGTTTAAAATTTGTCAATTTTTTAAATTCCTTATTAACTCTTGCTGCTAGTTGATGTGCAGGTGCTCCAGCGTAAGCAACTACTGGCCGGATAGGGTGTCCTTGCTTGTGCAGCTTGAAGTATCCATGTAATTTTGGTGTCTGTGGGTTCATGACTTTGAGTTTATAAGTGTCTTTGTCCGTGAATAAACTATTTGCAGAAGTAATTGATTCTTTTACAATACTATTATAATTTTGTGTAGGGTCTTTCTTCAGTTCCTGAAACGCTGGGTCTTGCAAAAAATCCTTTATTTTTGTTTCATATTCCTCCTTCGATGTTATAATGACTGTATTACCTTTGTCAGCTTTCGTTATAATTAGTTCGTTATCACTTACTTTCTGTTTTATAGAATTAATAATGACTACTTCTTTGTTTAACTTGTTGACTACCAGATTTTTAATATGAGCCTTATGTTCTTCTTTAATTTCTTTAGTGCACATATATTTTGTCGTATTGTCTAAAGAGGTTGATTCTAGATCAGTTACCAGGATGTCTAAATCTTTTGTGTTGTTCGGAATTTGTGGGCAATATTTCAGGCCTTTTTCCAACAATGATTTTTCGTCTGGCGTAAACTGTATGTCCGTCTTAATATGTAGTTTTTCAAAAAACTGAATACACTTTGGACTGTATCTTTGATTATGGCGATTTCTGTGTATTGATATTAGCTTGTTTAGTTTCTTTAAATGTTTTTGATATAATTTTGTGGTAAATTGTTTGACTTTTTCGTATAAATTTAATTGTAGCGAGTCAAATTCAATATTATGCAATTTCTGGGATAATTCTACATGGCACACTTTGAGATGGCAACTCAAATTGTCTCGCTGCGAATATTGGTGATTGATTTCTTTATTTAACCATTTCCGTTTCATATCATCAAATAATGAATCAACATAACCTTCATTGTTATGGTTACTGCACCTTAAGCTGTTGTTGATGTAGTTTGGTATAACACGGTATCTTCTACAATTCGTGTTAAACCACAGATGTTCGTTAATTTTAGCGAATTTAAATTTCAGCCTTTTATATAAGACAATCAAGTCAGCCGTACTTGCTGATTTAACAAAATTTATACTTGCGATTGTCGGCACTTGGTGAAACTTGAAACACATCTTGAATTAAAACACTTGTACTAGTAGTTTCACTTTATTTGTGTTAACTCCCGACCGGTTTCGGATTTTATTCCATTTTCAAGGGAAGATCTTAATTAAATTATTTTACATGACTCCAGGCACTAGCTCTACATTGGTACTCGTACGTAGAATACAAGACAAAATATCAAGCTTAAAAAATGAAATTTGACCTATTTCAGCCTGAAATTTCTGATAATATAGTCAGAACGTACCATTGTGAAATGATACTCTACTATAGTACAATATTCTATTGGAAATATTAAATAATTTTAAAATTATCTCTTTGAATATATTTCAAACAGATGTAAGTCAATACTAAGTAAGATTAGTAAGTCCCAAACGAAAGAGTATACCTACTCGAAAACATAAAGAATCCAGGCTAAAAATGCTCAAAGTAAACGCGTGATATCTAAACTGCAGTATCCGGGGCAGAAAAAGCTGCAGCAACGACCACCATTTACCACAATTCTCAAATAATTGTTTGACTCTTATTTCTGTGCAATAAGGATTACAGTTGCCTAGTTGAGTACAGTAGTCCTCGTGGGAGAGTAAGTAAACTAAGTAATAAAGTGGCTAAGTCTCTATAACAGGTTACTTTCATTGAGATAATAGTACTGCTAGAAATGAGGTACGATCAGTAAGAAGCTGGTACAAATAAAACAAAATAACTGGCTAAGTACGCGTCTCTTTAAAAACATCGCCCTGAACCCGTCCTGTTTTATTCACAGGCAGTATATTATTAAACTTTTTTAGATTTGCAGTCGTATATTTTCATTGATAAAGGGGAAAGAACATAGTTTTGTGCACGTGATCACAAGTTACAAGATATTATTAATAAATAGCATTAAAACCTTACAATTACGCTCTTTCAAATGATACGCACTCGTTGTTCATACTTAAATCGTGAGAATGGCAGAGGCGAAAAAGTTACAATATTGTACGTTTGCATAAAAAATACAAATACGTGGACGCTCAATATTTCACAGTGACCCAGAAAACTAGAAGTCTTATACAATTATATCACGATGACAGAATAAATTATTTCATGGGTAGTTGAGGTAATTGTTATGTGGCCATAAAAAACTTGACGAATACTTTCTTAAAAAAACAAAACCGTGTTTTTGAACGTCACATGTTCAGACTGATAAACAAGATGATAACCAGAAGTTTGAAGGTTTCTTCATAACTTACCTATCGCTATTAAGCGTGCTCCTTCGTTGCCTGTCTTTAAAAGTTTATATTCTCTGACTTAAGGGTCTTTTTCTTTATACAGGAATTTGCTATCCATTTTATAGTTATTATTTATATTGTGCATCAACTTTGCATTATTTTTTCCAACAATTAATTTCCACCCAAAGGTTGTCTGGAAGAAATCGTTATATGTGATAAGGCTGCCAATTGTTACCTTCTTTTATAATTTTGTTCTTTTACTTCTTTTATTTATTTTGGTGTACAATAAAGAGTATTTGTCGTGTCTTAACTACAGAAACTAGCTGAAAAATGCAACTTTGTCAAAAAAGATGACCACTTCATCAATCAGCTGACTGAAAAATGTGCTTCGGCTGATTAACGTAAGAAATTTTTTACAGTTGGTCACAGCATAACACTGGGAAAAATCGTGACCGAGGCCAACACCATCGAAGTTGTCAACGACCAATTAGACATATATAGGTATAAAAACAACCCAACAAACATTTAGGCGCTACTGCGAGGGCTATAAAAAATCTATTAAAGCGCTCCTAAAATCTTTCAGATGTAAATAAGCGATTAAACTAGAGTTAGAGCATGCTCTAACCCCAATATACCCCCGGATTAGGCATAACCATATTTACTATGGCATAACATTTTACAGGCTTAGGTCCTTCAACGGGGATATGAAGGTGGTAAGAAATGGAATTAAGTTGTACAAGAGGGCTATGGAAGTGCTAAAGGGGTGATAAATACGTCTCACAGCGATACAAGAGTCGTACTATAGTCATGCCTAACTCTTATCATTTTAGGTTATTTCCTTACAGCGCTAGTGGAAACCGAAAGTGCTATCCAAGGTCCACAACGGCGATGAAAATGACTTTAAGTTATATTGCAGGTATATTAGGATCAATTATAGCTCTCTGGGTTGTAGCGAACACAATATTTATTTGAATAGGAACTCCTTAGATTGTAAAACGTATTTTTCTGTGTACTTTTTACACATAGGTAAACAGAGTGACTCAATCAAGTTGATAAAGTGTTATTTTCAATGGTGGAATGGAAGCACTCTCAAAATATCATATTTACACTAGTGCAGGTGTTAAGGATTAAACTGTCGAAGGTAAGTTTACTGTGAATATACATATACATTTTCATCTCAAAATTAAAGCGCCCATGGAATAATCTATTGACTAAAGTGTAACACGTATTATATAGGTGTAATCTATGGTTTTTATGGAATTAATTCATGTTTGTTTCTATCTTCGATTCTATGCGTTACAACATATCGGCTAAGGAACTTTCTAAGCAAATAACATCCAAATTACAATGAATAACTCAATTATAATTTTTAAATTATTCACGTATAATGGCGATATAGGTTAAGCCCACGAGTAAGTACGTTATAGCTTTTTAGGGTGTACTGTGGTCATGATTAACGCTCCTTAAGAACCCACACATGTATGGTAGTGTTAAAAAAGAGTTTGATACAACCTTGACATTTAAAAGAACTGTAATAACAACCTATAGCATCTAGTGCTAGAAGGGGTTTTATGAGCGCTATTCAAGAACTAATGATTCTAACAGACACTGTTGTAGACTCTTGGGTGTTTAAGGAGTGATTTTTAGCGTCAATATAAATCTTAAGGAGGAATTAGGCGTCTATTATTTCCTTTATAGATCTTACAGTTGTAAGTTTAGGTTGAAGCTATAATACAAGATGCTTTGCTTGCATTATGGCAATTGGAATCGCTACAATACAACTTTAACCTTATTTTGACGTCCCTATAAACCTATTATATCGTGCTGAGTGCTAATGTTGTTTAAATATCGCAAGTTTCTCACCTGAAGCCATTAATATCGCTATTCTAACAACTTTTTACATCTTTAAGATTTAAAAAAGGTCTAATTATCGCTAAAATGTTTGTTGGGAAAAGACAAGAAATTCAAAACAAGAAACAAGGAAACCGAGTAGTCAAAACTCAAAACCGAGTAATCAAAAAGTGGATTATGTTTTCAACATCGATGACGATGCAACAGCTGAGTGCACCCTAGGTGGAGTCAAGACTAAAATGCTGATTGATTCAGAAGTTGAAACTGATACCTTCAGAGTTCTTTAGCCTGCTGTAATAATATCAGGCTTCTAACTTAACGTGAAAAAGTTATTGTACTTTACATAATCAATTTCATAAAAAATTGCTCACCATAAAAACCTATAGTCGATTCTCTTACTGACATGATAATGAACGTGAGTATATGGTAGGTATTAGAACTGCCAGAAAATGCAAAATAAAATTTATTGTTGAGTTTTCACGATTTGCGGAAAATTTACTGAGTTAAGGGCATTCGCCGAGGTCAACCGATCTGAGGTATCAGTTGAATGGCTAACCTAACAAAACAAAAAATAGTTATAATTCTAACAAATATAACAATAACAAAGAAAAACGATAAAAAGTAAATATCTCAAAAGTATTCAGTAACAATATCAGAACCACAAAATAAAAAATACAAGAACACTTTAGTTACGCCATCTCTACGCCACTTCCTGCAATAAAACGACTTACAGACACTATCGTAACCTTCGCAACTACGTTAAATTGATGAAGCTTTTATGCGAAAGGCTATAAACCAAACTAAATTAGGTACCATCAAAGATATTCGCAGACCAACAACATTCAGCATACTTTTTAATATGGCTAGGTAATAACGAAGTCCATTTATGAACGGCAAAACTATGAACTTCGAATGGTATTGTGTTTGTAAACAAGTATTACCATGAGAGTAGTTCTGATAGTTGCTAATAGGTGGCGTATGGTGATGATATTCAAGTGCAATCTACTGAGTTGATCTTATAACTTATTCTTTATTTATTCGAACAATTTTTAAAGGCAAGGTAGTCCCTTCTAAATTATTAACCGCATGGATTTTCTCGATATTTTCTTCTGGAACATTCTATAAGTGTTTTGGACAGTCGGACGTAAAATAAATCTTCTACTTTCAATCTGAAACCCTTTCATAAGGTCGCAAAAACAGCAGAACTATACTAGTTTTTACGTACAATCAGCCTTTATCGGTTTTCGGAAACTGTCAAACGCTTTAAATTATAAATAAGCTTGTCTGTCCCATTATCTATCCATCAAGAATCAACGAATTACTTACACTAGTACCATTTAAATATTGCGCATAGGAATCTTAGCCACTCTTTGTAAAGGCCGTATTTCTTTACGCTTTCTATACAATCCATGACATATAGATAGTAATAATAGTAATAAGGCTAATAAATATCCTGTATAATTATGACTAATTTAAAATTTTGAAAATACTTTGATAGTACAGACATGACAATAGAGTATAGAGTACGCTAACGTCCCTGTGTGGAGGTCACATCAAGTCATAGAAGAAAATCTCCTCTATGCATCAGGTGGTCTAAGTGACTGATGCACAACACAACATAACGGCGCACCCGGTGCTGACATCACTGCCGGCGCGTGCGCAAGTACAACAACATCCGCAAGCTCAGACACCACTACAAGCAGGATATGCGTCTCGGTCGTCTGGATGAACCAGAACTTGAGTTGGTCGCGTGCACAATTATGTGCGGCTATTGCATCTACAAAGGTTGACATTGGTTGATACACATTTACACCGGAGACTATAAGTGATCAATCAATCAGTAACAAGGTTTATAAACCTTTCTGTGAAAATCGCAAAATATAATTTGATGACTTCTTGGTATTTTATTGTCGATTTATATAATATACTCGTACAACGTGTAACAGAAAGGTGTAACCATATTTGAAGAGCTTATTCAGTCAATGGTTTAGAACAACTTTTATCATGGAACAAACCCTGTATCTCGAAAAAAAATAACTGTTTCATAGAAAAATGCAATGCCGCTCGGCCGAAATGTATGGAAGGGTAGATTTTTTTGTTGAGACTTTAAGTTTGGCTCCATAGCAAAAGTTGTTCTATATCATTGACTGAATAAGCTCTTCAAATATGGTAACACGTTTCTGTTACACGTTGTATAATAAATAATAAAATAACATCTATGATGAGAAAGTAAAGTAAAATTTAAATTGCGAGCCCTATCCTGAGCCCCGCATCTGTCACAATGAAGTATAAAATATAAAACGGAAAAAAAAAATACTCACCTAAATCTAACCTATGTATAAAAAGTATGTATAAGTATTTTTAAAGAAGAACCCACCAAGCTCTTGGTAGAAGTACCTACTACTTGAAAAGCTGATCCGCGGATGTCCCTTCAATAACACATGATTGTAAGTAACAGGTGGCGCCACCATCAACCAACCTCGAGACAATAGTATTTTATCTACTCAGCAGTTTTATAAGTACCCACATTGTTTATCCGATGTTATATGATGTTTATCCGCGATTCTGCGCTGTGGTTGGTCCAATTTATTATAATACCGCTAGAGAGCCAATCAACGACAGCGAGAAATAGGTCGCCCTTCTTTCTCAAGCCGCACCCTCTTTTCACGTCGTCGCTTGTGATTGTCCTCCTTGCTGTATATCTTCACGACATGAATTTTCGAGGGTGTGTCAGAGGTTTTCCCGAGTGTGAAATGCTAGTCCCAGTCCACTAGTCCAGATGATTATTAAATTAGGAAAACCAGCCTCAGATACTACATGAAAAGACGGTAAAAATACCAGGAGCCCATAAATGACTTAGAGGTTTTGCGGCTAGTAATAAAATTTGATCGTCCATTTCCAACAGAGACGAGTTTGTTCAGTACATCTTCGTTGAGTGCCCTTTTTCCATTTTTTTGTGAAATTGTTAGTTACAAATATTATAAATAAAGTCACGCGAAGACGATATTTTTGATGGTTGTAGATAAAGTATTGTGTGCAACTAAACATAATTAGCCATTGGGACAGTCGTGCAGTAGACTGTAATGTAATAGATTACAAAACCCACTTAGTTCGTGTCATAAACAAGCACCGTGTCCCAATGTCTCAAATTATGTTACATACAGTTGCGCACAAAATACTATTTATTTTGTGTGTCAACTGGCTGTGTATACGTCTGTATAATCTTACATTTTTTTAAATACTACTTACTACCTAAAGTTTATAAAGAAAAGAAGTCATTGGGACTGCCTTTCACTGCTGGCTAAGCGCAACACGTCATAGCACATAGCACTTCGGTGACGCGAACCCATAAGATTTTTCCCTACCAAAAATTGGTCAACGCGCCTCATCAAGTTTTCACTTCAAAAATTTAGTTTTGTTTTGTACATAAAAAGCGTCCTAATTTTACAGTCCAACCCCACCCCTCTTTGAAACAGGCTGTTCTGGAGCTTTAGGAAAGAAAGGGATATGTGGAAGACCTTTCATTAATTTGTCACACACATAAATCATATACTTCGCAGGGAATGCTTTCAACTTCTCCTGCCATACCCTGCATTCACTCACTACCAAACATCAGCATGGGTATTATCGTTGCTTCTTTTCAATTAAAACAATTTTCCGCTGTCTTGCTCAAGATGTACGTGATATTATTCTACGCTTTATTTCCGTGTATCATTAGGGGACAGATATTCTAGTCTTGGTATAGTAAATACTATATTTTCATGATGTATAACTTAAAAATGGAAACAATGAATTAAATTACGTAGAGAAATTTATAAAAAAAGGAGTGTGGTTCAATGCAGGTTGATTGTTGCGATGGTAAACTGAACCGGTCGGTGAGACTGCTATCCTGGACTGGATCTTATTCTCCTGGAACGGGTAGCCTTTACGCGGCTTCGCCTCCCTCCTCACCCTCTTCAGCAGAAGACGTAAGCATGGTGATAAGCTTGCCGGTGTCGATGAAACCTTTGTCGTCAATGTCCATCTGGTCGTACGCCTCGTCAACCTCTTGGGCAGAGAATTTGTCACCCCAGGTCATAAGCGCGTGTCTCAGCCTCTCGGAGTCGATCCTGCCTTCCTCGTCAAAGGTTTTGAAGGCGTTGATGACGACGTCGTCCTCGTCGGAACCGCCGGACATGCGGTTGGCGAAGAGGGTCAGGAGCTGGGTGAAGTTGATGGGGCCAGGAGCCTCGTTGACCATCTCGTCGAGCTCCTTCTCAGAGGCGAGCCTGCCGAGGGAGTCGAAGGTGGCGCGGAGGTCGTTCTTGCCGATGATGCCATCCTTGTCGTGGTCCATTAGCTGGAAGGCCTGAGGGATTGAGAGAAAGGCTTTTAGATTCCGTACTATACAGTGGTGGCCGGGGTAGATCTTCATCGTCGAAGCTGTGTGAGAACTACGTTACCAAACGTTTGGATTACTACTGGTTACTACGGTATTGTTATCCAGTGCCAATGAAACCTTGGTGATGAATCAATTCTAAAGATAAAGTCAGAGGCTGAATATATTTTTTCCCAGAAAAATCTCAGATCTTCGGATTTACGTCAGCTACTCAGAAAATAGACAGTGTTTGTATTTAAAGAGCTCGTGCCTTCGCTCCATGTTTATAAACTTTAACCATTATCCGCGTCTGTTTTCACATTGTTTCCATAACCCAATTAAATTACGATTTGTACTACTGTCGAACAGTTTGTACAATTGAATTCGTCACCTAGAACTTTTGAAGGCCATTTAAAATTTTACAATATTACATTGTAATATCAGGTTGCTAATTGGTAATTTTATTACAAACGATTGACTTTTGTAAGCTCGCACTGCAGGCGAGTGTTAACTATCGTGACGAGTTTGTAATATAATTCCCGTGTATCACATAATATTTTTCAATACATTTGAGATGAAAAAGGAACACAGCGAGTGGTAGAACTGAAATTGTTTTACGATAATGGCGCGTTTCATGAGTCCGCAAGTACGCATGAGTTATAATAATATTAGTCGCTTTTGCAAATTCATAGCAATTTTTATTACTTATTTATTTTTCCACGTATTGAGTTGACATCATTATATTGGACTTGTAGAAATAAAAAAAAGAGTCAAGAAATCGCGCTAAATAGAAAATAAAACAAAAATTCGCAAAAACTAAAAATAAAAATTCGCAAGATGTAAAAATAAAAAAGAAATCGCACTCGTGTGGTAAAATTAACTTTCAAGGCATGTTTGTTTACTGCCATTTAAAGTACAATTTTCAGCAAATGTATTGAAAAATGATGACTAATATATGAGTGGGTAAGAATTCTTTCATGTATATCAATGTTCTCTTACCTCTAAGAAAGACTCTAAGAATCAGCTTTTCTAATATTATAGTCTATCGTCACTATGAGCTTTGTACTCATAATCTGCTGATTCAATTTGCCGAGGTCGTAGCTGTCGATTACTTAAGCAGACAATTCAACATTCAACTTGTTCAAACTAGTCTGCTGAGTCTCAGCAAATTAAATCAGCAGATTAATCGTGACTAGGCACTTAAAAAAAACTAAGTGACCGAAACCAACCTCCTTGAACTCAGCGACCTGCTTCTGGGTGAACATGGAGAAGACATTGGAACCAGTCCTCTTAGCCTTGCGGCTTCCTCTGGAGGATGCTCGCTCGCTGCCGCCGGTAGAGGCGGGTGCGGCTGCGGGGGGGGCCTCATCAGCGGGGGCAGCTGCGTCTTCTTTCGTCTTCTTCTTCTTTACCTTCTCTTTCTTTGTGTCCGCCTGGAAGATGTAAAAGTTTGTTAAAATAGTTGGTAGTGTTGCGTGTTCTATTTGAAATTGAGTGTCTAACTTATCGTTGACTTGTTGATAACACAGATTTTTTATTGATTTACAGCTCAATTTTTTCATTACTAATTCATCATCATAATAATAATTTTTTATTTTATTAAAATTTGTTGTTTATTGGTTTTATTTTAAGTTTCGAAAATAGCATTTCAAATTTCCGATCAAAAAGACGTTTATAACCATCTTTCATCTTTAGCTGTTATCGATCTAGTTCTTAATACTAATCTATTTCAGAACTGTTCTTCAGTTGGCAGCGACTCCAGATTTGGCGGGAGGAATGATGTGTTATTTTTGGATCACAATCAAGGCGTCCGCTTTCAGCCGGCAGTTTTCAGGCGTTTCATTTCGTTACGTAAAGTTAGGTTAAAATAGATTTGTGTTCCCATTTATTTTGAGTTTGGATGTCTTTATTGCATCTTTCAAATGTTGAGCGTTGTAAAGCTTAAAAACAAACTAGAAATCATTTTTTTATTTATTATCTGTAAGATTCAAGTTTTGTTTTCTTCTGAATGGTTTAGCTTTTAAGTTTGTAATAGAATAATTACAAACATCCTTAATTGACTCCAGCTTTGCTTTTTTATTTTTGTGGTTTTTTGTGATAATATAGCTTTCATTAAATGTTTTACTCTTCACAGATTTAAGAGATGAGGGACTTTAATATTTTTATATTATTTTAGTTGTACCTTTTGTCCTGAAATAAAATTTTAGGTCGGCGCGATGTTTTGTAGTTAAGGTTAAACGTCAGTAGCTTAGCGCAAAGTGCATAATTTAATTTTGTTTTGTTTTGAAAAGCATTTTAGTCTATGGCATTTGACGCCAATAGTTCAGTATTAGTGAGGTTCATAAAGAAAAAGTTTGAAATTGTATACAAAATTAGTCATGATCTTTTCAAAATCAACTTAAAATACTGTTTTAACTTTGTTTGGACAAGATCATGGCTATTTGTGCATTAAAATTCAAACTCATGCTTTATAGACCTCATTTATACTGAACTATTGGTGTTAACAGCCATATACCAAAATCATTTTCAATGTTTAACATCTAAACAAGAAATACAAAGTTATGCACTTTGCACTAAGCGACAGAAGTTTAACCTGAAGAACACTTATTTTATTATGAAGAACATTTATTCTCGTACATACATCAAACTTTAAGTCTCTTTTGGATTAAATTTTAACAAGAAAAATCAATGTTTATGAAAGCTTTGTCAGGGTCGTAGCAGATGGAGATTTGTAATCTCTTTGGGTGACCGGTGTGACTATACGTACCAAAAGTACTGTTTCTGAGCGGCCATTTGTTTTTCATTTATTTTATTTTTTATCTTATCAAATCAAGAATCACAAACATTAAAGTAGAAATGAATTGCAATTTCTAATTTGTTTTTCTATGTAATTGCTAATTATTTGATATTTATTTTATTAAAAATGTTCTTTTTAATCACATCATCCGTGTAACCACATCAGCAAATTTTTATTTATTGACGATTGCATTTATTATTCTTTTGTTTTTCTTTAGCACTGCTGCATCTTCTCTTGCATGATTTGTATCATCACTTTTATCACTGTTCACAATATCAACATCACTTACTTCATTGTTCACGTGTTAATGTCACTTTGTGTGGATGTTCACTTACCATTGTGATGTGAGAGTGTAGATCGACGAAAGAGAGACTGTACCGCTCAGCAGTCTCACCCTGACTCCGAAATATCGCCGCATCCCGAACCTCTTCAAGGAACTCTCCCTCCCCACTCCTCGCCTTCCCGATTCCTCCTCCACATTCGCGATGCCATATATAGTTCGACAAAATACGATAGCTTTCGAATCGTGAGCATCAGAATGTGATAGGAAGAGTACGCGCGCGGCCGTTGAATGGAATTTTTTTTTTATAAATAAACGGCTTACCTGGGCTGGATTTATTTTTTGAAAAGATTAATTCTGGCTTTTGCTTTGTTATTTCTTTAAGTATTGTTTGCGTTGGCGCCGCTTTCAGGATAATTTTATCTTGAAATGTTTTCTTCTTCAAAGAGAAAGAGTTATAGCCCGTTCAGTTATTGATTTTGAATAAAAGTTGAAGAAAAATACATATTTTATCACATTATCACTTGGAAATTTCATTATTTAAATATTCTTGTAGATTTCAAGGTCACCAAACGTAGAAAAGGCCACTTTTATTAAGACGAACTCCTTAGCTTTCTGCGTAGTCACTACATTTCTGAAAAAGTTAATTCTTTTAGGAATTACATGCCTAAGACTAATATAAAAATTCAAGTTAAAAATTGTATTCATGGTTTTATGTGGTTTATAAAAGCGCACGACTTTTTGTTGTTAATGAAATGAGTAGTTTTGCACGCGTGGTTAATAACAATGTAGGGAGAAATAAAAATAACGAAGTCAACATCGATCATGACTACTTTACAGGTTTCAGATGGCAAGACGTGGAGATTTAGGGCGTTGCAGACACACGGTCACGCCACAAGAAAAGCACTGATTCCCAAGTGGTAGTAGCAAAACTGAGCTTGAGAGGGATCTGCAGCCTTTATATTTCTGTAACGGGAGTTGGGGTTTTGGTTGTGGGGATTATAGGGATCTGCAGGATAAAATTACGTTTTCGCACTTTTCTGCTCCTGTCAAAATATGGCATCAAATTATGATCTATCCAAGATGAGGAACAAGAAACCTCGTCCCGTTTCGTTGCAGCTAAGTTTCGCATAAGTATGGAAGTGGAAGTGTGAAATCTGTAGTCTCCGCCTACCCCTTTCGGGAGACAGGCGTGAATATATGTATGTATGTATGAACCCAGCTTTATTGTGTTCATTTAGATCCAGATATTACCTATATATTGAAGTTAATTTAGGAAGTGCCTTGCATTTACTCAGAGTATAAATAATATTACGACTGCAGTTAGCCTTGATCGAAAATTATATTTTTATCGTGCGTTGACACGCTTGCAGCGTCTCACGACCAGTCAACTAACCGCTGCACTGCCACAACAGCTGGCGCGGCGGTTGCAACGGCCGAGTGCTAAGGGTAGCGCAAATATGCAGCTTTCGGTGAGGGTTACATGTTTGTGCTATTTGGCGTCGATATATTCGAGTTTTGAGGGCCTGATGCTTGACAGCTTTACAAGTAGATAGCATCTCGTCTGGTGGATGCCTCAAGGGATCCAAAGGCTAGAGCTCACCTCGAGCAACGGATAGTCTTGCTATCCAACGTGGTAACGCAGATAAGGCGAAGCTATTTGGAAAAATCGGTCCTACGCCAATGATTTCATTTTACACTTGTCTATCCTGCTTAGTGGAGGCGGGCCTCTCAGAAATCTCGCCATTTCAAGGTGTCTTTATTATTTAGGAATATGGATTTTTTTGATATACGGCCGTTTTATATCTCAAGAATAGAAGAGTTTGTATGACTAGACTGATGGATGTGGAAGAGATGAAAGAAGTGTGTCTGGATCGTAGCAGATGGAAATATGTAGTCTCTGCCTACCCCTCTGGGAGATAGGCGTGAGTATATGTGTGTATGTTATATCTCAATTTGTTATATGTTATATGTTATATCTCAACGTTTAATTTGGTGTAAGTTTTAATCTTGTGATGATGTAGATTTTATTCAGAAATAAATGACAGATTACGTGTGCTGGTACAATTTTAATTTAGCGTAATAATATACACAACTAAATATATGAGAAATGTATCGGAGACTTATCGTGGCCGTCAAAGAGATACTCCCATGGAGTTACAATATTATGTCATGCAATAGTTCCATGAAACGGCTAAGCTATACATTTGGACCAAGATGTAAGGTTTGTAGAGTTAGGGCTTGTAGAGTTAAGGGCTTGGCTCTACATGAGATCTGATAACTTTTTAACAGTAAAAGCGTTATGAGCTTGTGAGCCTTGGCGACCTAGTTTACATGAAATGTTTTTGATGGGATAGTACGACCTATTTTGAAACGCAGCGCGCCGCATTAAGTGCTGCCATAGAGGTAGTCATGTTGTTGACCGTCCATTACCTGCGAGACACTTTTTCGGAAATAAGTAGTAACTAGTCGCTGCCACCTCTATTATATTTGACAGTTCAATTATTTTTTCGTTTGTTTTGTAAGTACTATCACAATTTTCTTGATTACACGAAAAAAACAAAAAAAATAAGTCGAAAAGTTTCTTTTGAATTTAATTTTGTATTAAATCCAAGGTGCTTAGTGTTTGTTAAGGTTTGTTATCGTGGTAAAGGTGTTCTGTGGAAGCGTTTGGGGATGAATAACAAATACCGTTTGACTAGACTAATGATTTGCTGAAAAACGATGGTATAAGGCTATTAACCAACCTAGCGCTGTAAAAACGACTAAAATATTTAATATTTATTTATTATCCTCTGACGATACTGACCTGCAATGTATGGTTTAAAGAAATCCTTTTTAACGTAAAGGAGTGGATAAAATATATTGTTGCTGAAAAATACATTGTAATGTTATCATTTCAAGATAGATAAATAATGACAAGCCAGTAAGTACTTCATTCTGGAGAGTTATTTCAAGTCTCCAGTAAGTATCTCAATAAGTGTCCTATAAAGTTGTATGAAAATCGATTAGATACCATAATTATGTTTATTTTTTAAAACTATCCGAGACTAAGACGTTAGGGATGTCCTTCGACATTCTTTGACTTAGACATAGTGATGTCCCTGATGCTAAGGATAGGCTTTGACATGTTTTATTTTAAAATAGGTATGTCTCCGATGTCGTAGTCCTGCCCTGACTTTAGGGATGTACTTTGACTTTCTTTGACATTGACACTAGAGATAGAATCATTTATAGAATCATAGAATCATTCATATAGGCACAAAATAAATTGCGTGTCACTAAAGTTAACGCTTCAACAGCCACGTTGCGTCTAAAAGATAACGCATAAATTAATAAAATAAAAAATATACATCCATTAAAATATGTAGTTGCTTAGTAACCGGTGGTAGGACACGCCACTTGTCTTAAGATTTGTTGTGATCACAGAACTATGTGGTTGTGATTTTCACTGAACAATTAGTCATTTTAAAAAGATTCTAAAACACATAACGCACTCAGCATCTGCTTAGTAACTAAACGAAGCACATAGCCACCGCTCGTATTTTCACGTCCATGTGAAAAGTATTATTTTCTCCTATTTTGCCCTATCAAGGATGCAACGAGCTTTGCAAAAGCCACTATCCATTGCGCACTGATATGAATGTTATTTCAGTGCCGTTTCCGTCAATATTCGTACCGACAAACATTGAGCTGCTTATTGGGCGACACTAATCGCCTTAACACTATAATATCAATATTATTTGAAACCGATATCGATTTTGTTTCATTGTGTATGAAAATTGATCTGTTTTTGTTTACTTATTTATAGTAAACGGTCTGTTTTCTCTTCATTTATGTAAAGTGTTAAACATTTACATTGTCATACAAAACATACTCAATGAAATTCGAGGTCGAACCCAAAACACCCTGTTTAATTGTACCAAGATATTTAACACCTAGGAATGAGAATGGGAATAAATAGTTTAAGTGTTTATGAATGTTTATAATGGAAAAATGGGAAAAACCGTAGAATCGTTTATCTTTTATTTCATAAATTTTATGATTAAACAAACTTACTTGTAAGTGACATTCGATCAAAATAATACTCAGCATATATCTCAAGATAAAGATCTGTAAATAAATTTGTGAAATTCACAACATTTAGACTTTGAGGGTAGGTTCGTAAAATATCAACAAGTGATCACCAATAAGTTCTTTAATTACCATAGAATAAACTATTTCATAAGTAAAACTCATAAGGCCAATAATAATAATACATTAGATAAGATAGCTCTACCTAAATTAGTTCTATCTTCATTGATAACAATGTTTCTACTAAAAAACCTGTAAAAAGTGGTCTTAAATCGGAACCAACCCTTGAAGAACCTCACAATTCGATCATCTTGGGATAATTTTAAGCCCGCTTTAACCGATGATGGATTCAGTGTAGCAAAATCCATCACAGTCTAATAGCTGTCAGACTCGTCACAATCACCTTTTGTCCGCCACAAATGCGGGACATGGGAGGAAGAACGCGCTGGGCGCTGGGTGCTGGGTGGTTCCATACTCGACCCCCGACTTTCAACTTTCAACTCCCGGGCGTGTTCAGTGTTGATCCCGCAAATAGGTGGATTTTTATTATTTGTACCTCACCTTTTTCCTGTGTTTTTCCGCTTCTTTACGAGATTCCATTAATTTGTCAAACTTTGATGTCAATATATTATTTTTTATAGATACATGATAAACCAATTTTAAAATTTTAATTTTATGAATATTTGGTTATGACAATACCCCTTTTTTTTACAGTGTCCTACAGCCAAGAGCAAACAAAAGATCTAAAAAAAATCCTTTCTAAGTTTCACGATGCACACTGGTTTCTTTGCACGCAGATCTCCGCAGGAGCTCTGTAAGAAACATCAAAGTTTGATGAGTACAGGATAAGAAAAAATAATAATAAAGGGCATTAAAATAAAAAATAAAAATTGTAGGCTGAATTAAACAAATGCAAGATCTTACATGAATAAATTTTTGACATACATTGTTTTGGAAGATTCTAGAGAATATATAGTGATTTAGAACGAGTTCTGAATATTTGAGTTCATATAGTGAGTTAACGAGGCCTTTTAAAATAACATACATACATACATATACTCACGCTTGTCTTCCAGGGGGTTAGATAGAGACTACAGATTTCCATCACACCTACGATCCAGACTACAGCTCTTTCGCCTCTTCTATATAGGGCTCACCATCCATGTTCGGGACGTTATATTTGTCGGTCAAAAGCGGATGTACCAAGTGTGGACGGTGACTTTAATTTCACAGTTCACACTTGAGAACACCTCTGACACCCTTGGGGTTCAAGTCGTGCTGATATGTTTATATGTTTGTGTTTTATGCTGTATATTTTATTATTTATTCTTTCTTTATTCTTTAATGTACACAGAAAAGCAGTTAAGACATATAATACATTAAAAGATATGTACACAGGCGAGCTTATCTCTAAAAAGAGATTTCTTCCAGCAAACCTAAGCGGGAAAGGGAAATTTTATTAAAATAAGTAATCATACATACGTGTACTACAAAATATATATCCTAAATAATATATTTATAAATATATATATATATATATTACGATACCTTAACAAAATATACATACATAAAATTATAATATACTTACTTACACTTACTTACCTAAAATAAATATAAAGTATACATAAACTTACCTATTTACTATGACAGTGAGAGATAGTGCTCTTTTAGCTTTTTCTTGAAAAGGCTCTTGGTAGGACAGTTGCGAATACTGTGCGGTAATGAGTTCCACAGTCCAATTGCTGTAACATTATATGAATTGCTGTAAGCCCCAGTGTTGTGTACAGGAGTTTTTAACAAGAACATTTTCGAAGGACGTTGGGGCTTATCTTGAGAATACAGACATGAAAGCGATCACGTAAATAAGAAGGGGACAGTGGGCTCTTAATAATATTATAAAGGTGAGAGAGGATATTATAATTGCGACGAAGGCGAATAGGGAGCCATTTTAACTCAGAGCGAAAGTGGGACACGTGATCAAATTTGCGCAAACCATAGATGAAGCGGATACCCAAGTTTTGAAGCCGTTCGAGTTTGTTTAGGAGTTCCTCGGTGATATCAACGAAACAGACATCAGCATAGTCAATCAGAGGAAGAAGAAGAGATTGAGCGAGAGTGATTTTAGTTTTAAAGGGTAGAAAATTCTGGAGTTGCTTTAGGGAGTGGAATGCACCGTGTACTCTACGGCTAATCTCATTGATATGAGCAGCCCAAGAGAAGTTGCTATCAAATATTACCCCTAAATTTTTTGCTTTTTCCGTGAATATTAAAGGGATCCCATTATAGCACACGGGAGGTACCGACATATTATTAAGCACGTTAAGCATATATCTACTGCCAAAAAACATTATTTGTGACTTTTTCGTTAGTAAAAGTGCTAATAATCTTTTTTTTTTGGAGACAGGCCATAGTGAACGCATTGGACGAATAAACCAGCCAACAAGCCAACATTCGCAATATCGATGATGCACGTATATACATAGGTATATAGGAGTATAATACTCATGGAGTACAAGGTGAAAGTTAATCAACCGCCCAAATTCCTATGGGATGAATATTGTGGCTATGGGATATATAAATTTCCCTTTATACAGTTAATATATTGGTATATATTGTTAAGATGAAGTTGCGGAAACCGAAAACTGGCGATAGTACTAGTCTATACGAACAACTTCTCGTGAAAAGAATGAGAAATCCAGAAAAACACCTGTTGTTTTCATACATTTTGGTCGGGTAGCTATGTAACTATTCTATGGGAAAGCTGATTTTTTTTGCGCTTCGGGTGTTGGCTTCATGGTAAAAGTTGTTCGTATGGGCGAGTACTATCGCTATTTTCCAGCTTCCGCAACTTGCGCTGCGTCATGCTGCAAACATTACTTTTCAAACAGCTTTCAATCCTCAACATTTCTTTTAAAATCTAGAAATAAAACGTTAAATCGGTATGTGTGTTTTTAGGGTCCCGTAGTCCCTAAAAGGTACAAAAGGAGCCTTTATGGTGAGACTCCGTTGTCTGTCCGTCCGTACGTCCATCCGTAATTCAGACTTATAACTTTAGTACCGTTAAAGATAATGACATGAAATTGGGCACAAAAATAGCATTAATTTGCCCACATATCACGGTGTAAAAATATATGAAAAATTCGAAATTTTTAAAAATATTTCCAATACAAAGATGAGAAAAATAAAAAATACTATCCTAAAATTAATGATGGTAAAAATATATACTTATATTATATTTACTGGCACTGGATTCGAAAAATATGAAAAAAATGTCAATTATAGATCATAACTGGCCAAATACAGGAAAACTATAGCGATTAAAAAAATATTGGGCATAAATGAAAAATATAAAATAAGAAGTAAAATAATTTTTTTTTTTTTATATACAGGTTGGAAAAAATTTAAGGGCCCTGGAGGGGAACTACCTTAAATCCTTTAGTAAGCTCATTTTATTGAAAGGAAACTTTCTTTTATTTTTAAAAGAAACAAAACTGCATTCAAAGATATTCTGAAATTCGCTTGTCTCACCCGGGAATCTAACCAACTAAAAATTAAAAATATAAACCCTCGCTATTTAATCATAGGAATCTGTAGTATTATTGTTCAGCATAAAATTTGTCTAATAAACATTTAGTCTTACACTCATCTGTTGTACGAGATACCCATGAAATTTAATATTTATTACAAGTTCTTTATTAACAATACCTAGTACTGTTCACTTGTAAAGTAATAATGAATCGCCATTATTACACAATGACAGCACGGAATGAAAGCAAAACAAAACAAAATTTAAAATTCGAACGAATACTTTTATAGATTTTAAAAATGTTGAAAGTTATGGTACGAACTTCAAATTTATTGCTCCGCGTTGCAAAAAAAATACGCTCCTTTTTTAAACTTTTCGTCAGTACGCCTAGTGCAAGAAGGAATTGTGCTGTGCATAGATTTATTATTACCATTTTACGATTTTCTTATTGAAGTCTGCAAAAAGGTACATAAGATAAATAACATTAGCAAGCTTGTACTTCATACGATGTCTTTGGATGTTAGAGAGATAAGAAAATTATAACGTGTCATTTAGTTGTTACAAGTGAACAGTACTAGTTATTGTCAACAAAGAACTTGTAATAACTATTCAATTTCATGGGTATCTCGTACAACAGATGAGTGTAAGACTAAATGTTTATTAGACAAATTTTATCCTGAACAATAATCCTACCGATTCGAATAATAAAATAGCGAGGGTTTATTATTTTAATTTTTAGTTGGTTCAGTTCCCGGGTGAGATAAGCAAATTTTAGAAGATCTTTGAATGCAGTTTTGGTTCTTTTAAAAAATAAAGGAATGTTTCCTTTCAGTAAAATGAGCTAACTAAAGGATTTAAGGTAGTTCCCTTCCAGGGCCCTTACATTTTTTACACCCTGTATCTTGAAAAACCATAAAAAATTGTATGTCCCCTCCTTTTATCTCCAAAACTGGTGGGCCAAAAAATATGAAAAAAATCATGGTAATATGTGTTTACGTAAAGATTACAGGAAAAATAAAGCGGTTGAGAAATTCACGAAAAAAATAATAAAATTAAATTTATCATCCACAATACAGGTACGCGAGTCTGATTCGCATTTGGCTGATTTTTATAAATGAATTAAATCGTTTGTAATTAAATAAATTATTCAAAATAAATCTTTTGTAAGACAAATTACTGACGTAGATAGTGCTAGATTAGTCTATTTTATTTACTTTCACAGCATCATGTCATACGGTATCTTGCTGTGGGGTAGAGCCTTCCTTTGAGAATATCTATGATTTACAAATGGTTTTGGTATTTCGTTTGTATGAACTAGGATTGCTCCGCCAGCCTCTTAATCATTCGAACCTCGAGAGATAATATTTTGTAAGTTTTCGTCAACATAAATATTTGCCACGAATGGCATTGTTGGAGATCAGACTTAAATCACTCCACTCGATGAAGTAAGGCTGGGTGTCTTTGAAGAAATTCGCTTAGATTAAATTATATTAAGTTAGGTTAATTCGAAAACCATTTCGAGATTTAGGTTTAATACGCCGTATTTTCGAACTTTTGGTCTAAAAAACCTCATGATGATGATTTTTACGAAAAAGCTGCAAGTTCCGCCTTTGTGTGACGTTACTTGAGAAATAGCTGTTTAGTAAAGTGTCCTTTGCAATCAAAATAAAATTTTAATACTTTGCTTTTGACTGATTTGACAGATGGATGACAGATGAGGAGACATACCACTTTTTTATAACAAATCACACATCACAATTAATATAATGTCTAAAATACTCAAGTGACGTCATATCGGACAATTCTTTAAAAAATCATAAAAAATTAATGGTTCATTTATATACCAAAATAATGAAAACTATATCATAAAATGGCGTATATTCTCTGAAAAAAAAATTAAAAGAAAATCTTTTAGAAATTAAGCTATGGGAATTAGCTCGAGCGAACATCAGAGGAAGAGGTATAAAATCTTGCACCAAATCGACAGAATATCCTAAAAATCTCCTAACCCACATTCAGTCCGCCTCCTCGGTTATTTTAACCCGTCAGGCGTCACTGTAGCATGTAAGACTCTATTTGAATATCAGTAAAGGTTTTGTTTCGTTGGGAGCCGGGATCGACTCCCGATCTATTTTCGTGAGCTTGACTCACGGCCAGCGCGCGGCGCAGACTGTTTAGGCAGGAATTTGATTATGACATACGAGAAGCAAATTGCATTATATAGGACGATAAATATCATTTGACCTGAAATCTGAATATAAAATGTAACATTACGTACTAGAAACAATGTGACTTATTAGTTATTACTTACCACAAACCTTTAACGACTGGCAAGTACCCATTAAACAACTTGCAATAATAAAACACGACAAAAATTCATTTTTTATTACACAGGATGCTTGGAAATTCAACCTATTCCTTGAAAGGAGTTATACTAGAGATCATTTCCAACAAATAATGCCTATCAACTAGGGGTCGAAAATGATAATTTTTTTTCAAGAAAAACACACAAACACAAAAATAAGTAAACAAGGTCTTCTTTCCACTTAAGACCTTTTATTTCTGAGATTATTGGAATTCAGCACATGTATTTTTTTTTATAAATGATCACTCATTTATCATTAATCAGAAAAATAACAAATAAGTGCCGAGAGCTGAAAGTTCTAAGAATATCTTAAAAACCTCCAAAACTCGGAGACCATTCATTTTCGACCCTTAGTTGATAGAGCTCAATTTGTTGGAAATGTTTTTTCTAGTATAACTTCTTTCAAGGAATACGTCGAATTTCCAAGCATGCTGTATATCAACAGGTTTACATTAAAAGGTTAAGAAGTGCGATTTTTTGTTTTAGCTTGTTCTTGTTTTACTATTGTTACTAATTATGTATTGTTCTAAATATGAGCGTTTGGGTTTTAAACGGTCACTGCCACTCCAAGCGGAAAAACGTGCAGTTAGTGACGGATTCAGGCCGATACAGACAAAAGTAGCTTTTTTTATTAAAAAATAAAAATAAAATAGCTAGCAAAATTACCAATTACAAAATTAAAGATTTTGTTTAAAACTATCTAATAAAATATCGTTGTGGTCTGTCTTTATGTCAATCCTATTTGTCAAACTTTGAGAAACTGTATCGAGGAAGACTTCATTTTAATTATTATTTATATCGATTGAAAGTTTTTCAATCGCGTTTCTGTATTAAAAATATCTAGAAAAAGGTTCCAAAATGTTTTTTATTAATTTATCAAACTAGTAGCTTCAAAAAAAAAAGGTGCCAATATTCCAAATCGTCGAGACAGGAGTCGGCGCGCGGCACGGCTGCCCCATTGATATGCATTGCGGTCTCTGTACCCGTGAAGTTACACTAATGTTTAGGAATGCTTTGTTTCTTTTGTCCAGTACCGAACATCATGCGGAGAAAAGGACCAAAGTTTTACTAAAATCTAAACGGAATCATCGAGATAAGATCTTTGATCATTATTTTGAAAGTACCCCGTACAAGGCAGGCGGCAGGTTTGACCTATGTCTTTATCGTTCCCTTACTTTTGTCAAATCCAGGTAAACATACCACCTATACTGGGAGTTAAGTTGAAGTTGCGGAAGCCGGAATCTGGTGATACGAACAACTATCGAATCGCGAAAAAAAAATTGGCTGTTCCATATAAATTTACATAGCTAGCCGACCGAAATGTATGAGACAACTGTTTTTTTCTCGATTTCTCATTTTTTTTACGAAAACTAGTTCGCCTATTTCCGGCTTCCGCAATTTCATCTTAACACCCTGTATAATTATTTCCTACTTGTCGTTATACCAAATGATCAGCATCTGTCTCTGCCATCTCCTCAGCGAATATCCAGATATTTACAAACAAGTTATGCCAATAATTCACAACCGGTGGTCGTGGTCATTATCAAAACCTGCGCAAGCGACGTCAACCTTATGACGTCACATCTTCGCTCCCCATCCAACTATAGCCGTCTCTGTCTCTAAGTTGTACTTGTACTTGAGTTGCGGTGGTCTTGAACGCCTTTCACTTTGCCAGTGTCTTGGTGAAACTCCACAATATGGTTGTAAAGAAAACATTATTGTAGTAGAAATTTTTGTGGAACATGTGATTTAACAAAATAATAATGTCTTACAATAATAGTCAAGTTATACCAAAGCTTTTTACTATTGTTTTGTTAGTTGTTTTTTTATGTTTTGGTAAGTGATTGAGACTATCTCCCAATAAGTGTTTAGGTACCTACATTCACACTTGTATGTAAATTATTGTACGAGCTTTATTTATATATATATATATATTTTTTTTTTTTTCTTACGGCCTGTTTCACCACTTCCAGATAAGTGCATGATAGTTATATGTGACATATAACGCATACAAAATGTGTTCCATTTTTAAACTTATCTTCTGGATATCACTTATCTGGAAGTTGTGAAACAGGCCCTTAATGTGCTAAGGTCTATGATCAATTTTAGTCTTTAAATATTTATTTTGAACCGGATATAACCGGGTTTTCTACCATTTAACATTCGTAATACAATTGATCCACTGTGGAATGTCAACAAATTCGAATTTGTTACGTCAACAACGGCAGACTTTCGAGAGTTCTTTTGGAGAAATACAATAAGGACTCTCGTTATATTGAAAAAAAAAAATGATCTGTTGATCTTTTATTAAGTCTATCAAGGTTGGGGTGTAGATAATTACACTAGATTATCGACACTTTAACCGAATCTACTGAATAATATAATAATTTCGGGATCGACTTATTTTTCTTCCGTAAAATATATAATACAAATATGAAGTGAATTTATGAAATCCAAATGTTTTTGCCCATAAAATATTTCATTATAAGCTAATGTATGTATACTCTAAGTTAAAACCCTTTCATTCTGATGTTTTGCTGCTTGATTATTAGTATTACCCGTTGAAGACAAAAAGGAATTGTCACTTTTTGCCATTGGCCTTTTTGTGTAGGACGGGTAGTCACCTTTTTTGCTAGGGTATGCTATACTCTTAAGATTATCAATGTGGATACTTTATTTTCAATTTCTGTGGGATTTTATATTATGTATAAATCTATAGTATAGAGGTTTTGATGTTAAAGGGACTACTATACTACTACAACTTTTTACTTTAGAAATTATATGGGTGTGAGAATTTGCGCGGCTTGGTACGTTACCATGGTACGGTTATAAACCAACAGTTTATAGTTCTTTTGATCTCGCAAATCCATAAAACTCTTAAATGTTGTATTTACAGACAGCACAAAAGGCCTCGTCCTTCGCGCATACATATCTCAACATGGCCTCCATGGAGAGATCGAGTTCTCACAGAAAAACGATAGCATTATCAGCATCAGAACCAACCTGAACCCAACTCTTCAGTACCCTGATCAGGTGTGGAAATGGGCTATCCACGAATACCCTGTAGACTATCGAGATATCAGCGAAAGCCGTTGTTCTGATTCCAATCTGGGAAACGAAGTCATTGATTTGACAGAAGAGCTCGGCTACCTCATCATACCTGGGAAAGACCACGCAGAATTTGAGAGCAGAAATACTCTGACCGGTTCTGAAGGGCTTTGGGGTAAGAGTCTTGTCCTCAAAACTGCTGAGCATAACAGAGTTATATGCGCATCCATACTTTCCACTGACAAGACTTATGAGAAGCATGCTGTAGCTAGATTTGCATCTCCCATTGCTGGCACCATAAATTTCCGTTGGCTCCACGCCAAAGAGTTTGACGAGTCAGATTCTTACATCCAAACCGATTTGTATCACACAAAAGCTGTGCCCGATAAGGGGGAGTTCACCGAACACAGATGGAAGATTTTCGTGACAGATATTTTCGATTCCGATAAGGGAAGTCATGAGGATAATTGCAACGTTTTGCAGCTGGTCTTTGATCCAATGAACAGTGGAGATGGCACCAGTGTCGGAGATTTGGACAAGCACTTAGGTCTAGTGAAGGTGGCTACGGATGGCAACGTGAGGAGATTCAAGTCGCTCCACAAGCACGGAGTGATCAATGTTCTGAAGAGTGATATGGAGGTGACTAAGAGGAGCCTATACGTCGTGATATACGACAACAGGCACGAAGACAGTTTCCTCTCGTGTGCAAAGTTAAGACCCATGATGCCTAAGAGCACCAAGTAAGTTGTTTGATTTAAAAGTTTAGTTCTTCTAATGAACATTGTCTGCACCATTGAAGTACACATATAGAAAGTCAAGACATAAATCCCCGATAAAGTGTCAAAGGTGTTCCAAGTGTAGACTGTGAAATGCAAGTCACAGTCCAAACTTGTACATCCACGTTTCACCAACGATTATTACGCTCCAGGGTGATGCGTGGTAAGCCCTATCGTGTTCTTCGATCAGAAAAACACAAAAACCGAACTCAAATTTGCCGATACGGGATTCGAACCCATGACCTCCGGATTATTGGTAGAACAGGTCGAACTACTATATCAAGTAGCCAACCAACCAAGGAAATGTAAAACGTTTTCAGGACCCTAATAAATATGGACGGGATCCGTGGTGTGATCGACTTCTCGCAGCGCTCCCCGTTCGACCCGACGTGGACGAACTTCCAAGTCGGCGCTGCGGACCAGGACTACGAGTCGAACCTCCGCTTCGTCAGCTCTATGCTCCAGTATAGCATCATGGAGCTGCCTCCGAAGCTTTTCCACGCCAGCCAGGTGCACCACGTCTGTAACACTACTGGAGACTTGTATAATCCTGGTGCTCTAGATGTCCGCAGTCTGCCTCCTCCAGGTCAGTTAAACTAGGACCCAAGTACACCAAGCAACTTAACCCCCTTTTACTAACTAATAATGCTTCCTTTATCTTTGTCGCATCAAACAAACCATGGAGATAAGTAGTTAACATTGCATGGGTTATATCGCTCGATGAAAGTATACTAAGATATACCTTCAATAACAGGGAAAGGAACACGAACTCTTATTAGTAGAAACAGGGGTACTACGAGTAGCATGAACTTGGTGTCGACTCGACATCGATTCGATAAATAAAAATACAACTCTTAATTCATTGCAATAAGGGTTATCGTTTAGAATTTATTGATTATATCTGTCAAATTTATCTAATTGATGGGTACGTGCTCGTATAGCAAGTGTATATAATATACCTACTAAAAGAGGCCTCATATGAAATGTTGAAAATATCTCTCGACTTTTTGTGTTTTTTTTTTAAAGAAATGAAAGAAACACCATAATTAAATTGGTATAGTAAGTAAGTAAATAATGAAATATATGTAACTTTCAGCTGTGTAGCACACACTACCTACCTGTTAACGAAGTTTCAAGTTTCTAAGTCAGCTAGAAGTACTCTATAAGTTTTTATTCCCTTGCGAGTGTAAAAATTTGTATGAAATTGATTATGTAAAGCCTTCGATCAACAATATTGTTGTTTGAAGTGTAAATTACAATAACTTTTATACAATTACATTTATTTACAATAACTGATATTTTAATTTAATCTCTAGTATGAATTCTGGTGGTTGATTAATTTTCACCTTTTATGTAACGAAATGTCTTTATAGGAGATTCTCAACTGATGCCGGGCCCAGTGGGGCCCGAAATATATCTTAAGTAAAATTCTCATTTTTACCTTCTTATTATTAACTTTTAATAAACTAAAACTACAATATATATTTATCAAAATATATATTTATCAAAATGTCTTTTTGTTATTTTTTTCTATAAACTATAAATAATAACGGGAACAAAACTAGGTAGACTAGTGTAGGTAGAGGGCGTGTGCCAAGTTATGTTCATATTGTCACTGTTCGGATCCTATGTTTAGAATATATGTTGTCGAACTCTCTTGAAAAATAGAAAGTTTGCCAAGTAATTGAGTGATATCAGTACCTACGAGTAGGCAACATATTAGTAAGTTTAAGTATGTGAAACGACAATCACTTGCTCCCTGAGGGTCCAGCATCACATGCCCACTTACGTTTCACATCCACCTTTCGAGCATATAGCTCTTACTTACTACTACACTCAGACCGGCATCCTACGGTTTACCAGAGGTGGGGGATCTGTCCCTCGTCTTTGTTTACTCTGGCCGGCCAACAAAGGCAAGCCGAAGATGAGGAACAGGGCCTTCCCCGGGAGCACGTTGGGGTCCGTGGGGTCACTACTGCCCAACAGCTCGTCTCTAGCTGCCCTGCGTTATGCCCTTGCCCTGTTAGCCGTGCAAGTTTTGTACACGTTGTATATATTTCGGCCCACATTGGGGCCGGTATCAGTCCAAAATGGGCCGAAATATATTTCGAAAATACTCAAAACTATTATTTTTGTTGTTTATAATTATTAAACTAAATGAAAAGCTTTAAAAAGTTCAAATTTATGTTTAGCGTTATTAAAGACAATCGAAATCCTTCTTTCGAAACTATCAAAAATTTATTGCATTCCCATCGTAGATAGCCTAGGAACTCCCCAAATGATGTTTGAAAACAATGTTTCCAAACTCAAAGAATTTCTGAATTGTTAATTTTTCGTCTAGTTAGTTATAAAATTTCAAATACTCACAAAAGTTTATGTATAAAGCTTAGAAATCAAAATAATTTATTTTTTCCAGGTTTGGGCACGCATGATCAATACCCAATCGGTGATTTGTTCGGAAAGTACAAGGAGCGGACCCAATATTTGAACCACAAGTACCTACTGCCAGGTCTCGCTAACGAGCTGAGTGGAGCATACTGGGATGTGTTCCTGCCACTGCAGGGGGTGCACAGTGTGATGCACCGCGGGCTTGTGTTGGAGAGGTGAGCTAGTATAAGAGAGACGCACTACTTGTACAGTACTCCCAAAGTAATAATGCGCATACAAATCTATAGACGAGCGACCGGACGTACCACCTGACCGTATTGATTGTATAGAAAGTGTAAGTAAATTCGAACTTTGCCGAACAGTGGCGAAGATTTGTATGCGCATTATCACTTTGGGAGCACTGTACACAAGTATCTGCTGCCAGGTCTCACTAACGAGCTGAGTGGAGCGCAGTGGGATGTGTTCGTGCCACTGCAGGGGATGCACAGTGTGCTGCACCGCGGGCTCGTGTTAGAGAGGTGAGCTAGTACAAGAGAGACGCACTACTTGTACACAAGTACCTGCTGCCAGGTCTCGCTAACGAGCTGAGTGGAGCGTACTGGAATGTGTTCGTGCCACTGCAGGGGACGCACAGTGTCCTGCACGGCAGGCTCGTGTTAGAGAGGTGAGCTAGTACAAGAGTGACGCACTACTTGTACACAAGTACCTGCTGCCAGGTCTCGCTAACGAGCTGAGTGGAGCGTACTGGGGTGTGTTCCTGCCAGTGCAAAGGGCGCGCAGCGTGTTGCACCGCGGTCTCCTGTTAGAGAGGTGGGCTAATACAAGAGAGACGCAATACTTGTACACGAGAACCTGCTGCCAGGTCTCACTAACGAGCTGAGTGGAGCGTACTGGGGTATGTTCGTGCCACTGCAGGGGACGCACAGTATACTGCACCGCGGGCTCGTGTTAGAGAGGTGAGCTAGTACAAGAGAGACGCACTACTTGTACACAAGTACCTGCTGCCAGGTCTCGCTAACGAGCTCAGTGAAGCGTACTGGGATGTGTTCGTACCGCTGCAGGGGACAAACAGTGTGCTGAGCCGTAAGTTGTATGCTGCACCGCGGGCTCGTGATATGATCTTGTACAAGAGAGACGCACTACTCAACTGCTGCTCAGTTTCATCTATCTTTTCTTTCATGTAATAAAGTTATTTCTTAGAGTAAAGTCGCAGTGGAGAGAATTCCCAGCTTTACGTGGGTAACAGACGAGTCTGTTCTAATAATAAACAATCAACTCATACAGATATATTTAGAGATTCGAGTACTAGATTTTTTTCTGTGCAGTTTGCTATCTATTATTTTTGAGGCGCATTAGCTCTGTTAAATTGTTGACGTTGTTTTTTAGGCGTTTATTTCAAATAATGTTGTTTGTGGGAGTGTCGCAACTTCCCGTTCGGACACGGGCTAGTCAGTTGCGCACGGTCACACGTAAATCATTCTTTACTAAACAAATACAAGATTAGGAAGATCGGCTACGTTAGCCATCTTCGGGCGCACCAGCAGCGCCGCCGTACCGACTAGAAGTCGAAGTGGTCGCCATGACCGAAAGCGGCGGAGTAGTTCATCATCATCACACGATGGAAATCACTAATAAACAAATATTGTTTTGTGATTATAGCATGAAACTTGTCAATTAGTCTTGTTAAGGTATTAAAGATGTTTTAGTCTTATAATTAAAATAAAAAATGACTTAGTTTTTACGTTTTGACTATAAAAATGTTATAATTTTCAACTATATCTATTTCTAGAAGTACAAAATGTTATTGATAAATAATTTGTTTTATTATAACACAACAGGAGACCACCAAAACAAACAATTTGTGGCACGATCCTGCCATACGAGTCGGACACGGAGTACCAGACTGTGATGAGCACCGCGGAGGTGGTGTTCCGGTACCCGTTGGTGGGCCGCGTCATCTTCCGGCAGCCGCTGGAGAGACCCTGGGAGGACACCACCATCATAGTCGAGAGCTTAGTGAGTTACACTTCTAATGAAAGGATACAGTGTATTGTGTTGTGATATTATTATCTACACACAATGTAGTATGTTCAGAGTTGAAGTCGAAAAAGAAAAGGCTGGCGAACCAGCCATTACACGAACCTTTAGTGGTACTTCTACCTCCTAAAGACTAAATCTATTAGACATACAAAGTAGCACTTTTTCTAAAGTCCTTGACATATTAATGTTTAAAAATCGCATATCTAATTACTGACTTACTCACTTATAAAATTAGATGCCGAATTCTATAGAGGTTCCTTCAGTCATACTTATACTCGTAGTTACATAACTGCAATAATGGTACAAAGTTCTTCACTTGAAAAGAAAGCTTTTTAAGGTCCTTGCTACTGAATATATAGAACTTGGCACGTCTTAAATTGAAAATTTAGATGTGAAAACAATGCCTTCACCAGTTGTTGATATTAGCTTTTAATAAAATTATGACTACCTGATGGAACTTCTTTCTATAACACATATATTTTTTTTGTTTTACAAGTTCTACTATATTTATTAAATGAATTGCGACTTGTTTCGTCTATTTTATGATATTGTCGGTTGAAATAAAATAGATGAATACATACATGACATAAATGACATAGATAACTGAAGTAGATAAATGACGAAGATAAATGGATTTAATAAATGGATGAAACTATTCGCGATTAATTTAATACTCGTTAATATAGTTGAACTTCTACAAGAAGACTTTTTTTAAATAGTGATCTTAACTTTTGTTAGCATAAATATACAAGGTGACTTTTTGATCATCGTCCAAATTCATACTGGAGGCTTGATAAGTGATCAGTATCTTGGATCAGTAACAATTTTTGTGAAATTCGTAAAATGAAATTTTGGCTTCCCATATAAATTCAGTTCCAGTCCCGAGTGAATCACTATGGGGAGTCGAAATTTCATTTTACGAATTTCACCAAAATTGTTATTGATCCATGATACTGATCACTTACCAAGCCACTAGTATGAATTTGGACGATGATCAAAAAGTCACCTTGTATATATTTAAATGTATGTAACAGTAACGTTTGTTCCACAACAAGGTGCACGCAGACGGAGCCAGCGTGAACGACACTCGGGAGCACCGCTGGGCGATCCACGAGAACCCTCCGGGCCCGGACTACTACAACTGGACCGCGCGGTGCCTCAGTGCCGGCGCAGTGTACGAGCCGCACGGGCTGGATACCGACACCAAGCATCCAGAGACGTACTGCCGGCGCGGGCTCGAAGGGCAGTGCCGCATTGGTGACTTCACTACTAGGTATGTACTCATGCTGCTCTCAGAACCTCTTGAGGCTTGATAGAGTAAAGTCTGGTGTTTACAGTGTTTAGTGGCTACAAAATTAACACGTTGAAGGACAGAGATTATCTTCATACAAGTTGTGTTGTGACACATGGTAGTAGAGACGAAGGCGAAAGGGGAAACGGACATTTAGGCCTATTGGATTGACAGTAGATCTCGTTTGAATGTTCACTTTGTAACACAATAAACAACACTTGTACTGGTTTGTAGAGAAATCTCGACACTGCTAGCCGTTCTTTCACAATTCTACAGGGAATCGATGACGCCATACGGCATCGTGTTCAATATCTAACAGTACGCTCTAGGACGCTGTACAGCCTGTCCTTCAACGTGTTAAGCCATGTCCTGCAGAAGAAAACCGAAAAAGAGAAATGGGAAAAAAGCCACTGACCCGTATAAAGTTAAAATGCCTTCTTGTTTGGAGCAATGGAAAAACCAAAACCATTTCAGTTTTCTATCCATTCCATCTGTTTGTTTCCTCTGGTTGGTGCAATATTTTTTTTTTGTCTTTGAAACATATTGTAATGTCATATTCCAGACACGGCACGCTAGCTATAGCGGGTCGCAAGGCGCACAGCGCGCGACTTACGCGCCGCTTGTTCACCGACTCGAGCGTCGCTCTCTCCGGGAGATACTCCATCATGAGGAAGTCACTCGTCATCTATGACGACCATGGACCCGCCGCCCGCGGGGAAAGGCTGGCTTGCTCCATGTATGTTTGTATATTATTTACATGCAACTTCGTCAATATATTTTTAGATATCTTGTGTTAGTAGTTAAACTCCGGCCGTTCATTCGAGAGAATGGTGACGTTTGCAAATGTCAGGGGATAAAACCTTTTTTTTACTGTTTTGTATTTCAATATTTTATGTTTATCATGATGATTTTAGGGTAGATTGTATATCGTTAAAAGGTCCCATTTGTTAATAAAAAGTATTTTTGTCGTATATATTTTCCACTTCCTAGTACAAAACTTAATGAATCAGCTGACTCAATTTCTACGTAAAAGTTAAAGAAAAAGCGCAAAAAATATTATTTTTGGCGAAAAGTTGTTTATTAGCGATACTGTCAAGTTATTTCTGTCAAATCAGCAATCATAATGCCTGCAGTATGAATCCTCGACTTTTTGAATCGACATTTCAGAAAAAGGTTTATAATATCTGCGGTGTAAGGCAGTGTTGTCGTATTATAAAACTAATATACCTTACCAAATAATAAGATCGTATATATATTCTATTCCAGGGTTTTTATTTATAAAAAAAGTTTAAATAATCATGATTTGGATTTATTTCGTCCCATTTGTTGTACCGTTGATATTTTTTTAACATGCCTTTATTTATTTTTGTCGTGAAGAAGCTCTTGTTGACTTGTAGTATTTTTTCGAGATATCGCCACACTCCATCTGTCATCATTCTCTCGAATTAACGGCAGCAGTATAATTATAATTAACTATTTAAGTCGACACAATTATATCAATCTACCTATGCATTCTGCCGCTCATATAATTTACTAGATTTTGCCCGCGGCTACGCTCGCGTGGAAGACGGAAGTGTGTTTCAATTATTGTAAATTTTCAGCTTGGTGTTATTTTATTAACAACCCTTATAGCCTTTATATTGACCACAGTCACAACGATGCCTGATAATAAAGAAAACCGAATCCAAATCCGTAATGTGGTTCTTAGAAAAAATTTAGTATACATCATACAATCATCCATCCATCCATCAGCCTGTGTTCGTTCACTGCTGGAAATAGGCCTATCAAATATTTTGTCACTCTTGGCGGTCCTCCGTCATACTCAACCAGCCGCTACCTGCGACGTCCTTCAGGTCGTCGTCGGTCCAGCGGGCACGAGGTCGGCCTACGCTACGGTTTGCTGTACATGGTCTCCATTCCAACGCCTTTCGATTCGAACCCAACAGCCGTCATGTCGGCGACAATTAGGCCTGCTCACTGCCACTTCAGCAGGCTATGTCGGTCACTTTCGATCTCTGATGAATCTCCACGTTTCGGATTTTATCCATCAGAGATATCCCAAGCATAGCCCGCTCCATAGGTTATTGAGATACCTTAAATTGGTGGATCAAGTCCGTTGGTAATAAACCATGTCTCATAGTACAATTCTTATAAGTAATAACTAATAACCTATTTCATTTAAAATTAACAAAAATATTCAGTTTTAAATTGTTCAAATAAGAAGCTGTTGACTTCAGAATAAACGGTCTCCACCGGCGCAAGGCGGTGGTGCGCGACTGGTTCGGTAACGGAGAAACGGTCGCGCTCAAGGGCAAGTTGGAGCTAGTGCAGCAGTCAGAGTATGACACCACCGACGTGCTCGTGCAGCTTGAGCACCTCGATAGCAACATCAGGAATTACAAGATTCATGTGGTTAGTTTATATTTGATGTACTAAATAAAGTACGAATGAAACGTAACAGCGTACAGTGAAGTCAGCAGTGTCTGTCGGGTATTGGTCGGGGCTGGCTAGTCTATTGAACTGTATTTACATGGACGTGCAGAATTTGGACATGGAGTAAAAATCGATGACGTCATATTATCCATCCATCCATCCATCAGCCTAGTTCGTGCACTGCTGGACTTAAGCCTTTCCAGGAATTTGCCACTCCTGGCGGTCATCCTAGAAGAATTGCCCATACTTACACACGCTGGGCAGGCGGGTTGGTGAGCGCGGTACCGGAACCCTGGCACCAGTGACGCCGCTGCCCATCAACAGTCTGTTCCATATAAAGCCCGGCTATTAGGGATGGATTTACCGCCATCCATCAGTCCCAGGCATGGTAGGCCTCCTGGTTTTTTGCCTGTGAGCTGCCCTCTTACTCTCCCTCGAATTACTTCGAGGGAGTCTCCAAGTGCGATGGTGGTACCTCCACAGTCGAGCCCAGCATCAGCTCTACCACCTGTCATATTATACCTATACTATATTAAATATAATACAGGGTGCCAAGATGAAGTTGCGGAAACCGGAAACTGGTGATAGTACTCGCCCATACGAACAACTTGTACAATGGAACCAATTCTCGAATCACGAAAAAAAAAATCAGCTGTTGCATAGAAAAGTTTTTTATGGAAAGTTGTTCGTATATACGAGTACTATCGCCAGTTTTCAGCTTCCGCAACTTCATCTTAAGAAGATTGCATACTCTAGCAATATTTTTTTTTTAATTACCCGTCCAGCACAATAAGTCCAATGGCAAAGACTTTATTTGCTTTTCATAGAGGCGATTATATATTGGCTCCTTGGCCTCTTTTTCTTGGACGCGTAATACTAGTGATCACGCAGCGAAACAACAAATTGGTGTGTTTTTAGCTAATACTGAAATATTTTGTGGGGATAAAAAATTTGAATTTAGGTGATATACCTTCATATAACTTTTTTTTATGCGTTTATTGATTAAATACAAGAAAAATATACAATATTATAAAACTTATAAAGCAAACGGAAACCATAAAGAGGTTTATGTGTCGCTGCAAGCGACACTAAAACTATAAACTATTTTATGAAAAAAAAAATCAAGTTGATCTATTAACCGCGTTCTTGAAGCGAACGTTTGAAAACCAAAAAAAAAAGAGGGTGCAAAACATTTTTTTTTGACTAAAGTATACATCTTAGTACATTCTTTATACGTAAGATCCCTAGAGAAAAGATTAATAAACCAAATATATTTTTTTCAATACAAGGAGAGTCCAAATTTCTTCAAACGAATCCTAAATAGCCTGGAGTTGGTCATGCTCTATGCTCAGGTACAGTCTTAACACCCAGCATATTTCAATCAAGCAGATGATATTTACATTTACACTGATGATACCCGTCCATTGTGTACGACTTACGTTTGACTCAGTTCACTTGATACATTTTAGTTTTAAGGGGACGACCACACAGAGCCACGTTCTGCGTTTTGCTTCTGCAGAATATTATGTTCTGAGGAACTGTAATCTATGTAACAGCAGAGTACAGAACGCATTCTGGGTGTTCGGCCCCCAAATTCTCAAGTAAGTAGCTAATGTGTTTTGTAATTTCAGGCTCCAGTCGAAAAGGAGTTAGAGTTTCCTTGTGAGAAGACGTCCCTATATGACACCTACAATCCTTTTAATGTAGACAAGTCACTCAGCCCTCCGCCCGCTAAAGGAACTCCAGACCAGTACGAGTTGGGAGACCTGGGAACAAAATACGGCCTTTTGGACGACTTCAAGGATTTCTCTTCATTCTTTAATGATACCCAACTGTCTTTGTTTGGACCATACAGCATTCTGGGACGATCGGTTGTACTGCACAGGAAGGTTAATATTTGTATATTTCATTTGCACTACTTACTCTACCTAGCAGCTCTTCCCGTAGATAACTGATAAACCCATTTATTTAGATAAAGTTCCTTAAATTGTTAACAGTTCTCACTTTTCCTTTTTTATTTTATTTACTTATTTTTGTTTGTCAACATTTCCTTCCATTCGACTGATTTGATGACGGACCCATACCGTGGGCCGAAATATATCGAGAAATTTTTTTTTTTTTTACTGTCGTTGTTTTATTACATCTATTAAATAAATAAAGCTTGTATCTATTTTTAGAGTTCCGTACCCAAAGGGTAACCAACGAGACCCTATTACTAAGACTCCGCTGTCCGTATGTCTGTCCGTCTATCCGTCTGTCACCAGGCTGTATCTCATGAACCGTGATAGTTAGACAGTTGAAATTTTTACAGACGATGTATTTCTGCTGCCGCTATAACAACAAATACTAAAAAACAGAATAAAATAAATATTTAAGGGAGCTCCCATACAACAGACAAGTTTTTTTGCCGTTTTTATAGATAATGGTACGGAACCCTTCGTGAGCGAGACTGACTCGAACTTGGCCGGTTTTATTCATTTTGTTATTTACGTTAGCTTAGTTATAATTAAAATTATTCTATTGATTTTTATTCTTGAAAGTCACTGTGCCTGAAGTGCTAGGGATCCTAAAAGTCAAAAAACAACTTCCATGACTTTTACAATTTTAGCTTTCTCCCAGTAAATTTGTTAAGTTCTCTCCTGTGCATAATATACTAATACTTAGTGTTCAATTGCTTTAACTTACAGAGCAAAGACCGGCGGTGGGCCTGCTCCTCCATAGAGCGTGGGTATAGTCCCTCAGAAGCCCGAGAGATCAGAGGCATCGCCTCGTTCCACCACCCTGGGGGCTTCGCGCGTGGGTACATTCGGATGACGCAGCTCATACACAACGACGGGAGCGCCAGTGACACCGTCATTGAAGTCAATTTGAGGTATCCGGGAGTCAGAGACAGGAATTTGGTGAGTGTCATATGAGACAGGTAGACAAAGATATATGTTTTTCTTTTTTTCATTAACCTGAATTCTTGCTGTCTTGTATTTTCTTATCCCTTGGTTAAAGTAGATATAAGTCATATATTGTATAGCATAAGTTTTATGTTGAAAAAAAAAGACATGATCTTGCTAAGTTTCTTGCCCTTCTTCTTAGCAAGACTAATCGAATGGGCGGAGGTAGGCATGTATTTATATATGTATGGGATTTGGTCGGCCGCCTGGATTCGTGCTGGGGGCTCGGTTGGTGATCATTGAACCTTGTTCCTGGTCCCTGGCCGGGTCTCCGGTATGGGTTCGGGCAGCTGATTGGATTTTACCTTGTATAATATATATTTTACCTATCATTTTAATCGTAAATATATTGCTACATAAATTAAATAAACCTTTAATTTGTACATTTATTATTTTATTACATATATTTTCTTTATTAGATTAAATTTGACGTGTAAAAAGTGTATATATCTATACCTGCTTTGCAAAATAAACTATTTGAATTTGAATTGAATTTGAATTTGAATTTGCACTGGTACAGTCCCTGAGAGCATCGCCCCTTTTCATCAATCTTAAGAGTTCCGGGTGCATGTTTACGCTTAACGCAATTAAAACACAAAGTTGGGAGTTCTAGTGATACCATAAAAGAATCCTGTCGAAGTCAATTGGAGGCTTCCGGGTAGCATTAAGTTTTAAAACGTTATCTTTGTAAATATTTCAGACCCGAAACCACAACTGGGCGATCTTTGTGAATCCAGTGGGAGTGGATGCTGCAGTGAAGGTGACGAACACCAGGTGTGTAGCCGGAGGGTACAGGTGGAATCCCTACTTCACGCAACTGGCTGATCCCTTGAATGTAAGATTACATAAGAAAAGTGGATTAAAAATGCACCTGAATCCAAAACAGCAGAATGACACACGTTTTGTTTTCAGCATGATCTGTACAGTCAAGAGTGTGGCCCTGACAACCCTTTGAGATGTGATGTTGGGGATATTACAGCTAGGCTTGGAACTATTGGTTAGTATTCTTTTGATTTTATCTTCGTAGTGGTTGGGTATTCTACCTGTAGTTTTTTTTTCCATTTACTAAACATCACGTTTTGTATTTTACAGACATAGGTGACAAACGCCAAGTGTTCATGGACAGCAACTTCCCGCTGGAAGGGACAGTGAATGCTATGGGTCGCTCCATCGTCATTTTTGGTCCTGAACGGAGCAGCGAGCGGTTCGCATGTGCTAACATCGCTCCGGATAAAGATATCGTCAAATATGTGAACATTATGAAGCCCCCGAGATTTGTGTTGTACGTATCATATTAACGTTGTCTCAATTTTCTCTTCATGAAACCTCCCTTTATTTTTTATTTATTGAGTATTGAGTTATGATGGTACATTTAACAAAACAGAATACGGCATTTACTTTTTTTGTCTAGTTTATTTACTTAGTTATTAACCTTTTTAAATATTTCCTACAATCACCTCCTACCTTCACAGGGCTCATTTCTTAGAAGACATTCGCAAAGTGATGGGCGTGCCCGAGTGGATGATCGGCGTAGACTCGCGGCGCACGCGTACGCTACACGGAGGCACGTGTGTTCAAGTGCTGCTGCATTTCAGTGGACCTGACGCCAATAAACTAGAGCTGGACTTTACAAGGTGGGAACCTAATACCATTACGCTGACATTTAGAAATACGTTTAAGTTTAAACACATCGTTCTCAACTCACAAATATTGGAGTCAAGTAATGATAATTATTTGTGCGTAACTTGTGACTAATATGTTATGTCCAATGACCTGTGGGTGGATAAACCTAACATTATCAAGATAAAGCTAGCACTGTCCAAAGCCTTTGGATAAAGTCCCAAGTCCACACTTCGGATATTATCCACCTATTATTGGATAACCTTAACATTATCCAGACGAAATTCGTTAAGGTCCGATATCTCATGTCCATCTCAGTGCTGCCGGCGGCCACGGCCTTTGATTTGGAGGCGGTATCCTGTGTGAAGAAGCGTTACGCGCTTCATGAAGCGGCGTTAGGTACCACGGCTGTAGAGACGGGATTCGACCCGGGGTAATTCCTGGAGAGTACCTGTGAAAACACCCTTTTAGGTAAATATTCGGGTGTTAATAAACGGGTGTTTTCACAGATATTCTCCGGGAATTTACCAGCAATAGGTTACTGACACAGGTAGAATCCCGTCTCTACATTAGTGGTGTCTGACACAGCTTTTCGAAGCGCGTGCCGCCTGTTCACAAAGGACACCGCCTCCAAATTAAGGCCGCCGCCGCCGCAGCATTAAGATTGGCATAATAATATCAGACGTTGACCAATTTCGTCTAGATAATGTTCAGATTATCGAATAATAGGTGGACAATGTCCGAAGTGAGATAATTTTATGGTGAATTTCAGACTTTATCCAAAGCATGTGGATAGTGATCTGGTAAATATTAGCTTTATCCATTCACCGGGCATTAACCGTAACATTTATACGTCACCACCGTATGATTAAATCAGCTTCTTAATTGACCGCCTAGGTTAATTAAATTGCGCCAGGATGCTCAGCCCAAAACTTGAACGCAACATTTAACCAGAGGGCTGAACGGCGTTTAGCCTTTTGGTAAAATTGTATTATTATATATTGTTAGCGTGGCGAAGATCAATGTTATATGAGAAGACTAATACAAAGAGTTAAATTCAATTCAATGTTATTGTTTTTTTTTTTCATTTGTGGTCTGTTATCTATAAATTAAGTAATATTTTAACCTGGCCTCGGGTTATGATTGTGGTGTTTATAATCTGGTCGTTACAGATTGCTGGCAACAGGTCGTTTGGAGTCTCCAAGCATCTTCGTACCAGGCTACGTCAACACCAAGAGGAAAAGTACAGTCTCATATCGACAGTGTGGTGTTACAGACCCTAATGAAAAGAAAAGTAAGTTTTGTAAAGTTTGACATTGGTACCGATTTGGTGAAGCACATCTGAACTTATTTGAGAGGACTAAACTTAATTTACGCGTTCTGTCCTTGTCTTTTCGATAAAGAAAGAAAAAGACAGGACGCTTAAAATAAGGTTAGTCCTGTCAAATAAGTTTATTTATTTATTTATTTTTATTGGTCTGCCAACAGAAATGACACTTACAATAGTAATAGATATTTAAAGACAAACACACACATGTACGAGTGTATTCCCAATTATAGGCAAAATAGTAGCATAATAGTAGTTTATGTTACAAGGGCGAAAAGGAATAAATTACGAGGACGATTTAAAACACAAGCCTAGCGAGTGTTTTAAACGTAACCGAGTAATTTATTGCTCTTACGCCCGTGTATCATACTACGTTTTTCAATGCATAGTGTGAGGAAATAAAACAAATATAATCTTGTGAACTTTAAATTATGATTGGCTCAAAAGTACTGTATCTAGACCCGTTAAACAGTGGAAAAAAGTACAACATTTATGGTCGACAGGAAAGGCTGCAGGTTAGCCAAGCATTGTAAATAAAATGAAAAAAAGCCCTAGGGCAAAATAATCGCCTTCCTGTTCGGTTTTGATGCATAAAAAGTGGGCCTTTACGAGCACTTGCATTGAAAACTACTATTATTTACGTTTTCTGACAATGAGGCTAACCCAATATATTTGTACTTTGCAGAAAGCACATTCTTCTTCTCCACTCAGCGTGCCGCAGCATGTTCGATCACTTTGCCCTCAAATATTTTCTGGACGACATTCCTAACAGCAAGCCTGTCATTACTTCAATAGTAATTAGTGTGTGTACCTCTACATACATATTTATAATACGGCCGTAATGTAAATACATACAAAATTTAATAAATTTGAGACCTAAGGTAAATTATATTTTTGTTACATTAGACATGTGTTTAAATCAAACCGTGTACCTTTGCCAGAAGTCAATTTATAATACTCATTTATTATTTATTTATTTATTAGCCTTGCAATGAAAGACAGTTATTAATGTTTTATTTTCGTTTTATATAATGTTTTATGTAATAATAATGTTTTATTCATTGAAGCTCTATGCACTTCATCCATGGATGTTCCAAAAGGTGTGCAAAATGGTTGTCCATGTTCACCGCAGATCTCTTTGCCCACCCAACAATGTTTTGAGCTTGGGGAATAGGTGATAATTAGTCGGTGCCAGATCTGGCGAACAAGCCGAGTGAGGAAGCAAATTTCTCCATAGCGGTGATGCACGTATGCACGTGCTCATTATCTTGCCACAGCGATGATGAACGTGTGCACGCGCTCATTATCTTGCCACAGCGATGATGAACGTGTGCACGCGCTCATTATCTTGCCATAGCGGTGATGAACGTGTGCACGCGCTCATTATCTTGCCATAGCGATGATGAACGTGTGCACGCGCTCATTATCTTGCCATAGCGATGATGAACGTGTGCACGCGCTCATTATCGTCACTATATAACTATACATATAAAATGCAACATTTGTCTGTCCTGTACGTCCGTCCGTCCATCCGTCAGTACTTATTATTATAAGCTGACCTCTCGAGTTGAGGCTTATTATAAAACACGTTTACCGGGGTCTGATGATGGGAATGGAAGGTGGATACGGGAACTCCTCAACGTCTAACAGTAGACCTTTGGTTGGTGTTGACAACTGTGTTTGTAAAGCATGGTGACCGGATCAGGGCCTGATGAAAGGACTGGAAGGTGGATAATGAATCACCTTAACGGGAAACAGCAGACCTTTCAAATTTAGGCTTATTTGAATGGTATTGATTAACACTTTAGTAAAACATGGTGACCAGGGTTTTGGTGATGGCTCTGAAAGGTGGATACGGGATCTCCTCAACGGACAATAGCAGACCCTTCGAGTTTGGCTTATTTGATTGGTGTTGATTAGTACTTTGGTAAAACATGGTAATCAAGATCTGATGATGTGACTGGAAGGTGGATACGGGAACTCCTTAACGGCCAACAGCAGTCCTTTTGAGTTTGGGCTTATTTGATTGGTCTTGATTACTATGTTGGTAAAACATGGTGACCATGGTTTGATAAAGTGACTAAAAGGTGGATACTAGAAATCCTCAACGGCCAACAGCAGACCTTTCGAGTTTGGGCTTATTTGCTCGGTCTTGATGAGTGTGTCTGTAAAACATAGTGACCAAGGTCTGATGATACAACTGGAAGGTAGATACGGGATCTCCTCAACAAAAGAGAGCAGATCCTCCAAGTTTGGGCTTGTTTGATTGGTCTTGATTAACACTTTGACTTTGGTAAAAGTTGGTAACCATTGTCTGGTGATGGGACTGGAAAGTAGATACGGGAACTCCGCAACGGCCAACAGTAGACCTTTCGAGTTTGGATATATTTGATTGGTCTTGGTTAGTACTTTGGTAAAACATGGTTTGCAGAGTCTGATGATGGCATTGGAATGTGGATACGGGAATTTATCAACGCACAACAGCAGACTTCTCGAGTTCGAGATTATTTCTTCGCTTTTGATGAGAACTTTTGTAAACATGGTGACCAGGGTCTGGTAATGGAACTGGAAAGTGAAAACGGCAACCTCTCAATGGATAAATGAGGATCCCCGTAAAGTTTGGGCTGTCGATATAGTAATACGTATAATATAGTAATTTACCTTATTTCCACGAAAATCTCTACAACGCGGACAGAGCCGCGTACAAAAGCTAGTAGTCTATCAAAAGAGAAACTGTGACCCGTATAAATATGTTGAATAATTGTATTATTACTTGCTCATAATAACAATGTCACCCAAATATTGGATCTAATGAAAATTTCTACTTGCGAAGGAGGAAATTTAAGTCATTTAGATTGTTTTTTAAGTGTTTATTTAGAACAAACTATAACAGGATATATTTGATGCAACTTGAGAATTTAAGAAAATCACTAATACTTCACCATTTGAAGTGCATAACATGAGCGAGATCAAATATTTTCAGTAACCAAATTTTTAAATAATTAATAATTTCATTTTACATATACGTATATATAATTTACTGTTCATAAAAAACCTTCGCTTCTGGTATACGTATTGTATGTAAATATATATACTCGTATTGATTGACTCATTGAGTCAAATCAAGTCTACGATTGAGTCAAATAAAGTCTACGCAACAGTATACGTAATGCACCCAGGTGAATTAACCCAGATGAATTAAGTCTACGGCACCGAAATCGGTACTGACTGATATGTATGAACACTTTCTCTTGAAAACAATGTTTAATCTCTTAATAATTTACACTGTAAGGTGTGACTCCTTGATGGAACTTCATTCTAACACTAATCAAAGTCTTCTTGTACAAGTTCCACTATTTTATTTATTTAACTAGTCGCAATAATTAAAGAAATAAAATAGTGGAACTTGTACAAGAAGACTTTGATTAGTGTTTTAATCTCTTACATTGGTAGTTTGTTGAAATAACCTGAGTTGTCAGAGTTCCTTTACTATTTCAATGAGACTTCCATATCTTATATTTCCAATTTTTTCAGGGTCATACCCAAAAAATTTATTTTTACCCTTTTCAAAGGTGTATACCTAATGTTTCGTAGCGGCATCACTTTAAGTGGTCGCAGCAAGACTGAGGTATTTCCTTAAAAAGGTTTAGAATGTTTAATTCGCGCGTGACTTGGTAAAATTAGTAAATATGTGAACCAAACGCGGAGGCTTAAATTTATTCTTTAGATTTTGTATAAGTTTCATCAAAACCAATTCTAAGCTAAAGATATGTGGTAGTAAGTACTTTGTAGGATCTTTGTAATGGACCCCTTATAATCAAGACAACACTAAATATAGAAGTTGAACCGTAATACGTAGAGTACAATGTGTATAGAGGGAAGGAGCCTCGCTCGGCTACTCGCTGACGGTGATGGTGAGCTGCTTGCTGCGGCTGCTTTCGAACCGGTCCATGGTCTTGATGTCCAGGATCATGGTGATGGAGATGCCCACCCCGATCACCATGATGAACGACACGAGGAGACCCGACCTGAAATCAAACGAAAAAAAAAACTATAATTTTCTTCGTATACCTTAATGATGATTCACGATACACGATGAACGTTATGATAGATTTGCAAAGACCCTTGCCTTAAAAATGAAGTCAAAAATATTTATGAATATGTATTTTAGTAAAAGCTTAATTTATACAGTTCCTTAGACATACATGAAAATACTTATTATTACTATTTAAACAAAAAAGTTATAAAGTCTATTAAAATCTTACCAAATTGGTACAGTCGTGAAGCCAATGCAATCAAATGCGTCAGCAAACTTCTCTGTGTTGTCCATGTATGGTTGCATCTGAGAATTGACAGTAAAGAGTTGAAAATTAGATACTAAACTATTACTACCCAATATACAGGGTGTAATCGTTAAGTGTGACCAGGCGATTATTCCGTAACTATTACAGATAACAAAAAAATTTAAACTGATATCGAAAGTACGTTACCTAATCAGTAAAATGACATCAATAACTTTTTGAAAATCAAACGATAAGTATCCAAAATTTTGCCATTAAACATTCCCATACACTTTACAATATAAATGATTTGATTACGGTTATTCCAACACGGTTACATTATAGCAAGAATCTTTTACATGTTTCGTTTGTGCAGAAACTATGAAAAATAGCAGTACCGTTTTCGCGTCACATTTGTGTAGACACAATCGGTTATCGAGGTTTTTTGCATATTGATGGGTTGCGTTTTCGTAATATTTCAAAGATGGTTACATTTTAGAAAGAAACACAGTTTTGCTTACAAAGATTTCAAAAGTTTAGATGAGCCCTGGCACCTAAAATCTATTTTTGCATTGTTTTTGAATGTGCAATGTCACACTTTTGGCTTTATTCGTATTTCTTGAAATGTTAGTGCACTTTAAAAATGCACACGACAGGGTATTGAGACCCTTTTCTCGTAAAATTTATTAAGGCGTCCAACTATCACTGTGTTCCGATGAGCACTGATTCCAAACGTGTGAGCATCACCCATTTAAAGGTGAAAACATTTTGGTGCTGTCATACTACGGTAAGGGCCTATCTTAACTTTTGAAATCTTTGTTTGCTTATGCGTTCCGTTTAGTGTAGTGGGTTTCTACTCTGCCAGACATCACAAGGCACAATTTGTACCGAACAGACAGACAAGAAAGGGAGTTAATAAAAATATAGTAACGTGGGTGCTCACTTGTACGTCCGGTAGTGTTAAGCTGGCCTCATCGGACGCGTACACCAGCGGGAGACTGCAGTGATAGGCGCGCCCGAGCACCGCGGCAGGTGCGTCGGGAGGTGACGGCGCCTGGAGGTTAAGTCCAGTGGTCTCGAGGCCTCGCTTCACCTCCACGCCAACCGCTGTCCACCATCCGCCGGATTGTTTGAAGCTAAACTCCAGGGTTATCTGAAATGAGGGCACGTATAAGTGACAGAGTGGTTCATTTATACAAGGTGTATTTTTGAGCTGCTTTGAATTTAAAGCTTCGTGCTCTGCCAATCATACATAACAAGTTTTATGCTACGTTAGGACATGCGTGTGTGACGGTATTGCCGCTAAGGAACCAAGCAGAAGCGAGAACTTAGTGGAAAAATCATAAAATGCACTAGATCACCTTAACCGTGTTTATTGCAAATATTTTGTGTCTTCAACTTTCCGTGACCGTGATTCGTTAGACTCAAAGCTCCTAAGTAGTGCCAATATTTCAATTATTTGAATATTAATTGCCAAATCATTTTCAAAATATTGGAGTTACAATTGGAATTTGGAATTATTCCAACAAGCCAATTAAATAATAATAATTTACGTATATATAATATAATTAATAAAAATAAAAATCTTTCACTCAGTAGAAATAATGATTAAAATGAGGTCTTCAAACACACGCTTTCTCATAGTTTGACAAATACTTATTATATAAAGAGCCCAACCATATTTTATTACATGGGTTTTAACAATATCTATATTTTGGTAATTGGAAATTTTTCTAGTCATTTTAGTTTTTTTTATACAACGTGTAACGTTTAGTTTATACAACTTTTACTATGGAACTTTTACTATTTGACCAGTTATGACTTTTGACTGTGACATATACAAGAATGCCCAGATCTGAAGCCGAATTGTCTGTCAGGTATGAGTCCTTCTTCGGACGCTAGGTTTGTCAGTATGGTATTTAATACGTTCATATACCTATTTAGTTTGAGTTAGTTTCATATAAAATACAATCGGTGTGTATCGGCCTTAAAGGTGTATGTGTATGCAGAGTTTCAATTTCCTAAAACAATAATTAAAAAATGTTGAATTTCAAATTTTCAAAAGGATAGTCGCCTTAAGAAATGAAGCCAAAATTAAGTCATTACTCATCGTCGCTTGTGATTGGTTCTTTAGCGGTGTTATAATGAATTTGGCCAATCATTGCGCAGAATTGCGTTATTACAATAAAATGTAACACTATAACATCGGTCAGACAACGTGTTGATACCTATTAAACCTAATAATCTATAAGAGACTAATAATAAATTAGTATTGGAAATGCACATTTACGCAACAGGCGGGGGTGCGGGCGATTTCATACTGTTATGTACTCGCCTGCACTACCGCTATGTCACGTACTATATGTGTACATATTTTTCTAAAAGTATATTTAACTACCGACTTTTTCTACTAGGTGTGCCCGTGTGCGGCTGCCCGCTCATTGTCCGAACAGATTTATGTATTTATTTATTTATCAAAATTATTGCACAGCATTACAGACGTATCCAATTCATTGTACAATTAAAAAGGTAATAATATATATTTTTTTATTTATTATTAAAATTTTATTTATTTAACAATATAAAACTTAAATAACATTAAGACTACCTATAAATTAATAGAAATATAAAAGATAAAATTATACCTAACTAAAAAATAAATTAAGAAAAACTTACCTATAAATTAACAATATAAAATATTTTTTCCAAATCACCGCCGTCGATCGGTAGGGTCCCCAAAAGGCTGGAAGCATTTCCTCGTTGGATAATTATTAATAATAATAATATGCATAAGATAGTTACAGAAACATAAAATCAACAAAAGTGACCAAGATAAAAATATTTGTTTGGTCTAAGGCGTAGAATCTAAGGACATCGTCATTGAGGTTTCACTCTCACAGAAGAGAGAGCATTCCCGCACCACATCTGTCATTGTGAGAGAAAAGATCACACAGTAGTTCTGATACCAAAAGTGCGTTGAATTTTATGGGTGCACGCACTAGTGGGGACTCGATGATATAGCCTCTCACCTTATCCCGGGTGTTGTCTCCGTCAGCGAACCTGACCACCATGATGGTGTAGAGCCGCGTGGGCTTCACCGTGGGCCCTCCGACCGGCGTGTCCAGCAGTGTGACGGAGCCGTCCGGCCAGCGCAGTTCCGGCCAGCCAGACGAGTACAGGAGAGCGCCGTTGCCGGGGGGACCTGCCAATAATTACACTATTCATTCTTAATTTGAAATTGAAAATGTATTTTAGGGGGGCGTTTTTAGCGAAAGTGTGAACTGGCGATTTCCCAAAAAGTTTTAGAGCTCTGAGAATGATTAAGGATCGGTTGCGCCGAACATGCTCTCGCGTTTGGACAATTTAGCATATTAAAACAAAATAAGTATTTTAAAGAGGATGGCATACCCTAGCAACTTATTTTATTACCCGTCCAGCACAACAAGTCTAATGGCAAAGACTTTATTTGCTTTTCATAGAGGCGATTATATGTTGGCTCTTTAGCCTCTTTTTCTTGGACGCGTAATACTGTGATCACGCGGCGAAACAACAGATTGGTGTGTTTTTAGCTAATACTGAAATATTTTGTAGGGAAAGAAATATTGAATTTAGGTGATATACCTTCATACTTCTATGACCAATTCTATGAAAAAAAAAAACCAAAAAAAAGAGGGTACAAAACATTTTTTTTTGACAAAAGTATAAATCTTAGTACATTGTTTATACGTAAGATCCCCAGAGAAAAGATTAATAAACCAAATATATTTTTTCCAATACAAGGAGAGTCCGAATTTCTTCAAACGAATCCTAGATAGCCTGGAGTTGGTCATGCTCTAGGCTCAGGTACAGTCTTAACAAATAAAATTTGTATAAGTAGTTAAGTTGAACTACATTATAATTTTTCAGATTTGACACAAGTATCATAATCATCATGAAAACAATGGGAAAGATTACTAAAATCCCGAAAAACGAAATTTGGCGTTGCAAACAGAAAAAAAATATATTTTCTTTGTTCCATATTGAAATATTTTTTTTTGCGTAAAGAGTTCAAAGTACCTTATTCATGTAATATTTTAATATGTTTTTCCTTTCGTTATTTAAAAAGAAATACCCAAAAAATTTAAATTATTTTTGCGTCATTTGTCTGTACAGTCAGTGCCACTGTGTTTGTTTACGCTCCCATACATTTGCGTAATACTGTCGCTCTATCACGGCGGTACTAACATTGCGTCACTGACGCCAGAAATATTGTGTAGAAATACGGAATTCAATCAATCAATGAATCAATAAACAGCTATGTGCGCGAGTCAGACACACATTTGCTAATTTTTTTTCTATGTATTCTGCTTCAAAACCTCGTTGTACGTCGTATTCGTAATATTCTTTAGCTATACTTTACTGTACCAGTGGCGTTATAAAGGCTGTATCTGGGCGTGGCGCGCGCAGGCTTCTCCTCCACGTCAGCGCTCGTCGTGCTGGTGACGTCATCGTCGTCGTCGGCGCCGCGACGCACGCGCGCCCACTCGCTGTACGACGACGGACTCCCGGACACTGAGTTTCCTGAAATTTCAAATGTATTGGTTCTTGAGTTTGTTTCACTGATCTGTGTTAGTGTTAACGATGATGGAGGGTACTGTTACACATAATCTACTTTGAAATGAATATTTTTTATCCGCCTTTTTGCTACCAACTATCAACTGAGTTTTGAATGCGATGTCGAGTGGTTGAAAAACTCCCTTAGTTGAGTTTGCAGGCAAAATCAACTAAGGGAGTTCAAAAAAAGAAGGATTTTTGCGTATGAATTCTCTTATAACTAGGGTGTCACCTTGCCTTATTTACTTGTAAACTTTTTGTTGACAGACTTTCGTAAATTTCCTAACTCCGTCAATAACTAGCAATAAAAGAAATACTTTAAAGATACGAATCACAAAACCTGGTGCCCCACCACTTGCTATGATCCTTACACACCTCTTTCGCCTCTTCCAAATCCATCAATCTAGTCATACAAGCTCTTCTATTCCGGGTACTTTTTACATTGCAGCATAGGGCGGCTTCGTGGAACTATATATCCCACTTATATATAATATACTCGTACATTTCTTTCGTCACTCAACTTTTATTCATCCTCTCTACATATCCAAACCAGCTTAAAACTTGCTTATGCCACGGTAGCTTTTGCGTTCTTCCTGTAAACCTCATGCTTTATACAGCGGGACGATGACAACCACAGATACATATTGATAACAGCCTTGCACCACAAACATAAGTATAGAAAACTCCCGTAGTTTCAGCCAATCAAAAATCGCGCTTAAAACTCAAATGAATTGTTATTTAACCTTCTTAAACCTTATACCTCGTCGTAACTTCTAAGTTTTCTAACCTCCTTAGTCGGGCGGGTATTGTTTTGTACGCGTAGGCAATTTCATATAAAGACATAAAAACCTCCGGTATGGAATAAGTTCCCTTTGCCTTCCAACTTAGTGTAACTGTACTTTTGTAGCAGAAATTTTTGTTAAAGAAACTGTACTTTTATTTAATATTTTTACTGTTTGTGAGGTTCATCAGGATTTTACGATATGAGTGTACCTATAGATAAATGTGATTAATGTTATGGCATTATGCGACAATAATTTAATTTCTTTAGCGAAGTTGCTTTGTTAATGGTCTTGCACAACAACTTTAAAGCATGCTTATAGCTATTATGTAGGATAATTTACAACGTAATGCATTAAAGAACACAACATTGCTAATTACATAAAGACGTAATTGACATTCAACCATTGTCGCGTAATACCATAAATCACATTAATTGAATGCTTAATATAATTCAAAATAAGAAAAACAATAATAAGCCGAACGAAATTTCAAAAAATCAACTTTGTGAGTACTTGAACCTATAGGTTTTCATAGTGAGCAAATTTATATAAAATTGATTAAGTATTTAAAGGGCAAACACTTTTTTCATGTTACCAAAAATCACTCAAAGAAGTCATCACTTCAAAAATCATGCCAATAAACCAACCTTGAAACCTAAGCCCCTCATTTTCCAGAATGGAAACAGTGTGCGCCCTCGAAAATAACTCTTAATACGCCAATCGTCGTAACGTGGTACTGTGTTGTTCTTTCGTTTTGTTTGATACAAACGACGGAAAACTTGTTGTAAGTATTAGATCAGGGTTTCTCAAACTTATAGCCCCACGTAAAGTTTCCCAGTCAACTGCGAACCCCTTTTAAACAAACTTGGCATAGAAGAATTTTTATTTAAATATAAAAGATAATACAGTCACAAAGTAATGTTGTTAATTAGTTATTGTGATAGGGTCTTGTTTCTTGTCGCAAGCTGAGTCGATTTTTTGAGCTCGAATTTCGGATTTTTGCTCAATTTTCGTGTTGCTTCTAGCCAGTCAGCCGCCAAACGTAAATCTTGTCACCAACCCCCTACGATAAACCGGCGGGGTTCGCGTACCCCACTTTGAGAAACCGTGTGTTAGATAATACATAATTTATAAAATGTAATTTATTTGTCAAGTAACAAAACCAATGTGATGTTGCTTCACTGACATCAATAATGTTACCATGAAGGATATCTATGTGTTTCTTATCTTTAACTGTCTCTACCCCATACTGTTAGAAAGACGTCTAATGTTCCCACATGAAATCTACGTAATTATTTTTATTCATTGTTTGTTTAGGCAGATGCCAAAATGCTATTTAGTACGGTTGTTGGTGTGCGCAAGCGGATTCTTTTTCGACTAAAATGGTTTTTTAACTTCAGAAAAATGTTTACGTGGTATTCATACTTCTGACAATAAAGTTCATCGTTTGTGATAAAAACATAAAACCTTTTTACGTCATTTATTGTACGTACACCTAAATTAATGTAAATTTATTTATAAAGTAGGTTGATAATGCTTCCACAGCGAAACCGGTAGAGCAGAGCAAATTGTATTCACAATTACACTATTTGTTTTCATCATGACAATGTATGACAAAGTTCCACCAAATGCCAAAAAAGCAACTTCCTGGGATAGTTGGATAATTTTAAATGCAATCTAAGCTTCACAACAGAATTTACCAACGTAATTACATTATTAAATACCTAGATATTTAGTGTAATAATTAATATTAGTATAATAATAATTAGGTAATAAAGTTTATTGTTCTAAAACTAAGACTACACTGATCTAGACTTACGAAAATACATAAGTAATATTATGTACTCGTAATAAATACATGTAAAGTACCGAACTAGGAAAAAAAGGAAGGATCAAAACTATTATGTACAACTATTATACCTACTCGATTTTGATGATGCTGGAGAAATGTACATCTATCAAAAATCAGAGCTATCAGAAACACATGGATCTAGGTCACTCACCAAGGATCCCCAGGACCCGTCCATCTCCGTAGATGTCCTGGAGACGAGCGAAGGTTTCCGTCATCTGGGCATCTCGCTCCGACCATGGCCCTTGCAGGGTTAGCATCTGAAACACAAGACAAATGTCGGAATGTCGTGAACAATGTAGGAGTTCCTTCATTGATATATATAATTCGTCTGGAATTACGCTATAATAGACAATTGGAGATTACTTACACACATATTTTTAATAAATGTAACTTCATTTTTCAAAAATTTCTCGTGACCCGAGATTTTTTTTACCTAAATATCTAGTAAACAAGCGGATGCCCCACAGTGTGGATCCCGTTTCTTAGTCGATTTCTTTGTTATAAACACATTGAATTAACGGTACAAATTTCATGCAAGCAATTTGGTCTAAGTGTTGATACTCGTAGATCAGTCAGTCAGGGTATTCAATTATGCAGGCTGACATTAATTTATATAACCAAATTCATACTGAAGAATCGGTAAGTACTCAAAGTATTAAGGTTTGACGACCCTTTTTGTAGATCATTACAAAAAAAATTCGTTAATTATTTAATCGTGTTCCCTCCAATCGCAAGCCCAGCCCCAAGTTAATTACAATGAGAGGTCTACATTATATTTTATGACAAAAAGTGTTATTGATCCTTAACACTATCACTTACTAAGCCTCCAGTACGAATTTAACTGCATAAATTAATGTCACCTGCACAATATAGAAAAAGTGAATAAGCATAAACATTTGGGATGTTGGTTAAAAGAGACTTAGGAATTTTGGGATCCAGAGCTAGGAATAAGGACCAGAATTGAAATATCTAGAAGCCTGCTAACAAACAGAAAAAATAATATGAATTTTAGGTGGAAATTGGTGAAATGTTATATTCTCCCCGTCCTTATGTACGAAACTTAGAGCCTTTGAAATGTGGATTTATCGTAGAATGCTTAGAATTAAATGGACATACAGAGTTACAAATGAAAAAGTTTTGAATTAAATGAACAAAAAATTAGAAGTAGCACGCAAAACGGCGTATTTCGGACATATTTATAGACGTAAAATAGTATTTTGTGCAACTGTACATAATATAATTTGAGACATTGGAATACGAGTGCTTGTGTACGAAACGAACGAAATAAGTTTTGTAATAGTTCTGTATGAGTGTCCCAATGTCTTGTTATGTTCAGTTGCACGCAATATTCACATTTCAAATAATAATCACTTGCACACTTCGACCATCAAAAATATCATCTTTATTTACAATATTTTCAACTAACAATTTCACGAAAAATGAGAAAAAAAACACTCGTTCATGAACCTCAGGTGCATCGTCCGATAATGCTGCCTTGAGGGCCAATCAGAAGCCATAAGAATACAGAGGGCGTGGCTTAATAAATAAGGTTGGGACTTATTTATCGAAGCTGTTGTTGATAGGCTCTCTAGAGGTGTTACAATAAATTGGGCCAATCGCAGTGCATAATTGTGGTACTATAATATAATGTAATATTATAACATCAGATAAACAATAAAGGTACTTATAAAACAGCTTTTGATGTTGCAATTACCTTATTGCAGTATGAGAGTAGATAAAATACAAATTATTAAAATTGTTTGTTGAAAGAAAAATTGAAGGAAAAAGAAGTCGCTGTGGAAGGCAAATATCATGGACTAGAAATATAAGAGACTTGATCGCAGTGTAATGTACAGAGGAACTAATTCGCATGGCAGAAGATAGGGAGACATAAAGACAAATGGTCACCGATCTCCGGGATGGAGATGGCACTTGATGATGTTGATGATATCTATACATTGATCTGTTTTTGATTTAACACATAAGACTAATAATTAAGATTACACTTTAAGAAATTATTAAAATTATGATTAATTGATTACATGTACAGCTGCAAAAGTAGTCTTACAAATAATACAATAAAATAGAACCAAGTTAGAACTGGTTAATGAAACAAAATCCCTTGGAACAGACCTGAGTCTCGTTGCTGACGTAGTCGGGATGGACATCGAGGAAGTCTTGAGGAAGCACCAACATGGTCTGACCCTCCAACATCTTGCGCAGTCTTGGGAAGTAGCCACTGGACAGCGGCACTGAATCCTGGACAAATTTACAATTTACGTGTCACTTTGTAAAACTATAAAATGCTGCTGATTACGAAGATTGCAATTCAATTTATGTATTTTGATATTTATACAGTAATTGACAAACCGTAAAAAACGTGCTCTGTTATATGGCGAATAAATATCTTATATCTTATTTACCTCCACTTCATGACTCTTAATAAACTACTGATTCAAGTTTTGACAGTACTGATTTTACGGTTTTTTCATTTAACATTCCGTTTTGCAGATTGTCATTTGCAAACTTAGGTTAACGTAGAAAGCTTACCTGATTATTAAAGACCACAATCGCAGCCTGTTCCCCGTAGATGGTCATCAACTCATCTTGGTCAAGGTACTTCAGCGCTGGTCTCCGGTACTTGCCCAGGGACTTCGGACCGAAGAACAAGAAGGGACCTGAAACAATTTTTTGTTGTTTTATTGAAGGTGATATTAAACATCGATTTGTGGTAAGATATATTTTTACACACAATTTTCAAGTGCCCACTAACTTATCAAAAGATTACATTTCAATTGAATACTACTTCAGTGTAATGAAATGTTGGAGCTATAATGAGACCAAAACCTAGTAAACTAGTAACAAATACTGCCACTCTTAAAAAGCACAGAAAGTTATAAACGGCCTGTTGCCAAAAATCAATATACTTACATAGAACAGATAATAAATTTTAACAAAATCACAAGTTTTCACTCACCCTCTAGATTAGCTTGGCTATAGCTGAGGAGACAGCTTGAAAATAATAGTAGAAACATGTTAAAATGCATAAAAGGCAGTAAATGATGCATTCTTACAATGTCGTTTTCAACCGGGACGTAATGTATTGATTACGGAGAGTGGAGTAAAGCGCGCATGCGCTAATGAGCTTTGTCGGATTTCTATGTCGGGGGCTATGAGTTCTCCACTGACTTTCCGCGATCGTGAGTATTGTGAACCCCCCCTCTCCCCTGGGCTTAGCCCAGTAGAGCGGGACCTTCAGCATGCCGACACAAAAACAGGTGTGCAAAATTGTCTAAGAAAATCGTATTCATTTGACGTACGGTTTCAATTGTCAAAGTCCAGTGAAGGAAAGGTGAAGCTAGTTGCGATCAAGTACCAGTTAAGTTGATGTTTGGATTTTTTACATATTTATGCTCTCTAATGTGAATAAAGAACGTACTATAAATTAAAAAAACAAAACCAAGATATTTTAAAAGGACATTTTATTTCTGAAATCTGGATTTAATTAAGTAGATTTCGAGATCAAATGAGATTTCGCTTTCATCTAAGACAATATTTTGCATACTCATAGAAACAGTTTCTACCCATAGTTGTTCGCAACTAGACATGCATTATAAATAACTATCCTCATTTGGCGTAGTTTTTCTATCGTAAAGCTGATAGCTGTCTTCGCTCTAAATACTTATTTTGTATGTGTACCTACCTCTTCCCAGCGTCATCCGAAAATGACTCCATTGATTGAGTTATTTCTCTTAAGCGGTATGGTAAAAATTAACCAAAGAACAAATTTAAGAAAATAATTCTCCCTTATTAACAGCATGAAAATATTGTTCAAATTCAAGCTGGTTTTCGACTAAAATCAAGTAAAACTGGTTATTTCTTTGAAACCACTCATGATATTTGTATGGTTGTGTATATTTGTATACGGAAAATATTGCTCAGAAATTTCATTTGTAGAATTTTTTTCCGTCCATATGAAAGTATTATTTTCTCCTATTTTGCTCCGGAGACCCAGCGACTCAAGGTCGTTAGCAACTACCTGCCTCTTAAGATGACTCTTATTGCTGATGACTGAGAAAGACACAACTAAGGTCGGGTTCTATTTAGATGACAATTTAGTTAAAAAATTAAGGCTCTTGGAAAAAAAAAAAACATGATAAATGCAAAATTATGGCTGCATCGATGTGATAGATAACTGATAAATTTCTAATTGAATTAGGAAATTACAGCGTCACAAAATCGGATACAATAATACACGACGACTTTCATACGAGTAACAGTGATATGTCATTAGATCTTACATTATTGTTAGCAAAATACAAATCAATAACTAAAAAAATTATTATTATGTTTGATTCAATAGATTTCATTTATATATTTTCTTTAAGAGTAGTCATACCAATATTTAAAAATTATGAATAAAGGTGAATACAATGGTTATATTCTACGTCAACCATAGGCAACATCATACGCAGTGCTACCAAAAGGACTCGTTCATAGGGCCCTAAACTAAAAAAAAAAAATGCTACCATTTCCTAAGCAACTCCTTCCTCTATTTATGGCCGTTATTATCTTTCATAATTTCTACATTTATTTATAAAGATTATAATATTTACATACTTATATATTTAGGTTTTATATATATTTATTATAATTTATATATTTATATTTATATATATTAAAAAAAACACAGTCTTGTTGCATCAGTCTTGTAAGTAATTATGTGCATGAAATTTTTTCATAATTTTTTTATTTATAAATTTATTTATCATACATGTGTTAGCTAATCACGGGGTTATTCCAGCCGTAGTGGATTGTTTTGATTTTGATGACGACATTCGAGCATGGATAGCCGAAGGAAGTGCCAGTATTGTCGAACCAGGAGATTGTAAGATTTAAAAGCTGCAAATACTGTGATTTAATGTCTCATGTTCCTGTATCACTGAAACTATTATTTTGTTGTGATCGTTATTTTATGTGTTTACTATTGTCTATATTATATTGCATATTAATAATAGTTCATTTTGTATAATAAATTTAATGAAAAATGTTTACAGTTCTGATGAATAAATAAAGATATATTAGTGGAACAAAATACAAGGATTTTAATATTTTTCTATAATTGTTAAAATGTTCCATGAAGAAGTGACAGCATATTTCAAAACTATTTCTCGACTGAACCTACAACAAGGCGACAGGAGAAAGCCAATCCTGTTCCTAAAGATACAATCTTTATTTTTGTCTCGAATGTGTTGTTGAAGTGATGACCATGTCCAGTCAGTCGCCATTTCAAGTTACCGAAATGACCGAGCGAGGCAATTCAAGGCAGATCAAATGTTTTTTTACGATTTGATTGCAGTGAAACGCGAGTGTTCACACTCGGAACACCTCTGACACCTCCTCGGAGATCCATATTGTGACAATATATTTATTTTTATATATTTTATTATAATGTATGTAAGTAATGCTTTGCCTACATCAGAACATTACCTAAATCTCTCCCAAAATTCTGTCAGCTATAATTATAGGTATATTTAATTCTTTTTGATATTAAATAAACTGTCATTATGCGATAAGTTTAGTTCAGTGATATCTGCCTCCCTAGGTATCTGCATCCGATTTGGATACAAGTAAAACGCGAGAATCATAGTCGCTCTTCAGAACGCCGTAGATTTTGCCATAAATATAACCTAATAAAAACAATGAACATTAAAAATAAAATAAAATAAATAAATGAGGTTTGTTGATAATACAATCGTTTCGGAAACCACAGACACAACAAATATTAGACAGCTCTCCTAAAATATATTTAATATTATGAATTGAGTGACCGAAACTAAAACTAAACAACAAGAACTCAAATAATATGCAAAATGGATGTTTCGAGGATGTAATCAAATTTCACAACGTAACGAACATAGTAAATAGATGGTCACTAGAGTAAAGTAAGCCAAAAGTCGCGGTATTTCAATAAAATTACAATAATCCCCATATTCTACATCTACATTTGCCCAATAAATCGATAATAAGTGAAAGTCTACCGAAACTTATGCAGAAGACTTTTAATTTCCAAACAAACTTAATAAAATAGTTCCGTAGCTTCTAAACTCTTATGCTAAAGGTAACTTTAGATCGACAGATATGTAAGATGAAGAGTTTTTATAGATTTAAAACTTTCCCTTTTGTTGTAGGTTCGCATGGTGTCGGTGACGGTGTCAGGTTGGACGGAGTTCCATTAGGGTTCCGTAATAAATTGGAAAACTTTTAATGAAGTTTCGGTTTCTGAAATTTGTTCGTACGATAACGGTGTCTGCAGTCTGTCCGTCTAGCAATTGCCGGCATTTTGGCAGAAGCAGTTAAAAATATGTAAAATGATCGATGACATTTCAAGTATCCACAAGCAGATATCAGGAATTCTCCTTCTGTGTCCTCTTTTAAATATAACTTGATTTATTATCTCTTATATCTATAATGGTAATTTTAATTATTATTGTTATGTTTTTTGTTTTTTTCTCTCTTAGATGTTTCTAGAGGTGGTAAAATAGCACGGGCCAAAGCCAAGTGCATTTATTATCAATTTGAATTTAGATTAATTTTAGTTTTGTAATGTCATTGCATTTGTTCCCTATTATTTATCTATTATCTATATATATTTATATATATTATTATCTCTCCTCTTGCGCACTTGCGGAGTGTCAGTGTCTGGAATTCTACTGTGGAATCGACGAAACACGACACTTTTTGGCCAAAACTCTTCATCGATATTCAGTTGGGACATGCAGTTGGAGTTTGGTTTTCAACATGACACATTTCATGACATCTTCCGGTCCGTGGAAAAGTTCGGGACACATACAGCAACGTCAAGGGAATAGCCCATTTAATATTTAGATTATAGGTTTAAAAATAAATATTTAAAATAAGCTTTTGTACATATTATATTCAAGGTTCTTTTTATACATATTCACGTTCGCCCCGGGCTAACTGGAAGAAATTTCTTTTAGGAATAATTCCACTTTTACCTTTTGTTTCTTTTCGTATTTTGTAAACATCTTGTTTTTTGTGCAATAAAGTGTTCATTCATTCATTCACATCGTGCACGTAGACAGAACCCGTTCACTATGTACTTGTACACTTGTACACTTTTTCCAATAATTTCCACGATAAAGGTATATGATATCATTATATCGTAATCGCGACGCGATGATGTCACGATGTTTTCTGTAGATGTAGGCGTCAGAGAAAATATTAAATGAATACCTGCAATTTATATAACTGCTCTTCGGGTGGTAAAAGTTCTTACGCGTAGGTACTCAACACTCTCTTGGGAAAGTGAGTGATTAACATACATACATACACACATCCATATACTCACGCCTGTCTCCTTGAGAGGTAGGCAGAGACTACAGATTTCCATCTACTACGATCCAGACACACCTCTTTCGCCTCTTCCACATCCATCAATCTAGTCATTCAAGATCTTCTATTCCGGATACTTTTGACATGGCCCTTCTTTAGTATGTCGCCAATTTGTTCAGCATACGTATTGCGACGTGGTCGAGCTGTAACTTCCACTTGCGCATCATAAATTTCTTTCGTCACTCTATTTTCATTCATCCTCTCTACATGTCCAAACCACCGAAGCATTCCTTTTTCTTTTCACTACATTTCTTTCAGGCCGCAACAATATCGTATATAGATATTTTTCACTCTGCCATTAAATGTTTAACCACACATGAGTGATTAAATGAGATAAATTCTTAATAATTGAATACTAAATATTTAACAGGCGCTACTCCATGCTATTAGCTATTCTATGTTAATGTTACTGGAGGGCGATTAGACAGATTAATATGACTTGCAATAAGTATCTTTCATGTACTCACATTGCAAAATAAATTAATCTCTTCTCATTCATTCATAATCTGTTAGTTTCAGTCTCAGATTTCTCAGTCATTGATCTGAGATCTCGTTACTGCAGAACTTCAAAACTTAAAAAACGTTATTATAATTGAAATAAATAATCATTATGTTTCCTAGCGACAAAAATTATCGAAATGTGGGCGATGAATGTTTTGTAATGTCCCTCTCATGGTACATACATACGGAATCATATGTAAGCTCACTTACGATTCGAGATGTCAAAAGATTGTGTTTTTTAAATAAATGTAGAACTATTTGGTAGATAGCCAGCCAACCATGATTGTTCACATTTCCTCCTTTATTCAATAACATTTGCCCATTTTTGACGTTTAGTTCAAGTTTTAGTCCCATTCCACTGTTTACATCTCCTTACCTTCAATGCGTGAGGGAACTCATAGAACGGAATTATTTTTTTCACTTCATTGGCGACAGGTTTTTTTTAGGATCTTAAGGATTTGATTTTATATATTATGTTAATAAAAACATTATAAAATATTAAATTTTTGTATTATCTAATATTAATAATGCCATCTTATGATTATATCTAATATTCTTCTTGGTGGGCTCGGTTTCCGCACTTAATCTCTTACTTGGAACTTTGTGCGTGGAAAGTATGGAGCCGGCTATTCCAGCCAGCCCAGCTCTCGCCAGAATCCCAAGAGGCGACTTAGGTCGCCACAGGACTGGCGAAGCGTCCCCGGTTCACCGAGGATCTTAGCCCGTTGTGTGCTGACGCCTACGCAGTCTATCGACACGTGGGTCGGCGTTTATTCGGCTCTTAAAAGCTCTGCATAGAGGACTGTCCGTCAGACCTATATTATAGAAATGTCTTTTGATATATCTAATATTAATAACGCCATCAATCGATGTTAAACATTGTGAGCTATCTGGTTGGGTTTGTTTGAGAGCTGTCCTCTTACTCTCCCTGAATAACTTAACTCGGTGGGTTTGCCATTAAGATGGTGGTTAAGTCAAGCCGCAGCAGTAAATAATATAAAAGAGAAAGTTTTTAGATTTATAATTAAAATTTCATGTTACAAAATAATACATTTAATTTCTTATTCTTGTTTTATACTTTATGTACACAGAAAAAGGTAATAAAACAAGTATTGCAGTTTAAAGTCGAGTACAGCGGCGAGCTTATCTCTCTGAAATATTTCTTACAGCAAACCGATTGATTATAGGGAGTGCTGTTTAGAAGAAATCATTAATCATATGTGTACCACCTTAAGCAAGTGCAGGCGGGGATGGAAAAATTTCCTCGCCCTCTGTGAAGGATGCTTGCTCTAGATCTGGGTTAGGAATAGGCGCCCAGGGATCCTCAGGTAGAGTAGGTAGAACAAGAGTGGGCTGGTCAGGCATAGTAACCCCACAATCCTTAATCCTTTGGCATCTCTGCAAAAAATTAAAAACGCGAGTATTACAAAAAGAATAACAAATAATTTAACTACAACATGAAGAAATAGAATTTTAAACAAGTGTCATCACGTAAACCACAAGTACATGTACCAAATTATCTGTAGAATGAAAATGGTGGAACTAGCATATCTGATTGGATAATATTGAATATTATAGAATTAAATGAGACTTGAGGATAATTCATGATTTATATAAAAACGGCTCACCTCAATACGTGTTATGATCGGGAAAGCCGACCAGTTTCAGCAGATTTAAACGTCTTTACTCGCCCAGATGAAGGCGGTCTAAATCAGCTGAAACTGGTCGGCTTTCCCGATCATAACACGTATTGAGGTGAGCCGTTTTTATATAAAAAAAAAAAATATATTGAATATTAGCCAATGACAGACCCGGAAAAAGCTAGTTCATTCTACAGATAAGATGGCGGCACTGTACCAAATGTTTTTGTCCCGTCCAGTCACATCATCGCATCAGTAGTTTCCTTTGGTCATAGAGGAAACTCTATGCTTTTGATTCTGCCCATATGATGATACAACTAGGAGATAACTTAACTATTTGTCATTCAGACATAACTTTGAAAGATAGGCCTAATCGATAGCCGCTAAAATTGATCGTAACTTTGCCAGTGAAGTCTTGACTAGAGATTGCTGCCCGACCAGCTATTTCTATTACCATATCTTCCGCTCTTGCTCTGTAAGGTCTTCTTTGCCTCCACCCTTATCCGGCATGTATATTTCTACGTAGGTATATACTGTTTTTCAGCGAAAAATTTAACTAATTTACCAATCGCTTGTCACCAGAAGCAACATAAAGCCGCTCTTCATCAGCCCCTGCCTTTTAGGTCATTCTGTTGTTTTGTTCATTTCAAAACCATCAGTGTTTTCATTGAAAATTGGTGAGGAAGAATCAATCAAAGCCGTTTTATCTGGCTTCCCATATTGTGTATCCGTGAAAAAAGACTTGTCGGTCAGAGTGTCGATAAATGGCACGGAACACTCAGGGCGCGAAGCCCCCTCGCACTTGACCAATTTTTATTGATAATTAGCCCCAATAAATCGTAAACTTTATTGCTTTCGTAGATAAAAATCATTAAAACTTAACATTAGAAGGTAAAAGTATTTTTTATTAATAAATCGGTAATATTCGATAAAAGTTGAATTCTAGTCGGTCACAGATACAAATCGTAGATGTTCTGTGAATTCTTAGAGCGCCCTAAAAACTACAGAACAATAATTTAAGTTTGGTGCTTCGCAGTATACCAAAATTTAGGGCGATGACCTAAAATTGTGATTTTATGACGCTCTACATTTAAGTTGGTGCTTCCCAGAATACGTCTCAATATATGTATTCATAGGTGCCACTCATTCCACTATCCCGTCCTATCCCACTTCCCACTGTAATAATTATAAATAGGTATATGTTTATTAATCCTTCACGCTGAAGCAGTTGGACGGATTTGGATGAAATTTGGAATAGAGTACCTTATACCTTGAACTAACACAGAGACTATCCTTAATGCCGATTTTTTTATTATTATTTATATATTTTTTATTATTTTATTAAATATAAGTAAGCATAAAACAAAAATGTATCTGTTCCAAAACGTGAAATTTTATTACTATATTCTATTTTTTAAATAAATTCGACTTGTTATAAGTGTTTTTATTCAACAATGTACCTACATTGTTGAATAAATTATTCATTCTCATAATTTATCGATGTTTTATAAATAGATATGAAGAGCGATCACGCCTTGAGAAATAGGACCGGTTGATTTAAATGTTTTACGTTTTATTAAACCTACATATAATTTTCCCCGCACTTACAGTGTTTATAACAAAAAGACCTGTGACAGTGGATGTGGTGAACTAATACTACTTCTCATGTTATTAAAACTCTAGAGTAGGTTACTTAGACACGCCCCGTCCTATAAAATGTGAAATCATACAGGTTTTGGTGAATGTGTGTGTAATAGGTCTTTACATATGAAATTGCCGTTTTCTATAGACAGTTTGAAAGAAACTCAATTTTCAGTACTAACATTTTTGAATTTTTTAGGCATGTCAAATCCAAGTTATTTTGTTTCTTTTGTGTATGAATGAGTTAATATTAAGCTAACATCAACATTAATTAAAATTTTGAAAAGTGTCAGCTGTAAAAAAATATAAAGAATCTTACCATGGAAATGGATGGCATTTAGAACTGTTTTTAAAATCAAACTGAAAATGAAAACAAAATTTAATACGTAGGTGTAAAACCTTGAAATCAACTTTCAAACAAATATTTGCATTAGCTATTGAATTACAGGAATTATGAACTCATGAATCTGTAAGGAAATTTCGGCAATTTCATATGTAAAGACCTATTATATTGGTGTGAATGCAATAACAGTTTCGATTGGCAGTTGAATCAAAAGTTCTTGCTAATGGTGAGCTGTTGGTGTCGGGTTGGACCGTAGCGGATTTGGTACCTTAAAGGTTCAATTATCGTCCCATATTATGTAAAACGCCATGGAGACAAAAATATCACCTAAATTAAGAGGCTATGCGAATTTTATTTTTGTCACTGTCACTCCAAGCGAAAAATCGCGCAGTGCGAGAGGGGCGGATTCAGGGCAGAAGGGAAAAAAGTTGGTTGTACATTTTCAAAATTAAATATCTAGATATTAGATATCTAATAAAATATGTTTGAGTTCTGTACATGCCTGCTACTCGTTAAACGAGGAGAATCTGTTTGTTAGAAGACCTCATTTCAACAATTTTATTATTTCTTTCGAGGAAAGTTTATCCAAACATGTTTTCCAAAATCAAATCCCTAGGTTATACAACGTGTAACAGAAAGGTGTAAACATATTTGAAGAGCTTATTCACTCAATGGTATAGAACAACTTTTACTGTGGAAACAACCACGAAATCTCAAAAAAAAAATCTGCTCTTCCATACATTTCGGCCGAGCGGCATTGCATTTTTCTATGAAACAGTTGATTTTTTTTTCGAGATACAGGGTTTGTTTCATAGTAAAAGTTGTTTTATACCATTGACTGAATAAGCTCTTCAAATATGGTTACACCTTTCTGTTACACGTTGTATAGTCAAAATGCATATACCAGAAACTGATTATAATTTTCCGTGTATGTCATGAAATACACAGAAAAGAAACACCCGTATTTTTTTCACATATCGCCTCGCGGAAAAGTGTTAATACTGAATTGGGACGCATTTTTAACGTTTTTTTAAATCAACAAAAATAACAAATAAGACCAGTCAAATACGAGTAGACTCGAGCCGTGAGGGTACCGTATATATTATATAATAGACAATATTAATTTATGCTACAAGGGCGAAAAGGAATAAATTACGAGGACGATTACGAGAAACGTAACCAAGTAATTTGTTGCTCTTACGCCCGTGTATCATACTAAGTTTTTCAATGCATAGTGTAAGGAAATAAAACAAATATAATCTTGTGAACTTTAAATCATGACTGGCTCAAAAGGAATATATCCAGAGCCGTTAAACAGTGGGAAAAAAAGTATAACAGGAAAGGTTGCAGGTTAGCCAACTTCTCGTAAATAAATATAAAAAATAATAATAATAAACCCCTAGGGCAAAATAATCGACTTTCCGTTAGGTTTTGATGCATAAAAAGTGGGCCTTCACGAGCCCTTGCATTGAAAACATTAAAAATTGTGTTATACATTATTTGTATCTTAGTAGTATGAGAAACTATAATTTTCTATGCGTACGCTACCGTAAGTCACTCGTACTGGCTGTAACAGAATACCAGCGTTGTGTCGGGGTGTACATAGATATAGTTTTATAGATGTGTATCATCTCGACACAACAACATGCTGAGTTGCGGCTTATTTGTAGGCGGTGAACGGATGAATACGTGATATTTATTTATATTGTTTTTTTATTTGTTTAATGTAGCCATTAGCATTAGTTATTTTTGTGTGTAGTTGTGTGTTTCACTTTTCATCAAATATATTTGAATTTTACCCATCTACCTGGGTGCATACCTTTACCATATATAATTTCTTTATTATAGCAAAAACTCCGGGGCGGCGAAAGAATTTAGTACTGTAATAAATTACAATTACACATTAAAAAAATGTAATTAACAGATACATAAATATTCCTTAATGAAAGATAATAATTAATACAAAAATAATCCTAAAGAAATAATTATAAAAAGAAAATTGCCTCTAGATCACTGCCCTGCGGGAGAGTGCCCAAAATACTTGCCACATTACCTCTCTGAATGGCAAGACTTATACGCTGGCCTAGATAAGAGCCAGCTCGCCGGTCGCCGCTAGTGTCCACAAGCTTTACAGAGAGGTCCGTGGCAAGCTGACGCGCCTCTGGACCCCATGTCCCCATTGTCTCGACCCCAAAAGGCGCAAACATATAGCTTGAACCTATTTCCACATATGTACCCCTCTTGGAGAGCTCAGCAGCGGCCGCCGCCGAACCAGCAGCCCTACTGCTTTGGGAAACATGAGAGGGCGCCAGCGTATCCACGCAGGTTGCATCCCACACGAAAGAATTGTGCAAAAATGCACAATATCACATACAAGAAAAAAAGATAGTATCTTTTTTCCAAAGATATAGCAGGGTGAGGTTGAGTGAGGGCAGAATATATCCCCCGCCGCACCTGGGGAAAGTATGCTGCACGATCAAGGCGCAAGACAAAGTTCTAATGGCCGACGAGCGGCCCCGCATCCCCCGCGTCTCCCGCGACACCCCGCTGCGTAAGCGCAGCGACATAATATTGATGATTTTCCGATTTTGAAGCAGAGATACCTCAGTAAATAATACTAGAGAATGTGACAACTTTTGTTACTTTACACCGCGCACCGCCACGTCGCCGCTCTGGTGCCACTATGGACACAGCTTTACCTTCACGGTACGTTAAAGAATATGGAGGCCAATTTGGTAATTAGCTTCAATCACTTTATAATATCAGCACCTCAGTCTACTTCAAAGGCTTTGAAGCCGATCAATCAACTAAAACATGACATTTATTAAAACGTATGGATATCTCAGCAATATTTTATAGCATATTGATGGGTGTTTTGTAATTAAGAACTCGAAGATTCTCTTTAGATGTTGTTTTGTCTCCAAAGGTGTTGATGCTATAAACAGTTATAACACTTTGGGGTTCTTGACCAATGAAAGTCCGATACCCCTTATAACTAGCCTTTATGTTAAGAAACATAAAGGATAGTTATAAGGATCCAAGAGGATGGCATACCCTAGCAACTTTTTTATTACCCGTCCAGCACAATAAGTATAATGGCAAAGACCTTATTTGCTTTAAATAGAGGCGATTATATTTTGGCTTTTTGGCCTCTTGTTCTTGGACGCGTAATACTAGTGATCACGCGGCGAAACAACAATTTGGTTTGTTTTTAGCTAAAACTGAAATATTTCGTAGGGAAAAAAATATTAGATTTAAGTAACAACCCTTCATGTTTCTATTGTCCATTTTATAAAAAAAAAATCAAGTTGATCTCTTAACCGCATTTTTGAAACGAACGTTTAGAAATAAAAAAAAAGAGATTGGAAAACATGTTTTTTTGACAAAAGTATAAATCTTAAAACATTGTTTATAGGTGGAATCCCTAGATAAAAGATCGATAAATCAAATATATTTTCTTCAATACGAGGAAAGACCTAGTTTCTTCCAATGAACCCTTGAAAACCTGTTGTTGTTGATGTTCTAGCGTCAGGTGTCCCGTTAACCAGGGTCAATACCATGATAATAAATTACACCGCCCCAAAATCCATTGGGTGCTTCTCGAAATTAAAACGGAATCTACATCCAGAGTACACATAGACAGACATACAGTAAAGGTTAGCCTGTAGATTGCCGATATTAAGGCTGAACAGCTAAGACCTTTGCCTAAGCTGATAGGAAAAAAAAACACGCGTTTTCTTAAATGAGGATAAGTCACATAACGGGAGAATCCAATTTTGACTATTACATTGCATGTGTTATGATTTTCTGAGTACACTACTTTTTGATTTTTTGAAATCCGTCCATAAATGGCAAAGTTATTTAATATTTTATCGGGCTTGATTTTAAAACGCGCGCCTCCCGCCCGTGGATACCGATGTCGTCATCACACACAGACCCCGCGCGATCGCAGTCGTCCAGTACGCACATTCGTGATTAGTAGCGAACACTCGGTTTTTTTTCGAGTTTTATGCATTATCGGTTTATTGTTTCGGTGTTCTGTAATAATGAGCAACAAATTGGAAGATGGATTCGAAAAAGGACAGTCAGATAATCTACCTAAAGTGGATTCTTTCATGGTTTTTGAATACTTAAACAATCATGTGAAGTATACCAGCGCTGAAATCCGAGGTTGGAAGCTTCAACGGTAAGTACCTACCAAATTTAATGTGTTAGTTAGTGAGTTTAGGCCTAGGTACTTTTTCCCATGGCTGTTGCGGTAGGTAATGTGAAAATAATAAAATAACCTGGGTAAAAAGGTACATGGACAGCATAACACACTCCATCATAGAAACGTTAGTCAAGTCAAGTACCTACATTATTTCTTCCTACGGAGTTCGAGTTGATGTTTTTGTAAGCAGGCAACTGCAGGCATGATTCATTGCGATTTAGTAAGTGCCGGTTTCAAGTTCACCTAAACATTATAGACCGGGAGCGCGCCGTAGATTAACTAACATTAGCGGATACCTACCATGTTTTTTGTTTCGATGCACTTAAATGGTGCAACCGCATCAGGTAATGTGATGTAGGTATTTAATGCTGTATGATTATTACAGGTATGTACGAGAGTCATATGGCGACGATGCCGTAGGGTATGTCCAAGTCCAAAGAAATGGAAATGTGTGCACAGTAAAGGCAAGAATAACACCGGAGCATAAAGTAAAAACTAAAGGTTATAGCTGCACTCTCAAATGTGAAGAAAATGATAAAACTATTATTGATGTTACTTGTCATGATTGTGCTGCACAAAAAGGAGGTTGCAAACATAGTGTAGCATTTCTTATGTGGATACACAGACGCAGTGAAGAGCCTTCTCCAACTGAAAAAAAATGTTATTGGGCCAAACCAAAACTGGCCACAGTGGGCACAACCTTGAAATTTATAAAAGCCAAAGATATCGGTTCCAGCGCTGGAGATATTGACGATAACGCTAATGTAAGAAGTGAACAATTTTTTAACAAACTGGTGCACAATATACAGTTAAATTCTATTAGGATTCAGTTAACAAGTTACGTTACACAGAATTAACTTACGAAATTATCATTGCATAACTTGATAAATGATTATAAAAAAGAAGGTAACGACACGAACAGTGCACAAGGCTTCATCGATTATTGTACAACAAAACAAACACCAGAAAAGTGTTCAAAAATAGAACAAGAAACTCTATCTCAAGCTCAGTCTCCTTTATGGCATGAGATGCGATATTGCAGAATAACCGCGTCAAAAATACACGACGCCGCCCATTGCAAAACCCCTGATGGTTCATTAGTTGAGCAAATATTCGGTGCAACCATACCAGAAACTCCTGCAATGCGAAGAGGCAAAGTACTGGAACCTGATGTTAGGGCAAAAGTAGCAAAATTGAGAAAATTTGTAATCGAAAATGGTGGGCTGTTTTTGAAAAGTGATTGGCCTATTTTAGGTGCATCTCCTGATGGCTTAACACAAGAATATGTCATAGAAATAAAATGTCCCATGACCACACAAGGCAAAGAAAGCTTTATTAAAAATAATCGTCTCACAAACAAATCAAAAGGTCAAATCCAGCTGCAAATGTTTTTTTGCAACAAAACTAAAGGGCTTTTTTGTGTTGCTGATAAGAATTTTGAAGCTAACAAAGAAGTAGAAATCTTTGAAGAAGATTTTGATGAAATTTACTGCAAAGATCTTTTGGAAAAGTCAACAAGTTTTTGGAAACACTCAGTCTTTCCTAAATTGGTCAAAACTTAGGTTAAGGTATAAAAATAAACAGATGGCTTAAGATATAAATATTGTTTTATTTTAAACTTGGTTTCTAAATAAGCATTCTTGAAGATTAACTACTCCACAAGCAGATGTCACAACATAGTCTAATATTCTAACATAATCAATGTCAACACATGCATGAGGTGCAATCATTTCAAACTCCCTTAAACGCCCTATACTTCTCTCGACGTGTACTCGAAGGGCCGCTATTCTTTTAGTTTCTAAAACTTCTTCTTTACTTAGTTTTGATCCCGAATCAACGCTAGGAGGCCTTAAAAGTTTGCAACCTTGACGTTCAAGTAAATGAGCTATATTCTTAAATCCCCTATCAGCCATCACTACGTCACCGGGGGATAACATCTGAAGAAAACCGCAGTCTTCAAAGATAAGGGCGTCCGATGTCCTTCCTCCATAACCTTCGGATATGAAGTTTATAAGTCCATTAGGTGTTATCGATATTAGATATTTTATAGTATTCGCATTTTTATATTGTGACCACGTCAGCGCCTGATGTACTGCTGAGCTAGGTTTCTCGATTTGAATTTCTAAACAATCTATGATGCTGACGACTGTTGAATAACGCCTCCTAAAAGGTATCGGAAGATTTGAGCGAATATCGTCGCGAGGAGGAATAAAAATCAGTTTCTCCATGCATTGAGCAACCTTAGGTATTGTTTCTTTGAAATGTCTGGCGACTGTAGATTCCGAAACTCCAAATTGAACAGCAAGCACGGAATTCGGTTCACGCCATCTCAGTTTTTTCAAGCTCAATAATACATCCATCAGAGGTCTCTCAGTAGATTCACTCAAATATTCTAAACAGAAATACACTTGCGATGGTAATCCGAGAAAAAGCTTAGGTTCTCTAGATATAGACATTAAAGTTCCTTTTTGCATGTGTTCCTTAAATAACTCAGTATCTACTTGTCGTTTCATTTCACAGGCGTCAGTATTTACACTGAATCCACTTAGGCTCGCAGAAACTGATGAGGTATTAGAGTAAGATGTGAAGCTATCATGCATTGGTTCCCGATGATGATCCCGACGATGTTCTTTTGGTTTCACCGTTTTTATTTTAAGAGCAAACTCTTCAACCCGGTCAAAACCGGCGTCAGTATTAATGCCCTTGCTTCGAACTTTTGGCTTTATATTAACTTGCACTGCGAGTGATTTATATTTAGGATCATTGTGTAGATTTGCCGCATTATCTTCTTCAAGCGGGTTTATAGCCTCTGTATCATTTGAATTAAAATCAATCGTTTCACACGCCACGAACTCTTCTTGTGTTATTAGGTTTTCATGACCAACTTCCGGATTAAGCACTCTTTCAAAGTACTCAATCTGCTGTCTTTTTTTATATCCAGTCCGTTCTACAACGGCGTTATCCTTTCTTTGGCAGTCAAATTTATGCGGCAGAACTCCTTTTTTTAGTCTTAGTTGACCACCCATCAATCGGTACCTTATATAATTTTCCATGTCATTTTCGACCTGTAAAAAGTAAAAACAGATTAAAGATTCTTTATTTTATTTTTAAATAATACTTTACTTACTGAGAAAAGCAGATCCAAAAAATAGGTCCTACAGCAAAGAAATTAAAATTCGAATCATTACCTATTGTTGATAGGTATTCATTATCGTAGATAAAAATGCGGTAGTCTCCCGGACTACAAATATCATACCTACGTTGATTATTGTTTATTGTTATTACCTCATACGATTGTGTTAAGGTTGAGACAATATGACATAAAAGGATTAAGTTTTAAGGTTTTTGATTCCATTGATCGATAAAATAGGTGACATTTACTCAATAATACGAGGAAATAGGTATACGTCAAGTATAAGGTATAACGTAGGAAAGGTACTTACGTCGAAATGATCTTCGCAACAGTAATGAGTACTTTTGCTTGATAAAGGATCTCTCTTCATAACACTACACCACTTTTTTCTAGCTTTTTTGTCTGTTGGAACATGAAAAAATAGTTTGTCGGGCGTACTACTACTTGTACTCTTGCACTTTGGCACGACACAATATTTGTAAGACATTTTTAAGGATATTGATACACAACAATAAATCTATAACAAAGCGACCGTGACAAGCACAGCTCAAGAACTGCGCGGGAAACAGAGTACACCTACAGAACTGAAGAGCGCGTGCGGGGTCGCGCCCCGGGTATGTGTGGGATGACGTCACGCGCTCGCGGCTGGTACTGGCGGGCGTTATTTGAACTGCTACAGTAAAATTGCTGTACTTTCGACATTTCTTGTCCGATTTGGATATTTTTTTCACCATAAGTCACGTTTTTTTTACTGTCATCGATCTACATACTTAACAAAAATCGTGACTCTTCCTCATTGTTAGTTTTTCAAGATACTTGTAAAAAGTATATTTTGTGTCTCATGTTTTACAATAGTAGTTTATGCTACAAGGAAGAAAAGGAATTAATTACCAGAACGATTTTAAACACGAGCGTAGCGAATGTTTTAAACGTAACCGAGTAATTTATTGCTCTTACGCCCGTGTATCATACTACGTTTTTCAGTGTGAGGAAATAAAACAAATATAATGAAAGAAATCAGTTTAATTATTAAAGTTGAAAGTTACATTGTTACAATTTTGCAAGTTAATGTTTGGCTTAAAAGGACTGTAGCCGTTAAACAGTGGAAAAAAAAGTATAACATTTATGGTACACAGGAAAGGTTGCAGGTTAGCCAACTTCTTGTAAATAAATTAAAAAGAATAATAATAAAGCCCTAGGGCAAAATAATCGAATTTCTGTTCGGTTTTGATGCATAAAAAGTGGGCCTTTACGACAGTGGCGTGCACAGAGTTTTTACACAGGGTAGACATAAAAACCGGTCAAGTGCGAGTCAGACTCGCGTACCTAAGGTTCCGTATCGTGGATGAAAAATGTAATTTTGTTTTCGTGAATTTCTAAACTGCTATATTATTCCTGTAATCTTTACGTAAGCACATATTACCATGATTTTTTTTTATTTTTCGATCAACCAATTTTAGAGATAAGTTGAGGGACATCAATTTTTTTTTGTAGTTTTTCGAGGATTTCCCAAAATAGAGGCAAGTAAATATAGCTAAGCGGCATCGTTCCAAACAGTTTGGTTATTTGAACATAACAAGCAGAAGAAACAAAACAGTCGATTAGTATGTTTACAACCTGTCAGCCAGTTAAATGTTTCATATTGTTTTGGATTGAATTTTCTAGTTGCTTTACCTTTTATTTGAATCCGGTACGAAGCGGCTTTTCTCGATTACTTCTTTTTTTTCAGCATAACACAGTTTTGAAAACGTACCATTTCTTAATTTTTGCACACACACATTCCCAGCACAACTTTCACAGTAGTTACTACCACCACTAGCCATTTTTTGCAATTTTTAGACCCAATTTTATTTTATTTATACTGCTTGTCATCAATTTGCGTAACGAACGAACGCAAAACAATAATGGATGGCGCCGGCTCAGCTGCTAAGGCGGCTTCGTAAGACTTCGGTAATTTTCGGTGAATGTCGTAAAACTAAAAAGACGTCGTCTTTTTGCAGTTTTCGCATACATGTCGCACGCAAACAAGCAAAAGCTTTTGCATTTGTGTGCCATGTACTTACAGTAACGCACACAACAAAGATACTGTTGGAATAATGACCCACACATAAAAGCCGGTACTGGCCGGTAGCCACCATTCCGCGATGGCTGGTCCGATATTGAATTACAACGAATCATAAGCCATTCACTTCATAGTCTTTCGTAATCGATTTTAGCGATGTAATTCTATTTCGGAATGCTCGAGCATAGATACTTTATCTATGGCTGGAGTGAGCGAGCGAATCGCAGCTGTGAACTGAGACTCGCAGTTCCCGCTAATGACAATAGATGGCGGTCGGTGTGGCTACACTTTTTTTTTACGATATGCGTAAAAATGCGTAAATGATGTGTATTTGTCAGGGTAGACAGTGTCTTTTTGTCTGTATGGACTGCACGCCACTGCTTTACGAGCACTTGCATTGAAAAATAAATTATTTGTATTTGCTTTTTGGGGCATGCAAACCTTTACGATATTTTCCTTCACCGTTCAGCAAGTGGTAAGTAAGAACTAACACTATGCACATAAATTCCGAAAAACTTATAAGTGCATGACCGACCGGGGACCGAGCCTGGATCGCAAGGTTGAGAAGCCAGCGTTCTACCCATATTATATACTGTTATACCTAATACTATTACAGTGTTCTGTGGTTCAACCCCTGAACTACCGCCACTTTTTTAGGGTTCCGTACCCTAAGGGTAACCAACGGAACCCTATTACTAAGACCTTGCTTTCCGTCTGTCTGTCCGTCTGTCCGTCTGTCACCAGGCTGTCTCTCATGAACCGTGAAACAGATCACAGGTGATGTATTTTTGTTGCCGCTATAACAAAAAATACTAAAAAACCATTGACCTAAAGGTAAGGACCAGGCCAACGAAGCGAGTAAATGACCCCAGTGCGTAAGTGCTAAAATGCCAATTTAGCACAAGTGCGACTCAGTGTTCCGCGGGAGATTGTGCAGTGTGTTTGTGTATGAACTTCTTTTAAAAATGCCTTGTTGCACAGTAAAAAGCTGCAAAAACTATGAAAAAAAATTTAAAAAGCCAGATGGGATATCGTATCATCAATAAGTAACAGTACATCAAGTTTTTTGCTTGTTTAACAACTAAATAAACCATTTTCGAAGCGATAATTATATTATCGAAGTCCATAATGGCGGCCATGATGTTCGCTACCACCTCACGCGAGTTTTAATAAAAGCAACTTTGTACGGGCGTCATTTTTATCAACCTGTATTTTATTTTTGTCTTAAAACTTATGTAGGAAATATACTTTAAACTTATGTAGGAAATTTAAAATTTTGCTAAGGGGAACTTAATATACGATACTAGGAAAATATAATAATAATAGGAAACTAAAAATTGGATGAAAAAAATAATGAAATGAAATAATTAACTTTATTTTCAGAAGTAAAATACCACGAAAACATTTTTCTGATGTCAATAAATCTAATAATAACTTCGGCCTGGATTTGATTAAGATTTGCTTAGCAGACTAATGGAATAAACTTAGTTTCATTTGTCCAGCTTTTTACCCGACTACGGCGAAGCCAAAAGTAGGGTTACCAGTTGGGGTGAGATAAGATGGCACTATGGTATCGTGCCCCCTTATCGACACTCTGACCGGGTTACCTATAATTAGGACTACGGCAAAGCTAAAGGGAGGGTTATGAGTTTGACCTGTATGTATGTATGTATGTATGTATGTATGTACGTATGTATGTTCATCTGTTCTCTTATAACTTCTAAACTACTTATCATAATTTGATAAATTAGGTATCGTTGAAAGCGTCTTGACCGTCCGTTAGTTATAAGTTATGTGTCGTCACAATAAATTGAACGTGGCGCCCTCTAGAGGATAAAAAGTCAAGAACTAAAAAAAAAAAACCTATGGTGCCGTGTTTGATATCATATGAAAGGATTTAATAAGCATATTTCAAAAATATATATATTGTTAGCTTTTGCTCGCGGCTTTGCTTGCATGGACCCGATAATTTGACAATTTGGAATAATTTATTAAAAACAAACAATATATTATCACGAAATAATAACCCCAAAATAATTTAGATAAAATTAAGTTTAAAAACTAAAACTCGATTACTCACGATCACGCTCTAAAAAGTATGAAACAAGAAAATAAACGTTCATAGTGATATTCACAGGATAGCCATGGTTGTATGCACACTGCCTTAAATAAAAAAAATAATGCATTCTAACAGTATTAAGCTTTAGGGCAAAGTGGCATACGACCACGGCTATCCCCTGAACATCACTATGAATATTTGTGATTTTCTTGTTTCATACTTTTTAGAGCGTGATCGTGAGTAGTCGGGTTTTAGTTTTTGAACTTAATTTTTATATACTTTGAATTACATTAATACCTACAACACGTCGAATTTATCACTGATTCACTCACTACCATAAAAAAGAAATTAAGGATTCATATACGCACGTACAAGGTTACATCGCACACCTACGCAACGCGGCATTCATGTTCGCGCCAAACCCGAGTGAAGTTAGTACCAGCGAGACAGAGAGAAAAATATGAAAGAAATATATGATGTATGAAAGAGAGAGATATACTAACGTGCGAGGCGTCATAAAGTGTGGCGCCAGTTGTAGTTTGGGCAAATGTTTAGATGGGCATCTCCTTCCTTTTGAACTCATTGTAAAAAACAGAATAAAATAAATATTTAAGGGAGCTCCCATACAACATACATGTTTATTTTGCCGTTTTTATAGATAATGGTACGGAACCCTTCGTGCGCGAGTCCAACTCGCGCTTGGCCGGTTTTTTTACTAACATTTTCTTGTTCCTCTAATAGTGGGTCCCACATTCTTGTAGGCCCTACTAATTAGTGGGTCTTCGAGGACATGTTTGTCTTCATTTGGTGGGTCTACGAAGACGTCACGATTTGTTCAGGGGTTCTCAAGTTATAAGCGTAGATACTGAGAGACAACCCCTCTGCATTAAATCTTTTTAAGAAGACAAGACAAAATGTACATACCATAGAATAAGAACACTAACATTTGACGAAAATATCAGAAAATTAAACCACATGATCTAATGATCTAACAGATGAACCGTTGTTCTGCGATTTCTGCACAATACATATTTTTTTACTTTCCCGTATTAAATGATGACTAGGTTTGAGAAATTGATATCAGGAAGTGTTCTTTTTAGCATTGTTTCGAATGTCTTTGTACGGAAGTGATTAAGTAAAGCAAGTCACAAGTAAGCAGTGGTTTCATTTTCTAAACACACATTCATACACCCTGTGTACGGAAAGTTCATTTGGTCCGTTACTTTAGTTAGAGGGGTGTTCATATGCATAATATAAATATGCTTGTTATAAAAGCATGCTTTAAACAAAAACAAATAACTGGAGGTGGAGATTTGCCTCGTTTCATTTTAACCTAATTTGTCTTGAAGTATGACTTCACATCCTCTGAAGTTAGCAACAGCAAAGCGGTAGTGATAGTGATCGTCTTTCCCCTTGCCACCCGCGCTCTGCTTCCCCGGACCAGAGTTGACTGCGCTATGGTAGTGATCACCCTTACCCCCCCTACCCGCACTGTGCTAACCCGGACCAGGGTTGACTGCGCTATGACTGATCGTCCTTCCCCCCGCCCCACCCGTACTCTGCTACCCCGGAGCAGGGTTGACTGCGCTATGATAGTAATCGTCTTTCCACCGCCCCACCCGCACTCTGCTGCCCAGCCCCCCTATTGTGTATCTTTAGTTGCCAACTGCACGAGGTGCCTATCATCAAAAACATAGCTAAAAACTGAAATTTCAAAATTGCCTTTAGTGGGTATTGAACTATTTACGAACTGTGTCGTCACTTCAAGTGCGAACATATCCTTAGGAAATCGGAATTCGATAGTATATCTATGTTTTTGATGATAGACACCCAGTCCAGAAGGCAACTAGAGATACACAATAGGCCCGCTGGGCCAGAGTTGACTGCGCCTTATTAGTGATCGTCCTTCCCCCCACTTTGCTTCTTTAGGGTAATAGCACATGTTTGTTTTTGATCTGAGCATGTTTTTCGTAAGCACCAAGTTCTATGCTCTCTAAAGTCCAATATTGCATAAGATACTGTTGCAACATGTTTACAAACTGCTTCTGTACCTTTGCTGGCAATGTATTCACAGCTTTCCTGAATAATATTTCAATGTTGTCCGCTTATTTAACGAAATATGTCAAGAATTTTGTCATATCACTATTTACTTGTGCTCGATAGAAGCAGCATTCATCATTGTTTGATACAACTAAAGCTGTCAAAAAATTTTGCTTTATAAATCCTGTGAACTGCCGCATACATGGTCATAAAATAAAAATAAAAAAATGGTTATTTCTTTGAAACCACTAATTGCATTTGTATGCTGTTTGTCATAAAAAACAAAGAAAATATTGCGAAGAAATTTTGCGTTCATCGCGTCCATGTGAAAAGTATTATTTTGAGACCCAATCCTGAGACCCAGCGACGTCGTAATGCAATGCGCACTGATATGATATGAACGTTATTTCAATATAGTTTCTGTCGATATTTGTACCGACACAGGTCGACTCGAGGTCGTTGGCAACTACCTGCCCCTTAAGTCCGTAATTTGTGCTCCCAGTTTGATAAATTAATTATAGCAGTCTTAAAGTATACCAAGTGATCATAGTAACAATAAATGCGATATTAAGTGTGTGTTCTACATATTAGGTATAATCACCAGTCTATACAAACATATACTAAACACGGGGCTTAGTATTAACGTTTAGCTTATTTTTTATACACATTATTACAAACCTATAGATATAGCACAGACACACTTACCTAAACACGGCATTTTGTGAAAATTCTTTCAGGCGTTACAAATTTAAGCTAAGTTTAAATCCCACCGAAACTTCGCAATTTGACGAGACTAAAGGCATCTTAGTAGGGATAATCCAACAATACACCAATCTACTGTAGGGTAATTCAACAATACACCAATCTACTGTAGGGTAATTCAACAATACACCAATCTACTGTAGAGTAATTCAACAATACACCAATCAACTGTAGGGTAATCCAACAATACACCAATCTACTGTAGGGTAATTCAACAATACACCAATCTACTGTAGGGTAGTTCAACAATACACCAATCTACTGTAGGGTAATTCAACAATACACCAATCTACTGAGGGGTAATTCAACAATACACCAATCTACTGTAGGGTAATCCAACAATACACCAATCTACTGTAGGGTAATTCAACAATACACCAATCTACTGTAGGGTTATTCAACAATACACCAATATACTGTAGGGTAATTCAACAATACACCAATCTACTGTAGAGTTATTCAACAATACACCAATTTACCGTAGGATAATTCAACAATACACCAATTTACCGTAGGATAATTCAACAATACACCAATCTACTGTAGGGTAATTCAACAATACATCAATTTGACACTCACCATGTATTAAACTCTTTGTATATTAAGAGTATAATTAAGTTGGTCATCAATAACTTCCTAAATAATTAAATACTTGTAATTTTTACTTACATACATATTATTAACGAAATTTAAAGTTTTTTAATCCATTGGAAGTTCCCTATATTATATTATATGCCCTTTGTATTTTCATGCTGTTTCTTGTACGCGAGAATAACTTCTGTTCAACTAATAATATACATTTTTTCATAATTAAAAAAAGGAGTATACCGTTTAAGGCGATATGAGAAAAAAATACGGGTGTTTCTTTTCTGTGTATTTCATGAAAATATTAAATAAAAATTCAATAAAATATTAAATTATAATCTGTTTCTGGTATATGCATTTTGACTATATAATCTAGGGTTTCGAAATTAGAAAATATGTTTGGATAAATTTTCCTCGATAGAAATAATTGTTGAAATGAGGTCTTCAAACACACTTTTTCTCCTCGTTTGACGAATAAGAACCATATACAGAACTCAAACATATTTTATTAGGTGTGTTTTAACAATGTCTATAGATTTGATATTTGAAATTTTGCTAGCTATTTTCCCTTTTGCCCTGAATCCGCCACTCTCGCACTGCGTGATTTTTCGCTTGGAGTGACAGTGCCATAAATTCAATTCGCATAGCCTCTTAAGAGACATTACTTTATCAATAGAGACATTTTCGGATGACGCTGGGAAGAGGCGCCTTAAAAAAGATAATTCAGAAAATTCAAAAAATTGTTATCTGCATAAAATTAAAACTTTTGAAAGAAAGATCTACAAATAATTTACATATACAGAAAAAAAAGTAAAATACATCTATAATACAACACGTACACATGCTCAAGTTGACGATTAAACCTTACGTAAGGGCTTAAAATATGTAAAGTCAACCATGAATGTATGTATGTATGTATGTATTCATACTGTGTGAGTATGAAAGCGTGAATAACATAATTATTACTATTTATTAGTTAATTAAATTGTATAAATTAAATTGTATTTGTGTTACCTAATACTTACCACTTGCTGAACGGTGGAGGAAAACATAGTAAGGAAACCTGCATGCGGTAAAAAGCGTCGAAGTACGACGACGGTAAAGCTCACCACACATCACGTTAGGACGTAAGTAATATTCGTCGGTGAAATGAGGGTGTACTGAGTGTGGACTGTGACTTGAGTTTCACAGTTCAAAGTGTTGCGAAATTTGCGAATTTTTTCGATTTGCGATTATATTGATACTAACCATAGCTGAAATTGAGTAATACAATGTAGTTTAATTGGACTATAGTGGCTTAAGTGACTATAGTGTTAGTGACAATATTATCGATTTTCCAAAACAATCGAGGGTATTAATAGTTTATTTAAATAATCTAAAGAATACCATCCATATTTGACTCTGTTTATGCTAATAGTCGATACAATATAAAAAAAAATAATGTTAGTTAATGGTTAATATTTTTCAAGATCAACTATCGATACATCGACTATGCAGCACTTAAGGGGCAGGTAGCCACCAACGATTTTGAATCAACCTACGTTGGTACAAATATCGACAGAAACTATATTGAAATAACGTTCATATCAGCGCGCACTGCATTACGACGTCGCTGGGTCTCCCGATAGCGCAAAATAGGAGGAAATAATTCTTTCCACATGGAAGTAATGGATGGAAAAAAATTCCATAAATAATTTTTCTAATATCAATATTTTCCTTGTATTTCAGTGCAAGAACCATACAAATACCAAATATAATAGTGGTTTCAAAGAAATAACCAATTTTACTTAAGTTTAGTCTAAAAACAGCTTGACTTGTAACAATATTTTCAAGCTGTTTCTTACACAAGAGAATAATTTACTTAAATTATGTTGTTTTTTATAGATTAAATAACAATATCATTTTTTTTTCATATTTTTTTAACATATCGTTTAATAGAAATACCTTTATCAATACAGTCATTTTCGGATGACGCTGGGAAGTGTCTAGACATCTAGAGATGGTCCGATGTATGAATATAGGTTGTTTGCCCCGGGTCCGACCGGCCAAATATTACATTATTTGAGGCTTACAAAATCAACTAAATTTTTCTGCCACAATTACGTCATTAGCTTTGTCTATGATGAGATATTACAATTATGTAACATTCCTAAAATAGTAGGTACGCACGACCTTAAACCATAAATGCGTAATATTTTTGTAATTTACGTATGGTTCTCGTAACTAACTCCCTCGAGGCACGTAGCGTGAAGATATTTGAAGGGCGTTTAGTCATTTGTTATACAATGCAATAGTAGGCGTTTTGTTTACCTATATTTCATTACAGGTTCTTAGAAGAAAGAAAGTTTTTATACCGTTAAATTATTTTTAAACAATAATATTTAATACATCTGTACATAAAAATAAATAAATAAATTCTACCAATAAATAAAAAAAAATCTCTACTATTTTGAGCGGCCGATACCTTTCACGCCGACGGTACACACCACTTTTTAGACGTTTTGACGACGTAGTATCGTTATTCGGGCCTAGTTGTTGCAGTGACCCTTTGTACCTGCAGTCTTATTTAAAAGGAAGGCCTACACAATAAGTCCAATGGCAAAGACCTTATTTGCTTTTGATAGAGGCGATTGTATGTTGGCGGTTGGTGGGCCTTAGAACAGGGGGTTCATTTCCTCTTGTCTCTGTCAAAAGTTATTTTTAGTGACTTATTTAAAAGAAAGCTTAAAATTTTTCGTTTTTGAATAACACTCGTCCTGTGTCAGTTGAATGTCTGGACAAGGGCGACCTTTATTTTTAAGAGTATGACATAGCCAAAACAAAAACCAGTTCCGGGCGTGGCTTATTCTATTTTACGATAGCGCGCGGGGGGAAATTCGTCCCGGTCTCTAAGCTCGCGTCACCATAGCAAAAGTACGAATAGAGTGGACGAGGCAGGGTCAAAAGTAATACGTATTTTATTTTATCTAATTTATTAGTGTATTTCGATCATCGTCACACGGCATTGATCCTACTGTCCAAACGTTTTTCAAATGTCTCTCGGTTTTTTTCATAAATTGAACACAATCCGTGTTATGGAAAACACTAAATATACACAAACTCAGAATCAATGCAAGACAATGACAATAAACCTATGCAATGCAACAAACAACAAACAATCAATGGCAAACAAATGTGAGTCGCAGCGCTTCAAGCGCTAAAGCTGATAAAAAAAATAATGAGCATCTAATATGCGGTGAACGGTGACAACGCTGCTAAGCAATACACTTGCGATTGTTTCGGTTCGGTACGGCCCGGCTAAATTCGGCGCATCCCGGCTGGAGCGCGCTCCGTATGCACTTTAATTTACTAAGGAAATGCCCCGTCTCACGCGTACGGGCCTTGGTACCTCTCTTTCTTTTCTACCTAAAAATTTTGTATGTAACATTTTATTCATAGGAGCGCTAATTCCGAGCGCTCCGCGCTTCCGTTCGCACCAGACGACGGCCCTATTTTCTGCCTATATTAACTAATTACCTAGCGGTTTGTATTACATATTATTGTTCTATAATTTATGCTCTGCGTATTAGAGTACCAACTGTAAGTAAAGTGAATTTTATGTGGGAGTTCACTGCTCCAACGCGAAGACTCATTGGCCTCTTTTTCTTTGACGCGTAATACATTTGATCACGCAGCGAAACAACAAATTGGTGTGGTTTGGTTGTATCTAATACTGAAATATTTTGTAGGGAAAAAGATATTGGATTTAAGTAGAATCCCTTCATATTTCTATTACCTATTTTATATATAAAAAAATCAAGTTGATCTCTTAACCACGTTCTTGAAACGAACGTTTGAATACAAAAAAAAGACGGTGGACTACATTTCTTTTTGACAAAAGTTTAAATCTTAATACATTGTTTATAAGTAGAATCCTTGGATAAAAAATTAATAGATCAAATATATTTTTTTCAATATAAGAAGAGTGCGAATTTCTTCAAACGAATCCTCGAAAGTCTGGCGTTGTTCATGCTCTAGGCTCATGTACAGTCTTAAGTATTTTGTGTTTGTCGTGTTTCGGTTAAAAGAGGATCAAAGCAAACTATAATAACGAAACAATCACGAAAATCATCACGGACATAGAAGTAGCATTTCTATACACGATGTAAATAAGTATCTTCAAATGAAACCACTTACTCTTCATTTCCCAAACGGATTTGTACTATTTGGGTCATGCACGAGTATTCATGAGCGATGTTTTCGTGATAAAATGATAACAGTTTTCTTTCTCAAGCTTCGATATAGGAGTACCCATATTGACAGTAACTTGACAGTAACTCTTCAAGCAACGAGGTGAAACCCTGAACTTTAAATGAACCTCAACTTGTCTCCCAAGTAGTAAACAAATATCGAAAGCGTATTCAACCCAGGCAGTGGAGCGTAACAAATTTAGTCGCCTGGTTGTTAATAGTTTAGTAGTTAGTAGTGAATAGGTCAGCCCGCCCCCGGGTATGGGCTAGTTGGTAGTCAGCTTCAATTATAATTGTTATAATAACTATTTGTAAATTACTATCCGTCTTCAAAGACGTGAGAAAAGCGCTCAGAGGCTTCTGGGACCACCTGTCGCTTTTGGATGGCGTTATGCGAGACCCAGAGTGGAAAGTATTCAGTGGCAACACAATTTTTTTGTACAAAATATTTTAAGTATTTTGTTGTTTAGTAATTTTCAGTCAGTTTGGTAATATATAAATAATTACCTAAATAATTGTGATTTTTTTTAAATATAAATGATTGTGACTTTTAATTTGGGCTTGGCGGTTATTTTATCAACACCTTTAATAGCTTACATGTATGTTGGCAAGGGTCACTACTATGATAATAAAGAAAACCACATCCGAATCCGTTGAGTAGTTCTCGAGTTAAAAGGTAACAGAACAGGCAGACGCGCGAGCCGGACTTGGCCGGTTGTTATTATTTTATCTGATGATTACAAATTGACATCAAATCAATTTTTATTGCAGATTTTATGAATTTTTCAAGTCACATAATATGTTAAATATTATTTAACATTTTTTGATATTAGTTTTCAATTAATTTGATTAAAAAGTTATCGTTATCAATACCAACCTGTTTATTTGATAATTACGTATATCCCGAACAACTTGAAGCACAAAGAGTTGTATTACATAAGGTGCTAACCGTAAAGCAGCTCTTTTTGGGCTTTAATTTGTTCTGAGAAAACATACTTTTCTAGCCTATGATCCGAACTTGATAACAAAAAATCGCTGCCAAGACCTTGTCAGCAAAATTCCTTTGTTTAAATCAACATTGGCAATTTGCCATTACCCCAGCTTGAGTGGACGCCTATACAACAAGATAAACAGGGAAATTAATATTAACCCTCTTCCTCTTCGACGATGTAAAATATCAAAGAATGGATCCAAAATTTACCATCTTATATGACAAGATATTATTATATTTATTATTAGTTTTACTATGCACAAACACATCTTAACAAACCCAACACATTCAACCGCACACAGTACACTATATACCATAGACAAACTACCCCCATATTTTTAAATAACTTGGGGTAGTAGTCAGTCGAATATGGAATGAAACTGTAAATAAAATAGAGACATTAAACAAAAAACTCAAGTCTATTTTCTTAAAAATGTACAGTCAGCAAAAGATATAGGTTCCCCGGTCCAGCGTAAACACTTCGATCCTAAGACCCACAGGTGAGTGATATTTGAGATGAAGAATACTTAATCAGTAGTGCATGTGTGTATGTATTGACCAAGTTTTCCTCATCTCATCTATCACTCACCTGTGGGTGTTAGGATTGAAGTGTTTGCGCTGGTCCTGGATAAGTAATTATATCTTTTGCTGACTGTACCTTTTTATTCTAACCTTGAGAGCAAAAAGGAACATTAAAACTAAGTAGGTTTGGAAATAGTTTTAAGTTTGTCATTTTAACGTTTAGTATTCGACTGTTTAATAAAAAATGGTACACACACATACCACTTGAAAAATTTTATGGAGTTGGTAGCTGATTATTTCTGCAATATTAGGGTTGGCTCCACAGTAAAAGTTGTTTGTTTAGACGAGTACTATCTCTAGTTTTTGACATTTCAGCGACTAAATATCCAGCCAGTATAATTTAACTGGTGTCATCTCGCACACCGCGGACCTCCTTCCGGAAGCTTTCTCGCATTGCGCAGCGCAACCACAAGCAAGTTCCATCCATGCAGCAGCCACTACTACTCGATCCGGCCGAGCTCTGAGCGCACGTCCCTCGCTCGAAACACAAATCGGAACGAATTCGCGCGCCTTCCAAATTCAAACTGTCAAAGGTTTTGTTTTATTTCTTTTGGAACATAAAGTTTGATAGTGGCCTGTTGTTTTGGGTGTATTACTGACTCGAGGTTTTGTTTCCTTTTCGTTGGACTGAACTTTTTTGGTGCTTGGTTTGGATTTTCATTGTTTTGGTAAGTTCACTGAACTGTTATTTTGTAACGACTAATTATCAATTTATCGTTATTTTTTGCGTTGTATTTTTATGTATTACCTATAAGAGTACGTATGTACATTAATTTTATATTAAATTTTATTGAAAAAACAAATGTTTTAGCGATTGTTTTTGTTGAGTGTATGCGTTTTTCAGGTGATCTAAAGTATTTTGCACAAGGTTACGCTAAAGAACATAATATAGGTACATATAATATGGTAAGAAGGCAATGAATGAAGAAAGCACTGGAACATTTTCGATCTAGTTGTTTTTAATCCTAGATTGAAAATGTTACACAAGCACAGAGCATTGACACTCCTTTGCGACAATCTCCTTGGTTAAAAAGGCAACATCACCGGAAAAAAAATCATGGCCTAAACATAGTTGGCCTGTTTCCCTATTTCCTAGAAAATAATTGATCAAAGCATAACAATATCTAGTGCATTTAATTTCAATAAATATTAGTTTGAGCGAGAACTTAATCACATTAACATATTCATCTCGTAACTCGTAACACATGCACGCTACACTCGACTGAACACATCGATGTGCTGGTTTGCTCCCCATATGGACCTGTCTTTGACCTTCATGATAGAACAGAACAAATATTGACCAATTAATGTAATGGAACTTTCCTAATCATTGAGTTCCAAATTTTAATTTTCTACTCCCATACTGCAATAAGGCAATTGCAACATCAAAAGCAGTTTCAGAAGTACCTAGATTGTTTATCCGATGTTATTATATTACATTATAACAGCGCGATTCTGCGCTGCGATTGACCTAATTTATTATAAATCCGTACCCAATCAACAACAGAGACGAGAAATAATTCCCGACCTTATTTCTTAAGCCACGCCCCCATTATCCTGATTGGAGTTCAATATAAAATACTATTGTGTTTCTCCACGATATTGGTGAAGTCGCTGGATCCAAAACAGTATCTAAATTGTTGCATCAGAATATTCATGACTCAGGACTGTCAAAGGAACAGTTTCATTTCACTACTCATTTAGGTTTTAAGGTTAAACTATGTTCGTTTTTGGATCAATATTTAATAAAAAAAAAAAATTTTTAGATCTGTGACTCATTCCGTCTGCCAGCTAGGGACCCATGACTTACAGTCGAATAGTGGAGTGAAATTAATAGAGCTCTGTTTTGCTCTTTGGGTACGAAACCCTAAAAATTACAATCTCTATTTAGTTTGTTTGAAATAGATCATGGGCCCAATCAATGGTTTCTGCAAAGAAAACGAATGATCGATGTCTAAACGGGTCCAATTCCGATACGTCGGAGAAATTCTGCGAGAATCAAGTGTGAACTGATCGAGCCGAACTGACCAGTTTTCTTTATTGACATACTTGGTGAGGTTAGGTATCACAAACCTGGTGAGAAGAGGTATCACATTCTGTATTTGTAGGATCAGTTTTTACTATTTTATGGCCATCTTGACTAGCTGGTTTAATTTGTAATTTGTCGCGGATTCGAAATCGTTCGAAATGGAAAGTAGAATATTTGGATTGCAAAAGTGTTTTACGCTGGCCGTGGCCGAATTAATTAACGAGTCAGGCACCTAAATTGTGACACACTTAAGGTTAAATCTAGAATTATAAGAATGTGTTTGTAATATTTCCGTCGATGTTTTCTTCATTCTTTCTTTTAGTCAGTCTGATGCGAAAAGCTTCCACAAATATAATATGTGAGAGAAGCTTGCATCGATTGTGTTGATCACGCAATCCTCCCAGGGTTTGATCAACTCTCTCAAAAGGATGCAACACGTGGATATTAATGGATTTACGTCAGCTGGTTCCACAGTAAAAATGGATGCTCCGCAAGGATAAATTTTAGGTTCATTTTCGTTCAAATATAAACAAATTGCCATTATTTGTGGAAAAAAATGACATCGTTATATTTGCAGATGTAGGCGTCGATAGTATTCAAAAATTTGTAACATTAATATATACTCAACCAGTATAAATTACAGACTAGGCAACGCAATTACGCACTTTTTTCCATTTATTACTTAGTATTAAATGCATCAACAACTAATACAATTAAATATACTGACAATAAATATAGTAGATAGGTAGTTATTGACGATATATATTCAAAAGCAATGTAAAGTTTTTGGATTTGCTCAGAGTGTCGATACTCGATAAGGGGGCAAGATCCAACCAATTCCACTTGCAGTAATGAGGAACCAACTTAACTTGACACTACGATCTATTAAACTCTATGTATCTAAAGGGTTTAATTATGTTGGTTTAAATAAGTTCCCAAATAATTAAATATTTGTAATTTTCAGATTTTTTTCCTAAGTGTGGGCTATAAGACCTACCTGTAAACGAAATTTCAAGTTTCTAGGTCAAGTGGAAGTGCTCTATAGGTTTTGATTCCCTTGCGACTATCAAAAATTTGTATGAAATTCATTATTTACATTCATTTTTTACAACACCAACGAGGCCTTTCAACTTGATATCTCAGACGGGGGCCGAACAAATTAGTCTTGACAGACAGACATACGGAAAGAGAGACATGCAGACAGACAGACTGGCAACAAAGTGATCCTATAAGGATTCCATTTCTAAATTTTGAATATAGAATCCTAAAAATAACAATGGCATTGTAATATCGAAAACCTTTCAAAAAGGCTTAGTTAAACTGTTTTTGCTGTTCGTAAGTTAATGCGACTGGCTTTTCTTCTTTATAGTGTATCTGCTGGCGATAGTGTACCCAAGTGCTTTGCTTTACTAGTAATAGGTATTGTTGTTAATAAATTTGAATTTGAAATCAACGTTCTCCAAAATTATGTGTACTAAATTTGCGAATGGAAAATCAATGCTTGCAAAGCGAAATGTTATATAAGGTGTTATAATATTTTTACTGGTGACCCACCCTAGTTTAGCACTGGGCCGATTTAATTTTGAAGTGGTATGTACATCTTTGTTCGCATCGCGTAGGACGAAGTAATACTTTATATTCTCTGGCGTAGGCGGGGCTTGGTCAAGACTTGTATGAGTACATACATCACTTCTAGAACAACTTTTTTTAATGAACGATAATTTGATCAAATAAATGTTATCATCGATCCATCAGCCTAGTTCGTCCACTGCTGGACATAAGCCTTTCCAGGACTTTTCCACACCCGGCGGTCATACTGGAAGAATTGCCAATACTCACAGTCTCACACACGCTGGGCAGGCGGGTTGGTAAGCGCGGAGCCGGAACCCTCGCAACATTGACGCAGCTGCCCGTCACCAGTCTGTTCCATATAAGGCCCGGCTATTAGGGATAGATATACCGCCATCCATCGGTCCCAGGCATGGTGGGCCTCCTGGTTTTTTGCCTGTGAGCTGTCCTTTTACTCTCCCCCGAATTACTTCGAGGGGCTCTCCAAGTAAGATGGTGGTACCTCCATAGTCGAGCCCGGCATCAGCTCTACCACCTGCATACTGTTAACTTATGTAGAATTATAACTAATAGCAAATAATGAACTATTAAAAAACGCAATTATCTATAATAATAAATAACATTGTGCGTAGATCAAGGCAATAAGCTCTCTCAAAATTTATTTCCTAAAATAACTCCCCTGTCAAGGAACTTTTACTGTCAGGTACTAAATACAATAATACCTTTATCTGCGGAATTCTTACGTGAAGTCGATCACGCAAGTGACGTACACATTCTGAATAGGCCCCCCTATATGAGATTCGAAGATATAAGTATCCACTTCAAAAACTGGTCACGTGCAAGTAAGACTCGGTCCTAAGTCGGTTACTGTTTTTTGTTAAATTTTTTATTTAACATTTTTTTTGTTTTTAGATGCCCTTTACGCCTGAATTTGTCTTAAGGTTGATACAAAAGGTAAAATCTGCATGTGAAGTCAACGGTTTATTTCCTTCATATTCTTTTTCATAAGTATTATCTAGCGACATCTAACTAAGTCTCTGTATAGGTACAGCCCAAAAAGCAAAATTTGATGAATCACCATCATAATAGCTGTCAGGATATCGTGAATATTACCTCGTTTTTACGCAAAGTTTATCCATAGTGGAAATAAAAAAGAAAAAAATTAGACGTCATTCATGTAAAGAAGACTAGGTTTATACACTTTTCTATAAATAAACATAATATCACACGAGAGCAGAGTGATTTTGATTCTTGTGCCTTAGAATCCCTCGCCACGCTCAGGTTTCTAACTTAGAATCACTCGCTAATTCAAACTCGCCACTAGCACAAAAAAAAATTGCTCTCTTGTTGCACAAATGGCTAATATGACTATATTCTTATTATTTTTCATTACTAAATTTAAATATACATGAATCTGTAACAAAAATTACCAACATAATATGTAATCTGCTGTAGACTAATGCCATATTTATTTTAGGATTATAAGACTTAGTTAGTGCTGTGGTGGTGTAGTGGAAGAGAACTTTTGGTTTAGCCGTTTCCAAAGGGCAAGCTTTCGGGCAGCCAATACGTTAAACGTTGAGGCACAGATTATATAGTAGTTACTACGTAACAGATACTTCTCTTCCTTGTAAAACGAAAATACCTACCAGAATTGCACGCTACGCTATAGCTACACTATCTACTGTCAGGAAATACATGCAAAAATGCATCTAAGGAGCTCGACTTAGCGTTGATAATAAGTACAGCGCGCGGTATAGCGGCGTCGGCGCGACACGTCCGCCGTGCGTTTTCGATAGGGTCGACACGACCGAAGAGTCGAAAAGAAAAAAAGTTTTGGTAGGCAAGTTCTTTTATTTAATTTACAAAATATTGATTGATGTACAGATCAATCAATATTTTGTAAATTAAATAAAATTTAAAATTAAATAAAATTAAATAAAATTTAATTTACCGTTTACAGATCGTTCACAGTTTATTTACCTCTCGGCTGATCGAAAATGATTCTTAAGTATTGGACATAGAACAGCTGTCAGAGGTAAAATAACTGTGAACGGTCTGCATGATACTTTCTTTTCGCTTCGGGTTGTGGTAAACATTTAGTTTAAATTAATACTTTCAAAATTATAATGATAAACGGTTTTCTGTATACCAACTAAAAAATACGAGTATATTATCTTAATTAAACGTAGGTAATTGAGTTCTGTTCCACACACACCACGCGTGCACGACGCGACGCGCGACGCCGGGTGGCAGCCCACTGGCGGGAAATCACTCTGGTTATGCCTAATTATTATTATCAATCGCGGCAGCTACGCTCGAGTGACGGGGCCCTGGTTGAGGTATCTTTATTTGTACCACAGCAGCTTAGCCATTCAACTGGATGACGCCATATAATTAACAATCCAAATAAAAACCGGTCGATTGCAAGTAGGACTCGCAACCTGAGGGTTCCGTACCATTTAAATATATTTAAATTATTTAAACAGAAATTAAAAACTTATCACTACCTACCTGCTTACAAATTGTGTGAAACAAAACTGCAAAATTAAGTTGGTTGAGTATTCGGAGACGTAACCCTAAAACTACACGTAACACTAAATCGGCGTTTTCAGTATTTGTTGTTTAAGAACCCGGTGCAGGACGACGCCAACTCCGATGCGCAGCGAGACGTATCACGACAATAAAGCGCATATTTGGCTGGCTGATCTAAACAAGCGCCTCACGCTTTGCCCTACGCCGCCGTTCCAACTGTGCTTAGCGAGTCTCGCCCTTTGCGTTGGAAATAATAATTATTCCCGAACATCTTAATTGCGCCTCGATTACTTGTTATTTTTTATTATGTTTTAATTAATTAGAATATTGATGATACTTCCAAGTGGTGTATGTGCTTACTTTGCTTGTTAAATGTTCATAAGTCACTTAACGAAGCCTTGTAAAAGTACTCGAATTTAGGGCTAAAACCCATTATTTTACATATTTTTCTGGTCTATAACGCGATGTTTTTGAAAAAATCAGGGACATACACCACTTCATATTGACCGTCTAAATCAAAGCCTAAAATTTATTTGACTAAATTGTTCCACTTTCGCGAGTTATTATGGTTTTTAGATATGTATGAAGTACGATAAATAAAGCTTATGGTACATACTTTACAAAAATTACAATTTCCTAACTTTGGTCTTTGAGATAGACCCCGTAACAAAATTGGTCTAATAATGAGAACTCTGATTTCTTTATTTTTAAAAATTGAAAAAATCAAAATACATTTATACTCTACTCAATGAACCCTAGACAATGACACACCACATGATTTCTTGGCTCCACTTTCATGTATGAGGCCCTCCATGAAAAATAACTGAATAAATAATATTTTTAAACCTTTTTTTGACCTTTTATTGTTTTTTAAATATATTATAATATATAATAAAAAAGTATTAATTCTTTTCCATGATATATTTCGGACCGAAATATATCTCGAAACGAATAAATACTTTTTTATTTCTATATTATATTATAAAACCAGAAAAATAAATATTCGGTTTTGGGTCAACATTTTACACAACATAACAAAATTTCAGATGTCTATCTCATTATGTCTAAGTTGTTTTCAATAATTTTAAACTGATCGATGGGAATATTAAAATCATAATCATAATTTGTTACAGCAACCATATTTTTGATAGCTGTAAATAATATTTTTTTTCAGTGTACGGACAGACAATATGCAATTTGATAATATAGGTACACTTTTAGCAGGAGGTAAAATGCTGAGCTCGATCTCGAACCCGATGTTAGTACCTAACCTATCAGCTGTTTTCTGCGCTGGAAGATTGCCGAAAAACTAGTAGGCCAAAGTGATTCTAGGTAGTTATGAAAAAAAAACACAAATGGTATTATGTATGCCCATGCCTATAATCTTCTAACCTAACCTACCGGCTCTCTTCTGCGCTGAAGTCATATAAAAACATAATTATGCTTATTATCCTGCCTAACAGATGACGGACATTATTCATAAAGCACGGTAAATGTAATATTTTCAATAATTTTGTTATCATTTTGCCCTTTCGTTTTGTGTATTTTATGCTGTCCGGACATTATGAATACATTACTTATAATTGTTTCCATGACAGATATATAACTGACGGATCGTAAGATTCGTAAAACGAACGAGGTAAAAGAATGGTATCAGAAAAGTAAAAAATCCTAGCTGTTTTTTCCGTATATAGCAGCAGAAAATCATTAGTATTTAAGTTAAATCTCTGAATTCTCAACATTGCTAACAGTGCAACATACTGAAGAAGGGCAAAGATAAGCAGAGCGACAGAAGCGATTTTACCCACCATGGATTGTCGCCTGGCAAAGAAACTGCTACCTGTCAATACACCCAACCTTCGTATGATGGTAGGGCTGACTACGGGACACAGTAACCTCAACAGACATTTCTATAATATAGGTCTAACGGACAGCCCTCTGTGCAGAACTTGTATGGAGGCCGAAGAAACGCTGACCCACGTGACGATAGACTGCGTAGGCGTCAACACACAACGGGCTAAGATCCTCTGTGAACCGGGGACGCTCCACCAGTCCTGATATAGACCTCTTGGGATTCTGGCGTGAGCCACACTTTCCACGCACAAAGGTTTCTAAATAAGAGACTATATGTACGGAAACCGAGACCGCCAAACAAGAAGAAGAAGGGCAAAAACAAAAGCATTCGGAATAGAAGAGCTTGCTTGATACATCACTAGACTAATGGACACAGAAGAGGCGAAAGAGGTGTGTCAGGATCATGGTAGATGGAAAGTTGTGGTCTCTTCCAATCTCTTTGGGAGACAGGCGTGTGTATACGTTTATTTACGATAGTTAAAAAAAACATGACCGTTCGGCTCGTGGCTCAGATCCAACTTGCTGTTTAAAGTTCAGCCGGTCTTGATAACTGATAAAATTTCTCATAAAATTTCTCATGTCTAACAAACCAATCAATTACCGGTACATTAACTGAATGGCACGTCCACTGACGGACGGACGGACGGACGGACCGGCAGCGGTGCGGCGTCGATAATGGATCATCTCAATTGATTCACGTACACTTTCACCTTGTTGTATGAAACCGATCCGATCATTGCCCAATCATAATTATAATATAATAATACTTGCCCTGCGCGCTGATGTTCTTACGATTAAGTCTAACGTGAATACTTGAAAAACATGGTAGTTTGATTGAGTCTCATTGTCATCATTTACAATTTTGCTCACTGCTGTCGGGGAGGCCAGTTAGGCCCTGTGGAGCAGGCAGCAGTGATGTATTTATCCCAGGGCTAAAAGGGCCATGGCCCGGGGCAGCAGGCTGCGAGGGGCGGCACAGGCTGCACCTCGCGCTCAGCTTTAGGCGCCTTTAATTTTATCAATCGTTATCAACCCTATCTGGTTTATTCGTCCAATCTTTTAATTTATATTACTTTTTGACTTTATACTGTCATTAAAAAAAAATTGTTCATTAATTGCAATTAATTGTACATATTACAATTAATCAATTGTACAAAAATATGTAAATATTGAATAAATGGTGTTTATTTGTTTGTAAGGTGTTTTTAGTTTTTTCATTCATCACAGCCCACATAAACACACTGCTGGATTTTATATTATAAGTGAAATATTTTTGCTTTTTTCTCGTTCATTTATGGGGCGACAAACTTTACAGACCCAGAGCGCCAAATCAGGAAATACGCCACTGGCAGGCAGAGTGCGCATATTTTCATCCTGCCTGACGCACGCCTTATTTCGATTGTTTATCCTTTCAGTTCAACTGGTGATAGGTTAGGCTTCGGCGGTAGCTTGTCCCACTCTCGTGACGAAACCATGCAGCTAAGCGACTAGTCGTATTCCGGCGTTACGTCTTTAGAAGCCAAACCGGAAGAATGGCTACAAGTAGTTGAGTTTTCACAAGTCATTCGTCCGTTACCGCCTTACGTAGATTTTGCGGTAATCTCTGCACAAACTTGTTAACGATTCACCTGCTTTCATTCTCCCAATTTCTGGGTGATCGAACTTCATCTCAGGTCTCATCCATGCTTTCTAAATAAACATAAAAAAAAACTATACGCAAATAAAAAGAGGTGTATTTCCGTATTGAGGTACTAAAGAACAGATAACATATTCCCCCCAAGATGATGAACAGCTATTCGATCGCACGTACATTCAGCAAAAGAGATAAGTAACCAGGTCCAGCTTAACACTTTGATCCTAAGCCTCACAGACAAGTGATAGATAATATGAAGAATACTTGATAGGGCGTGTATTTATCTATTGACCGAATATTCTTCATCTCAATATCACTCTTCTGTGGGTCGCAGGATCAAAGTATGTGGGCTAGGCCTCGTTACTTATTTCTTTTGTTGACTTTACCTGTCGCATACCGATTACCGACCGATCACTTATATTCTCGTAATGCTCTTGCGTTGCGCATCACGCTTGCCATCGCGATCCAAACTAAACCTTGAGATATTGATTTAGAGAAGATTTCACGTTGTCAATCATTACGCATCTGACAATGAAAAAAAGGAGTATATATCTATCTTAATTTAAGGTCTATAATCGTGCATTTAATTCATAGTTTTACAAAGTAATGTAAGTCAGGGGAGCATTATAACGGGTTCAAATGACACTTCGCACACAAGTGTAACTTGGGAATATCACACACTTGTGTCGTTGCATACAATGACTCAGTTTTTTGGCGAAAAATACACAAGTGTATGCGAGAATGGATTAACTGTTGTTATTACTAGAGATGAAACGGATATCCGGTTACTATCCGGTATCCGGCCTATCCGGCCATATTTTTGGTATCCGGTATCCGGCCGGATAGTAGTCAGTATCCGGCCGGATACCGGATACTTAACTCAACATACAAAAAGTCGTTTAAATCACAAAATAGATTGAATAATCTAAATTCTAATACATAAAGTGAATAAGAATTGAGCTATGGTAGATAAAGACAAGCTTTACATCAATTGTTGGGAATAAACGTTTCTGCTTTTCTTCATACATTACACCAGCTTCTTTTGCTCTCACAATATACCGAATGTAACTCAACAGGTATCTTTTAATAAAAACACATGGTCATACTGAAATCATACTAAACAACTTTTCCAAAGATACATACTTGTGGAAATGAAAAAATATTTTCGTGTTTCCTTACTCATTTTGAAAACCTACTATAAATTTTGAAAGGGCACTGGGCGGGCAGGTTCAATTTTGTTTTTTCAATATGTTACTTTGGAAAATTTGTTCAGTATGAACAGTATATTACGCGGTTTCATTTAAAGATTCGTGTCCATTTATATACAGTATACACCACTCCAAGAAGACAAAAGATACATATTTACAAATTTCGTTAGGATCGGAAATTGTTTCGCGTTTCCAACCAGCATTTGTATGATTGTGATACGATCATTTAGAAATGATCTTCATTTAAAAAATGCACGAATAATCTCGCCCACTTGCACCCGCACGCACCTTGGTGCGTAATATTTAGACTTGCTCAATTAGTGCGAAACGCATATCTTCAGCCGGATATCCGGCCGCCGGATATCCGGCTATCCGGCCTAGTGCCTCGCCGGATATCCGGTATCCGGTATCCGGCCAAATCACTATCCGTTTCATCTCTAGTTATTACTCTAAAACAGATGAGCATGAGATGCATATTCAAACGAGCTTCTAAAATAACTACAAAAATTTGCTCGTAAATACACTGATATACCTATAAGGTTAAATAATAGTAGTCGGCGAAACTCAAAACATAGGTAGTACTAACTGTTTGTATGGGAGCTAAGCGAAATTCTTAAAATTTGTTTTCACCTTTCCATACTGAACCAGTCAGCTGATCGGGGCAATTTGTATGGGAGGAAGAGAAAAAAGTTGCGAATTTCACTTAGCTCCCATAAAAATAGTTGTTCATAGAGACTAGTACAACCTGTGGGTCTACCACGTAATTCTTATTTTCATCAACATCAACTTGAGATTGAAATTTGACGTGCGTGCGACGACGCCCGCCTAACAAGCCATCTCTTTTGCACGCGTTGAATTTCGCATGCATTTGCTTGAAGTTGATACAAATGAGAATTACGCGGTAGAGCTCCTGTTTTGAGTTTCGCCATCTATGTAATATTATTTAACCTTATATACTTATTGTAATTCTTACAAGTGACTTGCACTTGCAACGGGCTAGATAGAAAAGATGTATCGTGGTTCGATAGGTATATTTACAATAAATATAATAAGGACAGTAACTGAGGATTTGTCGAAGACGCATCCAGTTCAGTCTTAGTGAGCTAGACACATAGAGGAAAACAACTCTATGGCTAGACATGATTTGGACAGATTTGTACATTGAATTATTATATTTACATTAGGCAGCCTTTTCAGCAGTAACAAAGTTATCAGTAATCAATAATTATTAAATTTTAGATATTCATAATTTTTTATAACGCTTTCTTCAGAAATTTCTCCAAGGAAGTCTTTATTTTGTTTTAGTTTTACGAAAAAAGAAATTGTGAATTTAGATTTAAAAAGCTACATTTGGATTTGAATGCCAGCAAAAAGAAAAGAGGTTATGGAAAAATAAGGTTCAAGAAGTATTACAAATATTGCAATGCTACAGACTGACGTATCGCAAAAGAGGCAATACTTATAAAAATATTTAAATCTTCGAACAATGAAGTGAAAACTAGCACCTTCTCTCAAAATATAGTATTTGTGGGTACTCACGTAGAAAGCATAATAACACGTTACGAAGTTTCTTACAAAGTTTTATAAGTGTTGTAACATTAAGGCGCTACGGAAAAAAATTGACAATTTCAGAACTTCTATATCTACTTCGGTAAATATTGAAAAAATTGTATATTATTTTTGGAATCTTCCTCTAGGGATCTGTTAAAACAGAAACGCGATAAGAGAATTTCGGCCCGATGGAAATATTAATTGAAATGAGGTCTTTATCGACTCCAATTCCAGAAGGTTTGACAATTTAGAATGACATATGGACTGCAATTATATTTTATTAGATGGGTTTTAACAGTATCTAGGACCTGGTTAAACGAAATTTTGATAGCATTTTTAGTACATTTTATATTAATAAAAAACCGACTTTTTGCTACTTTTCCACGAATCCGTTCCTCTCGCACTGAGGGTTTTTTCGCATATGGAGTAACAGGGACGCTAAAACTTTTGCATATCGCCTTAAGGGGCAGGCAGCCACCAACGACCTTGAGTCAACCTGTTTCGGTACAAATATTGACAGAAACTATATTGAAATAATGTCAATGCTCATGTCAGCGCGCACAGCATTACAACGTCGCTAGGTCTCCGAATAGGGGAAAATAATAATTTTCACAGGGACGCTACGGATGAAAAAATAACTCATAAACAATTTTTCTAAGCAAAATTTTCCTTGTATTTCAGTGCAAGAACCATACAAATACCATTAGTGGTTTCAAAGAAATAACCAATTTTACATAATTTTAGTATAAAAACAGCTCGACTTTGACCAATGTTTTCAGGATGTTTCTCATACGCGAAAATAATTTCCTAAAATAGTCTAAAATAGTTATTTATAGTCTAACTCAAATATTTTTCTCATAATTTTTAACCATACCGTTTAAGGGGCTCCACAATGCTAAACATCAGTTTTGAATTGGATTCAGTTCCGTCAATGTAGATGGTAAAAATTTGAAAAAAATATGACGTATTTTTTTTACTATTAATTACATTTTATAGATAAACATACTTTCAATCAACTTTTAATTAAATGACTTTTAAATAAGCATGAATTTCACGAAAAAAGCGATTCAGTTTCCATATTTCAAAACCGATTGAAACGAAACTAACACACGCAGATACTCACTAAAAAAAAACATCTTTATTACATAAACAAATTAGAGTTAATGTCCTAATGTAGCCGCGATTTCAAAATAACTGAAGTTTGCGGCATCTGATTAGGGCAGGATAGACAGTTAAAACACAAAAGCGTTAGAGCAGGACTGAATTTTAGAAATAACTTTATCAATAGTCATGTGAGGATGACGCTGGGACGAGGCGCCTTAACAGCAGCATCCATCATACGCAGCACAATAAATACAAGAGGAATGTGTACGGTAGTTCTTGTACTCATTTATTGACCCCACTCGGGTTCTGTGTGTGAACATGTACATGTTGCTACTGATCGCACTGAACACATTTCTTATACAGGGTGCTTGGTAATTCGACCTATTCCTTTAAAGGGGTTATACTAGGATACATAAGTCACATGAGGGCACATGACCGACGCTCTCCACAGCCACAACAGTCGCCGTGACCGAACTCGGTCGGATGAATCATCATCATCATCACTAGGGTACATTTCCAACAAATAATGCCTATCAACAGGGGTCGAAGCTCAAGTAAAACACGGCGATATTTCAAAAATTACAAAATAAAAAAGGTTTTCTCTCCACTTAAGACCTTTTAATTCTGAGATTATGGGAATTCAGGGCACGTATTTTTTTTATAAATGATCACTCATCTATCATTGATCAGAAATATAATAAATAAGTGCTGAGAAAGGAATGGATATTTTTAAATTATTTATTTTTGGTTATTAGTCTGAAAGTTTGAAAGATAATATAAAAACCTTCGTAACTCGGAGACCATTCATTTTCGACACCTAGTTGATAGGACTTGATTCGTTGGAAATGATCTCTAGTATAACCCCTTTCAAGGAATAGGTCGAATTACCAAGCAGCCTGTATAATTATAGTTAGGTAAATGTTAGAGGTGGTTTTCATTTAAAAATTAGTAAGGAAACGTGAAAATACTTTTTCTTTTCCGCTGGTATGTTGTGATAGTCGTTCAGTATGTCTACATCCGGTAAAAGCCTTTTTACTGAATGATGACGATTTTCCTTTTTCGTGTTTGTGTTATCTAATATTTATTTGCTTTTGGTTTACGTATTATATTATTTACTTTTGTAATATTATTTGTATGGTTATTTATTAGTGTACATATTTATTGTATTCTAAGTATTTGTTATACTTATGTTTTTATGTTAGGTATTTGCTGTCCATTTAACAAAAATATTTTTTTTGTGCACCACCTTCGCGGTTTTACCAACTATTTATTTCCACGCAAAGGTTGTCTAGAAGAAATTACTATAAGCAATAAGGCCGCCAATTGTAACCTTTTTGTAATAATAGAATTATATGAAACTTATCTTGATTTAAACAAGTCTTTATATAAATGAAATTTTTACAAATTTTATTTATTTCGTGTTCAATAAAAGTACTCGTATTTATAAAATTAGAAATAATTTTATAATCACGACATAAATCCCCGAGAGTATGTCAGAAGAGTCCCAAGTGAACTGTGAAATGCAAGTCATAGTCCATTCTCGGTACACCTGCGTTTCACCGACGATTATTACATCCCACTGTGATGGGTAAGTGGTGAGGATTATACCGTGACCTTCACACCATAATCCTCACCAGCCTATACAGTTGTTTTATCTCACGACGGTGAGTCAGGCTTGGTTGTAGTAGTGCGCCCTCCCACTCCCGCGTGTGTGCCGGCGAAATGTGTGTGAGCGGGAACGCGCTTCAGAACGTATACGTGCACGCACTACTACACTGGCCGTCGTAAGATAAAAAAAACTGTACCTATAATTTCGGAATTATAATAGGATTTTTTTTTACCTTGTGAACTAAACGACTATTTCTGGACTATGTTTTGGCAAAGTCAAAATTGATTTTCATGAAGTTTCCAAAAGTGAGGATTATACCGTAAGGACACTTTTTAGGGTTCCGTACCCAAAGGATGACCAACGGGATCCTATTACTAAGACTCCGCTGTCTGTCTGTCACCAGGCTGTATCTCATGAACCGTGCAATAGTTAGACAGTTGAAATTTTCACAGATGATGTATTTCTGTTGCCGCTATAACAACAAATACTAAAAACAGAATAAAATAAATATTTAAGGGGGCTCCCATACAACAGACATGTTTTTTTGCCGTTTTTATAGTATATTATAATGTAATAGTATAATGGTATGGAACCCTTCGTGCTCGAGTCCGACTTGCACTTGGCTGGCTGTAGAACATGCATTCTTACGATGATTTCCTTCGAGTAAGAACAAAATAAGCGCATAAATTCTGAAAAACTCATGTGCATGCCCGACCGGGAATTGAACCTGAATCTCAAGATTGAGAAGCCAGTGTTCTACCCCTGAGCTACCGCCGCTTTTTGTGCTCGTATTTTTCTTGTCGTTTTTGTCTTGATGACGCTACATTTACAGTACTTCTTATTATCCTATAGATTCGAATTTTTAGGAATCCGTACCCAAAGAGTGCCAAACGGGACCCTATTTACTGAGCCTCTGCTGTCCGTTCGTCCGTCTGTGACAGGGGCACAGAATACAATACCAAGAGTAACGTAATAGGAGGCTAATTGACATTTTTAGAGAATACGGGTTACTAAGACCCCTATGACGGCAAAAAAAAATCCAAGGCAATACAAAAAAAACTCGGAAAAGTAGCAATTTTTTCACGTTATTTGTTTCAGCCTTCTCATAAAGACGGTAATACATTTATTGTAGTACAGTGGAGACCGCATCAAGTAAGACACATTGGACTTTGTACCTATCTTATATTCTTCTCTGTAAGTCATACTGCAAGTGTAAAGCTTGATGTGGTCTCTGTAGTAAAATAAATAACTAAGGTTCAAATGACATGTTTATCTGTTTTCAATCCATGACGTTCTCCATCACAATGACATGACATTCATAGATAATACCACATTACTCCCTCCATATATTAGTAGCCGAAGCGAGCTGGGGGTCTTCGGACTCTCTGTGGACGTTGGGTTGGTGTCGTTGGTTGAGGACCGCTTGATGTTGATGGTACTGCGCCATCGGGCTCTGGAGGTAATGGCTCCCGCTATAATATCACACCGTCAGCTGGTGGTGGTGGTGACACAGATTGCTGAGCGTCGTGTTCGGCTTGTAGCACTTGCGGCTCTGTTTTGTAATAGTATGTGGTCTTACGCTTATAAGAACTTTGGCTACTTGTATTCGTTTTGTCGTTCCCAGGTCGGCTGTTGTTTTGTTTACCGATATGTGTGTCATCTTTAGATAATCTATTGTTAGTGTCTGTGTTTGTTATGTTAAGGTCACTCGCAATATGCAGGCTTTTATTATTCTCATTTGATCGATATGTTTTCTTTTTTATGCAGCCGTTCACGTTTACTAAGTAGTAATAAGGTGCTGTTCTCTCAACTATGATGCTAGGAGATGAACCCTTTTTTTGTAGGATTGTCAACCCATATTTCTTCCCCTTGTTCAAATATTCTGACTGTTTTGGGGCGTTGTTGTAATTGTTGCAGTATTTGGGCCTTTTCCATGTTGCCTGTTACATCTGGTTTGAGTAAATCGAGGGTTGTACGCATTTTTCTTCCAAACAACATTTCATAGGGTGATCTGCCTGTTTGAGTTTTGAACTGAGTTTCTGTAAGAGCGCAGAAAACTACATGTAAATTTTCAGAATTGTCTGCTGCCGACATTCGTTCCTTATATGTTCGTACAGCACGTTCAGCTAGACCGTTCGTTCTGGGATGATAGGGTGTTGATTTGATGTGCGTAATGTTTTGTTCTTTGCGGTAAGCATTAAATTCTCCAGCAGTGAATTGTGGACCGTTATCTGTGACAATAAATTTGGGAAGCCCGTATGTGGCAAAAATGCTTCGTAATCTGTTTACTGTTGATACAGAGGTAGTACTTTTCATTTGTTTTATTTCCAACCATTTTGAGTAGGCGTCAATTACCACGAGCCACATGTTTCCAAGAAAAGGTCCAGCAAAATCTATGTGAATTCTCTACCAGGCTTCTGAGGGAATTCCCCATGAGTATATTGGTGCTATGTTTTCGTTTTTTTTTTTTGTGATTGTTGGCAGTACTGACATTGTTTGGTGAATTCTATTATGTCTTTATCTATGTTTGGCCAATACACATGTAACCTTGCTAAGGATTGCATTGCGCTAATTTCACAGTGGCCATCATGTAACATTTTCAAGATCATTAGCTGTAATTGTTGTGGTATTACTAGTCTCCCGTTCCAAAGGATGAATCCATCCTCGTAAGATAACTCCTGACGTTTTTCATAGAATGTATACAAGTGAGTATCGAGTTCTTTCTTTTCCGCCCAGTTAGTTGTTATAAAAGTTTTTATCTTCAGGAGTGTTTTATCCTTTAAGGTTTGTTCCCGTAAAAGTCTCTTTGTTATTGAAGTGTTTTGTAGTCTTAGGTGTAGTAAATGTGCGAACTGTGGTAGGCCTGTTTGTTCTTCAAGTGTTAGATCCATATTAGGTAGTGGTAATCTGGATAATGCATCAGCTGGGGTGTTATCTTTAGCAGGATGGTATTTGATGATATAATCGTAACTGTTTAGTATCATAGCCCAACGCAGAAGTCTGTTGCTTGTTACTTTAGGTGTTTCTCGGTCTGGGCTAAATATTCTTTTTAAGGATTTATGGTCAGTTAACAATATAAATTACGATAGGTGAGGCCCATTCTACAGGTGTTTCCATTGTATCAACCGGCTCTAGAACGCCTTCATCTACCAGCCTGTGTAATTCAGCTGTTACTTGATCCTTAAGGGCCAGTGGTACTGGTCGTGGCCTAAATGTTTTAGGTCTCACATCGCTAGGGATATGTATTTTTGCATAATGTCCCTTTATGGTTCCCAGTTTTCCATCAAACAGGGCGTTACAATCTCGCTTTATCTCTTTTATAATTTTATCGTGGTCATGTTCATGTTTAGTTTCATTTATATTACAATGTTTGTTATTTTGTTTAGTTTCTTGCTTGTCTTTTGTTATGTCGTTTTGTTTTACTTCGTGTTTTTGTTCTTTATTATTTTGTTTAATATTACATAGCTTTGCTCCTTGTGGAAGTGGGACATCAAAACTGAGGCACCAATCAAGTCCAAACAAGGGAACATCATTGTGTTTTGTTACATATGCTTTTAGTGACTTAGCCGTATTAAATGCTTCTACTTGGATTTGACATATACCAAGTGTTTCAATTTTGATATCTGTGTAAGCAACCAAATTTTTGCATTTTGTTAGTTTTGGTTGCCCCAAAGTCTTCCATAGACTTTTACTGATGACGGAGTGGACAGCTCCAGGGTCATATAACATCTCTGTGTTTATTCCATTTAGTGTTATCGGGATCATGACTTTTGTTATATTATTTTGTTCATTAATTTTAAAAGTATGTACGCTATTTTCATCAGAGGTAAAGCCATCATTATCCTCATCTTGTTGATTGTTGCAATGTTTAACGAATCTCGTTTTAAAGTTCTGGATTTTTGCTTTTCCAGATGTAATACAAACACTCGAGAAATGGTTTTCCTTTCCACAGGCATTACAAGTTTGACCTCTTGCTGGACAGTCATTTATGTCATCATGAAATCTTCTCCCACAGAAAATACATCGCTTGACATCGTTTGTTGATTGTCTTCTCTCAAATATGTTGTTGCTAATTGGATATGGTTTTGTTTTCTTCCTTGATACTTTGTTGATAGTGTTTTCTTCGTTGTTATTGTCAGATGAAGTTTGGTTAATACGTTTGCTTTGTATTTCTGCTTGTTCTAGTTTTTCCGCTGTTGCTATGACATTGACAAGTTTTGATTTGTTGGTGGGGTGTTCCCGTATAAGTTCTTCTTGCCACTTTGTGTTGTTAATTCCAATAACTAGTTGGTCTCGGATTCGTTCGTCTAAGGTATTTCCAAACTCACAATAGCCGGCAAGGGATCGTAGCTCTAGTAAAAACTGCGAGATTGACGTTTTGGTATTTCGTATCTTTGTTGCAAAGGCTACTCTCTCTGACAGTACGTAGGTCTTTTTGCCATAGTAGTCGTTGAGGACTTCTACTAAATCATCAAATGATTTTTCCGTAACGTTCGTTGGTCGAAAATGGTCAACTAATACCTTAAAGGCTTGAGGTCCAATCCTTGAAAGTAAAATGTTTCTTCTTTGGCTTTTTGTTTCCGCTGTCAACAAGCCATGAAGATCAAGTTCGATCTTGAATCTTTGTATATAATATTCCCAATCTTCGCTTTGGGTAAAATGTTCGAAGGAGAACTTCTCCAAACCTTTGTGTTGCGTCATTATTGCTATTTTACGCTCGTCGCCAACAAAATGTAGTAAAATAAATAACTAAGGTTCAAATGACATGTTTATCTGTTTTCAATCCATGACGTTCTCCATCACAATGACATGACATTCATAGATAATACCACAGTCTCCACTGTACATACCCTAAAGTAAAACAACAAATAATTTAAATTGGGTTACGTCCTCAGAGGTTGCCGACTTGTTTGTTAGCGCTACCATTTTAGCGGCTTGATGTTGCTATTTACTATTAAGTTCTATTCCCGTATTTTGTGGTGGTGCGGAACCCTTCGTGCTCGAGTCCAACTCGTACTTGACCAAATTATTATAGTTTCTGCGCAACAAGACAAAGAAATGTACGTAAATAATGATTTTAATACAATTTGTAACAGAAAGGTGTGGTCATATTTGAAGAGCTTATTCAGTCATACCATAGTCATATATTCAGTCAGGAGCCAACCCTGAAATCTTGAAATAAGAAAACAACTGTTTTATAGAAAAATGCAATGCCATTAGGCCATGTATAGCGGAGCAGTTTTTTTTTCGAAATTTCAGGGTTATCTCAATTGTAAAAGTTGTTCTATACCATGGACTGAAAAAGCTCTTCAAATATGACCACACTGTTACACGTTGTATATTATTGTACAATGTATCCAAAAATACTCCAACTCAGCCCAAGTAATCACAGACAGCGAGACACCTCAGCAGTAGTTTATCACAAATACTCACAGATGGCGAGACACTTCGGCAGTAGTCTATCACAAATACTCACCAGATGGTGAGACGCCTGAGCAGTAGTCTATTACAAATACTCACCAGATGGTGAGACGCCTGAGCAGTAGTCTATTACAAATACTCACAGATGGCGAGACACTTAGGCAGTAGTCTATCACAAATACTCACAGATGGCGAGACACTTCGGCAGTAGTCTATCACAAATACTCACCAGATGGTGAGACGCCTGAGCAGTAGTCTATTACAAATACTCACAGATGGCGAGACACTTAGGCAGTAGTCTATCACAAATACTCACAGATGGCGAGACACTTCGGCAGTAGTCTATCACAAATACTCACCAGATGGTGAGACGACTGAGCAGTAGTCTATTACAACTACTCACAGATGGCGAGACATTTAGGCAGTAGTCTATCACAAATACTCACAGATGGCGAGACACTTCGGCAGTAGTCTATCACAAATACTCACCAGATGGTGAGACGCCTGAGCAGTAGTCTATTACAAATACTCACCAGATGGTGAGACGCCTGAGCAGTAGTCTATTACAAATACTCACAGATGGCGAGACACTTAGGCAGTAGTCTATCACAAATACTCACAGATGGCGAGACACTTCGGCAGTAGTCTATCACAAATACTCACCAGATGGTGAGACGCCTGAGCAGTAGTCTATTACAAATACTCACAGATGGCGAGACACTTAGGCAGTAGTCTATCACAAATACTCACAGATGGCGAGACACTTCGGCAGTAGTCTATCACAAATACTCACCAGATGGTGAGACGCCTGAGCAGTAGTCTATTACAAATACTCACAGATGGCGAGACACTTAGGCAGTAGTGTATCACAAATACTCACAGATGGCGAGACACTTCGGCAGTAGTCTATCACAAATACTCACCAGATGGTGAGACGCCTGAGCAGTAGTCTATTACAAATACTCACAGATGGCGAGACACTTAGGCAGTAGTCTATCACAAATACTCACAGATGGCGAGACACTTCGGCAGTAGTCTATCACAAATACTCACCAGATGGTGAGACACCTCAGCAGTAGTCTATCACAAATACTCACAGATGGCGAGACAGTAGTCTATCACCTAGTATACAACTTTACCTTTGCCTCCAAAACGTACAAAATAACACTTTGTTTCTAACCAAATAAAGGTTGATGACATGTCTATTGTTGTTATTGTTATAGTTAAACAAAATTTTATTTAATGATCCGGAACGTGGTGATGACGTCATGAGCTTTAATATTTGTTTCAATTTCGTCCGATAGATTTGTACACTGTAATTATACAGAGAGCAGTGTGAATAAAGAAAATGTGTTATTGAAACTGTCGCTGCATACACGGATGGATATACAGTCACAAACTCCGTTTACCGTTTATCATAGAATTTCCTTTTCACCCCTGCGGCCACTATAATTAAACAAAAAGATGTTTTACAATTTTTGGTCACTCTTTTAGGGGTGGTATAAAAATGTTGTAAAGGTATACATATATTATTTGTAATTAACAGTTAAGTATTTGCACCGAGTTTCAAATTGATACACGCAGAGAATAAGATTTTACTGGATTGTTTTTGTGGTATTTTTTGAGAAATTTATTGTTTTTGCTCAAACAATCTTTAAACTCAACATGAAAACTTTTTTTAAGAGTCATCTTTTGTTTTTTATTTATCATATGACATATAAAGATTGACATTAGATTGATATTGACATTGGAATGACATATAAAGATTCGGTTTAGATAAGAATGTGAATTATATTCTTGGCAGAAGTTAATTTTTTTTTAATATTTGTTGAGTTGCTAGATTCTTCAAACAAGGAAGAATAAATTATGGTTTTGCGGTGAGTCCATCACGTCAGGGTGTCCACAACAGGGCCGCCCGTTACACGCGACTCGCGAGCCAGGAATGTGGTACATCGATGTGATGATGATGACACAAACACAATGTGCCATCCATCCATCCGTCAGACAACTATTTGAGCAAACAATACAATCATTCACATTGATCTGATTGTTAGGGATCTTGATGAGAAGTAATAGTATTGTAGGAATTGCTTTCCGCTAGTTTAACCTGTTATTTTTATTTATAAAAAAGGAAATAAGTGTTTTTACGACAGCCTGAGAAAACGTATTATCTCGTTATCTCGTAATATTGTTTTTCTCAAAAATACATTGTAATGTTATGTTTTCATACCGTAAAGACAAGCCAGTAAGTACTTCATCCTGCAGAGCTATTTCAACTCTCCAGTAAGTTTCTCAATAAGTGTCCAGAAAATTTGTATGAAAATTCATTACATACCACATTTTTAAGCGGCCGATCTAAAAGTAAAAATTAAATGAATTGCGATTTCGTATTCAGAATGTAGGTAGAGATGTTTGATTTATTTTATAATTCATATAGCTTATCTGTAATCCATCTGTCAAATCAGTAAGCAAATTATTATAAATTTATCTTGATATCATTGGACACATTTCTAAATAGCCTTTTCTCAAGTGACATCACACGAAGTCAAATGGACGTTGCACATTTTTCTTAAAAATGTTCATCATCATGAGGTTTTTTAGAACACGAGTTCTAAAATACGGTTTATTAAACCAAAATCTCGAAACGGTTATCGAATTAACACACCTTAACATAATTTTTACAAAAATAGATTAATTTTGTTGATTTTATATATTGAAGCGGTTTCGCCACCGGATTATGAAAAACCGCCTTTTTCTAATTAATCGAATCAGAACCAATGGTTTTTACAGATACCAATGGATACTTTGCGATGGCAACATACACAATACATAGGTAATAAAGTTTTGTTGAATAACTATTGAGTAAATTTTCAATTTTTCAATCCGGCTGCGAAACCGCTCTTAAGTTAAATCATATACTATCCTGTTGTCAATATAAGGCGGACATCGGCGTCGTCCGACGATCAAACTAAACGCAGTCTACACTAACACCCAAGTTTGAGAAAAAAAAAACATGGCGCTTATTTGTTGTGAAAAAAATAATTTTAGTTTGCATCGGTAATCGAATTTTCTACCTTAGTGCTCGACTGGAAACGAATCTTTTTTTGTTTTTAAAATTTTGAAGTAAGTTTAAATAGGACTTTCTCATACCCCTTCACAAAAAATTGCCACAATATGAGGAACTTGACTTTCAATATGATAAGTTCATTTAATTTTATTTAACTCCATATCCTACTACCTACTAGACCTATTATAAATTGTCTCCTTTTATTTTTGAAAAGAGCATCGACCGTAATTAGCCCTCCCTGGCCTCGTATATAAAAGCACTATACAATCTTCGACCGTAATTAGCCCTCCCTGGCCTCGTATATAAAAGCACTATACAATCTTCGACCGTAATTAGCCCTCCCTGGCCTCGTATATAAAAGCACTATACAATCTTCGACCGTAATTAGCCCTCCCTGGCCTCGTATATAAAAGTCCTCGTCCTGCTGGTTTGGATTTAAAACTTACTCGCCCACTAAGAGCTCACTTACTTGGTCTCAGCAGTATTGTACTATTAAACTATGAAACTTTTAATATATTTTCTTGTATTTTTTTAATATACCTGAAAGTTAACCCTAACTCGGAGGATAAGCATGATGCATGAACAATATAACAAAAGACAATTTTTCCTAATAAAAAGTTGTAAGGGGAACATTCCACAAGTCGGTACAATAGTGAATCGTAATAATAGTTACAGTTATAGCTAAAGCCTGTCTGTCTGTGTTGGACACCTGTTCACGAGCACTTCTTATTGTGTTACTGTAGTGCTTGTGAGTGACGTCACGAGGCGATGAACTCTCAGTAGGAGGGTTCAGTCACAGATAATATAATAATAGTCTCAGTTAACGAAATCCCCGAGAGGGTGTTAGAGGTGTGGCCGAGTCTGGAATGTGAAACGTTTCACCGACGATCATTACGTGAGCTCTATTGCCGTATTTCATGTACAAGACAAATATGGACGAGCACGTGGATCAAACACGTTACCTTAGTGGTCAAGTACTGGAACTACTAGATCACAGATGAACAGTATAAGGAAGTAGACAGTAGTTTAACTGGGCGGTGTCCTTAAAATCAATACCTACGGCGGTTCGGTGCCTTAACACGCGCTAGGGCTGCCTACTGACTGTTTACGTATTTGTAAATATAAGTCCTGGTTCCGATAGAGTTGTATTTTAACATCCATTCAATGCCCAACATATTCTATACAAGGTGACTTTTTGATCACCGTCCAAATTCATACTGGAGGCTTGATAAGTGATCAGTATCTTGGATCAGTAACAATTTTTGTGAAATTCGTATAATGAAATTTCGGCTTCCCATATAAATTCAGTTCCAGTCCCGAGTGAATCACTATGGGGAGTCGAAATTTCATTTTACGAATTTCACCAAAATTGTTACTGATGCATGATACTGATCACTTACCAAGCCACCAGTATGAATTTGGACGATGATCAAAAAGTCACCTTGTATATATATATAATTTACAAAAATGCGCGGAAGCGGCTTACAGTGTCGATGCGGCAACGTGCGTACGTAACTGCGGTGCGACCACGACGACTAGCGACTGTCTTACGTAAACTGAGTTGAATCCAGTTTTGGGAAGGGTTCGTTTCGGCCCGTTTGTATGAAGATAGAATACCGTCTACTCCTTATACTGGGACAAAGGACGGAACCACTAGACCACTGAGGCGCAACAAAATATAGAATTTTGTACAAAATAACTCACCAACCGGCACAGAAGCCTACGATTCAAGCTATTCATTTTCAAACGATTCTAACCCTCATGACAGGGTAAAAAGGGCTGTTGGGTACATTGAATTGCAGGCCAATGCACAATGTTCAAAACAAAGTACGCTCTAGAAGGATTTACTTTATTTTCGTTGTGATGTACTTCGCGAGTCGTAGCGCGTAAGCTCACCCTCAAGTACTAGTGTAAATCCTATCAAAACTGGCCAATTGTCAAGTTAAATAAAGTACCTGAGAACGCCTCACGGTAATATAGACGTGCAGCGAGCAGACGGGATCATGTTATTTCGGCAGAGTTCGGCTACTATGCACACCTGCGAACATTATTAATTTATTCATTATGATTACATGACTGAACAACTATAAAGATGTGAATAATCTTATTTTGTCGATGGTATTGCACAATCTATTATGTAACACTTTCTTATTTGGTTCGAGAATACATGCAAGTTTTCTTAAAATACGATAATCAAATGCAAAGCATAATTTGTTGATTTTGATTATGTTTGTGAATAGGTTTTAAACGGTCACTGTCACTCCAAGCGGAAAAAAGCGTTGTGAGACAGTAACAGATCCAGGCCGAAACAGACAAAAGTAGCTTTGTTACAATAAAATAAGAATATTGTACTTGCCAGAAGGTATTGGTAGTTCTTAATTGAACAATAGATGGCAGTGAAGTAGTTATATTATGTTAGTTTTAGTGATACAAAAATGATATAATATAATTTTCAGGATTTAAAGAAATCAATTTTAAGATAATACAATTTTGAAATGTGCATTGTCAATTTTTAAATTTATAATTCATTAACTGATACACGTAGTGCCATCTGTTGACACAGAAAAGAAATATAAGTACAAGCTAGGCATTGAGACCCCATACTACATAAAAGAAAATAGCTAGAAAAATGTCCAATTACAAAATTAAAAACTATCTAATAAAATACCGTTAAGGTCTGCATGTCACTCCTATTTCTCAAACTTTGAGAAACTGTGTTGATGAAGACCTCATTTCAATTATTATTTCTATCTAGTGAAAGTTTTTAAATCGCGTTTAAGTATTAAAAAAATCTAGAAAAAGGTACCGAAAATGTTTTATTAATATATCAAAATAGTGAAAATAGTAGTTTCATTTTGAAACTCAAGACGAGTCCAAAAAGTGCCAATATTCCAGTTACTCGCCTTAATTCATAATTGATTTGATTTTTTATATTTCAAACAGCTGTTGCATTGCCTTAATTTCATACGAGTATTTTATTTTAGTTTAAATATTTCCCATCGAACTTAACTAACCACTACTAACCAGTTTATTGTATGAGGATTATTAATGTCACTGCCATACCTCATTTATATTGTAAACATTTAAACATTTTATTTCTCCCCACAGATCACTATGTCAACGCAACTCTGAAATCAATCATTTCATCACACACACCTTATCATGGGCTAGCGCTACCACTGAAACTCGATCGCAAGTCTACACCATGAACGAAAGTCGAGAGCGCATTAGACGCGAGCGGGACAGAGAGAAGAACACATACACCTCTCCCCGTCTAGCATTGCGACGCGTGCTGCTATTGGCTGAAGGCAGACAGTTCAGGGAAGCGGCCGCCATTTTGTCAAGATTGGGACCTGGAGTGCTGCAAAGTGTTGCTTCGGATTTGCCTATGGATTTAATGGTGGAGGCGCTACCGCATTCTACACACCTGATTGAAACGCTTTTAAATCGGTAAGCTTTTTAAAATTCTTTCTTTGATAAAAATCTAGGAAAATTATCGGTAATGTCACGAGATTATTACAAAACAAATTGTTATGCATGAAACTGGCACTGAACATACATGAACCTTGAAAAAAATAACTCGATAAATATTAAAATAAATGATATACATTTCTATTAACACGGAAATAATTCGTCTAAACATATTTTTTTAACACTGATACGTAAATAATTTGTGGAACGTTTCATTTCGCATATAATTTACATTACAAAATCAATTAAGAGTAACCTCACGAAAACTTTATTACTTTATAATGACAGAGAATTAACACTTCATATTATTATTTCCTAGAAAAATATCTTGAGCGTAAAGTTTTGCATAACGCGCGCGTTTCCTTCACTATCTAAGGATCTGTAGGTTTATGCTCGGCTGCGTTTACGAGGTTGAGGAGAGATACGATCTAGAAAAGGTGGTACTTACTCGATCGTAATACTTAGTTGTGGCCTTGACAGTGAGTCCGAGATGAATCATGTTTATATACGAATTTATATCGAAGCTAAATATTACTAAAAAGCTGCCAAAAATGAGGATGGGACTCTCTAAGTGTATTCAGTTTCCTACGAGTGATATCAAATATTCGTCTGTGTGGGCTTGTATTGTCAGTTCTGGGTTTTAAATTAGCTTATGGTATAAAGTAAACTATTTAAGTCACCTTCGGAATACGGAATCAGTATACCGGAATACGGAATTTTCATTATTTGTTGTTTTCCTTTAGAGTAGGTTTGTACAACAACCTGACCAAATTTTAAACTTGTGTCATGTAATATTTAAGTTATTCAACAAAACCTTATTACCTATGTATTGCGTATTCTGCATTCGCAAAGTTTCCGTTAGTTTCTGTAAATTAGAATTTTAACATTTTTTAAATGCAAACATTTTGGAATTCTATTTAATTTTGCGATGGCAACATGCACAATACATAGGTAATAAGCTTTTGTTGAATAACTATTGAGTGAATTTTGAAATTAAGCGTTCTGTCACAGAATAAAATACTACGTACTGTTTCGATTAATTAGAAAAAGGCTGGTTTTTCACAATCCGGCTGCAAAGCCGCTCTTAAGAATGCTCCTTTTTTGAGTTTTTTGTATGGCGATCAACCTCCAGATTTTTAATTGTATTAGTTGCCGTGCTGGGCCATTACACCACGTATTGCATTACGGCTGAAGCTTTAGACTACTGTAACAGATGGACGGACGGACAGACTGACGGACGGACAGCGGAGGCTTAAATTAGTAATGGGGATCCGTTTGGCACTCTTCGGGTATAAAAAGTAGGTTATATTATAAATCATTGTGTGCCAACCCAAGAAAGCATAGAGCAATTTAATTTTAATTAAAAAACTAGCCAAGTGCGAGACGGACTCGCACACGAAGGGTCCCACATGGCACACTTAGATTGATATACAATATCATTACGTGACGCTCGATTCAGGTTAAATTTTAATGTTATTCTTGTTTAATATTATTAATGTTATCCAAGATGTCACCAGTATTATGATATAATTATAATACAAATTGAATAAAAGTGCTGTTTATCCATTAAACATTGAAAAAAGAAAATGTACCTATCTAAATGTATCAAAATGATGAAAACGTTGCGCGCATGTGTGCGTGGGGAAGCTCATAAATCAGACACCCTACATAATTATACTTTACTTATTATAAACCTTGCAGCTACATTTGTTTGAAGAGATTTAGGCTTTATGTATTTGATATAAGAGCCACATTACAGATTTAATGTATCTTTATCTGGGGTCATGAAACGGTTCTAAATGCAGTGCTATGTGTGTGGGATAATCACTTCTTTCACAGCGCCGCGTGTTTTGTTTTTTTGTCTAAAAGTCAAGCTTATTTATAATAGAGCAGATATCTTGTTATGACATCAAATGTCTGTTGATTTGACTTGTTGTTAGATAAGTCTGCCAACAGTAACACGACTGACAGTCGTCGTGGCGTCGCGACATCGCGTCGTCGCGTCGGCGTCGTCAGTCGGCGTTTGGCGAGAAGTGTCGTCAATATTGATGTGCAAATATGTGCATATTGTGCATGCATATACAGTGTGTCCCTTCTAACGACGTTCTTCTTGCGACGGCGCCGGCGGAGAGAACAAATGTATGAAGTTGTATAGAACCGGCCATGGGTCGCCGCTCGCGCGTCTCGTCCGGCTTCGAGTCCGGCGGTGTGCGGGGAGGTGGGCGGTTGAAACAGTGAAACAGCCTGGAAGCGCAGCAAGAAGCGCCGCCAGAAGCCTGAAGCTGTGGCCCTGGCGTATGAGTGTACATCCGAAAAGGATAATTTTTTTATCGGCAAAAAATGGAAATTCTTTTCATGACAAAATATTTGTTTTTATATTTACGTTTTAAATATTTTGTTGCCTACCAAGGAAGTGTCCTTGAACATAAACATATTTTATAAATTTATATGTATAAAATATGTCATAACTTTTGATCTACCGCGAGTAAAATAAGAATACCAAATGAAAAACAAACCATAATTAACTACCATTACAATAAAAACAATATCCTAAAAGATTATTTCTTAAATTTTTCCGTCTATTTTTCAGTAATAGTAAGTATTTTCAAAATAATGTGCCCGTTTCACTATAATTTTATTCCTATTTATCATTTCCTATTCCATTACCTTTCTAACAATGCAACATTCTATCATAAATACAATAATTTCTACGAGCGGTTAACAAAAGGCACCGCGCTCGCGTCCCGTACAAAGATGTTCAGGTGGAGCAATTTTTCAAAATATATATATTTTTCTTTGTTTTTGTCGATATTTATAGATCTAGTTTCACCCCCTTTCGGATGTGCAGTCTTACGAGGGACACACTGTATACTCGTAGTTCGTAGTATAGTCTACTTGTAGGTATGTTTGCTTGGTATGATATTTATGATAAGGGTTCGGTTGTTTAGGGTTATTTCCATTTTCAAAATCGCTTTTTTGTATTTCATTGTTGGAGTGAGCTAAAAACATAACTTCATTGCTGGTATGATATTTATAATAAGGGTTCGGTTGTTTAGGGTTATTTCCATTTTCAAAATCGCTTTTTTGTATTTCACTGTTGGAGTGAGCTAAAAACATAACTTCATTGCGGGTATTTTTTTCGACTTGCAATGCTAGAGCCGTGGCCGGGGAAACACAGGGTTGTAAAAAGGCGGCATTCGAAGTATCCACTTACTTAATTTACGGTTGTAACTCTGACACAACCCACTCCTTTTTAATTTTTACAGGTTTAGGTAACAAATTAATTTTTCATGTTGGTACATTCTGTTCACAACGGACTCGTTGCGTTGTGGGTGTGTTCGTTTCACGTATATAGATATTTTAAGAGACCCGTTTCTTGGCGGAACTATTAAAATGTTATTTTAATCAGTCAATAAAAATGCATGTCTCTGTCAGTATTAAAAATATGTTTCAATCACATAATGTTGCTTTTATATAATTCCAAACCAAATTAGAAAAATTATATTTGTGGAATATGATATAAATTACTTCTGAACCTCCCGATGCATATAATGACCGTCTTCTTGGTCCCGACTCATCGAAGAAAGTCTTAGCCTCCTAGTTCCCGACTCGTGGATGAAAGTGGCCACGAACCGGTCGGGAACTTAGCTCCGAGGGTCGACTTTCTCAAGTTTCTTGGAGACTGAGCCGAGCCAAATACTACCTCCACAGCCTACTCATTAGGTCCCATTTCAAATGGATCTAATCAGTGCGGTGGTTCTGTCGCTGATAAAACCTATAGGATCACGATGCTAATGAACTTAAGTAAAATCACCTCAACTTCCTGTCGGTTCACTCGTGTGGTGGTCAACATACACGAGGCAGGCTTGGTCAAGGTCTCAGGGACCGGCTGCCTATGACCCAAATGTGTAAACTGTGGTTTCACTTTTTAAAGACAGAAAAGGAGACATTACTGTGAAAGGAGAGACGTAAAAGGTGGAAAAGGAATGTTTGATCTTTACTGTACTCGATATTCTTGTGGAGAAGAAACAAGTGTAGTTTGTGGCCGAAGAACAGCAATAGTGCTCATTCATAATCTTTTATGCTTAGGCGTAATAATAATCTGTGAAAAGTAGGTGTACGAGTGTGGACTGTGACTTACATTTTACAGTCGAAACATGGAATATTAAATTTTAGTATTCCTTCTCGTTTATTATTTCTACTTTGGTAAATTGGTTATGCAATAAAATTCTTATTGGAGACAAGATGACCCGCTGTTAAACTTTAAAAAAGAGAAAATATTTTCTGTGCTTAATTCTGATACTGGTTCTCAAGTCTAACCCCGAGGCAATCAGTACGAGAAATAAATCAATTTTATCAAAACTGATACGATCAATCAAGTATTCTGTTACAATACCATGTGTATTTTTTTGGGCTGTTACTCTATAACTCCGTCATTTCTGAACCTTTTTGGATGATTCTCATTTTGTTTGGAAGAGTTTGCTTCTTGGTAGGTTTAATTTTAAGATTTTACAATATTTGAATTCCCATACTAGCTTATATTACATAAGTGTTTACAAGTAAACTAACTTAAAGATAAATAAAACAACATTACAAAATCAAGAGCAAACTTGTACAAAATGGTAATTTTAGAATAAGCCCGTGTCCTACATTAAGATTTTAATGAAAATCAATTGCGTTTAAAAAGCTAAAAAAAAATGTAAAATTATTTCTTCGATATCTCGAAAAACTACGAAGTTATTGACAATCAAATTGAGCTTAACGGCACGTCACGTGACGTCATCTGACACGATTTCATACTAAAGGTGATTATTATCGCTATCGCTAAGTTATGTAACAAACTAATTTTTCAAAAAAGCATGCAGTTTTGTGCTTTGCTGTAACTAATTAATCAGATGTACCTACTGATGTTTCACAACAGGACACGCGTCCGTTGAACGATGTTATCGCTTGTGAGTTGTATGTGTAACACTTGTGTAATATCTCTGTAGGCTATGCGAATTTTATTTTTGTCACTGTCACTCCAAGCGAAAAATCGCGCAGTGCGAGAGGGGCGGATTCAGGGCAAAAGGGAAAAAATTTGGTTTTATATTTTTATTAAAAAATCTAAAATAGCTAGCAAAATTTTAAATATCAAATCTCTAGATATTGTTGAAACACACCTAATAAAATATGTTTCAGTTCTGTATATGGTTCGTTTACGTCAAACGAGGAGAAAAAGTGTGTTTTAAGACCTCATTTCAACAATTATTTCTATCGAGGAAAATTTATCCAAACATGTTTTCCAATTTCAAATCCCTAGATTGTATAGTCAAAATGTATATACCAGAAACTGATTATAATTTTCCGTGTATTTCATGAAATACACCGAAAAGAAACACCCGTATTTTTTTCGGATATCGCCTTAAAACCGATAAACTATTAGGACTTTTATTTAAGAACACAAAACAATGATGACAAAACACCAAAACAGAGACAATAAATACAGCTCTACACTTTACAGTGTGTGAACTGTCAGTGAACGATCAGTGTCAGTGAACCCTCGAGAGTGTGAAATGGTGAGCGAAAGAGTGAACGTAAAAAAAACCGTGGTCTCCTTTTTGATGGAACCCAATAAGTGTAGATGAAACCGCAGACTTGTCTGTCTGGCCGTCTATTACAACGACGATGTATCCATCCGTTTGTCATACATAATGCGATGTCATTATTACACGTGTAAATCCGGCGTTGTAATGTAACATACAAGCGTAATACATCATTATTACAAGTTGAACTTCTACCCGAGATGGTCCGGTAAAAAGTAACAAAACAAAATATTAGAATAAAATAGTCTTTACTAGTAACTTGCTTTCGTACTTTTTTGGAAAACAAAACCTTGAAGGTGAAAAAACAGATAATCTGACAGAAAAATACCTATTCTTACGAAAATTAAATGAGAAAAGTATTTTTTTTTTAATCTTTAGCCATCTATTCACATTGGTTAAAAGTTAGAAAATTCACATTATATTATACACATAACGTGAAATCACATAACGTTCTTATTGACGTGTTGCCTTGTGGTATTGTGGAATTATTCATCGGTAGGACCCCGGTGGCGCAGTCGGTAGTGCAGTGCCCCTGTCATTTACGCACAAGGCCGCAGGTTCGACTCCTGGCCCGAATATTTTTTAAAAATATTTATATACTTGTAATTTTTTTCTAATTGATTTCTAGTTTTTAATGCACTCTAATAATAATTAGAGTATCCAAATCCAAAGCCACGTATTAAACTAATGTTTTATTATTAATAAACGTTAAATAAATATACTGCTCTATCTGTTAATGAAACCAGATCCTCTGAAATTAAATTTTCATTTGCGCAGATTAATTTCCTCAGGGAAATTGTTCGTTAACATCAGCACAGTATATGGTTTTATTTGAAGACGGCAGTACACATACGGTATAAAACTACTATAATAACATTTATATCACATGTTTATAATTTTCAGATTATATGCAGTGTTATGTTACTGAGCAGTCGTTTACTTAACACAGCAACAATAGGCTTGCATGGATCGTTGTAAATTGCCAACGCAATAAAATGTTATCTAATATGTTTTAATATGAAGAAGCTCGGGTTAATTCACTCCGATGAGAACAGATGTTGTGTAATTCAACTGATGTAGGAAGTTTTAAATGTGGTTGACTGTTAGTTAATTAATGTTTTTTGATAAACGTACACGTTGAGCATGAACACAAAAAAGTTTGAACCGGTTCCGTAAAGTAACATATTATTATTATAAATAATATTTATCACAAATTTTTTCACGACTATCTGCTTGTTTCCCAGTTTCTTTATTCTTTATTGTACACAAACGGAAATGAACATAAACAAAATTACAGTTAAAAGATGCACATTGGCGTGCTTATCTCTAAACAGAGATTTCTGACAGCAAAACCATCACAATAGGAAAAGTAACATAAACAAAGTAATCATAAACGTGTACACAGAGAAAAAGAACATACAAAGAATTATACAATAAATACAATCTTTAAAATATTATAAATATACAGTGTGTGTAATAAACTACATAAATATAAATATATATAATAGCTATCTATTCAGATTGTGAGAGGTAGTGTTCTTTAAGCTTTTTCTTAAAGGAACCGATAGTTAGACAGTTGCGAATACTATGCGGAAGAGCATTCCATAGTCGGACTGATTGGACACTGAATAAGTTTCCATAAGCACAGGTGTTATGTGTAGGGGTTTTAAAGAGGGAGAAAGTCCTGGAACGTAAAGGCGTAGCGTAGCGTTCCCCTTAAAACAAGGAATATCCTTATTTATCCGATAACTATGATGATAGCAATAATTTTCTATCTTTGAACACTTGGCGATTTATAGGTTGTAGGTAGGCAATTGGTAGGTAGGCAATTGGTAGGTTGGTAGAATTTATTTCTATCATCATAGTTTCGGTAAGTAATGTGCATTCTTCACTACCCGATGCTGTAACAGGTGACGATAGGGCATAATGGTCTTTGACTAGCTTTGAATACACTAGCGTCCTCTAGACGCCAAGTGGCTCACTGTAAAGTGGGTATCTATAAATATCATTGCAGTATGGGACAGCACATGGGTAAATTCACGAGTTGTGTTGAGACCTGGGTAGCTCAGTTGGTAGAGCAATCGCCCAGTAAGCGAGAAGTCCTTTTCAGACTTACTTTTCTTTCTGCATTTTTATACTGCAACGATATAATGTTAATTTATCCAATAACATTACAATTATTGCACGCAAAAATATAATCCTAAAATAAGTATAGTATATGTTGTCCAGAAACTAGCAGAGGAAATAAGATGTGACGTCTTGATTTGTACAAGTGACAAAAATCGATCAAGCTCCCTATTTTTAATCGATTATGACGTCAGCAATATGAACCACCATGTAGTATGTCATGCTGGTATTCGTACAATATTTATTTTTCACAAAATGGCTATCGTTGGAAGTGCTAAAGCGGGCTTGTTCCAAATCCTTGTCAAGTGTAAAGTTGCTAAATAGACTCAAAGCTTTAAAAAATGCTTTTCATTGCTGATAATACTATTTAAATGATTATTGGAACAGAAATAGTAAAAGTTGTTTATTATCAGCAAGAATAAATTGCAAACTACCCTTTGAAAATAAATTGCAAACCACCCCTTGAAAATAAGAATTCGTTCTCAGAGTTTTGATCGGTAACTACAGTTTTTTTTCGGAAACCATTGTTTTACCATTATTTGAAATGCATTGTTTGAAATTGTTTGAACACTTTTCACAGCCTTAGTTTTCGATTAAAGTACGAGTAACTTGCAAAATAATGTCATTTTCATTTTTTTTTTATTACGAGCGCCCTAGTTTGCACTAAATGAAATAAGACTCTACTAGTGTAAAAAAGCAGAGAAAATTATGTTGCTCCACAGATTATTAGGTAAACGGGGACACTCGCTGTACTAAGGCTGCATATAAAGTCAGTTTGAGCACAATCAGATTTGAACTCTATGATGGAAGTTTCCATTTAATTTAAAACAGCGTGCTTTCAGCTGTGGCTGTTACAACCACCAAGAAACACGAGCTCACGAAAAACCAAGTAGAAGAATGAATGAATAGAAGAATATAAGTTATTGTAACTCAGCTCCTAGAAAAAGTTATTAAAATATTGCTAAGACTAACCGATCATTTGTTTACTTATTTTTAATACAATATCTTCCAGGCAACCCTTGGTAGGTAACAGAAAGATGAACAAAATAACATGTGGAGGTGTAAGTACTAATCAGAAAATAATAGGGAGATCAAGATTAAAATATAAACCTAAATATCTAAGACATAAACTTACATATAAAAATACATGAACATACTTAAATAAATGAATACATACCTATAAAATATACGCATACTACATATATATATAAATAAACATAAAAAAATTATAATAATATTGGATAATTGAGTTCTAAGATGGGTACTCTGTTGAGAAAAATCGCTTCACTTTTATTTTAAAGGGATTTGCCTGAATTAACACTGGTAAGCGATTCCAGAGTCTTGCAGTGTGTACCGAAAATGAGTCACTGTAAAATCCTGTTCTGTTTTCTGGAATAGCTATCCTTTGACTGTAATTATATTACTATTATATTTATACTAAATTAATTCATTGGTCAACTCAACATAAGTTAACGTTTAAATTCTCCGTCCGATGAACATGTTTAAAAGAAAGTAAAATATAGCGAATAGATTTCAATCAAGTCTAGAAAGTAATCTACTGAACGATGAAAATACAAACAGAAATAAAATGTCAGCTTTCGGATGATTTTGTTGCAATAATTAGGTTACGTATAGCCATAAAAAAAATACATGTTTTTGGTTGAACTTTAAGGTATTCATTTTCCACAAACCACGTTAATCGATTCATATTTGTACTGTCAATGAATTTTTTTGTAACCCTCTATTGCACACTTTTTATCGATTTTGTTTCAGGTATCGCTTTCGCGATTTTGTTGGTTTTTTTTAAATAAAATTAGTGTGAATGATATCTATTCATTTTCCAAATACCACGTTATTCGGGTCAAAAAAAGCACCCCCTTTTTCCAAAAATACGTAAATCCACTGATGCAGTCAGCGGCAGCAAGATATTGTCAGTCTACGCCTAGCGTTGGCGCCCGTAAGACGTGGAACCTGTGCCCTTTTTTGCAAGCTATAAATATCTCCCAAAACTACTTCAAAACACATTGAAATTAATTTTATAAAGTAATATTTCGAGGAGCATCATATTCCTGCCGTTAAAAACTCAACAAAATATGCGTATGAGTGATTTAGCTACATCGTGCCATAGTCATAACAACAAAACTGAATGAATTTGGAATGAATTCATACTTTTATGCGGGAAAATAATATATGTTACTCTAAAAGAATAATTTTGTAATCGTTATTGAAACCCAAATTAATTTACTTATACTTACTGAGATCTGTAACAAAGGTCAATGACCTTTTCGTGAAATTACCCTGTAGTATTGGCTCACCATTTCAGGTCCAAATAAGTGAAGTTTTTTGCAAATTATATAGGTACACTTACTTGGGATAAATCGCCAAGCATTTAAAATATAGAAATTTATTTTGAAATATTTACAGTGCATGGCAAAATTACTAGATCGTAGATAATCCTGTCGGTACATGTTCAGGTTCTGTTACGCAAAATGAAAACAATGAAACTCTTTTAGGATTAATTTGTTATCCCTATGTTTGTCTGTCTGTCCGTTTGTCTAGACAATTTTTTCTGGGTAAAATTAATAAATACCAATATAAACGGCCCTCTATAGAGCTGTAAAAACATACTTTTGACGTTTTTATTTATATTACGTTTTAGGTTTTTACGTTTTTTTTTTTACGTTTTTCATACAAATTTTCTCACTATGAAAATGTAGGGATGAACACTTGAGATAATATTTTGCATTTAAAAGTCAACACAGAAAGGAATTGTTGAACAAATAATGTAAAAAATATGAAAACCATGTTGTTCTATTCTAAAGGGATTAATTATCTACTGTTCAATGTGGCGATAGCTTTGTTTATTTTTTTCCTTGAATTATTTTTTACTAAGATAACAAATAGTTTAATACAAGGTTTTCCTTAAGAGGTCCCTTTACCCCTGTATTTTTCTTAAAATTCATACAATAGTTATAAACCGAATGTGAAGTCTACAGCTTATTTTCTTCATATCTTTTTTCATGAGTATATTCTAGTGACATCTAACTACGTCTCTATACAGCCCAAAAAGCAAAATTTGGTAAAACACCATCATAATAGCTGTCAGGATATCGTCAATATTGCCTCGTTTTTACGCAAAGTTTAACAAGTTTGTATATTTTTATCTATACCGGAAATAAAAAAGACAGAAATACAGGCGTCGTTCATGTTAAGATGACTAAGTTTACACACTTTGCTAAGTATAAACAATTACCGTTTCATGGAAAACTGTTTTGACCTGAAACCATTTCACAAATTCAATTAACTTATTTTGAATATCTTGTCATTTTGCACTTCTTGATGAGAAATACAATTTCAATAAGTAAAAATACAACTTTTAGTTAAGAAAACTTATAGTTAAAAGTCTGCTGTATGCATTAACATATTTTTAATTATATTACAATAGTAATAAAATAATTGGCTTATCCGTCGTCGTGATACCAGCCGTAAATTTCTTAAATAATCTGATATCACGCTTATGGAAAACCCAATTATTTTGAAGATACCATAATATCATTAAAATATGTTTATGCATATAGCAAACTTTTAACAATAAATTGTCTTAGCTAAAAGTTGTACTTTACCGTTATAATTATTTCTTAATATTTTGTTACAAATTCGGAGAAATAGCCCTTAAGGAAAACGTTGTATGAAAATATTTGTTATCTTTGTAACAAAGAAAGAAAAAAATAATAAACAAAGCTATCGCCACATTGAACAAACAGTAAATTATTAATCCCTTTAGAATAGAAAGATATGGTTTAATATTTTTTACATTATTTGTTCTAGAGTTCCTTTCTGTGCTTTCTTTCAAATGCAAAATATTATGTAAAGTGTTGATCTCTATATTTTCATAAGGAGAAAATTTGTATGAAAAAGTTAAACAAAAGGCCATAAAAACGTTATAATATGTATATTTTACAGGGCTGTAAATATTAGCATTTATTGATTTTACCCAGAAAAATTGCCTAGACAAACGGACAAACAGACAAACATAGGGACAACAAATTAATCCTAAAAGAGTTTTGTTTTTTCATTTTGCGTAAAGAGACCTGAACATTTCAAACACTTGGCGATTTATCGCAAGGGTAAACAGGTGTCCCAAAAGTCAACGCTTTCCCTTGGAAGGCTGGTAGGCCAGCTCATGACTGACCAGAATATCAAATTATGACCTCAGCAAAAAGTAGATAGTCTTCGAGTTGATGGTACTTTTATAAATTCGAATAGATTTTTGAGAGTCAAAGCTAACCAGTTCTAAATTCTAAGAATAAAATTTTTGTTGCGCAACTCTGAATAGTCATGCTATTGATAAAGTCAAAAATAAACCTTGAAATGCTGTTACATCAGGAAGAAAAATAAAAACCCAATTTATGAGCAATTTTTTGTAATTAGGTTAGTTCGATACCACACCCTGAAAAAAAATGTCCTATGTTAGTTTTGCAAATTGTCTTAAATAACGGCTCATCAAATATTGTTTTTCAAATGATCTGGCAATTTCTGTGTATTACTTTTGAAAAAAAAGTTATTGCTATTTTACTACCAAAGGAGCTGCGTATTTTTTAAAATAATTAGAATTTAGAATGAAAGAGTGGCGGGCAGTAAAATATTTGACGTTCATTAGAAATGCCATTTAACACGCGTTAGAGTGAGATAAATAGTGACGCTATTTAAAATGAGTTGGAATGAGATAGGAACGCAGTTAAACGTGGTTGAATGAGAGAGGCATAATTGATATAGGCTACAGTGAGATAGGTAGTGACGTGGTGCATTCCTTCCGAGAATATTTGTAAGTTTCCACTTTTTGTAATAACAACTTTAGTAAAAATTTTTTGTAAAGAAATTTTTGGTCCAATTTATTTTCCCGCAAGTGTAAAACCAGCTCAACGGGCGAAAAATATTTAAAGAATGGGTAATGGTGACAATCAACCGCCACAATATTATTATGTATATCTAAAGGAGTGTCTGAAATGTTCCGAGGGTCAACTGATAAATCAAACACTCAAAAAACCACTTTTAGCCGACCATAATAAATTTACGTCCCGACGTGATAGCAAGTAGGATCAATGCCGTGTGACGATGATCGAAATACAGTAATAAATTAGATAAAATAAAATACGTATTACTTTTGACCCTGCCTCGTCCACTCTATTCGTATTTTTGCTATGGTGACGCGAACTTAGAGACCGGGACGAATTTCCCCCCACGCGCTATCGTAAAATAGAATAAGCCACGCCCGGAACTGGTTTTTGTTTTGGCTATGTCATATTCTTAATGAAACACAAATTAAATCTTTCTGCTTCGATTGCTGTTCAATGTGATGAGAAATAGAGTTGACATCTTTAATGATTTATTGTTCTATTCACACTCTATTTACCTGCTCGATAATTTATTTTATCAGTCTTAATGTTGTGGGCAGATTGTAGAATTAGGCAGATTGTAAAATATGAAATATAAAAGCTTTCACCAAAAGTCAAAAAATAGGATCGATGACAAGCGGAGCGAAGCAAAGCGAGGAGGAGCATGCTAGGTTAAGGGGCTCCACAATTCTAAACATCAGTTTTGCATTGGATTCATTTCCGTCAATGCAGCTGGTGAAAATTTAAAAAAAATATGGCGTGTTTTTTGACTCAAGACAATTATTAATTACTCTTTATAAATAAACATACTTTCAATCTTCTTTTAATTACAAATCTTTCAAAAAAACATGAAATTCACGAAAAAAGCGATCCAGTTTCCACATTTCAAAACCGATTGAAACGAAACCAGCACACGCAGATACCAACTAGAATAAACCATCTTTATTACATAAATAAATTATAGTTAATTTCCAAATGTAGTCGTGATTTCAAAATAACTGCAATTTTGCTTGCGCAGCCTCTAGAGCAGAATAGACAGTTAAAAAACAAAAACGTTAGAGCAGGACTGAATTTTAGCATTGTAGAGCCCTTTAAAAGGAAATATGAGGCAAATAGAAATGAAATGAGAGTCTTTGGATGATTTTGTTAAGAAAGCAAGAATAAAACATAGAATAAAACAGGATAATAATATACAGAAACAGGTCTGGTGTCTGGAGTATGTTCAATACAAATAAATGTTATAAAAAATTAATATAAATCTATAAAATAAATTGTAAGCTACCCAAATTACTATTTGCCATTCGCTCAGCCCGTTTTATGTAATGTTATTCTATACTTGAAAAAAAAAACTCGCTTCGAAAGACCAACCTTTCCAACGTCAAAGATTACATATTAGTTAACACGTTACATAACCGCGCATTTAACACAGCAAACTAAATTAACAGAACAAACAAATAAATGTATGTAGTAATTACAGGAATCCATACATTTAATGGTTGTTGACATCGGTACCCGAGTAAAAATATATCGAACAGTGAATCTTATTACCAGCGGTCAGATTCGAACTCACACATGCAGACACGTGCTCTACATACCGCCGCCGCCGCCGCGCCGAGATTTGTATGGAGACTCCTGCGAGTGCGAACTTCGCTTAGACGTCGTGTAGAGCACGCATTTGTGTGCGTGAGTTTGAAACAGAGCGTTTTTCTAAGATTCACTACTCGATATACTTTTTCTCTGTCGGTACCAGGGGTGGCGACTCTAATCATTTCTAAATAAATGCCATATACACACATAGAGCATAAGAAAGTTTGGAGTGATGCTCGACGCTCGTTTGTCAACAAATTCCTTCACATTGCCCAACATCTCGTATGCTTTCGCCAAACCAAAGTGCAGAGTACCTCACTAATGCTGGATTTGAATTGCTCCAACAGAAAATAATGTTTTAGTAATTTGTTATTTATGGAGTTTCTTCTTTTTGTCCGTCAATCCATTGTATATAATGTATGTAAGATGGCTATTTACGTATATTATTCAACATTATAACTCTTAATGCGCTGTGCTGATTGAGCTGTCACATTTACCACCGGCTTAGAATTGTATGGAGATTTTTAAACTACAAAAAATATTTGATGATTTTACACTATGATTTAGGTCCGTATCATTATAATCATATTGGTTTATTGGTTAAAATTATAAGTGTATTATAATTTTACTTTTTCTTCACTTGTCCATACAAACTGAGTCAACTGATCGGACCACTTTGTACTACGAAGTGAAAAAAAAGTTTGCGCAAAAAAAAGTGCTTTGAAGTGGAATGTGATGTATTAACGATACTGAATCATCTCCTAAATTACTTTCCATTTAAATTGAAAGACCTTATAGATAACTAAGAAATTGACAGCTGTACTGTAAACCCCTTCATCCTTATAGCCAACGATCCGTTAAACCACTACCTATATATATAGTCTTGGGTATTCTAAAAAGATAAGATAATTCTTTATTGAAATAATAAAATTTGATACAGTTGTAGTTGAAGCACTGACCTCTTAACTAGTTAATAGCTGTACGTAAGAGGTCAGTATCTTCCCCAAGGTATGTGTAACAATTTCAACTCAAAAGAATTACTTAACTCAAGCTTATAATATAATAATATGTTACGAACACATTGACATTATAACAACGTGTGTACTGTAGTGTTGTACCATCATCGGCGAATGCAAAGCATTCTTTCCTCCTTCCTGTCAAAAAGTAATTACTTTACAGCTGCAGATTTATTGCCAAGTTCGTCGGAGAAAGTGGCCAAGTTCGCTTGTGCCTGTTGGACAGGTTCTTGTGTGAACACGAGTCGCCATATTGGCTGCAGAAAACGAGTTGAGGTGGGATTTTTGGACGGTTTTCGAGAGGTCAGCCGACGCCTACGTAGAGAAATGAACAGCTTAAAGATGACACTTTTTTAATGAATGCATGCCGTTCGTCCCCTCCACAGGTTCACAAACAAAGTCACACATCGTCAGTATTCACTTACAGTATTCACTGACAGTATTCACATATTACTGGTAGTTCTCATCTTTTTTGCGCTAACTATACCGGCAAAATCGCATTCAATGACGACGGTTTGTCATTTGTAATCTTTAGGAGAAAAGAAATACTTAGGAATCCATTGTGAGAATCACGTTTTGCACTAAATACCATAACCTATAGCAGATGTTCATTATTGTGGGTTGAAATGTGCAAGTGGAATTTGACTCACACCCTATGTAGCCGAGATGTTATAACGAACTCTGATATTGTTTGAAAGGAAACTTAGTCAGGCAAGCCTTAATTAAGCACTAGAGAAAGACTGACGTTAAATGCTGAAGTCCTAGCTAGAGGATGTGGCTAACCTCCTCGTGTAGCTAAAGGACGTGGCTAACCTTCTCGTGTAGCTAAACGACGTAGCTAAACTCCTCATATAGCTAGAGCACAAGGCTAACCTCCTCGTGTACCTAAACGACGTAGCTAACCTCCTCGTATAGCTAGAGCACATGGCTAACCTCCTCGTGTAGCTAGCAGACGTGGCTAACCTCTTCCTGCATAATTTAAACGTCTACCTTTGACGGTTCATATTCTATGATTTATAATTATAAGCAACGGCTGGATAATATTTTTTTTTTGAATTCGTGTTTTCATTAGTTAGATGTAAGTACGAGTAACAACCAGTTGATATTATTGTCGTCAGCATCGTAGAATTGGGCATATCATGATCTGCCTGGGCATACCATATTTCTGTAAAAAATTTGAGGGTCTTCTCGCTCCGCTCCGCTTTGCTCGGCTTGCCAAATGTATTTCCGTGTTAAAGATATGGGTGACCCAAGGTTGGGCACCCCATTTTGCATTAAGTAGAACTGAACTCTATGACGTTTATTTATTGTTTAAAATAGCGCGCTCTGAGCCGTGGCTGTTATGACAAGCGAAATATCGCACGCTCTCGAAAAACAGCGTTTTTATTAATAACTTGGCTTCTGGTTGAAATAAAAACACGATTTGTTCAAACTAGCTGGATATCATTCAAACAAATTTTATAAAGAAACTATAAAACTAAATCCTGAAATCGATACTAGAGAGGAAATCAATATAAACTCTAAAATTAGTAAAATAGAGATTTACAAACGATTTTATTTACAGTAAATAAATTGACATAATTGAAATCAAAATCGCTTCATAAACATAAGAAGAACACAGAAGTATTTTTTAAATGACTGCAGGGGTCCGTCATTGCAACAAAATCTTTTTTTCATTGCAACAAAATCAAAAAAATAGCAACAAAACCTTTTCTTTATACAGCGAAATTCATACGACAGAATGTATTGTGTATTGTGTATGCTGCCATCGCAAAGTTTCCATTGGTTTCTGTAAATTTGAATTTCAAAATTTTTGAATTAAAAACATGTTGAAATTCTAATTTACAGAAACCAATGGGCACTATGCGATGGCAGCATACACCAATACATAGGCAATAATGTTTTGTTGATTAACAGAACTATTGAGTAAATTTGAAATTTAAGTTTTCTGTTTCGATTTTCAAGAAAAAGGCGGGTTATACAGGGTTTTTAATAAGGGCTCATCGGTCCGTTACGAAGTTGACGAACTTGACCGCATATAATTTAAACCTGACTGAACGTTTTCCTTGTGAGAATCAATCAAGTAAAACAACAATGGGATTCCATGCAATTCCACAATAATTATTATAATTTCTTAGCTCGCTTCAATCAGCTGCTCTGTTATGGCTCAACGGGCATTGATTACACCTCGCGCAAGTTTTCACATATTTAGTAAAGTCGCTGAACGATTTCATATTTGCCACACCATTGCACAATACTATGAGAACTATAGCAACACATAATTGAATTGGCCTCTGGTTATTGTTCAATTGTAATTCCAATGGTGGAGATTATTTGCCTCTATGGTTGTTGGCGGGCGTTTGACATGCCAAATGTTCATAAAATTTAATTAGATTTGGAAATATGAAATTAATAGGCACTATGACAGGAACAAAGCAAAATCATTTATTTGCCATAAAGAAGTAACTGCAAAATACTCTGCTACAATTTAAGACTTTTGACTTATTTGAATAAGCAACAAATAATGTACCATCTTGTAGGTGTAGTCTTTCGTAATAGTTATTTAAGATACACGTGCGGAAAGTAATTGGCACGCATTCGGATAAAAACCTTTTACGCTCAAGTATCTTACAACATTTTTCAATGCATTTTGCGAGGAAATACAACAAAAAAATAAGTATAATAAAGAATGGTGTTCATCATCATTCAATTATTGCTAGAGCGCGCATACTTATAAATAATTGTTTTTTTTTGGACAGCAAAACCTCCTTGCATCTTTGTAATTTTTAAAATTTTATGACTTGCACCATGCACCACAGAGTCAAAAACTTAAAAAAATTACTTTATTTCACGCGTGAAAATACAAACGACGTTTACAAACGAAACTGTCACTTAATCTCTGAATTGATCCTCTGTTATAGTGTCTTTGGCAAAGCCATAGGCCGAACCTTGATTCCGGACAAAATTATGTATTGATCTTTAATTTTGATTATTTCCTGAATTATTTCTGGAAACTATTTCCTGGTCTTTTAATTGATGCTTTGGAAAAGTGTCTTTTGCGAGGCCGTAGGCCAAGCCTCGTTTCTCACATATTTTTTTTATAACTAATTCGATTCCGTTGTAAAGTATATACGAACGAAACTGTCTTTACTCTCTGAAAGTAAAAATACTAGAAATCATTAAAAATAAAAATCTGAAATTTTGACTTATACTGCAAAAAAATAAAAGCAAGAAGATTTGCTATATTTGAACTAAATTACTTTAAATGTGTTGATTAGTCCTGTTTCTTTAATTCGATAAAAAAAATATTATCAAAAGATGTTTTGAAATTTTATGATAGCTCACTTATATTTTCATGTTTTTTTCAACTTTAACCTTGGGGTAGTAATTCCTCTAAAATATCCAACATTCACCATACTTTTATTATAATCTTAGTAAAAAACTGTTTTTATCGTCGCTCGAAAAATCATGTTCCTTTGGTTACCTTATTTTCCCGATAATATTTTCAACGCGGGCGGATTCTCGGGCACAAGCTAGTTCACAGATAAAATCCAATTGCATTTAATTTACTTTTTTATTGCTTTTAAGTTGCCCCTTTAAGCTCAACTGCCATATAAATGCTTCAGGTGTTTATGACGTCTTGATGGGTCTGATCGCAATGTAACTTTGCGCACAATTAAGACATGATTCGCTTGCCTCCCACACTGCACTCCGCAAGCCATCAAGAGGTTGTGAGTTGGCGAGATATTCAAACGGCGCCGAATTTGTGAATTGGTTTCAGGTAAAAACTGTTTTCCATGAAACGATAACTGTTTATTTATAGAAAAGAGTCTCGTTTACATGAACGACGTCTGTATTTTTCTCTTTTTTTTTCAGTATAGATATAAATTATACAAATTGGTAAACTTTGCGTAAAAACGAGGCAATATTCACGATATCCTGACAGCTAATATGATGGTGTTTCATAAAATTTTGATTTTTGTGCTATATAAAGACGCAGTTAGATGTTGCTTCATAATATTTATGAAAAAAAATATGAAGAAAATAAGCTGTTGACTTGACAATCAGTTTTCACCTTTTGTATGAATCTTAAGAAAAATCCAAGCGTGAAGGGGCCACTTAATCATGAGAACTGCGTATGTGAATCAGAACTCAATGTGAATGTGTAACACCGTCTGTATAATGTACAGTAACAGTAGGTAACACCTAAGACTGTTTAACTAGTTTAAATGAGTGTGTACAGTTAGCGACAGTTGTGCTTGCTGGAACTACCATAGTTTACTGACGACGTACTTATCAGCTTCATCTTGTACAATTGTACAAGTAGGAGGTCTACACGTTTATGATTTCTGCGAATTTTCTAAGGAAAGTGCAACTTTACGAGTTTTGGTTTGTCTGTTGCTGGAGAAACTGAACGATGCCATCATGCTCCATAAAATTACCACTGTGGTGTTAGCAATATAAACTGCCGTGTTTTTTTATTTCTGCTTTCAAACCACACAAGTATTTTCAGCTATACATTTGCCAAATTTAGTTAATTGATTCATGATAATGTACTTAAAAGAAATCTAAAGCAAAAGGAAAATAGGTATTTATTTATATCTTCTAGTTATTGTAAGCGGGGCATAAAAATAAAGATCGTTAACAGAAACTCAAATAAATAGTTATAGCATCCATAAAAACGATTTAGATTTAGATTCTTTCGCTAACCAGAACTTTCATCTCCAGGTTGATGTCCTTGGAAGTATCTCCTCGGCCGGAGATATCCTGCGAGGCAGTAGCCTGGCGGCTGGTGGGTCTACTCGGCAACGAGCAGGGCGGCGGGCTGCGCGCCAGGTCATCCCGGCTGGCAGCTGCCATCGCGCAGTACCGGCCGCACGCCAGAGACCAGATCGACCACTCCAGAAGACAGTTGGACCATGCTGTGCAAGGTGAGGAAATATCCTGTAAGGCCTGGCGGCTGCTGAGTCTACTCTGCTACTGAAAACGGTATTGAATAAAAAATATGTGTGTCAAGAATTAGATTGGGGAATTACTGTCAAAACTGGCGATACTCTCTCATTCTTAAATACCTAGGTATGTTATTTTATAAAATAATAGTTATCGACACTGTCATTAAAGGAAAGTAAACTTAATATAACATAATTAAGCAGAAACTAATAATTTAGGCAATATTTCGGAAGCCTAGCCCTTTGGAAAAATAAGCATACTAAGTAAGTAAGACTTGTTATTCATGCTCAAATTTGCATACGAAGTAAAGTTTACATAATAATATAGGTATTTCGACAGGAACACCACCTCACTGGAGGTAATGATGGTTCGCTACATGTTATTAAAATAACCAAATGGTTAACCAAAAGCCCCAAATTTTTTGTAACGACCATTTAGCTTGTTGTATTGTGACGTGCCTTAGACGAATAAGCCAGAGGACCTGAAATGTCGGTCACTTTCGCCTTTACCCCTCTTGCCACGTATCAGGCATTTAAGCCACGGTAAAATAAAAGATATCGTGTTGTCAGTGTGATGTGAGACTCGAAGAGAAACGTAACGGGCAAAAATGGGTAAATCCACCGTATTGTTCGGTAAAAATTATAGTGGCGGCGAAACAAGAAATGAGACATTCAGTCATTCATTCACTTACCGTTTTTTACACGTCTCAGAAATAAGTAGAAATATATTTGCATCTATGCATGCGCTTAAACGCTTGCAAAAGTTCCTGCCATACTCTGTCAAAGTTACTCTTATCAATTCCTTGTTGCTACCCATTCTGGATTATGGAGATGTCTGCTATCTCGACCTCACTGAGGAACTTCTGAATAAGCTTGACCGTCTTCTTAACTTATGCATCCACTATATATTCGGGCTGCGTAAGTATGATCACATCTCTGAATTCCGTGCCAAACTTAATTGGCTTAACATCAGGTACCGGAGAGATTCCCACGTTCTTACTTTCTTATATGGTATTCTCCATAATCCCAATTCCCCACAATATCTCAAAGAACGTTTTGTACCCCTCTTGTCCCTCGATCGTCTTCGACGACCCAGCAAAGCCTGGCTTCTTCGCACTCCTGAGCATAACACATGCATGTACACTAATTCTTTCACTGTGAGTGCAATACGCTTATGGACCAGCTTGCCGTTACACATCCGTGAAGCGTCGTCAATATCAGTCTTCAAGAACAAAATAAGACAATACTTTCTTGAGTTGCAGAATATTACTTGATTTCTTTTGATTTTTATATTATATAATATGTTATGAGTAATTAATGAATTTTCATCAATACACATTTATATATTTGTGTAAACTGTTTATGTAGTTTATGTATTTTGTTATATACTATAACTTTGTTTTTAATGTTTATTAGGATGTAGTCTAGTTGTTTATTATTTAAGTACTATTTTCAATATTATCCCTTTTAAATAGTATGGCACTACCCTCAACAATTTCCTCATTGCCAAAGGTTCGCCTTTGTACGATAATTTTATTCTGTGCAATAAAGAATTTTATTATTATTATTATAATTTTTACTTCTTAAGAGCGGTTTCGCAACCGAATTTGAAGAACCCGCCTTTTTCTAGTTACATAATCGAAACGGAACACTTAAATTCAAAATTCACTCAATAGTTATTCAACAAAACCTTATTACCTATATATTGTGTATGCTGCCACCTCAGGTTTCTGTAAATTAAAAATTTCTAAATATTCAAAATTTTTGAAATTCTGATATTCAGAGACCAATTAATGGAAAGTTAGCGATGGCAACATAAACAATACATAGGTAATAAGGTTTTGGTGAATAACTATTGAGTGAATTTTTAGGTTTTTCATAATCTGGCCGCGAAACCGCTCTTAAGTGGCTTGAAAACAATGTTGGTGTAAGTAAAATGATATATGAAAAAAAAAACGTTTTTTTTACGATTATGTGTTTTATTAGTGATTCTGATTCATATATTTCAATACCTGTATAAAGTGAATAATATTAAAACGTGAATGCCATTTTGGAATACTGAGCTATCTGATCGGATACACTCAAAATCGATGTCTGGAGTAGGTACCATAAAAAAGGAAACTGTTGTCGAAACTTTGAAAAGTGGACGCCATGTTGAATTTCTTCGCTATAAGATAGAACTATTAAGTATATTGGACTTAGAAGAGGGCTTTTTGTTTGGTACAATGATCATATTAATTGAGTCCACGGTTTCGGCCGAGCCGTGAACTCAACTAATGCTCAAAGTGAACAATGAAATAACTCGTTTACTCGTAAAGCCTACTAAGCTGCGATAGTTGTGCTTCTAACTTCGTTATGCAGGTGTCGATTTGTTCCACAACTTGCGTTACATGAATATTAGTATACGTGATGCTTATTCCAAAATACAGAATAAAGAAACCAGTACTTCTTGAAAAAGGAGTTATGCCCTTTTTACATGTCCTAAAATTAGCTTGATAAACGGTAACTGCAGCGTGGAGCGCCATATAGTATTCATCTACTCGGTTGCGCCTCTCCACCCCGCTGCCGCTCTGCCAGTGCTGAGTCAATTTCATCATGTCTGTCGTACACTAGACGTTCTTTGTCGCCCCCAAAATAAGGTAAATAAAAAAAAAAGTATATTTTTACATTTTTGTTCATAATCAGTATTGTGAATATAACCTACCTTGGGACGGAAGTTGCTGAACAAATCAACACTCTGCTGCTGCCGTTAATTTTTTCACATGTCCAAAAATAACCGTTTAGCTGGCATCTCGGATCTCTGAATCGAGAAATGATTTTTATACACCAGCAATATTATCAAAAAACCTATCCCCACTTTATCAACAATATCATCCCCACTTTGCGTGTAGGGCACCCCAAGTTTGTTTTTGTTTTTATTCTTCGTCGGCGTGATTAATAAGTAGGTATGTATGCTCATCCCAAGTTACAGCTTTCTAGTACAATGAGTCTCTGAGCTAAGCCGCAGACAGAGAGACAGACGAACGGACATAGCGAAACTATAAAGGTTCCTTGTTGACTACGAAACCCTAAAAAGTTGCGTAAAGTTTTTCAATCAGATTTCAAACCAGAGCGCTGAACAGATGACCAAAAAAAATAACATTTACACGACATTAACACAAATTGGAAAAAAATACGTGTAATAACAAAGTTCCAGTCGCCGTAAAATCTTACATAATATGATAACTGGACTCCATAAAGAATCTGTACCTGTGAATCTGTCTTTTTACTAGTTCTGAGCTAAGTATGTTTAAAGTTTTATATTGCATTTTCAACCAGTTCTGAGCTAAGTATGTTTAAAGTTTTATGTTGGATTTTCAACCAGTTCAGAGCTAAGTATGTTTAAAGTTTTATGTTGCATTTTCAACCAGTTCTGAGCTAAGTATGTTTAAAGTTTTATGTTGCATTGTCAACCAGTTCTAAGCTAAGTATGTTTAAAGTTTTATGTTGCATTGTCAACCAGTTCTGAGCTAAGTATGTTTAAAATTTTATCTTGAATTATCAACCAGTTCTGAGCTAAGTATGTTTAAAGTTTTATATTGCATTGTCAACCAGTTCTGAGCTAAGTATGTTGAAAAGTTTTACGTGGCATTGTCAACCAGTTCTGAGTTTAGTATGTTTTAAGTTTTATGTTGCATTGTCAATTAGTTCTGAGCTATAATTCACAGCTGTGTCCCCCTGTTACTGTCATTCCCGCGCCATCAGATCCTTGTCTTTAGTTTATTATTTATGAACGCAGCCCTAAAGTGACGAATAAAGCGAAGGTAGGTCAAAGGCGGTATACAGAGATCTAGACTTTGCATTGTCTAATGTCTGTTCATCTAAACTAAATTTTATTATGTTAAAGATAAGGTTGCATTATCAACCAGTTCTGAACTAAGTATATTTAAAGTTTTAAGTCTCTGGCTCATCGGGAACTTAGTTTAAAATCGTATGTGAATCAGATAAAATCGATAGCAAACTTTTTACCGAATAGACAAACAGACGGACAAGTTAATAAAAGGACTGGTTTTAGCGCTGTGTAGTGCACTGCGTTTGTATATGTAATATGCGTATTTGTGGCTGTCTACCACATCCGCATATTAGTAAAGTATGAAAGCTTGCGAATAAACTTTTATAAAAAGTTTGCACTGAAATTAATAGCAAACAAATTACCTATAAAAAGTATAAAGAAATAAGACAATATTGTAAAAAAAGGAATGTGTCAGCCTCTCCAAGCGCATAGTAATTGTTTTTTTTACAAACAAATGCATTTCTATTTATTTTAATTTAATAGCCAAGAGTTTATTTCGAGTAGGTAGGTACATCCCAAGAATATGAAGGCCTAAGTTATGATTTCAATTAAATAAATGAAATATTTCACGGTTTTGATCATCTTAATGTTATAATAACACTTTGCTACATTGTAGAAGGTTAAATAACCAACTGTGGAAATACGCGTAATGCTTAATTTCCTGTAGAATAACAATGATGCATGGTTCTTGTAAATCTTTATTGATATTTTGACTTCCTTCCTTTTGACGATGATTTTGTTAAATTGTTTACAACTCTAGATCTTTATAAGTGTGGTAATCTAAATAAATGTATAACTGAGTTAAATTATCATTTTGACATAACCATTAAACTTTTTGCTATATATGGTGACGTTAGACGTGGGGATATTTCTAGCAATTTTAAGTATGTTTTAAAAAAAAAAAAAAAAACGAAGTCGCTTCACTTCCCATGGTGGCGTCGTCCTGATACTATACACTGAATTTGGAATTTAAAGTCGAAATTATTGGGTGAATAGCCAGGTTGAAGATAGCCGGGCATAGAGGATCGCCTTGTTGTCAGCCTACTTCGGAACTCAAAAGATGGCTTTTGTATATTAGATTGGTAGCATTGCCAAGTTAAGCTAATAAGAGCGTGTTAATATTTATGCGTATTTTTTCTTCAATCCAGGGCAGGTCCAGATTTCAACCTAGTTTGGTAGTTATCGCCTAATCCGGCAACATATAACACTGCAAATCTGCAATGTTAGCAATACCATGTATTTTTAGTTACATACCCAATCAATCGAAACAATTCCATTTTACCATTTATTTTATGAGGCTTTGGGGCCTGAGCTGTCCTGGAACTCTTAGTCTTAGTTCCAGGTCTGGAACTCTAAGTCTGGTCCTGATGTTCCAGGTCTGGGTACACATGGGCTGACGGCGGACCAGACGGGCGCCCTCATATCGCTGCACGTCGCCATGAAGAACGAGCTGCAGCGGCACATTGACGTCTACAAGCAGGCGCTGCACAAGCTAGAGGAGCTGGTGAGCTACTTGTGCTGATCTAGGAATTAACTTTTTGTAACCATGTCACCAAGCGAAGATGAGAAGCCGTACGCGAAAAGTAGTATAAGTTATTCTGTTACCAACTTCCATAGATTTTTGCTGAAATCCCTGAAAAGACTGATTAACGGCTTGCCTGCTGTCACCTTTACAGTTTCTGGGCGAACGCCTAGACCCTCCCGGCGCGGCATGCTAGTGACCAAGCGTAATCCCTTTGTGTGTAAAAAAAGAAATGTTCAAGTGATGTGATGATGTTCCAGAGATGACGATCAATTTAAAAGGAAATTTGATACTTATAGCTTCTTGCCAATAAAGAGTCAATATCCTGAAATGAACCAGAAATTTAATTTTCTTGGGAAATTGACTGAAATTAAGCTACACCAAGATTAGTTGGCATTGTGATCATCCGTTTCAGTCCACGACGACGCATACGGTTTCTGTGCCAATCGCATCCAGGTTTTGTAGACTTTTTTGAAGAGGAGTCTTGTATGTGAGAATCATTATTGTATCACTAGTAGCTCCTCTCTAATTCAACATTCAATTGTTTCTCAATGTCAAGGTGTCACTTTCTCCCCACAGTCCCCGGTGACGATCACGCAGGACCCCGCGTCATCGTCGCACCAGCGTCTCTTGTCGCTGAGTCTGTCGGACGTAGAGCGTCGCCTGATTGACAACAAGTCCCTGCTGACGATCGTGGACAAGCCGGCGCTGCGCCAGCTGCCGACGCTCGTCTCCTCCCTGGCGGCCAGGGTCGACAGTGACAAGGCGGTGCTAGCCTGCATCGGCCAGATCAAGAGGACTGATGCCAATTTGGATTTAAGTGACACCAGGTTTGTGTTTTTTTAATGACCTATAGCGGTAGCACAAATTGAGTTTTTTTATATTAACGTGCATAGTATATACTTACCACTTGCTGACGGTGAAGGAACAACTGTGAGGGGAACCTGTATGCCTTGTAAATCTTGTTTTTGCCGGAAGTACGACGATAAGGCCCACCCCCTATCATGCTGAGACGTACAAGTTGTCGGTGAAAAGAGAGTGTATGAGTGTTGACTTTTCCGATTAACAGTCCATTATGATATGTTGTTATGTTTTTTAATGTTCTCAGCTCGATGTTTGATGCAGTTTTAATTATCATACTTTATTCGTTTTGTCATGATTCCTGTGACATCTCATTAGGTAACTCTAATTTTTACTATTAGAGGCTAATTTTGATAAGCCACAAAATCCCTTCCAGAATTTGCGGATCTCACCATGACTTTCATTGACAACCAATAAATACTATTTAATAAAGCCTATGCCCTAAATGTAGCGGCGGTATGAACCGTCACAGGAATCATGTTATTGCGAAAAGGGGTAAGTTGATATTAGTTATTTAAGATACACGTGCGGAAAGTAAGGTTTTAAACGAATAAGTGCCAAATTCATTTTTTCATTGGCACGCATTCGGATAAAAACCTTTTACGCTCAAGTATCTTACAACATTTTTCAATGCATTTTGCGAGGAAATACAACAAAAAAATAAGTATAATAAAGAAAGTAATTTTATTTCACCAAAGCCTAGTTACAACAAAATGGTGTGGTTTCTTTGCAGAGCGCGCGTTTCATACAGTTTTTTCTTTCTTGAGGCAAAGGTACAGTATACATCCAGCCAATAATGTGAAAAATATTTTTGTTTGCAGAAACAAAACACGTATTTTTAAATGAGATAATCAAGAATCTTATGTGTTATGGTGTTTATCATCATTCAATTATTGCTAGAGCGCGCATACTTATAAATAATTGTTTTTTTTTGGACAGCAAAACCTCCTTGCATCTTTGTAATTTTTAAAATTTTATGACTTGCACCATGCACCACAGAGTCAAAAACTTAAAAAAATGACTTTATTTCACGCGTGAAATAAAGGATTTCAGTAGGTACTGTTTTATTTCACGCGTGAAATAAAGAGTCGGTTTCCGCTTAATTTTGTTACACAAAAAAGAAAACTTTACGAGCACCTGCTTTGAAAAAATCATTACGATGTTACTAAACAGAACAGAGCATTTGACATAACCATTTCAAGTTATAGCAGCAGAGGATAAACAACAAACAAAGCAACAACAAGGTTACAAAAATATATGTAATAAAATAATAAATGTACATGAACTAAATTAAAGGTTTATTTAATTTATGTAGCAATATATATATACGACTAAAATGTTCAATGATCAATTGATCACCAACCGAGCCCCCAGCACGAATCCAGGCGGCCGACCAAATCCCAACCTATATACTACATACTAATATGTTACATATATAAATACATGTCTACCTCCGCCCATTCGATTAGTCTTGCTAAGAAGAAGGGCAAGGTACTTAGCAAGATCATGTCTGTTGTTAACTTAAAAGTTATACTATACAAATGACTTATATCTACTTTAAATAAGGAAAAAGAAAATATAAGACAATATAAAGACATACTAAATTATTATAACATATGAATACACATAATTTATGTATTGTAAAGATATTTACGCTTCGTCAATCCCCGACTAGCTTCTACGTTGATGCTAATACAATTATCATTATTATGTATAGTTATTTACAATCTATTAATATTATTCAGAAATTTAGAATAGATACAATTGTTACGGTTCACATACTAAAATTATGAATAACATACATTTTCTGACTAATTAAATATCTTCATAATCATATCACTTCCAAATCTATCAACTAATAAAAATAAAATTGCGCTTAATTTCCTTTAGCAAGAGGATGAACCAACGATTATAATCTTATAGGAAAAGGAAACACACAGTTCACACACTGAGTTTCACACAACTTGTACGTGTACGTGGTGTGTATGTGTGCGTGTAACATCACTTCCTTTCGTACCTGGAGATTTGAAGATGTGGATTCTCATTTTTGGACCGAAAGCAAGAGGATTTTGATATAAAGAAAAATAATTTTCGGAAAAACAACAAGTAGGAAAGACTGTCGTTTACAAAGGTGTAATTTTTTGAACCATTGCTTCTTATGGTTATGTATACAGCCAAACCCGATTTTGGGACAAACTGGTTGGCCTAGGCCAAACTAGATTTTCGGAAGTCCCGCAGCGCAGAAGAGAGCTGGTAGGTTAGGTAATAAGGTTTTATAAATAACCTTTGTGGGTATATTTTTATGTCAACCTAAAAACTGGGTTTGGTCGGTAACATATTATACAACATAACCCCATTTTGCAAATTTGAATATGAAGTCATCAAATCCGATAAACTACAAGTGAATGCAACAAAATCTTTACCTGTAGTTTGGTAATACACCGTACCCGTATGTAGCCACATCTTTGTAGAAACTCAGAGTTGCGTGTAAATATAATGTAATGATGCAATTGTAATAAAAGTGCATAACACTTTCTTATACTGTGATGGTTTAATGATTTTGAGATTCCTTTTAACGATGTCTACACACCTCTAGTTTCTTTAGATTACCTTAAGGTGTTATTTTTCGTTTAAAACTCGAAACGAAAATGTTCATCCTAATGACAGGGAAAGATTATTTATTTTAATATTTTAAATCTTCAATTCTAAAAACTTTCCCAAGCCGTAAATTTTATTCATTATTTTCAATATATCATACGTTTGTATAAAAAAAACGTGAACATACTTCTCTTAGCCTTTAATCTATGAGGCAGAGAGTTCAAAATGGTTTGATGTCACATAATAATAGACTTTGCGGTTTCCATAATTTAAGGCGTATGTCGTAAAAGCTAGTTTTCTAGTTGTAAAACTGTCGTGTAAGGGAAATGTGAAAACTCGTTTAGTTGCACCGTAACTTGTTTTACGATTTACTTTCTGAAGTAAATTTATTATGAACCTACCATATCTTAGCTGCAGCAGTTATCAAGACAATGTACAACAAAATTCTTACAAAATTTCACTCTGTTGTGACATAAAAATAGAATTCATGGACATGACTGAGTTTTAGAATAATTCAACAAATGATGTAATCCTCAATATTATAGACCTAACGACGCATTTAACCATATGATATCTATCGACCCTACGGCCCATTGTGCCATAATTATAATATCTATTGAGCCTGCGACCCACTGTACCATATGATATCTATCGTGAGAATGACCATGTTAACCTCAATCTATCGAACCAATTTTTAGACAAATTACACGTAACATGCGATTATTTCTCCAGAACATATCTTTACATGTTACACAATTTCAAAATTGAACGGCTATTTAAGTAGTTAGAGTAACTGGTTATTTATAACAGTTATTTTCATGTGATTTATATCGGTTATTTAAGTGGTTACGTCATTTTGGGACTGGGTGTTTTGGTGAAAGCTTTTTATTACTTTCGCTAAGTTTTTGTGATTGATCAGTCACTATGATCATCAATCACTGATCAGCGGGTAAGTATTACGTGACATATTTGTTCGTTACATGTGTGAAGAAAACCCGAGTCATATTTTTGTTTTGGCATGTGGCCACACCACATGTTGATTTAATAATATGTAATTTATCATTAAAATAATTTATGCGAGTCGGACTCGCGCATAAAGTATCCCGTACCACACAATACGGGTACGGAACTATTTGTATGTATTTTCGTCTTTAATACAGAGCCGACAAAAATAACGTTAAGAAAATACTAGCTTTTGTATGGGGAGGGTCCCCAGTGGGTTTCACATTTTGTAAATTCGTATTATTTTCAGAAAGCCATAGTAACATGTATTCTGGAGAAAATTAATCTAGATTCCTATAACGGCTGAAACTGTCGATTCTTGTGACAGACGGTCAGATAGACATACAGACAAACAGACATACAGACAGACAGACAGTGGAGGCTTAGGAAAACGATCCCATTTGCAACTCTTTGGGTACTGAACCCTAAAAATATATTTATTTATGTCTGATCCATGCTATTGCTGATACAGCTAGGGTAGTTGGGAACGACTGATCCATGCTATTGTTGATAGAGTCAGAGTCGTCAGGAACGACTGATCCATATGATTGTTGATAGACCCAGGGTTTTCAGGAACGACTGATCCATGTTATTGTTGATACAGCCAGGGTTGTCAGGAACGACTGATCCATGTCATTGTTGATACAGTCAAGGTCGTCAGTAACAACTGATCTATGTCATTGTTGATAGAGTCAAGGTCATCAGGAACGACTGATCCATGTCATTTTTGATAGAGTCAAGGTCATCAGGAACGACTGATCCATGTCATTGTTGATAGAGTCAAGGTCATCAGGAACGACTAATCCATGTTGATAGAGCCGGGGTTGTCGGATCGACTGATCCATGTTATTGTTGATAGAGCCAGGGTTGTCGGATCGACTGATCCATATTATTGTTGATAGAGCCAGGATCGTTGGATTGACTGATCCATGTTATTGTTGATAGAGCCAGAGTCGTCAGAAACGACTGATCCATGTTATTGTTGATAGAGCCGGGATTGTCAGGTACGACTGATCCATATTATTGTTGACAGAGCCAGGGTCGTTGTATCAACTGATCCATGTTATTATTGATAGAGCCAGAGTCGTCAGGAACGACTGATCCATGTTATTGTTGATAGATCCAGGATCGTTGGATCGACTGATCCATGTTATTGTTGATAGAGCCAGAGTCGTCAGAAACGACTGATCCATGTTATTGTTGATAGAGCCGGGATTGTCAGGTACGACTGATCCATATTATTGTTGATAGAGCCAGAGTCGTCAGGAACGACTGATCCATGTTATTGTTGATAGAGCCAGAGTCGTCAGGAACGACTGATCCATGTTATTGTTGATAGAGCCAGAGTCGTCAGGAACGACTGATCCATGTTATTGTTGATAGAGCCAGGATCGTTGGATTGACTGATCCATGTTATTGTTGATAGAGCCAGAGTCGTCAGGAGCGACTGATCCATGTTAGTGTTGATAGAACCAGGGTCGTCGGATTGACTGATCCATGTTATTGTTGATAGAGCCGGGGATGTCAGGTACGACTGATCCATGTTACTGTTGATAGAGCCGGGGTTGTCAGGTACAACTGATCCATGTTATTGTTTATAAAGCAAGGGTCGTCAGGAACAAAATGAGATATACAGTTCCCAATTCTTTTGCAGCCCTCAACACTTAAGGGGTGGTGACTGGGATATTATTATGTCCCATTTAATATTGTTTTAGTTATTGTTTTTGTTTTATTGTTATTGTTTTTTCCGGTCCTGTGAAGGTTAAGACACTATTACATTTAAGAGTATGGCCTACCGTAGCAATTTTTTTTATTACCCGTACAGCACAATAAGTTCAATAGAAAAGACTTTTTTTGCTTTCGATAGAGGCAATTATATATTGGCTCATTTGTCTCTTTTCTTGGACGCGTAATACTTATCACGCAGCGAAACAACAAATTTGAGTGTTTTTAGCTAATAGTGAAATATTTTGTAGGCAATAAGATATTTAATTTGATTACATTATTATTTCAATTATGAAAAAAAAAAATCCAATTGATCTCTTAACCTCGTTCTTTTGCGTTTGTGATAGTTCCGTAATAAATTCACAAACACTTTCAAACTAGGTACTTGAGCTGATTATACAATTTTAACTCGATTTACCACAATCATCATTATTGCAGCTCCTCTCATTTTAAACCAACAAATTGAACAATTAAGGCGAAAAAACCTAATTCTGATGACGAAACAATAGAAACACCCAGCTCCCTTCAGATAAAGCGTAACGATACGATCGCTCCCACGATACGGCATTTCTCTAACTACTTGAGTCTATTTTGTCATTGTCTAATGAAAGTTATTGTAGAATTTTTTAGAACTTTTGGTTTCTCACAATTCAATACAATATTCTTTATTGCACACCAAAAAACAAAATAAAGCGACAATCTGAAAAAGTAAAAATAGGGTACAATTGGCGGTCTTATCACTAAAAGCTAAAAACCTTTGGATGGAAGAACTCTTAAAAGAATTTAAAGGTTCAAAGAATAAAAAGATACAATATTTACAACAAATATGTTTTAAAACTAAATCAAAGTAATTATATATATAAGTAATAACAATTTATAATCAACATTGCACACACACACACATATATACAACGTGTAACAGAAAGGTGTAAACATATTTGAAGAGCTTATTCAGTCAATAGTATAGAACAACTTTTACTATGGAGCCAACCCTGAAATCTCAAAAAAAATCTGCCCTGCCGTACATTTCGGCCGAGCATTGCATTGCATTTTTCTATGAAACAGGTAGATTTTTTTTTTTTTCGAGATACAGTGTTTGTTCCATGGTAAAAGTTGTTCTATACCATTGACTGAATAAGCTCTTCAAATATGGTTACACCTTTCTGTTACACGTCTATCATTATATGTTATATAGGCTTGAGTTTAAACTAAAACCATATTGGTGTCGATTCGGCGCAACACGACTTAACTTATTTGACAGGACGAAACTTAATTTGAGCGTTCTGTCTTTTTCTTTCTGTATCGAAAAGACAAAGACGGTTAAGGTTAGTCCTGTCAAATTAGTTAAGTTGTGTTTCGTCGAATCGACACCAATATCCACGTTTGTACTCTCCAGGCCAGTATGCGGCGTGCTGATGAGCTACTCACGCGGTTGCGACGCGGTGCTCGGCATGATGTCCGAGGTACAAGTCGTCTCCGCCAGCAGCGCGCCCCGGTCACCCACCGATTCGGCCAGCGATGGATACCACTCCGACAGTGACGAGCACGCGTCCACTCAGGAACAACACCCCGATAGGTACGAGTAACCATTTCGAGATTTAGGTTTAATAAGCCGTATTTTCGAAGTCTTGGTCTAAAAAACCTCTTGATGATGAATATTTCTACGAAAAGGCTGCAACTTCCATTTGCCCTCGTGTGACGTCACTTGAGTATTGGCTGTTCAGTAATGTGTCCTTTGCTATCAAGATAAATTTATAATAATTTGCTTCAGACTAATTTGACAGCTAGATGACAGATGAGTAGACAGACAGAGACAAACCACTTTTTTATAAGCAATCACATATCACAATCAGTATAATGTCTAAAATTCTCAAGTGACAAGGTCATCGGACAATTCTTTAAAAAATCATTAAAAAGATAATGGTTAATTTATATACAAAAATAATGAAAATATGTCTTAAAATAGAGTATATTGTCTGAAAAAAAAAAACTTTTAAAAATTAAGCTATGGGAATTGATCTTCCGGGCTTGTAACGAAATATTACGAAATAATTATAACGCCTAAAAACAACTTCCAAGTTAATACTATGCATACAAATAACAGTATTTTTATTGATATTATGTGACTATTAAAATAAAAAGATTTTCAATAGTCGTGAAGTTGTGTCAGTTTTTTAATTTATACAGCTAAATATATACAGCTACATCTACATATACATATATATACATATAAAATATATAGTTATATGATTTTAAGTTTTAAGTACTTTTGGGGACCTTAATATGTACGTTGAATTACAACATCTCTCGGCCTGGCCTCTGTGTCAAGATGTTGCGATGTACAATGCAAGTTCAACATCATTGTGTGCAACTGTCCCCCCCCTGGTCTCCTCCCTTCGGGAGGGTGTCACAATAAACTAGATATTTTTCTGTTTTCCTTCGTGCAACTTTAGGTAAGAAGCAGATAAGAAAGTGATGTCCGTCAAGTATAATATAATAATTCTTATGTCCATCTGTTCGTTTCCAGAAGCAAGCTGGTGTCCCACTACGCGGGTGTGTGGGCGCGCGCGGCTGATGAGGTGCTACCAGCACTGGCGGGGCTCGAACCGCTGCGACAGACTCCGCATCTCAAGTACAAGATTGTCTTCTCTGTTGTCGTTGTAAGTTGTACTCTTATCTAGCCTGGTGGTGGCTGTCTAAGTGAATAGTACAGTGGAGACCGCACCTATCTTATATTCTTCTCTGTAGAGGCTAATGTCGTACTGCAAGTGTATAGCTTGATGTGATCTCCACTGTACATTGTTCACTGAGGGAAGAAAGGGAAAGATTACCAACAAGGGGGTAGTTTCAGGCCCGAGGCGAAGCCAAGGGCCTCAATACACACGGGTTGGGAATCGCACTTTCTCCCGAGTGATACATAGTGCTTTATACTACACCTGCGAGGAAATAGTATAATTCAAGATACAATAAAAGGAACCGACTGACTCGCGTGCGATTGTCACTTTTTATTTCCTTCTTATTTTTTATTATGTACAGGAAAAGAAAGTGGCCAGTATAATTTTTCGAGTTTTATGTACGAGTTCGCAAAATAATACTGGCCACTTGGCCACTTGCTCATTCTTTATGTTATTTAAAAAAAAAATAGCACGTTAACAATGGATTTGCATATACTTTTTCTGCCCGCTCAAGCACGTTAACAATGAATTTTCATACACTTTTTCCGCCCGCATATTTGTATGACAGTAATGGCGTATTTTCTGAATCGTTTTCAAAAAAGTAAGAAGGTACTTTCCGAGCAGGTGTAGTATAAAATATATTGTTATTGTATTTACATACAAACATACATACGTTTGCTAACAGGAAGGTAAAATAGTTCAATTTAAATAATACGCTTAGGAATCTGCGCTAATCTTCAGCAAAAGACGTATTTCTGAAAGCTTTTTATACAAACCAGACAAAAAGTGCACGTCCGGTCAGCTAGAGACAGCCAAAATGACATCCTTAATTGCCTCCGGTTTCAATCTATGCACATGTTCGAAAATTACTTTGACTCTCTGCAAAACACTGGTGAACATTTCTATGCGCATTTTGTCTTTATCTTATTAAATTTTTATCTTATTAATTTAGACCATAGATTTACATCCTACAAATTATGTACGATTCCTACAAATTATGTATAGACCATAGATTTGCATCCACTACGATTCCTACAATTTGTGTATCGATCATAGATTTCCGTCCGCTACGATCCCTACAATTTGTGTATAGACCATAGATTTCCATCCGCTACGATCCCTACAATTTGTGTAAAGACCATAGATTTCCATCCGCTACGATCCCTACAATTTGTGTATAGACCATAGATTTACAACCGCTACGATCCCTAAAATTTGTGTATATACCATAGATTCACATCCACTACGATCCCTTCAAATTATGTATAGACCATAGATTTCCATCTGCTACGATCCCTAAAATTTGTGTAAAGACCATAGATTCACATTCGCTACGATCCCTTCAAATTATGTATAGACCATAGATTTCCATCCGCTACGATCCCTACAATTTGTGTATAGACCATAGATTTACATCCGCTACGATCCCTAAAATTTGTGTATAGACCATAGATTCACATCCGCTACGATCCCTTCAAATTATGTATAGACCATAGATTTCCATCCGCTACGATCCCTACAATTTGTGTATAGACCATAGATTTACATCAGCTACGATCCCTAAAATTTGTGTATAGACCATAGATTCACATCCGCTACGATCCCTTCAAATTATGTATAGACCATAGATTTCCATCCGCTACGATCCCTACAATTTGTGTATAGACCATAGATTTCCATCCGCTACGATCCCTACAATTTGTGTATAGACCATAGATTTCCATCCGCTACGATCCCTACAATTCCTGACGAACATCTTTCGTCTTTTCCAAATCCATCTATTCATACAAACTCTTCTATTCCGGGCTTTTGACTTTGCCCTTCTCTATGTTGGCAATTTTGTCTGTGTACGTTCTTCCAGGGCGGACCGGTCGAGCTTCTGTATATGCCCAATTAATCCAGTAATTGAATATTGTCCTGTTTCCAGCTGTCCTTCCGCGCAGCGATCAGCCTGCGCGACCGACGACTGAGCGAAGTGAAGACGCTGCTCGGTGCAACCGGCGAGACTGACGCCAGGTAACCTCACTCTTATTGTTGTCAGACAGCAAACACCTGGTATTAGGGCAACTTTTAGTTCCAGGGCATTTCAACTGTAAAACGAAATGGAAGAAAGAGTTTTTGTATAAGTTGAAAAACAAATAACGTTGATGCCTTGGTGAACAAAAATCTTTACCGTATTTTATTCATAACTAGCCTTTCAGGGGTGGATCTATGTAAGAGCTTTTTAGGCTGCAGCTAGGGCCTCATTGATATATGGGGCCCTAGCCCCCTTTGAAGAAAATGGACAACAAAGAGAATAAAAAGAAAAATTATTTGTAAAATTCCTAAGATCAATTCAATTATTGAACGGAACGGAGGTCTCCCCGCCGCTTGTTATCAGTGTATTTTTCTTTTCTCGCAATCACAGTCATTCGCAGTCGAACAAGTGAATTTGTAGGCGGGCGACAATTTTATTTTCTTTCACACGTTTATACTCGTCATCAAAGTGACAAACTAAGGGTTATTTTAACTAGCATGTACTAAAACGTGTATATTTGTGATCGAAGCACGGCCATAGAGCCCATCCCCTACCGCGTTGGGACGTTAAAACCGCTGTTGAAAGAGAATGTTACGAGTGTTAGCTGTTCAAGTACCAGTCTACAGTCCGGAACACAGTCAGGAGTGACAGGGCTCCCTCGGGGATATATGTCGTGACAATATGTGTTTTGTTAAATTCCAGATGCGGCACGGTGACCCGGCTGGTGTCCGCAGCGACGAGGCTGATGCAGGAGACGGCGCATAGCTTCCCGCTCGGAGACGCCGAGAGGACTGTCATCAACCAGGTCGGTGCATGCTACGTATCTACATCTACAGTCCAAGCTTCATGTTCCTAGGTCTGGACATTTGCAGGAGTTGATTGATCAGTCAGTCAGGCGGAGTATTATTTTATAAATGGGGTGTAAATGTACAGGTATATTTAAATGTAACCACATAATGTACTGATTATATCGAACAACTTTCCCAAAAAACACAACTCAGCTAGTATTCTGTCACCCGGACAAAACATAACCCTGACTGACTGTCAAATTCACTACCAATCACATTTTTGTTGCCCATTAAAAAGTGTTTTTTTTCCCGCATTTACTCTTCTTCCAATGTCACCGTCACCATGCGTGTAGCCAGGAGGGGGGGGGGGGTTGAGAGTGTAAACCTCCTCCGAAATATTACAACCCTTCTATATAAATATTACAATGCTATAAACAATAAATGTATATTGTTTGCTGATGATATTTCTGTAGTTAATGTGTGTGATAATCTTGAAAGCTTTGAAAATGATGTAAATAATAATATTACAAAATTAGTAGACTGACTTAAATTTAATAACTTAAAAATTAATACAAACAAAACAAAATTCATTCAATTCAGAAACAAAAAAATGAAAGATCTTAAAGTAAATATAACGTGTAATGGAGAAAGTATTGAAGAAACTGAAGATACGGAATTTCTGGGCATAACAATGGACGGTTTTTTAATATGGCTTCCCCACATAGAAAAAGTACGTTCAAAAATTAATAGTTTTGTATATGTCCTATATCGTTTACAACGAACTTCAGATACCAAAACTGCATTCCTTGCTTATCACGGATATGTTATGTCACTGCTGCGATACGGACTTATTCTTTGGAGAAATGCGAGAGAAATAAATAGAGCTTTTATAGTACAGAAAAAAAGTATACGCTCAATTTTCAATTTGGAACCCATTGTGTCATGTAAACCATATTTTATAAGAAACAAACTGCTGTCCCTGCCAAGTCTATATATTTATGAAATGGCATGTTTCACGAAATCACATACAAATTTATTCCTAAAGTATAGTGATAGATACAATTTTAATTCTAGATACCCAAACAAACTAATAACTCCAAAATGCAGAACGGAATTTTGCCAAAGAACCACATATTTTATGCAAATAAAGATTTTTAATAAGTAACGAGACAGTCTCAAAGAAAAGCCCTACAATTTATTTAAGAGACTGTTATTTAATTATTTAACACAGCAATGTTTCTATGACATTAAAGATTTTTTGAATTTAAGTACTGTTGTAATATAGCAAATTTATATTTACTTAGAAATTAGTCATGTTCAGTTCATGAATAGATATTATAAAATTTGCATGCCTGAATAAGGTAAACTGTGCTGAACAAATTTTGTAGACCTCACCATCTTTATGTATACCACAATTCATGCAAATAAATTTTCTTTCTTTCTTTCTTTCTTTCTTTCTTCCTCTGCTTTGACGTAGAAGCGCCAGGGTGAACCAAACGAATGCCCTCTGGAGGGATAGTGACCTAAGTATTGAAGACAGCAAATATAACTTAGGTATATAAAAGTATATCGTCACGACATGAATTCCCGAGGGGTTGTCAGAGGTGTTCCGAGTGTAAACTGTGAAATGCAAGTCACATTCCACATTCGGCACACCCGCGTTTCACCGACGGGCGCAAATACATGCTTTTTAGGGCATGCAGGTTTCCTTACGATGTTTTCCTTCACCGTTCAGCAAGTGGTAAGTACGAAAAAATTCTCTGTACATAAATTCCAAAAAACTCATCGATGCATGCCCGACAGTATATGTGTACATATATCCGTGTGGGTGCCGAATAGGTTTTTGGTAAAAGGAGATGGGAGTACCTTAGCGAGTATCCTTCGATGCTTCGATAGTCCAGTTGGGTCAGCACACCAAAAAGCACTTAAAAAGTTAGATTTTCACACAACACAATGCATTCCTTGAATGCACGCAGGATATGTATTTTTATTTGAGTCTATATAGTTATTTTGAATATTTAATTGATTTTATTTAGAGCGCTCGCGCAAGCCGGCAATTCGGATATTTTTCGGAAGAAAGATTAGTTCTTGTTTTTCACGTGGTGGCGTAGTTGTCGCTTCTTGCGTCCTTTTTCTTTATTCAGCGAAGAGAAGGATGGGTATAGGAATATAGTAAAAATGAATAGTTTTTCTTTGTATGAGTGATTTGTGTGATAGTGTGTGTGCACTTATTAAATGTAAAGTAATAAATATCAAATTAAGTAACGCGGCGCGTACAACTTCCCCCGGCCTGGAGGTTTCCTCCAGAAAAAACGCGTAAAAACATTAAAGTATTAAAGAAAACTAAAACTAATATTGACTCTTTCAAAGTAAAAAAGTCAGAGTATGCGTGTACAATAAAATAAACTATTGTAGAGGAAGTGGACAGAGACGCACGACAGGTCGCACGTAGCTCCCATTTATGGTTTTTACCTTTGCGGCTCTCACAATACTGTCCTTACCAGGATATAATTCTTCGACTATTCCCAGCGGCCAACACATTGGATGAGCTTTCATGTCTTTAATTACTACGAGGGTTCCTATTTTAATAGGATTAGCGGGTGTTAACCACTTCTCTCTCTGCTGGAGAGAAGTCAGATATTCTTGGCTCCAACGACGCCAGAAAGAATGCGTTATTTTATTTAATAGTTGATAACGAGTTAAGCGGTTATCCAACTGGTCAGTGTAATCCTCAGCTGGTAAATATTTAAGGGGGGTTACGTTTAAAAAGTGACAAGGAGTAAGGGCGGAGAGATCTGACGGATCAGAGCTGAGAACGCATAGAGGGCGGCTATTTAACAGACCTTCTATCTGGACCAAGACGGTTGAAAATTCTTCATAAGTGAGTACCTGTGAGCCTATAACTTTGTATAAATGAGTCTTTACAGAACGGACATTAATTTCTACGAGACCGTTAAAATGGGGCCCAAAGGGGGGGCTATGCTTAAACTGAATGCGAAATTCGGCTAATTGTTGAGTTAAGTATGTATTATGAGCATCAGATTGTAAGAGGGCGTACATTTCATCTAGTTTGCGTTTCGCACCAATAAAATTGGTACCTCCGTCGCTATAGATCATAGGGCCTCTTCGACAAATGAAGCGTTTGAAGGCGGCGAGGAAGAGATCGGAACTTAAATCAGAGACCAACTCCAAGTGGAGAGCCTTTGTTGTAAGACAAACAAATAGGCATATGTAGGCCTAATATAGAAAGTAATATAGAAAGGGCCACAATAGTCGACTGAGGAATAAACAAAGCTCTTAGCTTCTGAGACACGGAATGAGGGTAAATCTCCCATGAGTGGGTATGTAGATTTCGGGTTGAGTTTGAAACATATATTGCATTTGTGAACTCTCTGGCGAATAAGGTTCCTGGCTGCGAGAATCCAGAATTTCTGCCTTATAAGCGAGAGCAAGAGAGCAGGACCAGTGTGTAGATTGGTATAATGAAAATGATCAACAATTAGTTGCGTTATACGGTCTTTAGCGGGGAGTAATATAGGGTGTTTTTGCCCATAATCTAAGTCTGAATTCTTGAGTCGGCCTCCTACTCTAAGAATTCCACCGTCCAGGAACGGATTTAATTTAAGTAAAGCGAGACTACAGCGTTTATTTATATTAAGCGCTGAAATATCTTGGGCGAAATGCTTATTTTGTAAATAGCGTATGATGTACATTTCTGCAAAATCCAAATCTGATACGGTTATCAGACCGCGAGAGGCTAAGCGTTTGGAAAAGCGTAAGACGTAGACCATGGAGTGTAATAACTTCTTCCAGGTGGAGACACGATCAGCTAAGTCCTGTATAGGGTTTAGTACACCAGACTGCGAGATTTCAACTTTAAGCGCGATAGTCTTGGCTTCGAGATGTTGTTTGTTGGGCAAGAAAGGTTTTATAGGCCACTCAGCGAGAGGAGATGTGGTCCACGCAGGAGAGTGAAACCAAAGATCATTAGATATGAGAGATTTAGGAGTCACTGGACGAGTTATAACGTCAGCGGGGTTTTCCTGTCCACTGATGTGAAACCAATGTTTTGCGGGAGTTTTAGCATTTATTTCCGAAATGCGGTTTGCGACAAATGTATGAAATCTAAAAGCGGGTGAGTGTATCCACGTCAGTGCGACAGTGGAGTCTGAAAATGCAAATATTTTGTTTATATGAATACGTTTGCCTATAATTTCACATAGGGCAGAGAGTAAATTGGATAAGAGGAGACTTGCACAAAGCTCAAGACGAGGAAGAGACAACTTTTTGAGCGGTGCTATTCTTGACTTTGATGCGAGGAGCGCGACTGTACGTCCAAGATTCTCAGCGGAACCTACTCTGATATAGACGACAGCACCGTAACACTGCTCACTTGCGTCAGCGAAGCCTATGAGCGTGACATGAGTGCCTGCGGTTACGCCGTTGTGGCGCGGAATCTTTATCTGCTGAAGAATGTGAAGTTCAGAGTGGAATTGGTGCCACTTTGAGAGGATAGTTTTATTGAGTATGGGTGTGTCCCAGTCAATACCGAGTTTGCAACACTCTTGGAATAAGAGTTTCATAAAAGCGACAACAGGACTTATAAGACCCAAGGGATCGAAGAGGCGGGCGGTTACAGAGAGAACGGTGCGTTTTGTACATTCTTCATTCTCTACTTTAATTTTGAAAAAGAAAATATCTTCAATAGGTTTCCATTTCATGCCTACTATTTTAGCGTTAGCGTTAGCGTCAAATTCAACCGCTTCTGTGTTTTTCTGTGTAGACGGAATTTTATTCATCATTTCCGTATTATTAGAGATCCACTTGATAAGTCTAAAACCCCCGGCCGTGAACAGGTCGACCATTTGACTATAAGTCTGTTCGGCTACGTGTAGGCCATCGACAGAATTAACATAGTCATCCATGTACATGTGGTTTTCGGCTTCATGTGAGGCGAGCGGATAGCGTTTGCGTTCATCAGCGGCGAGCTGCCGTACGACTCTCATGGCAAGGTAAGGGGAGCTGGATACTCCAAAAGAGACTCTATTAAACTCATATGTATCAATTTTTGCGGTTGGATCGAAGCGAAATAGAATGCGTTGATACTTATGGTGCGAAGGAGTGAGACAGACGCGGAAGAACATTTTTTCTATGTCTGCCGAGAGAGCGACAGAGAACAAGCGTAGGTTTACCAAAAGCTCGAATATTGTATTTTGTAAGTTCGGCCCTGTATAAAGCAGGTTGTTCAAAGAGTTACCGGAAGTGGTAGCGGAACTAGCGTTCAGAACAATCCTTATTTTAGATGAAGTCTTGTCAGGGCGATAAACAGCTCTATGCGGGATGTAGTAACCTTCAGTAGAAGGATTATCTACTTTCGAGAGGTAACCTTTATTTATATAGTCTTTAAGCGTTTCGTTGTAACCTTCTCTGATTTCAGAGTTAGAGTCTAGACTCTTTTCTAGTTTGATTAAGCGGCATTTTGCGATAGCGTATGAATTTCCTAGCTCGGTAGGCTCATGTTTAAATGGTAGGTGCACGGTATATTCACCAGTGTCACTGCGGGTTGTCGTTGACTGAAATATCTCTTCGCATATCTCATCATCTCGGCTTATATGTTTCTTAGACGGGACATGTTCAAGTTCCCAAAAGGACTGCGTGAGTGTTTCTAAAGAAGGCTGCACGAAGGCACAGAAAGCGTCATCAAAGGAAGATGTATAATTTTCTTGTAAGCATTTGGCTTTACCCATGGCGACATAGCCTAAGGTTGTCTCAATAGCGACAAGAGAAGAATTAGGGGACATAATTTTGCCACTTCCTAATAAAAGCGGGAATAATTCATTGCCTATAAGACAATCAATTTCAGCGGGTGAGTTAAAGCTTTCATCAGCCATCTGTAAGTTGCGTAAATGCGTTAAATCAGAGGTGTCAATCAGCGTGTTTGGTAAATGATCAGTAATTGTATCTATTACGCGAGCATTGACATTGTATTGACAACGCGGATCAAAGCGAGATTGCATGGTAAAACGAGTGAAACCGAGTGAAGAATTCTGTGAACATCCTATTCCTTTAATTGTAGAAGGCGCGTGATTTATTTTCAAATTTAATCGTTCACAACATTTTCGTGAAATAAAATGACTCATCGCACCGGTGTCCAAGAAAATCCGAACTTTAATTGGTTTTCCAGCGTTATTATTTACGTACACAGTAGCGGTAGGCAACAAAACCGTGGTGTTGTTAAAATTATTTGCACTAGGAGTGACAACTGACAACGCCGTGTCATTTGTATTTACGCGTGAAGCTTGCTCAACGTGGTTGGGCTGTGACAAAGCAGGCGAGTGCGGTTGTGGTGCGGAGAGCGCGGGGGGTGCGCGTGAGTTGACCTGTTGCGGCGTCTGTGCGGGAGTCGAGCGAGCGGAAGATGCGATCGGCGGCGGGCCGGCGGCGGCGCAGGAGCCCCTATGGCTCGGTGCGTGATGCGAAGAGGTTGCGGGTTCGATTCTCGGTTGAAAATTTGAATTCTCAATATGTAACTGAGTATGATGTCTGCGTCTGCAAACACCACAGAGATTTAGCGATTTGCAATTTTGCGTAGCGTGGAAACCTAGACAGTTGGTGCAAAAATTATAATTTCTGACAGCGTGATTTTTATCATAAGCGTTGAGATTAATAAAATATGAACATTTGTATAGCGGGTGGACTTCACCTTTACACAAAACACAGGCGCGAGGTTGATTATGGTTTGGTTGAAAGTCTGAGTTTACAAGAAAAGTTTTAGATTTACTAGAAGCGGGCAAATTGTAACTTTTAGCGGGAGCAGGTGAATTGTAGTTTTTATTAGCGTTTTGAAAGGGTTTCGAAACGGATGACGGGCGTAGTAAGTGAAGTTTACTTTGTTCCTTAACAAACTGAACAACGTCTGCGAATTTAGGGATAGATACGTCGCGGTTCTTTTGTTCAAAGAGCGCTACAGTTTCGCGGTCGAGTTTTGAGAGGGCCAGATGCGTTATCATGAAGTCTGACAAATCTTTGATTTTTAATTGTTGGAGTGCGGCCTCGGCAGCGCAGAACTGCTCAAGGAAGTGATCTAATGATCCAGTGGAAGCGTTAATATTGGGTGTATAGTGCAGCATTTTTTCGACATAATTAGAAGCTTGAATTCTTTTATCGTCATATTTCTCGATAAGTGCGTTCCAAATGATGGGGTAGTTATCACCAGTAGGTGGTAAGCCAGAGCAAACCGTGAGCGCCTTACCACTCAATTTGCCTATTAGGTATTGTACTTTCTCAGCGTTAGCTAACCTAGCGTTGTTGTGAATGAGATTACAAAAGTTTTCGTAAAACTGTAACCACTTAGTCGGGTTTCCATCGAATGAAACCAAGTCTAGCGGGGGTAATTTTTTGTTTAAAAAATCATTGCTTGCGAGATTTGACTCGAGTGAACTTTGCACTGATTTTATAGAACAGTAAAGCCCATCAAATGCGTGTAGGACTTTAAAGTCGGGAGTAGCGTCTTCATCGACCTCCAAGATCGCAATGTTGAGCTGGTCTATTATAGCGGAGAACTCAGTTCTAGTTTTCTCTAAAGACTGGCATCTGCTTAAAAACTGAGTCCTTAATTGCGGTGTGGAAACGTCCAGGCTTAGATCGTAAATGCTTTGAACTAGCTCAAATAAATTTTCTTTTTTAGCTTCTAAAAATTTGCATTTAGATGTAAGTTTCGGCGTTTCATCCTTCTTGGGAGGCATTTTTCCAAGCTAATGATAATGAGAAGGTAGGTGCGAAATAAAGTTAGCGCTTAAGAGAAACCGCGAATTAATCGGTTGGTATCTGTACCAAATATTATTTATTTATTTACTAGCGTGAAATCGTGATATTCAATAAAGAATTCGATACATAGATAAAGGAGAAAATATCAAATAAGCGTAGGCGGGGTACCTTCCTAGTGCGTTGTGTATGAGTGAGTTTAAATGTAAGCGAATTAAAGGCGAGAGTTGCGTGTACTTTAACGCGTGCCTTGAACGATGCAGGCAGCGCAGGCGGCACTATTTTGTGCAAGCGGTGACAAATAAACAAAAAGATGGCGGGCTACTTACGTGTACTAGGTTATGGAAATTAAGAACAAATACCTAGTCTACTTAATTTCCTTATGGAGGGAAGCGTGGAGGAGCGTTTTAAGCGTAAAATAGAAGCGGAGGGGTTATGTATTTAAGCGAAAAAAAGATAATAACAGGTGATATCGGTATAAAAAATGGCGGAGCCGCGTGGTTTGTATTTCGAGAATTTTGCGTATTTTGTTGAGTTTGGTGAGTAAAGAGTAGATGGAGGATCGGGGAGAAGGACCAAAGACTTGTGGGTGCCGAATAGGTTTTTGGTAAAAGGAGATGGGAGTACCTTAGCGAGTATCCTTCGATGCTTCGATAGTCCAGTTGGGTCAGCACACCACAAAGCACTTAAAAAGTTAGATTTTCACACAACACAATGCATTCCTTGAATGCACGCAGGATATGTATTTTTATTTGAGTCTATATAGTTATTTTGAATATTTAATTGATTTTATTTAGAGCGCTCGCGCAAGCCGGCAATTCGGATATTTTTCGGAAGAAAGATTAGTTCTTGTTTTTCACGTGGTGGCGTAGTTGTCGCTTCTTGCGTCCTTTTTCTTTATTCAGCGAAGAGAAGGATGGGTATAGGAATATAGTAAAAATGAATAGTTTTTCTTTGTATGAGTGATTTGTGTGATAGTGTGTGTGCACTTATTAAATGTAAAGTAATAAATATCAAATTAAGTAACGCGGCGCGTACAATCCGTTTTGAATCTCGCAGGTGATTATTCAAAATTAAATGAATTCAGTTTTTCTTTAATTTAAAAGTAAAATAATTATTCCTTTCAGTAACATTTGCTATCTTCAATATTTAGGGTACTTTCCCTACAGGAACACTTGGCTAGAAATATCTTAAATTTAAACGAGAGGATTATCCTTGTCCAAGTCGGGGGAAACAATGCTGGGTAGTGTCAGGAGCTACTATACAGGAGCTGATGGTCTACCACTGAGGTCAGTCTGTATTCACAGCAGAACCGCATTTACGTACGTAACACAATTAAGGCTGTTAATTCATAATCTCGGTAAAACGGCCTTTTTAAAACCAGTATATCTACAAAGTGGTGATATATTTATGCTTGAAAAAAATAGCATGACATTTTCAAAACCGTTATGCAGAGACTGTAGGAACCCAAAACAAAATTAAACATACGTCGATGCATTAAAAAAAATTTCAAACTTACCTCTACACTAGTCAACATTTACTTTCAAAACAGTGTATCTCTTTATTTAAAATTATAATTCACGTGAAAAATATTTTATAAAATTTATAATTTTAAACCACGTCGATATTTGGTTTAACTTTTATTGAATCGTAAATACTAAATTTTTTACGGGTGAAAAACGTGTTTTTGATGTTGTAAGCGCCACTGCTCAAAGCGAGCTATTTTAAACAATAATGAAACCTCATAGAGTTCAATTCTGTTTGATCCAAAATGAGGGGCCAATGTCTGCTATAACAGGGCCTTAAATGCGACACCGCGCCGCCACCGGCGTTAAACTTTAGGGCAGGGCTTCCCAAAGGGCGCGTCGCGACGCCCCGCGGAATTATCCCTGGGGAGTCACGACGTTTCGGGCGTTTCGACAGAGGAAAAAAAACAATTAATAGAATTGTCCTGTGACTCCAGCCTTAAGCTTCAATACGATAAAGACAACTGCTTGAATTTTGGAGCTCAGTTTCTCACGAATATCATACCGCATTGAGGCGGCATCAAAACTGCAGCATTGAGGGTTCTATTGCTCTTAGTTTCTAATAAAATGATGAATGTTACTTGGAACCAGAGAGAGGGGGGAAAGGCGAGGGCGTCGCAAAAAAATGGCAAACTCCCAAGGGCGTCACAGTAAAAATAAGTTTGGGAAGCCTTGCTTTAGGGAATAATAGTATTTTGTTAAACTTTAATAATTATAATGCGAGACACTAGGACACGATTCTTTGTTTACGAAACTAACGAAATGAGTATCGATATAGTTTTGCACGAGTGTCCCAATGGCCAATTATGTTCAGTATGTAATTATGCACACAATACTTTATCTACGACCATCAAAAATATAATTTTCGCGTGACATTAATATAATATTTTCAAGTAACAATTTTACGAAAACTGAGAAGAAGAACACTTTGTTCATGGATCAGAGGTGCGTCGTCTGGTAAATGCTGCCTTAGGGCAAATCACAAGCCACAAGGATGAAGGGGGATTGGCTTAAGAAATAAGGACGTTTAAGTTTATTTCTGTTTACTGTTGTTGATTAGCTCTATAGCGATGTTATAATAAATTGGGCTTATCACAGCGCAGAATCACGGTCTTTAATCTTAGTATTATAACATGGGTAAACAAAGTAGGCACATATAAAACCGCTTTTCATGTTGTAATTACCGTATTGCAGTATGGGAGTAGATAAAATATATTTGAGACGCCGCCTACCGAAATAATTGTTCTGTGCTTTGCTCTGTGTTCTGAGGTGCTTTTAGGCGAGCGCGCTTCATTCTTGGTAGTGGCTGAGCGTAGACGCATTGTAAATTAAAAATAAACGGTCAAGTACGAGTCGGGTTCCGTACCGTTAATATCAATGACGTATAAATGAGTAAACTTGAGAAATTAGAAAAAAGCAATAAAAATCTATCAATGATGTAGGAAGTAAACTGCAATGGTAAATTAGTAATATTTCATACTCGTATATAGGAAATTATTGGTTTTCGGATTCATTCATTCATTTTTGGCAAAAGACCTCCTTGATTTTGATGATCAGTTAGCTGCATTTATATGTTCAGGTCCTCTAAAAAGGCCGCTTTGGATGAATCATATTATGATTCTGTTGTAATGCCATCTCTTTTGCACGCATGAAGAAACTCTGTATCTATCCTACTTTCACTCAAGTTGGCCTTTTTAGGTCCCCTTTTTAGGTAGTAGTCAGCTATTTTTGGACAAAAATAAGCCTTTAACGGTCGTAAATTTTCATTGCCTTAACTTGAAATTTGAATTTTTACAGCAGTATAAGCATCTATAAGTCTTTATAATTAAAGACCTTAATGCTAATTTCAACTTGATGCCTCAAGCCGTTCAAGAGATAAATTGCCTTGATTTGACACACGTTCAGACAGATAACCGAAAAAGTGATCGTATAACGGTACTTTTCCTTTTAGAGAATACCGTGCACTAAAGAAATATCTATTCGGCAGGTGCTACACACACTGCGCGAGTACCCGTGCCTAGCGGCGTGCGCGCCGCTCCACGCGCTGGTGGCGGCCGCGTGCCGCGCTGCTTGGATGATCAGTCTGCACTCGCCGCCGCTCCGCATCGACACCGACTTCACTCCTGGTGCGTCACCATCCCTCTCTACTTACTTCAATATTCGATAACATGTGTAGCAAACTTGAGACAAGATCTCTGCAAAATATGAATATCAAAAGCAATAGGTAGTTAGAGGTAATATAAAACCAACAAAAACCAAATCACCTCTATTGGTATATCGCTATTTGTTGCAATTTTTACTGCTATTTCCGATAGCACTGACAAAGTCTTCTATCACTGTTGGCACTTTTTTGTTGTACGAAGCATCAAGCACAGGATTCCATGTTTGCGTCAGTTGCCAACCGTGGTCTCTTGTCAACCAAATTTGTCACATACTGAAGAAAAGCTAAGTCAAAAACACCCGGTATAAACAAACTTCTGCAACTGAATTATAGAACTGCTCGATGGACTCACTCGAATAAGTGGAAGAAAAGTAGGGTCATAGCAGATGGAAACTTGTATTCTGTGTACCCCTCTTGGAGATAGGCTTGAGTACGGACGTCAGCATGACAGGCTATCTATTCGCAGTTCTGATTGCGGTGTCATAGCCGTTAAAATACTTTAGAAGTAACTTAAACTGCAGCAGACAACTGTACAATTGTACATGTACATATCTTTAATTGTTTACAAGTGGGTAAATGAAACTGCAGCAGACAACTGTACAATTGTACATGTACATATCTTTAATTGTTTACAAGTAGGTAATTTAAACTGCAGCAGACAACTGTACAATTGTACGTGGTACATATTTTTAATTGTTTACAAGTAGGTAATTTAAACTGAAGCAGACAACTGTACAATTGTACATGTACATATCTTTAATTGTTTACAAGTGGGTAAATGAAACTGCAGCAGACAACTGTACAATTGTAAATGTACATATCTTTAATTTTTAACAAGTCGGTAATTTAAACTTCAGCAGACAACTGTACAATTGTATATGTACATATCTTTAATTGTTTACAAGTGGGTAAATGAAACTGCAGCAGACAACTGTACAATTGTACATGTACATATCTTTAATTGTTTACAAGTGGGTAACTTAAACTGCAGCAGACAACTGTACAATTGTACATGTACATATCTTTAATTGCTTACAAGTGAGTAATTGAAACTGCAGCAGACAACTGTACAATTGTACAAGTACAAATCTTTAATTGCTTACAAGTGAGTAAATGAAACTGCAGCAGACAACTGTACAATTGTACATGTACATATCTTTAATTGCTTACAAGTGGGTAACTTAAACTGCAGCAGACAACTGTAGAATTGTACAAGTACATATCTTTAATTGCTACCATTCTGACATACATATCGTTCTAGCTTCTTCCTTCGAATTAGAGAAGCTCTTCTATTTTTATGGCGTTTGTCTTAATATTTACAGTCCCTATCAAATACATATAATAAAAGAGTTTTTGGTTTTGTTAAGGTGGCGTTGTTCATTATTAAAACGAGCATAAATTATTAATTATTTCGTTTAAATAGCGTCATCTATTTTGGTAAATAAAAAGTTTTAATGCCAAATTAATTGCAGTAAGTCTATAACAGATGGTCAAACCTTCTTTGATGAAAAGGCTAGGTACTATAATAAAATAACTGAAAATTGTAAAGCTGAGTACCTTTATTAAATACTATTGAAAACTGGAAAAAAAAGAGCTGTGTCTGTCTGTACATTGATGATATTCCAAAAAATAGCAGTGTAGGATGTTGAAACAAAAAAATACCGGTAAAGTGCGAGTCAAACTCCATTCCGTATCGCAAATTAAAAATTAATTTTTTTCGTGAGTTTCTCATTCGCTTTTTTATATATTATAATACATATTATGTTTTTTTTTTTGTCAAACTGCATCGACGCGTTTCATGCACACAAACAAATCGGGGCAATTACGAGTATTATGGGGATAGCTGGTGGAAAGATATTTTAAATATTACCTAGACGTTGAATTCATTTTTAATCATTTAAAAACGGATAGGCATACATGAATTAAGGCGCCTGTTGCAGCGTCATCTGAAAATTACTCTTACTGATAACGATATTTGTCTTAAATGAGATGTTTAAAGATTATGAAAAAAATACATAGTGTTATTTAAAGTATAAGAAAAACACGATTTCTGAAAATTATTCTGGCGTTAAAAGAACAGCATGAAAATATTGTTCAAATTCGAGCTGATTTTAGACTAAAATTAAGTTAAATTGCTTATTTCTTTGAAACCACTAATGGTATTTCTATGGTTCTAGCACTAAAATACAAGGAAAATATTGCTAAGAAAAATAATCTATGGATTTTTTTTCCGTCTACTGCGTTCATGTGAAAAGCATTATTTTCCCTTATTTTGCGCTATCCGGAGACCCAGCGACGTCGTATTGCAGTGCGCGCTGATATAAACGTTATTTCAATATAGTTTCTGTCGATATTTATACCAACACAAGTCGGCTCATGGTCGTTAGTGACTACCTGGCTTTTAAGGCGATTACCATCGCCAAATTAGCAGCTCGATATTTGTCACTACGAATATCAACGGAAACGACATTGAAATAACGTTCATATCAGCGCACAATGCATAGTGGCTGTTACGACGCTCGCTGCGTCCTTGATAGGGCGAAATAAGAGAAAATTATACTTTTCACTTGGACGTGATTACTCGATTGAATAATCTTATGTTATGTTTATAGATATTAAGTTTATCTATTTATCAAAGCATAGATGAATTCAATCGGCCAAGCCACTCAGGAGCAGTAGGGAATTTGAGGTCAAAAAACACCATTAAGTAAAATTCATGTAGAAGTTTTGGTGGTATGAAAAAGAAAAATGTTGCATATGTTGTCTAAGAGTTGATTATTCATAATACATTTTTTCATTATTTTTGGTTTGGCCATAAACGAGGAGTAAGCTTTAGAAAGGACCCATTTGGCAATAGTAAGGCCCTTAATTATCCTGCGAAAACGTTCTAACCCCAAGGCTAAATGTGCATGTGTTGTTCCAGTGGTGATGAATCCCGAGAAGCACGTCCGGTTTTCTTCGGGCGAAGTTAGCTCGCGGCGCTCCGACCTCATCAAGTCCTTCGTGTGGCCTGCACTCATGGACGGACAGCGGTGCGTCTTCCGGGCCGTCGTACTCACTTGATCCTCTACCTACCCCCTCTAGACCGTCATTATCATCGTCGCCTTCTTCATCATCATGAGTCAGAGATTTCTTTAGCTTTGCACCAAATAATAAGCATGGAAAGTGTGTCCAGGTTTTATTTTTCCAATTATCTACAACATCTACAAAAATTGTGTATTACGCAGACAGTAACGTTTGTATTTGAATACACTTTAATCGTATTAATATTGCTGCATGTTAACCCGTAAAATCGATAACGAAACTAAAACAATAGATGAAACTTCTACATGTTTACGCTAACGTTTTTACGGATTAATTAACTACTATAGGCATATTACAACATATTAATTTATCTTTCAAGTTTATGCACTGTCGTAAAGATTGCTCATATTTGAAAAATTTGTAACGGTACGTTTTAAAAATTGCATATAATATATGTATCTACTTATGTAAGTGTATTTTTACTTTTTGCTCATAAAGTTGTACAAATTGAAATCAACTCTCTTAATTTAATTAGATGTAAAACATAATTTATTTATATTAATTAAACATATTTTTTTATGAAATATACGTCTTATCAAAATAAACATATTCTATGTTTTTATCCATACTTACTATTCCATATCCTTGCATAAGTGATGTTATATATCATAGAGGCCCTCAAATTAAATTAGTTAAATTCCCAATATAACAAGAGAAAATATTTTTGTGTGCATATTGTTTACAATTCAGGATCACAGTAATGCTATCGCAGTCTTAACTGAAGTTGCGTCAATACGCGTCAAATCCTGTAATGAATCGCTAAATCAGTCGATTGCACCAAAACGTAACAATACATTTCCAACATACTGTACCATACAGTTTTGCACCAATACATAACATATTCCTTTTTAAAATAATTGACTATTTGTGTAATGATCAAAAATAAGTAAATGATTTAGTGAAAAGAAAGAACTATTTTCATGGAATAAAATAATTCCATAGGTTAGTATCATTGTCCACTGGAATCAAAAAACAATTCCATAAATTGGGAACACTGTCCACTGGTATCAAAAAATAATTCCATAGTTTGGTAAGACTGTCCACTGGTATAAAAAAAACGTTTTGAATAACTCCATAGGTTGGTAAAACTGGCCGCTGAGATCAAAAACGTTTTTAATAATTCCATAGGTTGATAACACAGTCCCCTGGAATCAAAATAACATTTTTAATAATTCTTATGGCCGTGAAATCCAAAATATCCTCTTATTTCTTTATTTGTCTCAATTTATCCCCTTTAACCCCTTATTGTGGAATATATCTTGCTTTTAGTCATACAGATTATCATACGTTGTCAAATATTGTGATTGATAAAAATCATATTAATACATTTATGTTTAAAATGTTACGTTTTAATGAAGATCTCAACTTTTTTAGGTATGTACTCTGTTGATGTGACACATTCATTACGCAACAAGTTACATTATAAAATAAAACCATTTTAAAAGGCATTTCTAAAATTAGTAAGTAAAATCCCCTCAATTGTCTACCAAACTCCGTTAACACACCGTAAAGTCGATAGATAGCTGTGGGGTCGAAAGCTGATATAGACTAACTAGCATAAAAACAATCTGTGTAAATTGATCTTTTAACACATACACTGATTGTTGCACAGGTTCTTCTCAACTAATCCTACACAGAACGTCATACATCTTATGTTGCACTTCAGCTCCAGAAAATGAAATAAAACAGGCGTTTTGACTTGGCATCACCTTGCCGGGAGTTAGAGACAGCTGGTACCTCGCTCTGCCAACGTAGATTTGCTCTCCCAATGACGTCTGGCCCCCTGGTATTGCACTGGGCGGGACATTACCGTTAGAAGCCGGCACCCATCTCAGACCTTCAGGTCTGGAGCACAACACTTCAATGTTCTGCACAGGAACTTCCTTCCCGCTGACAGGAATAGTGGCAGAGTTGTGTCTGACGGATAGTTTACCAGGGATGAGATCACCGTTATGCCAAGCTCGGATCACCCAGAGAGGACTGCCGTCCCAGCCTTCATGGCCTCCAATGACGGCTCTCCCGGTCAAAGAGTTCGCGAGCGTCGACGTTGTTGGTACCCAATCGAAGTCTCCGGCGCATTCGACCACTTGGACTTGATCTGTGACAGCAGGAACTCCTTGGGTTGGGCTTGGGTTTTCTCCGTGGTAGATGTAGTTAGTTATGTAGGTGGGTTGAGACGGTTCAGTTTGTGCGTAGGGTACAGGGATCATCATGGTCCCAGGGACGTAGTAGGGCATGTGGTATGGATGCGGTCCATGGTGCGGCGGTGGGTAATGTCCGTGGGGAGGTGGTGGATGGGTCCACGGGTAGTGGTGGCCGGGGTAAGGTGGCGGTGGCGGCCCGTGAGGTGGATAACTCATTTTTAGCACTGAGGTAATTTTATCACTGGATTATCAGTTCGCTGTTTCCGTTTATATGGATTTCTTTATGTTGCAAGTGTTTGGTATCTAATCTATTTGTGTAACTGAAGATAAAATATGTGATAGCGGTGTTTGTGTGAATATTTTCTTAGTCACAATAACCATTGGTATTTATGACATTATTTTTAGCACAGGAAATATAATAATGTATATATCGACAAAATACATGTTGAATATACGAGAGTGCATAGGTAGGTTCATGCATGACTATCTTTCTAAAACATACGAAATACTGGGAAATCAAACGTTTTTAAAATTCAATAAGGTTCAGTTTAAATTATTAGTAAACCTATTAATAGTAGTTTATGCTACTAGGGCGCAAAGGAATAAATTACGAGGACGATTTAAAACACGAGCGTAGCGAGTGTTTTAAACGTAACCGAGTAATTTGTTGCTCTTACGCCCGTGTATCATACTACGTTTTTCAATGCATAGTGTGAGGAAATAAAACAAATATAATTTTGTGAACTTTAAATAAAATTATAATTGGCTCAAAAGGACTGTATCCAGAGCCGTTAAACAGTTGAAAAAAACTATGACATTTATGGTACACATTAAAAGCTGCAGGTTAGCCAACCATTGTAAATAAATAAAAAAAAAAATAATAATAATAAAGCCCTAGGGCAAAATAATCGACTTTCTGTTCGGTTTTGATGCATAAAAAGTGGGCCTTTACGAGCACATGCATTGAAAACATACATACATTAGAGAGAGTAAAACATTCATTTATATTCTAGTATATTCTTATTCTTTGTTGTACACAGAAAAAAAACAATATAAACAAATTAACATGTACGTACATGGGTCAACTTATTTATAAAAAGAGATTTCATTGTGACGTTATCGAGTTTTTTTATTGCAATCAAGAAACCGTGAGCTAAATGTTATAATTGATAGATTCATCAATTCTCAAAGGTTAATTTCTAAAAGAATATTTTTGAATTTTTTTTCAGAGAAAATACGCCATTTAAAGACATCGTTTTTATTATTTTGGTATATAAATTAACCATTAATTTTTTATGATTTCTTAAAAAATTGTCAGATGTGACGTCAGTTGAGAATTTTCGACATACTAACTGTGATGGGTGATTGCTTATAAAAAAGTGGTATGTATCTGTCTGTCTACTCATCTTTCATCCATCTCTCAAATCAATCGGAAGAAAATTGTTATAAATTTATCATGATAGCAAAGGACACATTTCTAAACAGCCATTTCTCAAGCGACGTCACACGCAGGCAAATGGAAGTAGCAGCTTGCAAAAACTCATGTTTCTTCAGGTGAATTATTCAAACAAAATATATATATATATATTTCTCAAATGAAAACTAGTTAATTTGTGTACGTACGTAAATAATCTTACGGTTTCGGTTCGAGATGACCCTCCCATATGATCAATTCCCTGTATGTCCATTCCCAATATACATAACTACTTCCCAATATGACCACTTCCCGATATGGCCACTTCCCGGTATAACCATTTCCCGATATGACCATTTCCCCCTATGTTCATTCCCGGTATGGTATGGCCACTTTCCGGTATGGCTACTTATATTTTAACACCGACAAAATTCAAGAGGAATAATCAAATAAACACACATACACACTTTCAGATTTATTGTTTTAATAACTTGGAGAAACGGCTGCTACAATGGTCTCGCTGTTAGTTTTGTTTATAACTTTTCTGGCTATGATATGCGGCTTACTTTTTTATTTTTATGTAGCCCACCATCTATGATATTTGCTGTCTTTTTCAGCATTTACTATTTCATCTACAGAAACGTAGATGTAGGCTTTATGAAAGACCTCTTGAACTGATTCAAATTTTCTTTTATAGAGATTTGGCGAGTACCGCGTTCGAAGTAAACTTTCAGATGATAGAGTTACAGATGGTGCATATTTTCTATTCAAAAAACTATCAATGAAAGTACGAAAGTGAGGGTTATTTAATTGAGTCCATGCAATATTACTATAAATCATAAATTTCGGCAGATTTAAGTTAAACTCACCTTGCTTTTTTTGGCCGCTCGCTGCTTGCTTGTGTTTTTTATACGTAGATGTCTTTGTATATATTTCTTTTTTTACACATTTTGCATATTTAAATTAACAACACATTTTCATATAAAAGACAAACATTGTGGTACTTATTGCTAATAGCAATATCTCTCAGACAACCTTTGGGTGGAATGAAAAAATTTCAACGTAATTACACTTGTATTATTTTAAGGGATAGCGTCCAACAAAATAAGCAGCGTGCTAATTTTAACCAAAACGTAATAATAATTAACATAAAAGTCTTACATATATTTTGATGGAGTTCTTTTTTGGCGGGTATTTAGTAAAAAAAGTGTTACACTTAGAGTTTACATTTTTCAACTTTTGTACAGTAAGGGGCAAATGGTTCCAGAGTCGTGCAGAATGAGAAGTAAACGAATCGTTGTAAAAACCTGTTTTCACTTCAGGAAGTGCCTATGTTGTTATCTACATCTCTCTACCATGATCGGAAAGGAAACTAAATCTTTCTCGCAAGTAACAGGCAGCAAAGGAATTGTTAAGGGCACCATAAAGAAGATAAAGAATGTGAGCATTTCTGCGAAGACGAAAGGGGAGCCAGTATAACTGCGAACGGAATTCAGATACATGATCATATTTTCAAAAAGACAAAATAAAACGAATATAAAGATTCTGGAGACGTTCAAGTTTAATAAGAAGTTCCTCAGTGAGGTCCAAGCGACAAGAGTCCGCATAATCTAAAATAGACTGAAGCAATGGTTGCGCTAACATAATTATGGTTTTTATTGGCAAAAAGCTCTGCAGACGCTTCATTGCGTGGAGAGTACCATACATCTTCCTATTCACTATTCAGACATTCTACGTGAGGAGCCCAAGCAAGTGTTTTATCAAACGTGACCCCTAAGTTTTAACGGTGTCACTGTATGGTATTATAGAGCCACCAAAAATAACTTTGGCAATTTGGTCATCATCTACTTTAACTAGCATTCTTGAGCTACCCATGACTATAGCTTGTGTCTTGCTAGGATTTATTAGAAGACCGAAAGCCTTTGCCTACTCCGCTTGTGCCTGTAAATTTTTATTTAAAGATTGGATGGCTTAATTTAGGCTCTCTACGGCCGCATTAACAACAGTTGTAGATTGTGGTAGCGGGAAGTTAATTGTTTACAAGTGTTTATAAATATTGAAACAAGTAATGGAGATAAGACGCTACCCTACGGTACACCAGCTTTTAGCGGGCACCAATCAGAAATAACATAGTTTACCTTCAAAGTCAAATTCAAATAGTTTATTTTGCAAAATAGGTATACATAATACATTTTTTACACGTCAAATTTAATATAATAAAAATATATGTAATAAAATAATAAATGTACATGAACTAAATTAAAGGTTTATTTATTTTATGTAGCAATATATATATATGTATATGTATAAGATTAAAAAGATAGGTAATAATTTATATTATACAAGTTGAAATCCAATCAATCCTTTAGGCTCTGCTGGCGACCGCGAAGATATGATTCAAACAAATGTTTAACACCTTTATGAGAACAACTGAGCGAAACGAAGTCCTCCGAGTCTACTTGAAAAATCAGGCGTTTGTATGTTTGATATTTGTCCAACAATAACTCAAGTATCAACTGATCGGAACGTCATGAAATTTGGTAAGTGAGTGAATCAGATAAAAAATTTCAAGTTCAATCATGAGCCAGATCTATCAAAGCGTTGTCGGGTTATAGGGTTGGTGGCCGCGAGTTCACAGTTCGGGGCGAACTACTGGTTATACAGGGTGTAATCGTTAAGTGTGACCAGGCGATTATTTCGTAACTATTACAGATATCAAAAAATTTTAAATTGATATAGAAAGTACGTTACCTAATCAGTAAAATGATATGAATAACTGTAAGAAAATCAAACGAGAAGTATCCAAAATTTTGACAATAAACATTCCCATACATTTAGTATGAGATTAGTAGAAAGGTTTTAGTTTCCTTATTTTAAGTGGTCTAGTACTCATTTTACCTTAATCTCATTTTATGATTACGTATGATATGATAATAATGATTTTCAAGTAGGTACACGTGTAGATTAATTATGTTACCACTTCAAATTAGTAATAAACGTTGTTTCAATATCGCATTAATACTAAATGTATGGAAATGTTTAGTGTCAAAATTTTGGATACTTCTCGTTTGATTTTCAAAAAGTTATTGATGTCATTTTACTGATTAGGTAACGTACTTTTGATATCAGTTTAAAATTTTTTGATATCTGTAATAGTTACGGAATAATCGGCTGGTCACACTTAACGATTACAACGTGTATACATATAATATTTCAGTTGTGACTGAGATCTTGCTACAAATACCAATCACTTGTAATGCTTAGGTACAAACTGACACACGACTGATGTACACTGTAGGGTCCGTATAGGTCTAAAGTTTATGAACTCCTTCAACCGGAGAGGTCGTGATATCTCGCTTCACATCAATTAGTCGTCGAGACAAAGGTGACATCACCTCACTTGACTCTTGCTCACGAGTGTAGACCTCGGAAGTTAATGGTCTTTGGTCCTTATAGTGTATGGAATAAGAACCAGCAATTGATAAACTAGATCATTATACGGCTTACAGGCGCCACGCACCACATCCTTGACCGTCTTTCACAATCAAGTCAATGAATCTGAAACCGAAATTGACATTTTGGTACTCGATGTTCTGCCGAGTGGTAGTAAGCAAGTACCTATGGCAATTGCTGTAAGCTTTATCAAAATTATGGTTTGTAAGCATTACCAGCATTAGCACCGGCCAAGTGCGAGTCGGACTCGCGCACAAAGGGTTCCGTACCGCCTCACAATACGGGTCCAGAACGTAGGGCAGGCCGTAGACTTTTGTAGAAAGTATCAGTTTCAACTTCGTATCTAATACCATAGACGAATAAATACTTGTATTTTTATTTACTTGTATTTATTCGTCTATGCTAATACGTAGCTCGAGCAAAAGCGTGGTGACAGACAGACAGACGTTTTTTATTTGGAGTTACGGAGCCCTAAATAACAGAGGGAATCAGCTTAAACAACAAAGATGCTTAATTAGAAATTATCATAATTTTTTCACAAAGTTTCCAACGCTGTATATTACAATAAAAGGATAATTTTTGTTTTTGCCTTTCTCGTATCAAAGCTTCTTGCTCGGACTTCTCAGTAATATTAAAGTCACAAAATTTTTCTTTTGAAGATTTTGCTCTTGAATCTGCTAAGCCTTCTTTAACCAATTAGGTAAAATTAAAAATAAATAACCAACCAAGAGCGAGTCAGACTCGTGCACAAAGGGTTCCGTACCACCACACAATACGAGTATCGAATCCTAAAAACATTTTGATTGACACTTACTATCTGTATTTAAAGGGTCTAATTAAGTTGATCTTAAATAACTTCCTAAATGATTGAATATTGGTAGTTTTCAGATGTTTCCTTACACGTGTGCTGTAAGAGCTAACTGTGAACAAAATTTCAAGTTTCTAAGTAAACTGGAAGTGCCCTATACGTTTTCATGATGAGCAAATTTGTATGAAATTGATTTGTAAAGTGCAATAACTTAGAAGCTTGATTTTTTACAGCAGGATGGGGCCGTAGATTTCTGGACGAGGTATTAGTTTCAACTTGGTATCTTACACTTCAAAAGGGTCTTGACAGACGGACAGATGGACAAGAAATTTATTTTGCGGCACGAAACCCTAAAAATCGATGCAATTTTATTATTTATTAAAACATTTCTAAAGTTTTTGGTTGTTGATGCTCACCATGATGCTTATTAACAATCTTGGAAGAGTAAATAAATAACCGGAATACTACTGAAAGTCGGCATTAGTGTACAATCAACTCTTTGATTATTTACACTCAAAAACTGTTCACAGAAATGTACGAAGAATAAAATGTATATTTTTATAATATATCGATTACATCTTGGTATAGGTATCAATAAAGTACCGTGCGGGCCCAATATTAAGGACCCACGGAACTGTTTAACATCACTAGTTTTGTTCATGACTCACAAACTGATGATTTGGACGGCGGCCGGCGTCGCACTCGCCGTTTGTCAGTTGTGCTTGTATTCCAGACGCAAGTCCCGAATAACATACTTCCTGTTACAGAATCAAACCCGAGTTTTAATTGCACGAGAAAATGTCCTAACAATCGTGGCGCTAGCACCAATCAAGCCTAATTATGCAGCTCGCTCACAATTCCTGACTCGTCTGTCTTTGATCCAACAACACGCTGTTGTTGTGTTTGATCAGGCTACAGCTAAACGTGAAAATCTGCTTTGAAACGACGGAACTAAATTCGAAATTCCATATCAGAATTTTCGTGAATTTTATGTGCGATTGCTATTGTTTGAGTAACTTTGTGTTCGTTACTTGCCAGTAAGGGCAGTAAGTGAGATAAGTTGGATGCTCCAGATGGTGCTATAGTGCTCTGAGCTTTTGTGTTAACTGTGAGTATATAATAATGTGTTTGTGATATTTATGTCTTTGAGAATCGATTACTCAAACATAATCGCATGGAATAATTACCGGCGTAAAAAACCCTTAGATAAAAACCAATAAATAAAGATTTCTTGAAGATATTTTGTTTTAGTAAATATAATTTTTTGGAATTATCTAAGTAAAAAAATAATTGTTTTGAAGCTTCTGAAATAATATCAACAAATATGTTTTTGCATAGATTTTTTATAAGTATAGTTTTATAGGCATAGATTGTTTTAGGGAAGCGGCTTAAATTATTTCTTGTAATTTGTTTACATATTGGCAAAATTTTTCCTTAAAACTTCGAAGGTTTTTATATAAACACCAAATAGCAATAAATACCTTACCTTAAATGCAGATTTAAATAACAAAACATGCAAATGTTCTAATTCTGGGAACTCATGTTGTTCAAAGACTTTTTATGGTTTTGACCCCAAAGGTATCAATTATCTAAAACCAAAATGATGATGATTTAACTATCTCAACTGTGGAAATAAGATTATGTGGCTCCTTAGTTTTTTTGCGAATTATTAAACAATTGACATTACAATATTATATCCAACTAATCATGTTATATTTAATATGTGATCATATCTACCGCTTTAATTCACGTTAGTGTTTTTTGATTTCAGAAATAACAACATAACAAAAGCAAAAAAATAGACCTCTTCATTTATTATGTGAAGAGTTTCAACACAACACTATAGACGCACTACCACAATGGAAGACAATAAAGATGGAATAGTTACTTCAAATAATGCACAAACTAAAATACATAATGTTTCGACATTGATTGAATGTCAATATCAAACTGTAAAAAAAGTTAGGGAAGAATCAAAGCCAGCGACATCCGTTAATAGAGTTGAAGAAATACTTCAAAGAGTAAAACCAGCTAAAAGTTTTCTTTACAGAAACCAAAATCAACAAAAAATTGTGGAAAAAGCAGTTACCTCTTATGTTCCAATGGATGTGGGCAAAAAACCGAAAAGATTTTTTCGTCTCAGTAACGAATACCCCAACTTTGATTTGTGGAAATTCAGATTTTCCCGTCAAGAGAATTTTAGCGACAGAGGCTACTATTGTATCAAAAATACACCAAATAAACATGCTAACAAAGTGTATCACAACGTTGAGTTAAAGACTAAATACAAATCATTTTCCAATCCAGAAGAATTTAATGATATAGTTTTAGAAGAACATTTTTACGAAGACTTGTGTTACAATGACATTGAAGACCATGATAATAAAAGAAGTTCCACCAGTCAAATAAATAATATTAAAACTCACTTCAAGCTTATGAAATTTCAAAATATATTTCATTCCTTAAAACTGCCATTTCTAAAAAAAGGAGAAGACGTAAAGAACAACGTCGAAAATATGGAAAAAGCAGAAAGTGTTTATGAACATAACGAAAGTAGTTGTAGCATGTATGACTCAGTACATGTCAAACAAACTGAAACAGACAAAAGTCATGAACTAGAAGTAAGTAATTTATTTTATTTTAATTGGAATGACAGATTTTTATTAACAACTTTTTGTAATTTATCAACGATAACTTGGAGAAGCTTGAAATGGTACATTTCGTACCGAATAATAAATTATGCTTTTTCTTACCCGAAGATAGAAGCTAGTTTTTACGTGGAGTGAAGACAAAAGTTGAAAACTTGCATTCCAAGGGTAAGAAAAGCCATTTTGAAATCGGTTTGAACGATACTTTTTCTACATCCTTTTAAGTGGAGTAGACATTAATTTATCATCAAAATCCCTTTCTGAAAAATTCGCCATGTTTTCCCTCCAAATTTTAAGTCTTTTATTCTTACATTGCCCCGCGAAGTGGCCAGTATTTTTTTATTATTGGTTTTCGGTCTGCCGGGCAGGGCTAATAACTGGCCAGTATCACTACAAGGCCGCGAAATAATTTTGCGTGACAAGACAAACTTACGTCAAAACGAACCTAACCAAGTATGGAATGAAATTTCGTACAATATTTCGTACTGACTTGAGAGTCATTTTACAACTGAAATTAAATGAAATATATTTATTATATATCATATAGACTTATTGCAGGTTGGTTTTAATGTAATATAGTTAAAAAATCTATGTCTAATATTTATATATAATAAATAATAATACGCAGAAATACACAAAAAATAATAATCGTTAGGTATACTTTAATTTAATAATTTAATAGACTTGAATACAATAAAAAATAAAGGAATAAATTGTATTATAAATCTATGTAAATATAATTCAATACAAATTATAACTAACTCCCTCCATTCAATAAGACTTGCTAGGAAGAATACCAAGAAACTATTGAATAAAGAGCTAAAATATACAAGACAAGAGAAAATTATGTCATGAAGGAAAAGAATGTATAATTACTTTGTCTACTTGTCCCAAATCTATTGTACAGTAATACTTGTTCTCTTTTACCTCATCTGCTTATAGAGTAATTTCATCTATTAATTAATAAACGTTAATTCTAGAGGAATCATAACATAACTTAGGAAATTATACTAACTACTATTATAACAAAGATAATTATAAGCTACATTATCGTCCAAATATTCATTTATTTTATCATATGTCTTCTTCTTCTTCTGTTTAAAAGTAAACAGTTTAAACGTATTCTTTGACAAAATAAGGATTATTAACACCCCCGGCATGGCTGTATGGGTTAATTTCTCTTTGCCTTCCTACTTCTAGTAAATATACTTTTATAACAGAAAAAGTTATTTAAAAGCATTATTTTGTTAATAAAACTCGAGTTTAATTTTTTCTGTTTTTTCACACACTTTACTAAATAAACAAAAGTAGAGAAATAGAAAATTATAATATTATTATTTAAGACGTTCGTAAAAAAAATGTAACTATGCACTATTTTTAAGTTCATAGTCGTCGTTCATATTTGTCTATATGAGTGTAGATAAAGTATTTAAAAAGTAAAAACTTTACGCCAAAAATGCCTGGTACGGTTTCAAATCAGACATTGTCCAATGTTCTGTACAATAGCATAACAAAATATTTTCTCGGCAAGTAAACATTTATTGATTCTACCAAAGACGCACGAATCCACTCGAAATTCAAGAAAGTATAAATTTATATAAAAAATGTGGAGCATAAAACTAAAAAAAAATTATCTCCAAACATTCGAAATTTTCGAAAAAAGATTTTTTTTTTGTTACAAATTATGTGCGAAGAGCATGAACACAACTAATTGTAATTTTCGGTAATGCTACATGTAGTTTTAAGTAAATATATAAATTACTCGTTTGTCTCCTGCTGCTCAACCTCTAGATACTGCAGGCTCCGAAGGTGGACGTGGAAGAGTACTTGGAGCCGATCCAGCTGCAGAAGGTGGAAGTGGAAGAATACTTGGAGCCGATACAGCTGCAGAAGGACTACGTGGACGTGAGTCTCAGGGACAGTGGCGAGGGTCTCCTTGGGTACATCATGAGCATCTTCGAGAAGCGCTTCGGTATCAGGAGAGGTAAGTCGTGAGCTCTGTTCTAAATCCGTGGTCGTGACAACTACAGTTCACGTCAGTGCAGGAAACACGCATGGAGTTAGCTGTCACCTGTACAGTGTCCCCTTACCACCCCATTCCCTTCAAAGCCCCGGATCGTTCGTCAACTCGTCAAAATCAAATATTTTTCCATTCCCAATTGGTCCCACTACATTTTAAAAACAAAATATAAATGTTTTGCATGACAACAAAACACGTATTATGTTATGAATAAAACACACAGCATTGAGGTGAAAAATCAGTTTGTGTATAGCCTTGTGCTGCCAAAAATATGTGAAAGTTATTCAGGATTCATTTTTCAGTTAGTTTTCTGATATATTCCCAATTTTCACCCAGTGTACATTTGATTTAACCTTCTCCATGTTGATACTTGTCGTTGTTGGTTCTTGATGGAACATTTGAAACATCTTGTCAATAAAACACATTACTTGGTAACTGCTCCACTTTTATATTTACATTACATTAGCGACCGGTTTCGTTATACTAACATTGTCAGGCTATTGTATTAGGTGAAAATGTATTTCGTCTTTTGTTTACATTTGTGATGTGCCATCACAATGTGCCAGCACATCACAAATGTAAACAAAAGACGAAATACATTTTCGCCTAATACAATAGCCTGACGATGTTAGTATAACGAAACCGGTCGCTAGTGTAATGTAAATATAAAAGTGGAGCAGTTATAAAGTACATTTCAAATACCATGGCCCGATTCCACTTGAAACTTAACAATGGGGCTCATAATGTTTGCCTTTTGTTATCTAATTTGGAGCACTTCAAATTGGCACGCGTCGGTGCAATCTGTATGTAACTAAAGCGTGACTAAGAAATTTTGGTACTTGAAAATAAAAATACGTATGATTAGTTATTTACATTAATGTTTAATTATAATACTATGGTATCTTTATATTTATTACATGTAACGTCTAATAATTAACAAGTACAGACATTCAGATAACTTAAGTTACGACTAGCTTAATTGATTTACGTTTAACATATAGGTACATTAATTACAAAAAATATAAGATTCATTCTCTTTCTGACATATTTTCTTCCGAACTTGAGGTTTCGCAGGTGTTTATGATGAATGGATACACAGGGTGGGTTAAAAAGTCGTTCTCCACTTTGATGACATGCTCACAAGCATTTTTCCAAAGCGTGGGGTTCGTATTGTCTACCACAGTTCTTAAATTTTGAATTACGGTATCACCCACTGTTGGTGTAATGTTCGTCTTACGAATTTGTTTTTTCACATGACTCCACATAAGCTCGATTGGGTTTAACACACAATAATAGGGGGGAAGCCTTAAAATTTCATGCCCAACCTCAGCCGCTATTTTGTCGATGACGTATTTGTTTTCAAACTTTTGATTTTCTACAATTTCCAACAACTTCTTAATAGTTATTTTCTCAGGTATAGTAACATGACGCCTTCTTAAAAAAGCTATTATATCCGCTTTTCTTGTATTTGTGTTGGGAATTTTTTCGTCTTGCCGGCTATGATAAGACGCATTATCCATAACGATAACGCTGTTGGCAGGGATATTGGGTAAAAGCTGCTCTTTAATTACACCTTTTTCGCCCATTCGATTTAACAAAGTTTTATAAACACTTATCACCACATCTTGAGCGTCCTTGCTTAAAAATCTTTTCTTACGTTGCTGCGAACTAACTTCACCACTAGACGGGTCACTTATGGATGTTACCCAAGGTCGAAACATTGTTATTGACAGTATACGTGTAATCACTAACGTAGTCAGATGACAACTAACATGAAATATTGTTTACATTCATAAAGATTACTTGGTTAAACGATCAAGATCATTAGGTTGCGTGTAAAATACCACACCGCAAAAGGGTCTGGCCAGGTATCTTTTGTTATCACTAATCCTATTGTTAACACCTAATGACCGCCTTAAGTGGAATCGGGCCATGGTATTTGAAATGTACTATACCAAGTAATGTGTTTTATTGACAAGACTTCTCCATGTTATTCCATATATATTATAGGTATTCCAGTAAAAAGCAGAGTCTAATGACGCTAATAATATTTTATTTATTCAAGATAATTTTAGTTAAGTGATTGTAGAGGGCTCGTTCGTAAAACAGATATTAACAAGTTAGAAAGAGGTAGAATATTGTGTTGAAATGAAATTGATTTCTTTATGCATATTCCAACACGCCTCCTCAAAAGTAAATCCCTTTTCATGTGTGACCAAAGCAAACGGCTTGCGGTTTCACATAAGAAACCGCTCTTAAGAAACATCTCTCACCGTATAAATGACAAACAACTAACACACAGTGAAATTTTTACCTATATCACTTAATGATAGATATATGTAAACACTTTTCAAGTTTCTATAAAAAGGTATGTGTTACTCCTTCACGCCTTACTGAAGCGATTGGACTGAAACTTTGCAACAGTAAAGTTATATACTTACGCTACTATTTATTTCATAAGTCAGTGCCTTTGGGATGGCAATGAGATTTAATAAGAAAAGTGATGTAATAAAACGTACGTTGTAGGTATACACATAAACACACATATCTATAAAAAACCATATTTAATAAGTTCCCAACGTAATTACAGAATTGGTATTTAAAAAAACAAAAAAAAAATATCTTTACGGCATGAATCGAGGACCCAGATCGAGGTGTTCCTAAGTGTGAATTGTGAAATGCAAGTCACAGTCCACACTTGGTACACCCGCTTTTTATATAATAAAAATTCTATAAAATTAATGGTAAGAAAAATATTGACAGGTTCGATAGGACTATACAAAAATTTTATCAACGCGGGCGAAGCCGCGGGTAAAAACTAGTAAAGTAATAAATAACTCTCCTTATCTTCTCTTTAAAATTAAAGATCATTGCCCCACCCGTAGCATAATACTCCCCAAATTTAATTTACCAGCATTTGTTTTGCTGTAATTTATATTATATGAAGCGCATGCAAATTCAATGTCAAATAAATCAGACTGTGAAATCCTCTACCGCACAGCATTCGTGACTTACATACTATCAGTTCCTTTAAAAAAAAGCAGAAAGACTGTCTAAATAGGCAAATATTCGTAATTTTATTTTGTTCACGTATATGATTACTCCTGCTTAAATGTTTTTATTTTTGTTGTTATTTTCTCTTTTGTTACGCAGTTACGCTGTAAGGAATCTCTTTAGAGATAAACGCACCTTTAAATGTAATTATATTGTTAACATAATCTGTTTTCGTGTTTGTGCACATAAAGAATAAAAAATTACTTTGACAAATCTGATCTTTGGAATAGCCAGTCTATGTTTGTTTCTGGTTTTTATAGAATGGTGCTCACCAAGTCTCGGGAAAGTATCAATGTTTTTACTAACACATGTTATAGGATTATGTTATAGGGGAAATTTGAAATACAAATACGAAATGCTTAGAAATGCTTTGGAAAAATTAGAAAGCTTAAGAAAATGATGAAAAGTAGCGATTTATTACTTTCATGCCTTCAAAGTCTTTTCTAAGAAAATAATTTTTACTGAACAGAATTATTTGACTCGTACCGGAGGGTAAGAGAATTTATAGAATAATTTGCAAAAAGTTATCAGTTTTGCAGTTCTCAGAACTTGTGTTAAGGCTCAGGGAAAGTTTATGAACGAAAATATTTTTGGGAGATCGTTAATTTTGAAACTAATTAATCGTTTATTTGAAGCTTCATTAAAGTTTGGGTTTCAAATTACCTAATTATTTTTGACTTCTGATGGGAGAGAAAGAGGGAAAGATAAATAAATTTATGATTTAATGCTTTGATTGGGTATTAAGATACACGTTATCCGATCCAATTGATGTTACTCGGTGGAATATAATATTCAATTAATTATGCACAAATTTTTGTACTTTTATTCAACAATTGTTTTACGCCTTACGCTACCGGTTCCATATCACACACCTCATCAAGAAAACAAAGCGAGCTCTTTTTAAATTTGCATAGATATTTTTTAAATCACTTTTAAGTTTATAATTTGCTGGCCCGATGATGTATCAATCTTCTGGTCCCTGGTTTCAAAGTAAAGTAAAGTAAAATTGTATTTGCTTAAACATGCGTTTTAAATAAATATAGGTCTTATTGCATCTTTTTGTTATTGGGTACAGCACATTTTCCCATAATATATAGTATGCAAATATTGACTCTTAAGAAACTAACATGCAATAACAGAAGTACATTTACTTATCATATATTATTACTATTATATATTTTTTGTATTCTGTACTTTGCATAAATATAATTACCTCAATAAACATTTTTAAAAGCTATTATTATATATAAATAAACGTTATTAATTGACTAGTTTGTCTTTAAATGTAGATAATGTGAGATATATTTCGGGCCCTATCCTGGGTCCGGCATCGTGATCAGCATGTGACTGATTTATTCAAGGTTTATTCTGTAAATATCACAGTAAATACATGTTTAAATTACGTACGAGTGAAATGAATCCTTTGGATGTATTATTTGCGTTATTCGAAGAGTTAGAACATTTGCCACGCTGCAATACACCATTTTTAAAATATGTTTGGTCTAACGCGTTCGGTTGAGAAATGAGAGGCCCGCGGGTTATGCTCTGACGTATTGACACAGAATAAAACACTACGTATTGATCACAGCGGTGCGTCGCAGTCACGGCTTTCATGGCATTTCTCCTTAATATTAGTTCTGTGTGCAAAAACAAGGACTAACGGCGTGTCTGCAGAGAGACTGATCGAGACGTTCCAACCATTTTCATTTTTCTTTACAAACAGCGTAATGGAAAAAATGCAACTAGACATCACATTGGCCAGTGAAGGTTCCACGAATGGATGTACACAAAGCAATTTTTAATATAGTTTAGTATATTTTAGTAATTTTTATATATATTTTTATTTTAGTAATTTTTACAACAAATCAAAAAAATATCTATACGTACAAAAACAAAAGAAACAAAACTTTTCATAATAAGGGTGAGACAACAAAACAACATATCTTTCAATCTACGCAGATATGGATCAAAATGGTTTATACATTTTGTAATAGACTAAATGAGTAAACTTGATCAATGTAATCAGCGGGTCTACCGTGTAATTCTGATTTTCATCAACATCACCTTGAGATTGAAATTTGACGTGCGTGCGACGACACCCACCTAACATGCCATCTCTTTTGCACGCGTTGAATTTCGCATGCATTTGCTTGAAGTTGATACAAATAAGAATTACGCGGTAGGTTATTCCTTACAAGTTAACAATTTGAACTCACCCACAGTGATGAAATGCAAGGTTTTTAAGTATTTTTACCTATACTAGTATCTTAATTGGATATAAATATATGTTACAGTGAATACAGTCATTCTAATTATATTTAAACTTTAGCAATTTTCATTGTAATGTACGTTAGGAAAATATCAATTAGATCATAATCGATAATAACCATGGAATATAGACCACAGAAGAAAGAGCTACACAAAAAGGGTATCTAAAAAGGCCAACTTGGGTGAATCATAAAATTATTTGAAAGTAGAATGGAGTCAGAGTTTTTTCACGCGTGCAAAAGAGACGGCATTAGAATGGAATCATAATATGATTCATCCAAAGCGGCCTTTTTAGAGGACCAGTACTTTCTTATCGTAACCCAAATATACATAATATACGATTAATTGTTGTCTTGAAAAAAGAAACATTTCTTCCACAACGAACAACAATTTAGTTCGTTGATCTTTCAGATACAAACAGTTGCATGAATATCTAAGACTACAGGATTTGAGTGATATAACAGAAGTACACGTGCGATGCTTCTCTCCACTTTCTCATGGAAGTTGTTTTATTTAGTCAAGTTGTGCCGCAAGTGCGCGGCATGTGCGTCGGGTGTACTGCAGTGTAGGGGGGGGCTTCTATCGATACTTGTCGATAGTTTAATAATATATGTAGTTTTATTTTCCCATTTTATCTTTTATTAGTTAAATTTGATGTGTATTCAGTGGTTATGATTTACCTATAAATAAAGATAAATTATTAATTCTCATTTTCATTAATTTCATTTGTATAACATTACTTAATTCCGTATGATTAAGTATTACATGTCTATTCATGTACCTACCTTAATGAAAGACATATTGAAGATTAATATATTCAAGAAAAAAATTCTAACTTTATATCTAACCATAGACTAATAAATACAAGTATTTATTTGTCTATGATCTAACCTACTGCGTATGAATTAAAAAAAGCACATACATGCTTTTTTATTTCAGTTTTTAATTCATTTAATTGATTCAGGTTCTATCAAAGAAAACTGTCAATTTAATTATAATTTGAGTGCATTAAACTAGAAATCAAACAGAAACAAATGTTTTGAAAAACGTCCTCGGGCCACAGGATTTGAACCTGTGACCTCCTGCTTACGAGTTCGTTTTTACAAATTATAATTCTAATCTACAAATTTTATATAACTAAAATTTCATACTCCATTTAAAATACCGATCAAGAGCGAGTCAGACTCGCGCGCGTAGAATTCCGTATTTCATCAGTTGTGAGAAAAGTCAGGAAAATTTAAAATCTTGTTCATCACCGTTTATGGAAAAATAAAAAATGATTGTACCAAAAAATTTAAACACGTAGGTTTATTTCGTGGCTTCATTTAGTTAATATAATTTTAGTGTATTTATTTATTTATTATCGTTTTTTTTCGTAAATTTTCTATTCGCTATATTTTTTTTCCTGTGATCTTTTTATAATCACCTATTATTATGATATTTTTTTATTCTCTCTGTATTTTATTAGATAAGTGGGTGACATACATTTTTTAGTGTATTTTTTATAATTTCCCGGAATCAGTGCAAGTCTTTCTATAATTTTATACCCATATGGTATTTTTATAATGTACTTTTTTATTTATTTTACTTTTAAGGGTTCCGTACCTCAAAATGAAAAAACGGAACACTTATAGGTTCACTTTATTGTCCCTCTTCTGTCTGTCCAGACCCTTTTGCTCGGGCCCCGTGTAAGATATCAAGTTAAAACTGATACCTCCTACAGAAGTCTACGGATCCATAGTGCTGTAAAAAGATCAGGCTTCTAACTTGACGCTAAAAAGAGTTATTGTGCTTTACATAATCAATTTCATACAAATTTGCTCACCATGAAAACCTTTAGGGCACTTCCAGCTGACTTAGAAACTAGAAATTTCGTTTGCGGGTAGGTATTATAGCACACGCAATTATTTATGTTCTAATTTTAATTTAAGTCCAGTTATAAACTTATAACATACAATAGTTTTTTTAAAAGATATTAAAAAGCTGATTGAAAAAATATACATATATATCTTTTTGCACCGGTTTCGAAAAATCTTTGAAATACCACAAAAATAATTCATGGTAATAGCTGATTACGTAAGGATTACAGGAAAAATATAGCAGTTTAAGATATTTACGATCACAAAACGAAATAAAAGAAGAATATCTCTATTCTATAATATTATCGTTATGAAAACCTACCTTTTTCCAATATTTGGTACATTCAATTATTTTTTCTTGTTATAATAAACAGTTATGGGCAAGAATTTAAATATATCATTTTCCTGAATTTCCTTAGGACTGACGAATTACGGAACCCTAGGCGCGCGAGTCTGATTTGGACTTGACCAGCCTTTTATCTTCAAAAATAAATAACGGGGCCATCAAATTTATCAGTTTTAGACCATTTCTGTTACGAGACTTATCTCAACAACTAAACTAGTTATAAATTTGGGATACTGTTATTGAACTTTAGACTCTATTTAAACATAAAGTTGTGAAATTTAATGAAATTTAATAACAGAAGGAGTAAAGAGTGACTAACTAAATTTTCTAGTTTTATTTTATACAGTTTGTCGGTAAATGTATGAATCAAAACTACAAAATTAATTTTGTAATTTTTTTATTCTGCTCTTCATATCCACTAACTTATTAAAAGAACCTCAGGACACGAGACCTTCTTCGTACTTCGGACTTTTGTTCACACTTTACCATTTTTATGGTTCCGTAGTCAACAACAAGGAACCCTTATAGTTTCGCCATGTCCGTCTGTCTGTCTGTCCGCGGCTTAGCTTAGAGACTATAAGTAATAGAAAGCTGTAATTATACATATTTATCACGCCAATAAAGTGGTACAGTAAAATTTTGAAAAATATTTTTTTTAGGATACACGTTAGGGTAGGGTACCCCTACACGTAAAGAGGGGATGATTTTTTTTTCTCGTCTATCCCCTAGGGTGGGGTGTCGTTGTATAGGTAATTTAAAAATACTGGGGGTGTGGGAAGACCATTTTTAGATCCAGGGTTCCGTTTCCGAAATATTAAGCTTAAAAGTGTAAATTTTTGTTAGAGTCGAGTGTCTCCCCTCCCTGCCAGCGAAACGGTTGTATTTGGAGACGTGAAAAAAATCACGGCAGTAGTATACATAACGAAATTAAAAGGAAAACTATCGCAGCTAAGCAGGCTTTACAAGTTAACGAGTAAAGATCGCGCCAAACTTTAAGTCCCCTCTAAATACGTGGCGATTCGCATCAGCAGGAACAAAATGTATGGGCCGTTCTTGGGAAGAGCAACTTCCGAGCGTGCTTGAAGTTTGGTGCGATCTGTCTTAGTCAACACACTTATAAAAGAAGAAGTCCGCAAATTGTGCAGGGCAACTACGGAACCCTACGCTGCGCGTGGCCCGACACGCACTTGGTCGTTTTTTTTTTTACTTATAGGTACAACGACCTACTTTGACTGGCCAATACTATGACGATCTGTCAAAGTCAGTAAGAAGTTGTAAGTTCTGCAGACGTAATAATGGTCGGTGAAACGCGGGTGATGGACTGTGACTTGTATTTCAGAGTTCATATACTCAGAAACCTCTGGCACTCCCTCGGGTATTGAGGATGTATTTTTTTTAATTGAATCCCCACGTTTCATGCCATCAGCTCACTTAGAGCTTCGATACTACGACATGGTTCAACTGAGCTTTTCTCTTTATAACAGCCTGTGTATTTTATCGACATTCACTAGTCCATCCCTATTTAGTGGTCTCCTGCCAGTCTGATAACGTAAAAACAAAATAAAACAACCAACTCCGTCCATACTCGTACTCATCAAGTTTTTATAATTCAACTAGTTTTCGTCCAGTGTCGGCGCGGAAAAGTTCTTGTTCACCATTAGCAGATGGACAGTTTTTTTACTAAGTTGGGGAATTTAAACATACATCAGTATTTTAGTGTGAAAATTTGTGTAAACGTATATACTAAATTTGTTATACAAAACCCTCCGTATTTTTTCCGGATTCGCAACTTTCTTTTTTAATTGTTCAACCATGTACCGTATTAGTTTCAGGTCAAGCCAGGAAGGAACCTTTCCACGTTTCTTGTGCTTGACCTGAAACGACACAAACAACAATTATGTAGCTTAATTAATATTATCAGTAATATTATCAGCTTGAAAATAAAACGGCGTTTACACGTTGTCTAACGAAACAAAACATAAAAACAATACAAAACGAGTCCTTATTGCGGTGCCACGATCTTTGAATTTTATGAGTTTGCACCACTCCGACGTCTATATCTGTATCACCATTGATTTTCAAGGAAGCTACCTAATAATAATAATATAAATAATTGGATCCATGGTTGCATTTTATACTACGAGTACCAACACTACCTTATAACTTTTGTTGTTGTTGTCGGATTCTTTTTTTGATAAATACCATCAAGACAAGCATCTCCGAGGGTCTGTAGAGATGATTCAATTTCAAGTGAACACTAACAGTAACTGTCAAATTGATCATTATAACTAACAGTAACTGTTAAATAGTCGTAGTTCCCCCTAATGACGATAGATGGCGCACTGCAGCGCTACATTTTTGTAGAAAATGTATACTTATTACATATTACATACAAAAATGCGTAAATGATGCGTATTTGTCAGGGACCAGTGTATTCTTGTCTCTATGGACTGCACGCCACTGTTGTCAATCATCCATCATCCAACAGCCTAGTTCGTCCACTGCTGGACATAAGCCTTTCCAGGACTTTGCCACTTCTGGCAGTGATCCTGGAAGAATTGCTCATACTCACACACACTGGGCAGGCGGGTTGGTGAGCGTGGTGCCGGAACCCTCGCACCAGTGACGCCGCTGCCCGTCACCAGTCTGTTCCATATAAGGCCCGGCTTTTAGGGATGGATATACCGCCATCCATTGGTCCCAGGCATGGCGGACCTCCTGGTTTTTTGCCCGTGAGCTGTCCTCTTACTCTCAATATATATTCATTGTTCTGCTACATTTGTACGTATATATGCGCATAAAAATGTTGGCCAGTTTTCGTACTCTCGACACATAAATTCGCCAATTAGACTTGATTAGATTTTTTTTGTCAAATATAGACCATTTAGTGACCTGAATTTGAACCAGTTTCAGTTTTTTTTCAATTTTTTATTTTTTTTGGTAGCTTGTGAATAATATATTAATATATTTACAGTATTTCGCTAAGCACTCTTACCGTGCTATTCAAAATGCAGCTTGTGACAATATTCGCTTCCATAATAATGACCAAGTAATAATTTGCGCTGAAAAAAAAAAAAAACTCTGGTGTTGATATTTTATGATTATGGTTTATCAATAGGTAAACTATGTGTCAAAAGGAAGAGGCATGAGACATTACTTATGTGACTAAATCCTCTGTTCAGCAAATTCCAAGAAAATCGAGACATTACTTATGTGACTAAATCCTCTGTTCCGCAAATTCCAAGAAAATCGAGACATTACTTATGTGACTAAATCCTCTGTTCAGCAAATTCCAAGAAAATCGAGACATTACTTATGTGACTAAATCCTCTGTTCCACAAATTCCAAGAAAATCGAGACATTACTTATGTGACTAAATCCTCTGTTCAGCAAATTCCAAGAAAATCGAGACATAACTTATGTGACTAAATCCTCTGTTCCACAAATTCCAAGAAAATCGAGACATTACTTATGTGACTAAATCCTCTGTTCAGCAAATTCCAAGAAAATCGAGACATTACTTATGTGACTAAATCCTCTGTTCCACAAATTCCAAGAAAATCGAGACATTACTTATGTGACTAAATCCTCTGTTCCACAAATTCCAAGAAAATCGAGACATTACTTATGTGACTAAATCCTCTGTTCCACAAATTCCAAGAAAATCGAGACATTACATATGTGACTAAATCCTCTGTTCCACAAATTCCAAGAAAATCTACAATCTTAAGACGATGGCATACCCTAGCAACTTTTTTTATTACCCGTCCAGCACAATAAGTGTAATGGCAAAGACTTTATTTGCTTTTCATAGAGGCGATTATATGTTGGCTCTAATACTAGTGATCACGCAGCGAAACAACAAATTTGTGTGTTTTTAGCTAATACTGAAATAGTTTGTAGGGAAAAAAATATTGAATTTAGGTGATATACCTTCATATTTCTATTACCTATTTAATGAAAAAAAAAAAACAAGTTGATCTCTTAACCGCGCTCTTTAAGCGAACGTTTGAAAACCAAAAAAAAGAGGGTGCAAAACATTTTTTTTGACAAAAGTATAAATCTTACTACATCGTTTATACGTAAGATCCCTAGAGAAAAGATTAATAAACCAAATATATTTTTTGCAATACAAGGAGAGTCCGAATTTCTTCAAACGAATCCTAGATAGCCTGGAGTTGGTCATGCTCTAGGTTCAGGTACAGTCTTAAGTTAGTTTGCTGCAGAAACAATGAAATATGGCCAAATATGTATTAACTCGAAACTGATTTTCGATCAGCATGCATTGGCATGAACTTCCCACACCCAATTGTAAGAGCCCTAAACATTGCACAGCATCAAAATGGTGTTACGGGTGCTATTTAGATTTTCCATAGTCGAATGGACGTGCACTACTTGTCATGAATTCTATAGACAGCGTTCGAAAATATGACCTTAATTGTCGAAGAGTGGCGAAAATTCCTACGTTCATTATTTATAGGGTACTATGTAGGTACATCCATTTGTAGGGTACTTCTGTAGGTATATACATTTAACGTCCGATCGTCGTTTTTATACAGTATAAACGCAAAAAAAAATATTATTACGTAACCTGAAAGCACAGAGTTTGAAATTTCATTTTGTAATTTATACCAAAACGGTTTCAGATATCAATTTAATGACTTTAGCTCAGAAGTGAGTCAGCGTGTACCCTGAGTGACTCTGTGACACGTTTTCAGACAATTTGTTGTTATTTATCCTGACAGTTCTGTGTAGTCATTGTTCTTGATATAATGATTTTGTATTGTTTTTGTTGATATTTTTAGAGGCGTGACTAGACTGCGTGATGTGACCACATTTTTCAACTTTATTTATTGAATTTTTAAATAGCCTTAAAATTACAAACTGGCTTATCCCAATTCTGTCTCTTTTCAAATTCATTTTAAACCACGAAATTGTGGTATTTTATTACTGAAAATATACCATTTATTTTATTTATTTTGAATGCAAACAGTCTTATACAAATATTATTAGGTTGATGGCTTTGGAGATCCGGTTATTTATATAAATGGGTAATAAGAACACTTCACATAATACTTAAATTTACAAATATTAATAATGTTGTCCTAACTAGGTAACTGAAATGAGAATACATTTTTTTAAAGAGTTATTCTTTAGACAATGCTCGACTTAACTTATCTCATGAAAACTATGCTATTTTAAAAACAGTTCATTGCTATATCTACACATTTACTTGAGCAGTAATTATAGTATTATTCTAGTGAACAAATTATGTTTTTTTTTCTTATGTAAGAGGCAGCACTTCTGCAGCATATAGCGCCATAATAGGCTTTTACCTGCTACTTCGGTCCGCTGAATACCAATTTAACCCGTTTATTTGTTAATTATTAAAACTATATATAAAAATAGACCAAATATATACATGTATACTTAATCATTTTTACATGTTAGTAACATGATAACTTGATCCGCGAGCAGAAGGCGGTCTGTCGATGATATAAGTATTGTAAATTCAAGCAATTTCTGTGCCTTCAGAAAGTATCATGATTATTTTAAGGCCAAACCTATTTTTATCCGTCGATAAAAACCCTATTAAAATCCATTCAGTAGTTTTAACGTGAATCGCGAGCATAGAGACAGGCAAAAACAATAAAATATTTTTCCAGATTTTGACGGGGGAAGGGCTTCTTTTATTATGCTTTATTTTCCTTGTATAGACAAAAGCCTACTTGTTATTTTACGTATAGATTATAATAACTGAAACTAAATGTGAAATATACAGCGTCTTGGAAAACTCAGAAATACAACGTTAATTTTCTTTGTTTTCGTAATATCGATTGTTCACGAGAATAAAGCATAAACTTGACCTTTCGTATTGGGAATGTTATCCAAAATGTCAGAATACCAAAATATTCACAGAGAATATTGCAAATAATAACCGTGTTCCGATAAAACAACATGACCATGAAGCTTGCAATTTAGGCGCCGAAATGGTCTGTTACAATGATTATATATACAACGTGTAACAGAAAGGTGTAACCATATTTGAAGAGCTTATTCAGTGGTATAGAACAACTTTTACTATGGAGCCAACCCTGAAGTCTCAAAAAAAATCTGTCCTTCCATACATTTCGGCCGAGAGGCATTGCATTTTTCTATGAAATTGTCGATTTTTTTTTTTCGAGATATAGGGTCTTGTTCCATAGTAAAAGTTGTTCTATACCATTGACTGAATAAGCTCTTCAAATATGGTTACACCTTTCTGTAACAGGTTGTACAATAATATCTGTTCAACAGCGGCACACTAATTGAATGCTTATAGACAGGCAAAAAGTAAAATTTGGCATTTTACAAACGGTGGCGTCGTCAGATTTTAACGCTCGCTTTTTTGCAATTTGCCGTTCGGCTAATGGATACAATCCAAAACGAGGATATTCAAAACAGGACATAGCCTGCTGAAAGTGGCAGTGGACTGGCCATATTTGTCGCCAACTTGATGACCGTTGGGGCCGAAAGGCGCCGGAATGGAGTCCACGTACAGCAAAGCGTAGTGACCTGCCCAATCATAACTGCCCAATTACAGGAAACTTATAGAAAAAAATACTGCACAAATGTAATATAAAAAAATAAGTAAAATAAATAAAATATATATTTTATAAAAATACAATATGGGTACCAAATTGTAGGTATTAAAATTTGTAAAAATATAAAGTTTGGCTATATTTAATTGCACATATTTCGAGAAATCCTTGAAAAACCATAAAAAAAATTATGGCTATATTTTGAATTATGATGTTGCTCATATCTTTAAAATGCTTGGTTCTGAAGACAAAATTAAAGCAGTTAGCTTTAATTTTGTCTTCAAGTCACATAAGGTTCCATATTTTATCAATTATTCAGCTACTGTATAAAAACAATTTTTTGGGTTCTCATTAAGCTTCTTATCGTTGTAATGGACATAAATACTGAGTTTATAATTAACTAACACAGTTGGAAGCGGGCAATGTATTCTTGTACCGCAACTAGCCGTTCAGTTATAAACTATTTATAAGTATACAATTTTTTACGTATTTTTTTAACCCTAAGTAGCTGTTTAATAAAGAAATATAGTCAAGTACTCAAGTGTCATTCAGAATTTAATGCTGCCAGACCGCTTTTTACCAAATAAAAGCTCAGTAATTAGACACCCGAGAACTTTTATTCAGTAATAAGCGGTAAATAATCTACGTTTGCAGCTAATAAATATTTTTTTTATATATTAAAATATATTTTTTATAATTGTCTTTGTTATCAAATGTTATGTTTTATTAATCGAGATAAAATTCAAAGTACAATTAAATAATCAAATTATGTGACATCTGCTCGGTGAAAGAGGCAAGATCAAAAATTTGGAATTACCTTCTTGACTTTTCTTATGATCAGATTGAAGAAATAATAAAAATAACATCCAAAACGTTTTCTCTCAATGTTTTAAAACGTCTTAATGTTTTAAAATAATTATATTATGTACATAAGTGAAAGTTGATAATAATAAAAATGTACATTCATACATACATAAAATATACTCACGCTTGTCTCCCAGAGGGGTAGGCAGAGAGTAACGAGGAAAAAGAAAGAGTAAGGAAGGAAACATGTAACATTAATATTTTATCTACTCCCATAGTACCATAACGTAATCACAATATCAAAAGCGGTTTTATAAGTACCTACATTGTTTGACCGACATTGTTTGTTTGACATGTTAAGAACAGACTTGTTCAAGTAACCTTTAAAAAAAAAATAAAAAATAAAATCGGTACTTCCGTTTGGGAGCTACGATACAGACAGATACACAGATACGTCTTACCTATAATTATAACACCCCTCTGTTTGCTTCGGGGGTTAATAACGAATAACCATTTTTAATTATATTTTTCGTGTAATATATCAGCTTCCCACTACACCTTAAGGCGCTCTTATCCCAAAATCAGTAATTTCAAAGTCAAATAGAACTTTCAAATATCGTCTAAAACTTCCAAAAAAAAAAATACGCTATATAGTTCGAACCTTTATCTAGGTCTTCCACGCATGTGTTACACGATCAGATAAACTTTGCTCGATAGAAATAATTCACGAACGCAGCATGTAATAAGACCTCTCAAATCATGCCATTTCCATAATTCCACTCTTTTATTAACGAAACATATCTGGTAATATTGCTCTTTAAATTTTCTAGGTCGACCACGTAAGTGGGTTTTAATAAACATATCCATTATTTTTAAACAATTTAAAAACCGATAAAAACAACGAAAAAGTACAAAAGTGTGGTTATTTTCTTTACTCTTTACACGTAAAGAAAAAGACAGAGAGTCACTCTTCTGGGATAAGAGCGCCGTAATCACTGAACTCTTTTTGATAGTTGGTTGCAATTATTGTTGATACCTCGCTGGCTGGTTGCGATTATTATTGCATATAAAGCAAACTTGAGACAAGATTGTTCGTATACTTTGTATGAAGTGTCATCTAAAAGCATTATATCGATGAAACAACAAGATGTGTTGGTACGTGCGCGTGAGTGTGCCGTTGGTCTGCAACTTGGGGTCCAGGCTCCGCGACAGTATGGTGGACATCTTCTATCACCTGTTCCAGTGCCTCTCTGACGTCATCGCAGGTCTGTTAATGGCCTCTTCTGACTTTCTAGAAATAGAGCCTTTTTATTTTCATTTGTAATTTGAATTGCTGTGGTACAATACAGCGGTATTTTTTAGCTTATAAAACAATAATACATCATCACGATCGATGACATAATAGCAGAGGTGTTTCTAGGTATGGACTGTGAAAAAGGGAAGAAGGGATGGCACAGGTAGAATAACACAAATGTGCCCCAATGGGATTTGAACCCGCGACCTCCTGTTACAATATAAATAGTGGACTATTTACTGTACAAGCTGCCTCTGTGACCACCATAGACAAATAATACTTTTTTTTATATTTATGGTGACTAATAAGCCAGACCAATAAGCCAGGCTAATTCCCTTGTTACAGAAGCCAGCGACCCGAACATTTCCGAAGACTCCGACACAGAGGAAGACGCACACGAGCACGCCCGAACGGACTCCATTCAGAAACGGAACGACAAGAAAGGGAAGACCAACATGGCCGACCGGCCACTTCCGGTGCCAGTGGACAATGAACCTTACTACATGAACATAGACAGGCATGAGGCAGAGTCGCTGCTGGTCGGACAACCAGACGGTACCTTCATCTTGAGGCCTTCTAGTCAGGTAAGTAACATTTTGAAGGAAATAACATACATACATATACCCACGCCTGTTTACCAGAGGGGTGGGCAGAGACTATATAATATCCATCTGCTACGATCCTCATACACCTATTTAGCCTCTTCCACATCCATAAATCTAGTCATACAAGCTCTTCTATTCCGGCCACTTTTGACACTGCCTTTTTACAATATGTTGCCAATTTGGTCAGAACACGTCCTTCTAGGGCGGCCCGAGGGGCGATTCTGAGTCTGTCAAATTAGCCTTCTCGACCGTAAAAACCTGTTTTATCTGTCGAGCTCCATACATTTTTAGCTTGAGTTTTAGAAATATTGCTTCGACAGTTTCTCTGGAATAGCCCCTTAGGTCGAGCTCTACTTTCGACTTGCACACCATAAATTTCTTTCGTCACTCTTCTTTCATTAATCCTCTTTACATTCCAAAACCACTGAAGCATTCCTTTTTCTATTCTAGTCACAATATCTTCTTTCACCCTGTCATTCAACGTCAAACGACTCATACTCCGTAAGGAACGCTTCTCCAAGCCCAATATCGTTGGCTGCAAGTCTCAAAACTAATAATGGCACTGCACCTCGTCAACATTGTTTTTTAACCTGTCTTCCCTTCACCTCAGTCACCTAGAAGAGATTCAGTTTAGAAGAGATTCAGTTTCGTCATAAGTGAGAGTGAGAAGCCAACTTCGAATTACTGATGTACATTTGTTAAGTGGTAATGAATACATATATTGTAGAGACAGGAGCTTAAAACCCCGTAATGCCGTGACTGACTGAGGCAGGGCAAAGTAAACAGTTTTGAGAATTATTATTAGAATGCATTACAAACTAGAAATCAATCAGAACCAAATTTAAAAGCACAAATATTTTTGAAAAAATTCCTGGGGACAGGATTTGAACCTGCGATCTCCTGCTTACATGACAGGCGCGCTACCGACTGCGTTACCGAGATTCTTATCTGGAACGACGAATTTTTCCACCATATCTGTACACCGATTTTTGTAACTACTTGATATACCAGCTGGTTATGCATATATATTGTTTTCAAAAATATTTGTGCTTTCAAATTTGTTTCTGATTGATTTCTAGTTTGTAATGCACTCTTATAATAATTAGAGTGTTCAAAGTGAGGATTTCGCAATAAAAACATATAATTGTAGTTTTGAGAATGCCTGGGTCCGCCGAGTTTTTAAGTTTTTTGAATACATGTATAAGTTTTCGAACACGGGAGACTAGGGACTCCAGGTGCTTGTGCCAGTTTAGAGTGCTGTCCATGACGATACCTAAATATTTGATAGTGAAAGCACGGGCTATGGGCAAGTAGTCACTTACTCCACCAGCCAGGCCACAGCAATGAGCCATGATAACTTATTATATTATACTAAATACTAAAAACATGTTTTACTAATTCATAG